>CM072162.1:16173757-16803757 GCA_036850595.1 Rhyacichthys aspro | reverse complement strand
ACATGCCCACACAGTCCTACTGCCGTACACGGGATGTGGGGATAAATAAATCGAGCGCTTCCTGCCAACACGCTGTGGGCGTGGCCATCCCGCTGACGTCACTCAATGACAGCTAGCTGTCAGAAAGTGAGTTCATTCCCCGAGCCGAGGAGACGGAGTGCCGTCGACTAGGTTTTTGCCCTTCCTTTGGTATCTAGCACCAAGAATCAGCGATACAACGGAGAGAACTTTCCTCCGAGCCCGGCCATGGACGAACAGGCGGGGCCCGGCGTGTTCTTCAACAACAATAACAACTCAGTTTTGCTCGGCCCTGCGAAAGCACCGCTGCCTGATGGCGACGCTGGGGAGGCGGCCAGGGCGCAGTACAGTATCCCGGGGATCTTACACTTCCTGCAGCACGAATGGGCCCGTTTCGAAGTAGAGAGAGCACAATGGGAGGTGGAAAGGGCCGAACTACAGGTAAAAACACTCACTTTGTGTACATACAATTACATATAATAACAATGACGGGGCAAATCTGTGTGGCTTTCCGAGAAGTCGCTTTGAGTGTCTAGGTCTGATTGTTCTGGTGCTAGCTTGTTAGCATTAGCTTGTGTGCTAATGGAGCTGCAGCGCCCCCATGACTCGACTTCTCGACGACTATTATTTTAAATTTTTTTAGGATTGAGAGGGTAAATAACTTACGGATGAGCTTCTGTGTTTGTGTAAACAAATAGAAAATTGGCGACATATGTCTTATTAGCGCTTTGAGCTGAGAATAGACTCAAAAACACAGCGTTGTTGACACAATGTGTATAGACGCATCGACAGGGTACATCGTAGTTGCGCGGTTGTAGTGAAGTAATTTGATGTCTCCGTTTCTTTGAAGCAGTGAAATCATAGATAGTATTTTAGGGTGGTCTTATTCCCGAATGCCATGGTCTTTTGTAAGTTGCCAGTGCTGCCAGTCAATCACATTACAATCAGACTACGCGCTCAGTTTCTTTATTTACTTTAAAAAGAGCTTCCATGTCACTGCCACTGCTGTAGACCCAATCAAAATGTTTGCCACTGTTAACCTGTTTGATATAGGCCTTTGAGTTTATGTGTCCACCATTTTAGTGTGAGGTTTACAGCATTATGATATCCCGTGATATTTGCAATAAACTGTTTGTCTTGTAGTGAAGTATGCTTTTCCAACTAAAACGTGACCAAGCATGATACCTAATGTTGCACAACTGGAACATGTATTTGCTATGACCTCATATCAGTCAATAATGTGTCTCTTGTCTTGTCTATGTTGACACTCTACATACATATCTAATATTTTAGACACATATCTTCTTGCAGAGCTAAGTTAAGACTTTCCTGCCTCATATTGTGTTCACCGTGTTGAACCTAAAGCCCTAATATATTTGGGCTTTGACAGTGTTGTGTCCAGTTTACTCGCTGACCTTAGCCACTAAAGAGATGCGAGGCAGACACTATGTTGTCTTGGTAATATATATCGTGATCATTGTAGTAAGCATTTGACTCATCAGCTCAGAGCAGCTCTCCGTCGGTGCCCAGCGTTTCCTGCCTGCTGTCATAAAGCAAGCTTATCAGCAAAGCAACAGCAACTGCGGCAAAGCACACTGAGGTTGCTAAAAGACTCATTGGGTGGTTTGTCTGTGGCGGCAAAACGGTACGCGCTCAAACTGAGTTCTTGTTTTTGTTGGTCTTGCCTTAATGTAAAGTTGGGTAAGGTTTTGATGAGGTCTACAGTTCCACCAACTTCTGCATGACTTCTCATAACACTTTATTTTATTGACTCAGGCCTCTCTGAATAGATGGTAGCAGAATATTGCCCTTTACCTGCTGAAATAGTTTGTTTTTGTTTAACATTAACTTGCTGTTTCTCCTCTATACATGAAGTTAAGACTTGCAGTTCTGATGAATGTAAAGCATTGGTAACCTTGTGATGACCTTGAGAGATGTGCATATTACAGTAATTTTATCTATTGGCAAGTTAAATGCATGATTATGTAGAAGCGAAGAGGAGGTAAAAACTATAGATATGTCTTGTCTTCCCATAATCCATAGGGCACAGGGAGGAGTCATGTCTGGAGCCTGAGCTCTCACCATATCTCAACTTAACTCATCACACAACTCAACTGTGTTACACAGCGTGTTGCTTCAATAATTTAAACATTACTTGAGGAAACACTGGAAGAGTAGTGCTCATACTTTTATTAGATCCTTTTTCAAATCTTTCAAATTGTTGATATGTTTGGCTTATTTACATCTTTTAGTTGTGTCAAGAAGCAGAGTTTCTCACAGAACCATAATAGCCTCTGAGTTAAAAGGTAAAGATGCCCCTGCATGAGAGGTGTGGGATGGGGGGTCTGTCGTGACCAATAGCAGAAGATTTACACACCTCTAAAGCAAAAGTTGGCAGAGTAACAACAGGCAGGTAATGTCTGCAGATTGTCAATGTTCAGAAGCAAGGCTATGTATTTTGAATGTAACAGGCAACCCATATGCTCACATTTCTGATTCATAAATAATAGAACACACTAGATACAGACGCTATTGTCTCACATCTGGTGCTTTGTTCGTAAACAGGCAAAGCTAGGACAGTAAAGGATCTTTTCACAGTACAATATAGTTTCCTGCACATTAAAGGTATTATGAGGTGACCCAACACTTAGGGAACATACTTCCCTTCACTGTTATCCCTGTATTTTCGGTATTTGTGTTTCAAGTCATTTCCTAAACTGCTGCCTGTCACACCTTTTTTCTTGCTGGGTGTCAGTATCGACAGTAAGGCAGTTGCAGCTGTGTCTCAACGCTGCTTGAGAGGAAGGCAAACCCCAGCGCTTGAAGGAATGTCGTCCATCCAGCCTGTTAGGTCATGCTCAGAGCCACTCCCCTCTGCTACAGACAGACACAGACAGACAGAGAGACTATCTGTGGCCAATGCATAGGCTACTGTCAACTGTGATTACACTCCACTCCAGCACTCGCACATAATTGATTGACTCGATCAAACTGAATAGCTTAAAGAGTGACAGGTTTACATCTGAATGTACTGTGTGGGGTGGAGTAGAAAAAGGACTACAGCAGATCATTTTCGTTAAAAAAAACAATCAATGGATCAAAGGATCAATTTAAATGTCTCTCTGGCATTGTGAGAGACAGTCCTAAAACACTGGTATTTTAGATATATGATGAATTAAGCCACTTTGTGTTTCAAAAACATGGCTTAATAAACTAGACATATTCAAAAACCAGATGTTAATGCAGGGTTCACATGTGCCCTGGAAATTCTAGTTACATAAATGACCTGGAAATAGTTTAATATGTCTGAATGTCCTGGAAATAAAGGATCTTGTCCTGGATGTATGCTTTTAGTCCCTCATGTTTTTTGGTGCACATTTTGTCTGAACCCTATTTGGCTTTAGATTCAACATCCTTAGTAAACCATTTCCTAACCCTAATATGAACATTGAGATTTGACCTTCTAAGGCCCCTGTAGTTTGTGGAATACTAAGAATGGTTTTGGCTACACATGAACCTTGCATAATAGAAAAGAAGAACAAAATTAGGTCTGTTATAAAGTAGATGGCTGTTAATGGAACAACGTTGTCCTTTATAAAATGTATTGTTTATGTGTATTAAGTGTTGCTTTAAATGTAGTCGACAGACAGTATAGGTTTTCACTGCCTCATTTGTCCTGTATCAATGGTCTTACAGATTAGTGCGGAGGAGTAACTGGTGACAGGTTTGTCGGAGTTACACCCTGTGTGGCTAAGGCAGCTCCAGTGTGCCTCCGGTTCTGGGGAAATCCCTGCTCCAGAGGGTATCCTCTTGCCAAAGGTTTGTGTCAGCAGCAGCCAGAATTTGACACCGGGAGAAGGTTGAAGGTGACTCTGGGTGTAAGGTGGCCCCCATGTGGTTGGACACACAAACCTAGACCTACTCTTCGTCATTATTTTGGTTGATTTGTCAACCAGTGCTACCTGTAAAGCAGCCATGCAATGTAAAGACTTATTAACTGTGTTTTGATTTACCAAAGGCTCAGCCCGAGGAGTGTGCAGCAATAAGGACCAAGCCATGCGCAAACACATAGTGTGGTTGGAGACATGCAGAAATGGGTGTCACCGTCATTCCTCAGTCGATGCTACATACATCCACCCCCGAGCTGCAGTTATTTTTGTTTGCCCTCCCAGTGTACGTCGCAGAGTAGGACTGTGTGCACAAGTAGAGTATATATATGTGTGCACTGTTCTCAATATTTCTGCCCTCAGGTGTCAACACAGAAATGACAAATGTTTAAAAAGCAACCCATTCTAATGCTACACAACAGCACACATCTTTTGTCTTGTAACCTGAGTGTACACCACAAAGCAACACTCATTACTGTTTGCGTCAGAGTGAGTAACATTGAAGAGAAGCTCTACACTCTCCGTCATTTCAGAGCACATCAAATATTCACTGAATACAGATAGAGGCCGCTTTAAAAGGGTTTCTATTTTTGCTTCGAGCGCCCGAAGGAAGACATGTTTACTAACTAAAGCCTCTTCCTCAGAGCTTTGCTCCACTGTCCCCATTGGACTGGCACCAGCTCCTCGATGCATCCAGACTGTAGAGCTGACTGTCGGCTTGTTAATTCCCCCAAATCACCTCCATTCACACTTAACAGGCTTCATCTGTCTCTGTGGGAGTGCGGACAGCTGCCTGCTCCTCCAGTTTTACACTAACTCTGAGGTCATCAGAGTGTCATACTGAAAATTGGATTTCTTAGACCTAAGAGTAAGACTTTCTGTGTCGTTATATACTTAGTCTGCATTATATTAAATAGTGATATTTAAACAGGGATTAACGTCACAGTACAAAAAAGTTACAGTGTAAAAGGGCAAAAATATCATTATTACCATGACACAATGATAATATCACAATATGTAAATGTTAGTATTCCTCTTTACATGTTAATACATAAATTCAAGGTATTATTTCATTCACTTTTAACTTAAATGCCTTTATCCTCAAGAAGAAACAAAAATAAAACACATTGTTATCACTATTTGTTCCTAATATGATGTGGTGTTGCAAAGTGTTCTGTTATTTCAAGGTACAGTAGCTATTTATCAGCCTTTATCAGTCTTTATACCACAGCTTTATTAACCTTTATACAGCAATCCAAAGCTGAAGCACATTTTTTCTTTTTATGCTTTAATTTTACTTTTAAGTTAAAGGTAGTGACCATATTGTAATCCAGCCCTGTTGTATACAGATATAGTTGCCTATCCTCTTATTATACAACAATGACTTGCCAGAGTTATTTTCAAACTGAAGATGGTGAAAAGCATTTCTTTCGTTTAATGCCATGCATCCTTTCTTCTCTGTGGCTTAGGGGTTATTAATGCCTGTGAGTGTATACTATATAAATTCGTCAGACAGTCGCCATTCTACTCTTAAGCTACTCCATCCACATAACATATTGATCCATCATTTGTCTCTGCCATGGCTGCACCTTTAAGTCAACAAGCTTCTATATTTGTAAGGAAAGTGCTGATGTTGTAAAATATGGCTCTTGTGCTGTCTGTGTGCGTCCGTTTTATGTAAAATGAGTGCAGCAACATGGGATGCAGCGCCCGGTAACATCCTATGGCTGCCTTTGTCTGTGTGCACCTCCAGCGAGGTAGCACTGCAGCACCAGCCTGATGTGAGCATTGTTACAGTAAAGTGTGATATGTGCCTCACATTAAAACTCCTTTGGAGGTGAAAACAGCAGATCCGTGGTGGGCTGATGGTTCAGGAAAAGAGACGGGATCATTCCAGACAATTGAGCAAAAAGTCTGTATTAAATCAGAGTTGAGCTCAGTGTCGCTCTGACCCCTGCTGCAGACAATGCGAGCTGTGCGGATCGATGAGCAGCAATGTCTTTATTCGAAAGAGCAGGCTCCAGCCACGACCGTTACTCTGTCCTAACAATTCAGCCCCTTGCCTTTTTGACACGGAAACTGCAAATTTGAACAGTGGATTAAACTGGCAGAAGACTGTGTTAGGCATACAGCGACAGTGTGTGACGTTCAGGAGAGACAGATGTGCAAACAGTTAAATTACTCTCCCAAGAAGGTGAGAAGCATGTAGGTAATGCCAAGTTTCACACCTGTGCTTTCAGAGAGGTGAAAAATAACCAACAACAACAATTTAGTCAAATCTGCTACAGAAACAAGCAGAACATTCTCCTGCTATAAGCTCAATCGGTCAAAATAAAAATGGCTTTTCTGTCAATTTCTGGAAATAGTTTTTTGCAGTATGAGTTTGACTTAGTCCAAATGTGTTGCAGCACCACAAATAATGAAAATATAATTTAAATGTTCTTTATAAATTACATTGCTATATGAATAAGAACATGTATGTAAAGCTTCTTGTTCTACTTAATGTGTTTATGAGTCTCTAATGTATTAGACTTTAACCTGAACTATAAATAACTATAAATATAGATTAAACCAATCAATCTACTGTCGTCTCCAACAGCTCAGTGAACCCCCAGGTCCTGCCGGAGCTGTTGTTTTGCTTCTCTTTTCTGTTGCTACTAGTGTAATGGCATGTGAGGAATGTACTTGGCTAGTTATCAGTACAGCATCATGGAGCTCATTGGTTCGCGGTGACTGTGAGTGTAAACCTGGTCACTGTTGGCTCAGAGAAAGGTTGTTTGCATGGTAAATGTGGGATTCACCGTGGTCCATTTCCTTCTTTGCTCTTGACCACAGCTGAGAGGCCAGTGTGTGACCATTTTGTTATTTTGCGTAGGATTTGCGTGAGTGGATTTCTTTTTCTCAAAGTGAGTGAGTTCGGCCTCAGCCATTGAGAATTTTTACAGAGTTAACTCTGTCTGGATTAAAAGGCTTCTTTGTGCTGTATATAACTTTAGTGATGGCGGCGAGTGAGTTAGCCTGGGAGAAACATATCTGGAAGTCACCATAATATAACTTTGAATAAGTAATTATCATATTAAAGTGCTGCAAGTTCTTAATTTTATGGTGCCAGGAATAGTAAATAGTGGATCTGTTAGTTGCTCCAGGAAGTCTGTGCAGAAGTTTGCATAAGATTCCTGCCTCACATTCACTATTCAAAAACATGAAAACAACAAATCTTGCTATATTCTGGTGCAATTGAACACACTTTTCCTTTACACAAGGTCTGTTTGAGTGCTGTTTGCTCAGACCTGGAGACAAATAACAGACCAATAAACTGTCTTTTTGGGAACGAAGGAACAAATAGCTGGTGACTGGCTTACTCACAAAGCTATTTAAAGCACAGAAGATTATATTTAAGCTGTTCTACACTAATACTACAGTAGACAGTACACTTTTCCAAAGAGTGACTCTCTACGGTGTTAACACCTTGAGTAAGACTGGATCCCAGCCTCTGTTGGATTGAACAAAGCGTGGCAAAAGGTTTTGAATCACTTTCTCTCTCTGAAAACCTTGTCCACACACTTTCCTGTAAAGCCATTTTAGTATACAGTGACCTGGATGAGAATCTCCCTAGACATCTGTACATTACATTCTTTAACTATTCAGCAGTACTCAGCAGTACTTTACTGCCATTAGCCTCACCAGAAGAGCAGCAGTTTTTGCTCCTCAGATATTATATAATATATTTTGTTTAAGTCATTCTAAAGCAAGCGCATAAATCAGTAGATCTATAATGAATAAATTCAACAACATTAACAATGCCCTGTTTATACCAAGTTTTACTTTTGTGTCTAAAAAATTCTGAGGTGAAGATCAGGCCTCATAGCTACCTACTGTCACAGCTAAGTTTGCAGTTTAGTGGCAGTGTTTTGTGCTTTCCAAATTCTGACCTTTCTCTAAGTATGTTAGTCACATCTGGCTCCATAAACCTTCACAGCTCAGGTGATGTCATTATTTATTGGTCCAGTATCTTACCACTGTCTGTGTGCCAGCTGCTGTTGCACACAACCTCTCCTCTTACCTTTGTTAACTAGACTTAGTATCCACTGTTTATTTCCCTCTGTAGCCATTAGCCTGTCTTCCCTGCCTCCTTTTCCTGTCTTTGAAAGGCCGTGCGCTCGAGATGGATGCCCCATTCTCTGTGTGTCTCTCTCAGACAGACTAAGGAGCCCTTATCCAGCAGCCTAATAATGCAGTCAGTGTGAGGCCTGGAATTAAACGCTTCCTGTGTCTCTTTATGGCCCGAGTTGACTCACTGCATTCCTCCCAAGGTTGATGTTTGATGGAGAGATTCACAGAGGCGCACTCTTCTCTATCTCTGGCAGAAACCGAATGCCAGAGGGGTCCTCGAGTTGGGCCAGGACTCTGCCTGGAGAGGACCGAAGAAACTTAATCGCTACCTCATTCAACACAGATGTACATTGTCATCTGCAGTGAAATATGTGTCAGTTTAATCTCTATTAGCCCTGAGAACATCCAAAACAAGAACCAGGGGACTTGTTTTTAGACCTAGCATTAGCATTATCTTTTTGACAAAATCCGGCTTCCAATATTATTTTTTCAGGAATTACACTGTCTGCATTGTTTCACATCTAGGGCTAAGTCTGACAGCCGTCTGATAGACATCGAAAGGCACTTAGAGCGTAGTTCTGCCATTAGCATAATGCGATATTTCTAGATCAGGCGGCCCAATTGAGTGTGATAACAGTTTCAGTACCCCGAGGCTGTGGTCCACTCTTGTATTTGGACCAGTGCCACTTCAGCTTGAGTAATCTATTTTTAAAGCCTTACTCTCTCTTTCCAAACACTGATTATTTTCCATATGGAATATTTTCCTCATGGTTTATTATTACCGTTAACTTTCCTCATCTCCCATTGCCCTTTAATAAACCTAAACAGGTAAATGAGATAAAGATAATTTATATTCAAGATAAACAAAAACTAAACTCAGCAGAGAAATACAACATATTGTAATGTAATGTATGAATACTTGCAGTGTGGCAAGTGATCATCAAAAATGTTGACTCACAAAACAAAAAAGACTGATATGGACCCACAGCTTGAACTGGGAACATCTTCCCTAAAGAAAGTGGAAGAAACTTTTGTAACATTCAAATATCTGTAGCTTGACCTAATGTGACCCCAAAGTTGGAAACCCAATGCAGAGCGAGCATGTTTACAATTTGGTATTTGTTTTGCCTGTCTCTTAACTGAGTGTTTACATGGTATTTGTATTTTTTTTTAATTCCCATTATGACGGGTTAAGGTTGCACATTCATTATTTTCTTCCCTTCTCCTGTTACTTGGGGGGCAGGAGCCTGTCCCACTTGCTTTGGGCCCTGAGGCTGTGAACACCTGTGCTAATCGCAGGTCTAACACTTGCAGACAAACACTGACAGACAATCATTTACTCTGACATCGATTGGAGAGTCACCAGTTTACCTTTCATTCATGCTTGGAAGGAGCCAGTGGTTTATTGAAAATGTATTGTCAATGAAATATCAACACAAACTTAAATAAAAAATGACCTGCAACAATGTTATAGTATTCAGTGTGCGGTACCCACTTTTCTTGTTGCTTTTGACTGCTTGAACTGCATTTTATGTGCTTTAATGTGTCAGCTATACACTCTTTAAATGCCAGTATATCTTTGAAGGAACCGTTAACCCAAACAGAGAGGCACAGACATCTGTCCTGAATCATCCTCTCACTATTGTGATAGGATGATGATTGGTTATAGGTTATATAGACAATAGATATGATGATATTTATTTTTATTTAACCCTTATACTGCATATTGTGGTCAGTCTTTATTGTGTAATCCCTATTTATAAAACACGAATGCTGTCTGTCCTTATTTTGTGTTAGCAGGTTGTGTGGGTTTAAATACATTACTATTGGGTACTCCAGAGATCCTGCGCGGGTAGATTGGAGAAGTGCTGGTAATAATGTGAAGCAGACTGAAGCGCTGTCATGACTCATTGTTGCAGGCAACGGCATCACTCGCTATTGGTGTGAAACTGTGCTCCAGCCCACTCAAAGCTCGCACCATCCTCTGCATGTAAAGTCAAGGATTCCTTCTTATTCCCATCTAGAGATGCTATTATGTGGTTTTAGAGGTTTTTGAAGTCCTGTTTTGACACATGAAATTAGCACTTCTTTATCTTCCTTCCACCACAGCAGCACTTGATCTGATATTTCACACTAGTGTTAGTTTCACTACTGCTCAACTATAGATTTACACAATCAGTGTATTGTCTGTGGTTTACAGCAGCTTAAGGAATCTGATGCAGTGCAATAATGGAAATGAGTGAATGTTTATACCCTTTATTAACAGTAGCAGCTCTTCACAAAGGCTTCTGGCGGTACATACGCTTTAAAAGTAGAGCAAATTACATCTTCATCTTAAAAGAAGATGATGTCAAATACAACATGCATGTCAAGTTAGGACAAATTACTTCTAACAACAAAATCTGGTAGCTCAAATTTACTGTAGCTGCGCAGGTTTTAAGGAAAAGAGCTTAAAATTGGGATCTGTTGCTTGCACAACATATAGAAGATTCAAATTTCCAGTAAATATAATCAGTATACATTTGCCACTGCAGTGAGGTGTCTTAAGGTCAGAAGTGGACCTTAAAAAGCACTCAAATTTGTGGTAGGTGTAGGAAGCCTCTATTACAAGGCTGGATGTGCGTGGTACCCAGCAGCGCAATGTAATGTAGTGCTGACTCAGACGGAGTGCGTCAACAGCTGCTGCCTGCGACTGAAGAGAGAAAGCCGAGTGGCCGAGAGGAGGGGGAGGGGGCGTAGCTGCTGTGTGGGAGAGTGAATAGGTTAGATTAAAATAGAATGGTACAGATTGCCTTTTTATTTCCCATCATGCCGTGCGTATTGATTTGACATCTCCCCGTTTCCAAAAGTAGATGTTTTCCGACGTCGCCTCGTGGATGTCGACTCTGATGTCTTAAGTTAGAAGATAGTAACTCATATCAAAGATGAATCCATAAAAACACAATCTCTATAAAAGAATACAATACAACTTTCAGATGGTTACTGACACTTATGTTTGTGTCTTCTTTTTGTTAGGCCCAGATTGCCTTCTTGCAGGGGGAGAGGAAAGGCCAGGAGAACTTGAAGAAGGACCTTGTGCGGAGGATCAAAATGCTGGAGTATGCGCTGAAGCAAGAGAGGTGAGTGCCCCTTTGCAGCCCACCCACCAACTCCATACACACAAATACCTCGGCTGGTCTGCCTCCCTGAGAACAACTGCAGCACGTCTGACTGTTTTGTAACATCTTAAGTCAGGGCCAGACATTTCTTTTTTCTGAACCTGACACTGTTTGAAGGGCAGGGCAAGTAAGATCACAGTCAGGTGTGTTTATATGGAGAAGAAGATGAAGAAGATGGAGTTATTCCATTCAAACTAAGCATGTTATTATAGTTGATTATAGAGATAAATTTAAGCTGTCTTTGCCACTGCTCACATGCCCCCTTGAAGCCTTGCATTTCAATCTGTCCTCTCTCTGTTAGAGCACATGTGGCCAGCTTGACTTGTATTCTCATCTGGTGTTTATCCATGTGTCATGAGTCCGCTTTACATTGGTTCTCACATGTCAAACTACACCAGCTATTGACTGGTTCGAACCGTGCTTTTCTGACACCACTTTCTCACTGACAAGCTCCTGTTAATAAATACTAACGTAATTGCAGTGCTTTGGTTTGTAGGGTCTCTCTTAATGCTTAAGGACCCATATCCATTCGCACCACCACAGACACTTAAATAAATCCAGATACATGCCATCCTGACCAGCTTCGAATACATCCTCAGATCTGATCTCTCAGGATATGTTCATAACACACTGGAGGCTGCATTTAGCACATTCACACCCTGCATTAAGGCTGGCCTCATTAGATCACACAGATTTTAGTGCCAGGTTTGAAGATGGCCTGTGTTTGCAAAACCGAAGCAGAGATGTATTTACACCAGAATGTTCTTTTTAAAAACTAAATTCAAACCTACCGAGGCATTTCCTGATTGCAATATTGATTGTTTTTCAAATATCAAGTTGATTTATAACTAAGAATAAACACATCAGCTTTAGAGGAATTTTACAAAATGTCAACATCGCCATCAGTCAACATGGCAGCGTCAAAAATCGAACAATTCAACCTCTACCTGCCTTCATAATGATGCTTTATGTGGCTGAGTGTAAAAATCTCCCCCCTTTGTTTATATGCGATGCGTCCAGTGTCTCAGCTGGTGTCAGCAGAGGCGGTAATAGGGCTAGAGAGCCAGAGAGATTCCCCTGAGTCCAGCTTGTGTGTTGTCTCCGGTCGAGAGCTGGTGTTGGCAGGAACGCTTTGTTTTCTGTCAGATGCTGATGACTCGGCGCTCTCGTCAGTGAAAGGACGGGACCGGGAAGGAGAGTTCTGCTTCCCGCCAAGACGAGGGCATCACTGCTGTTGGCTTTCATGACACGAACGATGAATTATACTGCTGCCATTTCACTTTGTACTGGTCTGTTACTATCCCACAAAAGCCCTGTTGTAGCGGTGGTCAAAAAGTTTGCATTTCCTTGTATCCTTCAGCCAGGGTTTCACTTTGAAACAGGGCAGCATTCATAATGGCTTCAATAAACCCCTGAGCACTTAATTTGATTAACACACTGCTCATAGTGCTTTTTTAATTCATGTTGAGTGAATAAGACCAATATTTCATGGGAATGACCTTCTGCGTTTACCTTTAAATACAGTCATTTAAAATTATACCAATTAAGGCTGCATCATTTATCACAGATATGCAGTTATTGTGTCAACTGTATGTCAACACACGTAATGTATGAGTCAGAAGAAGGCTGCTTGGGCTGTGATATGTGATACTATTCAATGTAAAGGTTTTTCATGCTTCTCATCAAGATATTTGGCCAAACATATGGAGCTTTACTGTCTTAGATGCATACATGACTGTCTGTAAATTTTACTACGCTACTTGCTGAGTTAGCTTAGGCTCACTTTCCATCATGGAGGCAAACTTAGAGAAAAGGAAAAAAGACATCATCATTAAATACAGCATTTCTCTCTGTTGTTCTTCTTTGGATATTGGATGAAGGAGTAAATTAACTTTTAGTAAAACAAACTGAGACAAATTCAAGCTGCAGGCAGTAGTTGTTTAGCTCTCAGACAGTTTGATGTATTGTTGGTGTTTGAAATACACTTTTGGACATTTTTAGCCTGCATTAGGGGTAGTAGGTAGACAGGGAAAATGGGACAGAGAGACGGAATGACACAGAGCAAATGGCTCTAGCCCTTTATACACACTGCCTCTGTCATACCCTGTTATTGGTGTTTTTAGTCTGTTTTCTGTTTCTTCTCTGCTGTACTACGAACAGATTATGTCAGCCCTTTGCAGGCGTGGTTTATCGTGTCTGTGTAACCAGACCAGTCTCTCCTCCCTCAACAAAATCCACACAGGACTTGCACTTGTTCTGTGTCCCGCGGTAATAGACGCTGCTTGTATCAGACGCAGAGTCGCTGGGAATGTTTGGAATTTTTTGAAAGCGAAGCAGAGCATTGCTGAAATGAGCGTGGTTAATCAGAAAAGTCCCCCTCTGATTAGTAAATGTTATGAGGAGAAATTAAAAGCATGACTTGGGACATAATGTGAACTTGGACTGTAGGAACTAATGAGTGACCCCACCATAGTCGACTGGTGACAGAACAGGTTAGTGCTGTCATTGCTCCAGCCTTATGGTCTGAGGTCAGTTACATTTTGTCGACCTCTGCTCAGCGGCAAACATCATGATTAAAACGGTGAAGTCAGGTATCGTCCTGTCGCTGTTTGTACTGTATATTTATCCACTTTTCTCTTGTGAGATCACTGCAGACTCGGGAGCAACACTTAACCCAGAACTGCTACCAGTTTCCCCCGTTGCCTAGCAACAGGTCATGTCTCCAAGGGTATCTGGAAGCAATATCAGAAATGGTTTTCTGAATGTAGGATGTGCCCAATTTAAAATGAATTAGATTTGGATGCTTCCTCCTGGATTACGGGGGCAGTAGTGGAGCAAACACAGAGGTCTCCTCATATCTTTAGGGCACTGCTCGTCGTGAAGTGAACAGCCAGTGTAAAGCAGCGTGTCCACCAACACTGAGACAAAGGAGGGACATATGTATCTGCCTCTCAGTACTTCTCTTTGTCATTATTACCATTCTCATAGTTTAGATCTGGGATTCTACACAAAGGCATCATAATAGGAAAAGTTTTCACATAAACTTATAAACACATTGGCTGGATATGATGCCACTACATGAAATTCTAGTTCAGGTGAGGGCTGATTGTTGTCAAGGAGCGACTTAAACATACAGTGTTGTATTTATTATCATAAAATGTGTTTAACTCAAACTTTATATAACAGATCATTGTTGGATGATACTCTTTTACAGTGTCTTCAAACCAAAATCACATTAATATTGGCTTAGTGTAACTCTTAAAGTTATAATAATGACTATGATTGAAGTGTTTATTTAAAATGCATTATATACTTTCCTCTTTTTCGTTGCATATTTGTGGGAACAGTCTAAATGCTTGTGGAAAGTAGAAAGTTACTGTTTGGGTGACTTTCAAAGCTTATGCTAATGCTTTGTATAATGACTTTTCTAATGGTTTGTTTAATGGCAGCTCTCGCTTTCTGTTTTTCTAGTTCAGCCCTGTTTGCTCATTTGTTTGTCCTCTCTTCTTTTCACTTTCAGAGCAAAGTACCACAAGTTAAAATACGGGACAGAGTTAAACCAGGGTGACATGAAGCCCCCGAGCTACGACTCTGGTAAGTGAACGTGAGCTCACACAGCCAGCTCAGTCCACCTCTCCTTCACTAAATCACAGGGACGGTTGTGTTCACATACCTCCAGTGACGGCACTGTTCGGCATGTGAAGGCTGTGTTCAAGTTCAGTCTTGTTTGCCTTGATAGCTTTCATCACAGTAGCTTTTCCTGAATGGTGAAATTGTTTCTGAGAAAGCACTGAACCAGTATTGAGCTACGTATTGGTTCAGTGCTCAAACTTGATATCATTAAACTTGTAGGGACTATTATTGATTAAAAGTAAAACACTGTATTTTGTTGTTTTAAGCCAGCTTCTGTTTTTATTGCTAATAACAGGGAAGCTCCTGTTTAGTACCCTGTTTAACCCCAGAATCACTCACATGAGCTCAGTAGCTGTTTCCAGTTACATTATTGTGCTGTAATTGGCCTCTCATGTTCAAGTCCTCTCCCATCATTAAGTCCGACTGCTATATTTCCTCTCCACTCTCCTCATGTCTATTCATGAGAGCTGTTCAAAGCACCCAGCCCTTGAAGTGTTGATGAATACAGGAGGCGAAGGGGGAGAAGTGTGAGGTTTTTGGGGGCAGCGGGAGGAGACGACGACGTGTGGGCGGTGTTGCTCGCATGGAGGCCCACCTGCCCATCTTCAGAATTAGACATGACCCATTTTTGTGGCCAGCCAGCCGCTTTGAGATATTCACACACTGTCGGACGATTTAAATCTTATTAACACGTAGGGCTGTGCAATGAATTGAATTTTCTATTTCAATTTCAGCTCCCAACAATCACAAAACATATGTAATTGAAAAAAAAAGATTATTCATCACTTGTTACTTGTTTTCCACGTGATTGTGGAAGTGCACTACATTGTTGATCTTATTTACTTATCTTATTTCTGTTTATTTTTAAGCCATTTATTTATATGTTTGAATATATTATTTATTTTAAGGAGAATTCACTGTTTTGTTCAATAAATCCAACATCTTTCCAAAGTCAATGAGTAATCATGTAAAATAATCATGATTTCAATATTGACCAAAATAATTGTGATTATAATTTTTCCATAATCAAACAGCCCTATTAACATGTCTCTCTGGCCTTTTTGGATCCCATAATTATTTTACCCAAAGCCTAAAAATGACAGTGTTGTCCTGCTTGCTTTCTACTGAGTCATGGCATAGAGAGGAGAACAGCCATTTTGAAAGTAGCTATAATTGAAGGGCAGCAATAATTATTTTTAATTCGAGACCATCATTTATTCAAACAAGTTGGCTGTTCATATTTATGGCAAGTGTACCAAAAACAACAACCCAGTCCACAACAGTCCAACATTTATCGGGGTATAATTTTACAACATAGCAGCTGCTCACATGATCCTTTCACAGGTTCCTAACGGGTCAGAAATACCACATAGTCATTCATCACATCAAATATGACATAACATTAAAACAGATCCTCTTGCTAAGACGCTAGCAAGCTAAGCGTTCTATATATAGCTTACTGTACAATCTGAAGACAGTGTTAGCTTATTATAGTTGTACATGGGGAAAAAACATTTACTAGAGTGACACTGAAACTCCTCTTGTTTTTACTCTTGTTGTCTCGTCTTCGTCTGTAGTTGCCAGGAGGCTGCCGTGCAGGAATGTTGCGGTCGTGTTTACTGAGTTGTATTAATGTCCGAGGCTGTTCGGTTCGTAAAGTCCTCATTTGTGTCGCTCTCTTTCTTTCCAGATGAGGCCAACGAGAACGACACATCTGGATCTCTGAACAATCAGCTGTCCTGGAAGCAAGGACGCCAGCTCCTCAGACAGTGAGTAGATGCCCTTTTTCCTGTCAAGAAAATCAAATGACTGCACTAAATATCATGGTATTTTTAAATGTAGTCAGAAAAAACTGTGGCAAAGAGCTCCCCCTGTTGGGCACTGTAGGTTATTACTTGCTGAGATAAATAAATCTCATTTTATTCTAGTGAGTCTGTTTTAATAAATGGGGCTCCCTCCTCATCACGGACACTATCACTCGTCCCCACACGTCATCTGTCCAAACATGCTGGCTCATAAAGCAGCCAGTTTCCTCACTAGTCTGTGTCAAGGGACAGATCGATAACGCGCTAAGACACCCCTCCCCTTCGCTCAGTCGCCCACTGAATTCACTCGAGCTGCTTCTGCGTCGTGACAGGCCCCAGTGCAGCCGTAGTGCGAACTAGAGCAAAGCTGATGGTCATGACAGTTTTCCAGTAGATTTATGTGGACTTTATTGGGTTTGCTGAAGACAAGTTTATAAAGTGAGCAATAAACAGCATTTTTGATTTAGTTTTGTTAAAAATATCATCTGTCAGCAGTGTGTTTTGAGAATATAGGGGAGCTCATTAAATTAAGCCTGTCCTGACATTGTCCTCCAATAGTACTTTACTCTGCAGTGTGAATTTGTGTTCCTCTTTTATTCTTTATAGCTTTGTTTTGACATATTTTACCATAAATGAAGACGACAAAAGTGAAGAAAAATGGGACAATACTCTTTAAGAGTGGCTTTGTGCTTAGTGTCAGCGAGCACTTACTGGATTTGAAAAAAGTGTTATCAGGACATCACTAAATCAAATTATGGTTGGCTGCCATCTTCACTTGGTCATTAGTCATTCATGCTGATTTGTTATGTGGTATTATATGCGCACTAGAAGTGGGTCATTTTTTATTTTGTCAGAAATATTAAAAAAAAATAGTACGAATTTGCAGAGAAATTACATTACATAAGAACGCCTCTCACCACACATTTAGACTAATGTTTAATTTATCTTGCTCCAGGTATCTGCAGGAGGTGGGCTACACAGACACCATCCTGGATGTAAAGTCCCAGAGGGTCCGGGCACTGCTTGGCCTGGCCGGGGATGGAGGCGGGAGGACAGGCGAGCGCACCACTACTGAGCCTTTGGTTAATGGGACGGACACATCAGCAAAGGGCACCAGAGGGTCAGTAACTCTGTCAGGAAATGGTCTGGATGGCACATATTTCACTTGTTTCAAAGTGGGTAACCCATGCATTAATTTGCTTCAACAGGAAAACTGAGCTCTCAGACACTAGCGCTGTGCTGGAGGCCTTCAAGTTTATTGAAAATGCAGCGGCTGAGTTCAGTGATGAGGACGAGGATGACGACAGCGAAGGCAAAGACAGGACTACTGTGGAATCCAGGACTGTAAGAAAACCTTTACAATCTACAGTGTTTTAAAGAAGTCACACTCAAACTTAAAGTAATGTTTTGGGATGTTGTTTGCTTTTTAAAAATATGGTTGTATACTTAATAAAAAGATGTCTGCATGTGTCCAGGAGAGTCTGGAGAACAGGCTCATAAAAGCAGTGTAGAGCTGTATACAATGCACCAAGAAGAAAGCCCATTATAAATAACTCTTTCCTGAACTGTTTATGCTAGATATACCCTTTTTAGAGTACGTAATTTGATTTCCACCCAGTGATCCCTATGTTTAATTAATAATAGTTGAGCAAGCACTTGGAAATGGTTCAAAAATATCCCTTAAAGGGCCACACCAGAGTTTGACATTCGTAATCTCTAAATAACTTGTAATAAACCATGAGTTTCTAGTGTCATCTAATCATAATTGTCCCTGTGTTTTGTCCCCAGATCATGCGGAAGAAGCCGGCCTCTTCTACATCGCCGGCGAGTATGGACACCAGCGAGGACCCAGACGCAGAAGAGGCACTCAAGGGCTTTGACTTCCTGTCCAGCCCTGACGAAATGGACACCTCACCGGAGTCCAGAGGCCCGGGGGACGGCACAGACTGGGGTGAGTCACGGCTCGCTCAGCAGCATGAGGCACAAATATGGATCTGAAGGAAATCTGTCTAGACGTTACTATGATGTAGCCAAATTTGGACTTTTGTTGCATAATGACAAGTTTGTTTTTACAAATACAGAACATTTTTAGACTCTTAAGTTATTTCCAGGCTTCCTCTGTTAATACAGTGATTGTTCATAAAGTACTTGTCACTCATGTCTCATGCTGTGGTCATAATTCATGATGTTTGACGTTTCTCTGTTTAACCCATAGTTTGTGATCTCCTCCACTGTGTGTTCCCATAGCCAGCCTGTGACCACAATGTCTTTTTCCACTCCTGTGTATCGTCAACTCAACATAATTCCTTTGAGTCAGTGCTTATACTAAATCGCCTACAGTTTTTTTGATTTTTGGATATAGGCAATTAGATCTCAAATCCTACAAAATCCCAATGAAAGTCTTTGTAAGATTAGATTTGTACTGACTCAGAGTCAAAACAAAAAAAAAAACATCCCCAGCTGGCATCAATTTGTACCAAGAGAAAATAGATTAATTGAAAGGATGGCTATGAGTTCTGAATATTGAAGCATGAAGTGGCCTGTTCCTTGCTACTCTCTTTGGGGGTTGAAGTATTCGAAACCTCCAGGAGAGTATGAATACAAGGTCTGTGCTTGTCTCGGGCCACGTTTGAGCTTTGACCAGGGCAGTTTCTCAACAGCCTCTCGGTCTGGTTTTGTTCCCCTGTGTAGAAAAGGACGAGCAAGGTCCCATTTCTGAGGCCTGGGATGTGGACCCGGGCCTGATAACCAAACTCAAGGAGCAGTACAAAAAGGAACGCAAGGGGAAAAAGGGGGTGAAGCGTAAGTCCCATCAGGCTTTGCCGCCTCCCTCTTCTCTCTCTGTAGAGCCTGACTTCTCCTGACTTCAGTTCAAAGGCCTCAAATCAGAAACAAATATCTTCACTTTTTGTTTTCTCATTTCCTTTTCCAGCTGATTCATATTCCTTTCTTTTCCTTGACATTTGGCTTTGTCCTTTCCGCCGTCTTATGTCTGTCATTTCCTTTTGTCCGACTGGAGCTACTTCTTCCAGATTGAAGCATGTTTTTGTCTCCCGTTTAAACATTTTGATTTATATTCACTTCATCTTGTCCACACACTTCT
The DNA here is from genome assembly GCA_036850595.1 of Rhyacichthys aspro. Taxonomy (NCBI): domain Eukaryota; kingdom Metazoa; phylum Chordata; class Actinopteri; order Gobiiformes; family Rhyacichthyidae; genus Rhyacichthys; species Rhyacichthys aspro. Next base: position 16,784,040 of record CM072162.1, on the reverse strand, counting down.
TCATCAGAGATTAATGTGGAAGTTGGCTGTGTTGACATGTCCATCTGTCTCCGTTCTGGGCTAGCACTAGTCTCCCTGCAGTCATGGACATCCTCTCCAGTCAAAATAACATTATCACCACCATCTGCATCTGTCAGCCATGTTGATACTTGAGTAAATAGTACTTTTTGTTTTGTTTTTTAAATTGGAAGCAGTAAAAAAAATCCTTAGTGACTTGGCTCAGTTCTGCAGCACTCAGAGTAATAGCCCACTTCAGATGGAGCCTCATTCACTGCTTGAGAGCCTCTAGATTCAACATTTAAAAGACCAAGCTCTGTAATGGTGCTTTATTCAATCAGGAGATCCAAACAACTCGCTCAGTTCAGCTCAGTTTCTCCCTCATTTGATTGCAACACCACTTTTAACGCTTTGATTTCTCCTGCTGTTTTCTCCTGTCGTTCTATTTTAGCTTTTCACACTTTGTCGGTGTGTTTATCACATTTGTGGGTGTGTGGAGAAGATGATCTGATGATGTGGAGAGGGTTTTTATGCTTTAAGCGTACAGTATCTCTTTGTCCTTCAAAATGAAACCAACTTCAGCTCTTAAAGAACAATTTCATCTATGCTCAACCTTTTCCTACTTTCCTAACAAGGACTCTGCTGCTGATTTCTCTTGTAATTTTCTCCTTTACTTACTAAGCTTTATGAATTTCAGTTACCCATTTTCATTGCCGTTTTTCCTTTCTGGCTTTTAATTAATCATATCTTTTCTTTTTACTCCAAGCAGTATACACTAAATATAACTGAACACATCTGTGGTAACACTCTGGTAACTTGTTATACAGGGCCCAACCGGTCCAAGCTGCAGGACATGCTGGCTAATTTAAGAGATGCAGAGGACTTGTCCCACTTGCAGCCACCATCCGCCCCCCAGTCCCGGCCCAACGTGGCCCGGTTCAACGAGCATGATGCCAACCGGACAGATGAAGGTGAAAAGTCTAATATTGCATGTGATGTGAAAGATGGTGGGATTTTGTTGAGGCTTTTTATGTAACATATGGTTCTTTGTGCAGTGGAGGCGCTCACCTTCCCTCCCACCTCGGGGAAGTCGTTCATTATGGGCACAGACGAGGCCATGGAGAGTGAACTAGGCTTGGGGGAGCTGGCTGGACTCACTGTGGCCAACGAGGCGGACAGTCTGACATACGACGTGAGTAGAACAAGAGAGAGGAAGGGTACAAAGGGTTTTAAAATTCTCTCTAAAAAGTCTGCTGTTTTGAGGAAAGTGTTTCGAGAGGCACCATCTTAAAATAACATGGCAGTCCAACACCTTTACAGCTACTAATTTAAACCTTTACTGCCTAATATACACAATTACAACAAGAAATTAGCATTTAATGGCTATTTCTCCAATTCATTATTGAAACAAGACAATAACTGATATTGATGCTTATGATGAAATGAAAGAAGGACAATTTATTCACAAATGATATCTCAAAGGCACGAACTCAATCTTATGACTTGGTTACAGAAATCATGAGTTTATAAAAAGCTGTTTGTAACTATGGCCTGTTACGGTTATTAACTGCTTTAAAGTAAATGTTGTGTGATGTGAGAAAGAAACTGTGGTGGTGCCTTGAGATTAATGTAGAAAAGCCAGTTTTAACTAATACCTTTTTTCTGGTACATACCCTATGATTAGATTTCTTCTGTGTATAAAAATACACATAAAAACAGTAAAGTTGCATTGATGCACAATATAGACTTTAAGCTGACTGTTTGCCATAACTCTTTTTTTTTCCTCAGATTGGCAACAATAAGGATGCCATGAGAAAGACATGGAACCCTAAATTCACTTTGCGGAGCCATTTTGATGGGATTCGTGCCCTGACCTTTCACCCTGTCGAGCCGGTCCTCGTCACTGCCTCCGAGGATCACACGCTCAAAATGTGGAACCTTCAGAAGACAGCTCCTGCCAAAAAGTAAGATTCACTGTCTAAAACCAAACGTACAGTGACAGTTTGACTCCCGTATTGATTCAGTTTCTTAAATGCTTTTCGGTTGGATTAAGGCTCTTTTGCTTTTGTTCAGTGTGACAAGATTGTGGAAAAGTTAGACTTCCTAAAGTAGAATGTACTGTAGTGTTTGTGTCTAAGTTGTGTCACACGATATAAGACTGCAACATTACATCTCATCGCAGCTCCCCGGCCCACATTCAGTCTGCTCTGATGTAACATGTTTATATTTAGAGCTTGAAAAAAGGTATAATGTCTTGCACTCTTTGTCCAACAGGAGTGCGTCATTAGATGTGGAGCCCATCTACACTTTCAGAGCTCACAGGTACAAACCAACCTGAATATTATTAATACTATGATTTCACTTTGACCTAAACATCTCAGGACTGTTTGATAATTCCTCTTTTTCTCCACAGGGGTGCTGTGTTGAGTGTGGTGATGAGCTCTACAGGGGATCAGTGTTTCAGTGGCGGCGTTGATGGGACTATCCAGTGCTGGAACACCCCCAATCCCAACATCGACCCTTACGACTCTTATGGTAAATGTTTGCTGTGTTAGGATATTTTTAAATGATTAGCAGTAAATGTCTAACTTGTCTTGTGCCTGTTTCAGACCCTTCAGTTCTGCGAGGAGCGTTGACTGGACACACTGACTCTGTTTGGGGCCTGGTCTACAGCAGTGCCCACCAGCGCCTCTTGTCCTGCTCTGCTGATGGGACCGTGAAACTGTGGGACGCCAATACCATCTCCCCGGCTTTGGCAGTATTCAATGAAAATAAAAGTACTCCCCTGACTTATTCTTATTTCTTCACCAGTTGTGTTTTTGTTTGTCATTCAGGTTAATCCAAACGTTATTTTTCTCTTTTAGAGCTAGGTATTCCTTCCTCCGTGGATTTGGTGTGCAGTGAACCTGCCCATTTGGTCACATCCTTCACTAGTGGTGAAATTGGACTCTTTAATATGGAGACTCGCCAGCTGGTGCTCAGTCTGGAGTCCAATTTGGAGCCTGGTACGCGGAGATTTGCTTAAATCTGCTGTTAAATGTTACAGAAAGGCTACAGATGTTAAATCGCATTAATTGAAAGATTTGTTTCAAACCAAAGCTGGTAGAAAACTGCCTCTTTGCTTACCTCTAGTGGCTGCTTTAGGTAATAAACATATTTAAAACAAGCACATACATAATACAAATGACCTATTCAAAACATAAGTATGTACTATAAGGATTAGTATAATTATTGGGTGTCAGTAAGGTCACTCTGCATTTCCCGCCTCGTGTGTGAATCCTGATGACCCTGGTCTTTTTGACTCTTTCATTAGGCACTTCCTGTCAGATCAATAAGGTCCTGAGCCACCCCACTCTTCCCATCACCATCACTGCGCAGGAGGACAGACACATTAAGTTCTATGACAACAACAGCGGGAAGTTGATTCACTCGATGGTGGCTCACCTGGACGCTGTCACCAGTTTAGCCGTGGACCCTAATGGACTTTATCTCATGTCAGGAAGTAAGTCCTTTAGATGCGACTGATCATTATCGGAGATATTCTGGTCTGATATCAGTGACCTTTTGTTTTTATATCTGATCTCTCATACAACCACTCTTTGCAATTACCACAGTGTGTATCAGATGGTGCCCAATCACTCTCTGTACACTCATTTATTTTTTACAACATTTTAACTTAAAGGGATCCTAGTTTATGTATTAAGTTAATGTTTGGTTGATTACTAATAAGAACCTCGGTCTAGGAAGACAGGTTTTAGTCAGCTCCTTAATCTGCCATCTTTGTGCATCTGTATTTAAAATAAGTGCTAGATATTAAGACATTTGCACCTTCCTCGTGGTTGTAGATCTTTTTGGGAAGTGTTAATTCGCTGTGTCGCCCTCAGGTCACGACTGCTCGATTCGTCTGTGGAACCTGGAGAGTAAAACCTGTATCCAAGAGTTCACAGCTCACAGAAAGAAGTTTGAGGAGTCAATCCACGACGTTGCGTTTCATCCAACTAAATGCTACATTGCCAGCGCCGGGGCTGACGCTTTGGCGAAGGTGTTCGTATGACGCGGAGCTGCTCTTCTCCCTGCAGCCCGGCCCTCTGACTCCGCCTCCTACGATCAGGGACCAATAGAGACACAGGAAGGGAAGGACCTTCGGGCTTTGGTCCAGTCCCACCTCACACAGCCCACTGGTTTCCTGTCGGACTGGCAGACTATGTAGCCTTGAGTGAAAACAGGCTTTTTGAGGAGAGGAGAACTATTGTCTAGTCCCCCATATGAACCATCCAGGCAGGCCTGGGTGTTACCGGCCACAGCGCCCCCTGCACCAATACAAACTTCACCTCCATCACATGGAGGCTCAGGACAGATGATAAACCGTGTGGACTGGAGAAATAAGGCTGCCAGCTCCTCTGCCCCTCTCACTTTCACCCCAAACCCCTCAGACCTCGACCTTCCCTCTCACACAAACGGCACCGGCCTTTTACTCCACGTCAGGTTTTGTGTTGTGTGGATCCAGAAACAAGGGGTACACAAGGCGCTTTGGAGCCATCGAGGAAGTCTTTCACATTTTCTCCGCTTCCCAGACTGACTCTGCTTGCTGGTCTGCCTTTATTTTCCTTTTTAGAACACTTATTGACAAATGTGCCTTTGGTTTAAAAAGGTCTGAAAATGTTATTTTAACGAGCTTGTTATTTAGGGAAAACCGGAGGTAGGGGACGGTGAAGAAATGGAGCTGGTTTGTCACAATGTTGTTGATTTTAACATTGGATGTAAAATTACAAATGCTTATAATAAACAAAATATATATTCAGTCTTAAAATCTTACTGTGCAGCGTGAGTTTGAGTGCTCCTTTTTGACAAAGTGTGGTTGGGGAATCAATTGTGTGCATTTCAAGGCAATGCTGGTAGAGTGATACAGACCATAAAATATATTGCCTGTTTGTTAGATTAAAGTAACTGTACACTTCAGAAGTAAGACTACAAACGTATGTGTCCAAAGTAAACCATTTTGGTTTTATAATTACGATTCAAACTTGGTTATAGATGTCCATTTAGGAATAACTAACTGATTTTGGCCAGTTTGCTCTTGTTTGAATTGAATGGCTTGTACTGTATGTAGTTTTTCCCCAATTGTGTGGACATGCTTGACTTCAGTGTGATGTTTCATGTCCAGCTATTTACAGTAGTCCAGTGTTTAGCAGGAAATTAGCGCAGTACTGTAGGACTATTTGTAATAATTCAAACTCACCATCACTGAGGGAAGACCGATGTCCTGCGGATCCAGTTTACTGTATATTGAGCGAGGAGGAAGCTTTCCTGGGTTTAATGAATCAATGGAGACGTTGTACATGTCGTGTACAGCTTCAATGAGCCATTTCTCAGTCACTGGTTTGTATATGAAAAGTATGTTCCAAATAAAACCTGCTGTAAAATGTGGACTGATGTGGATTATTTGTCCGAGGTGTACTGTAATCAAGTGTGTAGTTTAGTTCTCTTTTTTTTAATATCACATTTGTATTTTTACTGTTTGGGGTGTTGTTCACAGTATTTAAAATTAGTACTACCATTCCTGCACAATTGTATGAAGGAGTTATCACAGTTCTTCATGAGCTATGATTAGTGCAACTTCCATGTTGCTTTAGCTGTTTAAAAACAAGTGTTTAAACTGAATCATCTTGAAAATGGTACTTTACATAGTAGTAGCTTACCTTTAATAAGATTAGTCATTTTGAATCAGGACTGACATTCAATCAAGTGATTTGTGAATGTCCTCCTTAAAACATTAGATTCCTTAAGGGTTTTATCTTTAAAAGTCATGCAGCTTTAAGTCTCCTGCTTGTTTGTTAGCCCAGTGTATTCCTATCTTGAATATCATAGGTTTTTACTGAATTTATTTGGATTCCTATATAAGTAATATAACAATTAATATAGTAATATTCAACTAAACAAACAGTTCTCAAAGGGACTTAGATATCAGCTCTTCTCCACTGGAAGAAGCAGACCAGAGCAATTACTTTTTTCAACTTATGTGCCACACACGTTTTTACATGGTTTTATTTTGTCATCCAGGTGCCATTTTGTTCTGCACTGTATTTTTTATCGTTTACATAAGTATTAATATGGCAATAATCAAAATATGGGTTATATGCAGGGTTTAGAAATTAGAAATGTCCAGAATATTTGCTGATCATGTTACATTCTGGAGCAAGCTGAACTCACACTGTAATAAACATTCTGTTCAGTGGCAAGAAAAAATCATGATGTTACACTTTTAGTTTGACTTAAGCATCTATATTCTGAAAAAAATTACAAAGGTCCACACAAGGATGACGACATAGCTTGGTGGTTACACAGAAAGTAGTTTAGTCCCTGTGCTCATGCTCCTGCCTACTTCTCTAAACTGGGCCTGCACTGAAAGCTGGAATCTCTTTAATGATTTTCATGGACTTCACTAAATCAACAAATCACAGCAAAACTTTTCATTTTGTGAATTTTATTACAAATAGGCAAAAAAAAAAATACAGATCAATTATTAGCGAAAGACTTAATATGTTTATGTACAAACAGGAAGAAAATTATAAATACTTTTTTCAACAAAACAGAAAAGCCTGCTGAGTTAGAAGCGACCGCGCTGTTAGGGGAAAATGAGAGCTGAGACAAAAAGCTCCGACAAAGCTCACACAACCAAACTCACCCAGTCCACTTCACTGTTGTTCGTGTGAGCAGAAAAGTCAGGACTAAAAAAAGTCTCAAGAGGAACTTTAACAATGTCCCTAGTATTAAATCTTTCCTATTAGAAAGACCAAAATGCACAGACGAAAATGTCCTCTTTACAGAGAATTGTATAAAAAAGCACCAGGAAGTTTGTTAAGCCGCAAGAGGAAGTGCTAGACATGCTTTACATCTGTTTGTCTCCGAAGAGCACCACATCCTTAAAGGTAGCTTTACGTCTTTTGTTCATTGTTTTAAATGATATAAAATGCTGTTATCATCTTTAGCACCATTTCTAGGTTTATGGCCAAATGCTGGTTCACTGAAAACATTTTGTTGCTGTTGGGTGAAACCACACCGTTAGAAATAATGAAATGTAGTGTATATGTAGCCTGGTCAGTCCTCAGTCTTTTTCTGTTTTTTGGATTTCCAGGAGGCAGTACCAATGAATGTAGATCTTTTGAACACAATGGGATAGGCATACGTCTAATAAACAAAACCTGAAGCATAATAATTGGGCTGAAGGACAACCGGACTAGGATCAACAGTAATAGTATTCCCCTGATTACGATGGGTCTGTAAGGTTTTCTACTGACTAAGAAAGATCCATTTCACTGAGAATAATGGGTTTGACTGGCCATGTAAAGTGAAATGTGAAAATATAAGGTTTGCCCCCGACAGCAACAATTAGTTTAACTCATCAGTCCTCACCTAAACTGAATATCTTCCTTGTTCAAACACTAGTGCTGCAGCCAATTCAGCACCGACACGTGTGGAGCTGAGCCAATATACAATCAGTGTCCGGGACGTCCCACTGCACTCCTTCACCCTTTCACCCTCAGTCTTTCGCGTGCACAGTCTCTGTTGGTCCCGCTGCTCAGTTCCTGGGCTGAGAGTTGAACTCCTGGCAGATGTTCTGGATGATTTTCGGTACAAATTTGTAGAGGTTGTCAAACTCGTCGACGAAGAAGGAGTGCTCTTTGTCGGGGTCTGTGGCGATGTACTCCAGTTCGTCCTGGGCCGCCCACGCGATGCCGATGGAGTAGGCAATCACACCTGGGTAACACAATAGAACAGTGGTATCAATGTGGTGAGGGGCTGTGATAGATCATAAGAATGCTTTCAGGGGCCAGAGGTGGTGACTTTTGGAAGCTTTTATTAAATTTTGAATGTGAGATCTTCATTTGAGTCATACGAGTTATCTCTATCACTAATTTTCTTTATGGAAACAGGTTTTAGTTGGATCTGAAGAGGTTTTAGATGGATTTAAACTGGTTTAAGATGGATTTCAACAGGTTTTAGATGGATTTCAACAGGTTTCAGATGGATTTGAACCAGTTGAAGTTCAATTTGAACAAGTTTTAGTCAGATTTGGACAGGTTTTAATTGGATTTAAACAGGTTTTGGATGGATTTCAGAAACAGAACAGGAACAGGTTTCATTTACGTATCTTTGTAGCAAAAATAATAAAAACCTGGTGCAAGAAATATCACCTAGTAAATGTACTGAAGTGCTACATAAAACATTGCAAAGGGCCAGAAGATGGAGAGTAAAATTTAAAAAAAAAAGGATTTACACTGTACAGCAATGTCATTTTGGCACATTTTAAAGTCAGATATTAGGTCACAAACTTCTGGAGCATAAAGGAAAGTTTAGTGGTCACCTTGACGATGGACAGCCAGCGCAGGGGCCCTGACGTCGTCGTAGGAGCGTCCGTCTGTAATCACGATCATAATCTTGCGTTTGTTGGGCTTTGATTTGCTGAAGAGCTGCTCGGCCGCGTAGGTGATGGCCGCCCCGGTGCTGGTTCCTCCGCTCCAGTAGTTGATGCGTTTGATGGCGTTCAGCAGCTCGGCTTTGTTGTTGTACTGCCCGAAAGCGAACTCCAGCCTCTGCTCGTAGGTGTACTGCACGGCTCCCACTCTGGTGTCTGTGTCAGAGATCTCAAACTCACGCGTGACGTTGGCCACGAACTGCAGCACCGTGCGGAAGTTGCCCGTGCCCACGCTGCTGGAGCCGTCGATGACAAAGGCGATGTCGTTGGCGTTCAGGCAGGTTTTGCTGCAAACCAGTCGGTCTGTGTCGCACACTCTCTTCACCAGCGGCTGCACGGCTTTCCTCAGGGCAAACCAGCTGGACACGGGCAACGAGAAGAAGCCATTGGTGCGGCACACGGCCTGGAACGAGACACAGGGCACAACATCAGTGACAATTGGATGGATTTAGTGAGGACATGTGTGACCTGGACATGAGGAGTCTGATGGTTACAAATCAAACTTTTCAAGACAAGACAGGACTTATTATTAATTCCACAGCTTGTCACAGCAGCATACATAAAGATAGAAGTCCTGTTGTATGGTATAAACAAATACACTACAGCATTATCCACTAAACACACTGACTGACATGAAAAGGCAATAAATGAAAAAAGTGCAACATGTGTGCATGCAATAATGTTAGAATGTATGTCAAATGTGCAACAATAACAAATTTTCAAGTAGAGTATAAATTTAATAAAAAGAGAAAAAAAATATCCAGTATATAATGTAATATAGGGCTACATATTTACAATGTAATGAAAATAGGATGGTAATACGACTTGTGTGTGGCCTGTAACCCCATTGGATGCAAAATGAACACAAATATAATGTGACAAGACTCAGGAGCACAGGAAAGTTTTGTCTGATGTTTGAATCCAGCCTTTGTGGTCCAGTTTCTTATTAGGTTTTGGATTAGTTGATGTAATGTGTCCTTAGTCCTAATAGTCATGTCTCTAATTCAAACTATTTTATTGCTTACAGACAAAAAATGTTGTAAGCAAAAGTTAAAGCCCAATAAACAGAACTGACGTGTGCCTGAGAAGATGTCTAAAAGTCAGGATGTAACTCTATAAAGATGTGGCTTAGAGTCAGTCACTTTCTTCTCTCATGTATCACTGAAGACGTAAGTCACAGCTGAACTAAAGGACAGTGGGAAGAGATTGTCTTTTTTCTTTCCTATTCTCTGTTTGTTACTTAAAGGTTTATGTTTGTTTCTTGTTTCTTGTATATTCAATAAGCATCATATAGGAACACGCTGAGTGCCATTGTGTTAATATTTTGCAAAAAAATTGAAATAATTTATTGTAAATCTATTTCTGTGAGCGTACCTTGTCTACAAAGTTGGACTCCACCAGGTTGTGCTTCTCATTGTCGTCGGGACCCTCGATGGTAACGAAGAATATGTTGATGCCCGACTCCCGAGCGAGTCGAGACGCCTCCTCCACTTTGTCTGTGGGCCAGCCGTCCACCAGCACCACGGCCACGTTCGGGGCCCCTCCTCGGTTCCCGTTGGCGTCACTGAAGTACAGCTTGTTGATGTAGGAGAGGGCCTTCCCTGTTCGGACACAAGGGGGCAGCAACCACACATTTAGACTCACAAGAATCAACTTGTCATGAAATAGAGAGCGAATTTTCATAAGTGGGCAATGTGATGGGAATAAGTGAGTTTTTCCACCAATTTAGTATAAATATGCCACACACAATGTGCTTTCTCTATCACATATATGCAGAGCATTTAAGGGTTCATTTAGTAATATTTTGAGCAGAAAAATAGAAAAACATATTGTTCAAAGCTATCTTTTCACTCTTTGCATTTGTCTATCTTGGAAAATTTAACCTTTAAAACAAGATAAGCCTGTGTCCTACTTTCACATTGTTGTATTCTTATGTTTAAAGCTTAGATAACATTACAAGACTTTGCTGAGCTTTGTGAAAACTACACAAAGTGCCACTGTGCTACATAAAAACTTCCCCTCGTTGCCAGTGTGATCTGTAAACAGATATAAACAGTATAAAGTGTATTTCTCTCGCTGTAAAGCCTCACAGAAGCAGTGGATCCTATCATTTAGCGTGTCATGTGACGGCTGGTGGTCTGAGACGGCTGGCACTGCGGGACACGCTCCTCAACCACTTACACTCGTCTGATTACAGAGCACAAACAACACTATTTGTATCAGTAAGTAAAATTTAGCAAGTCATAAAGACACATGCGGCAATGGACGCTGAAGCACCAACCGAGGCAGAAAAACAGAGAGTTGACCCCCAGGGGCTGGAAAAAGCCACCAGCGTCTTGGTCAGGACCATTCTAGAAAAACATGGCTTACAATGGAGGACTGTAATTTAGTAAACAGTATCTCGAAACAGTTTTAGATTTAATTCTATCCTAGCATGTGAAAATGTGCCTGGCCTGTAAAGCATGCGATAATTGGCAGCCTTTCACTTTCACACTTGTGTTTGTAGGCATTTACTAAAGCTGGCAGGTCACTCACCCACATTAGAGAGGCCTCCCTTCTGCATGATCTTATCCACAGCCGACTTCACGTCTCTGGAGTTGGAGTAAGACTTCAGGCTGATCTCTGTCACAGGGTCGTCCCTTTGGAAAAACAACAATGATTTAAATATGTTTGGGATCTTGGGAAAAGTAAGTGACTCAGGAATTTGTGCAAATTTTTGCACTTTGCACATTGCATTCCCCGTTACAGACAGTACCTCTATGAAATCAACAAGCACAATAAACCAATGTGTAACAAACAACCACAGAGCTAGTTTTGACTTTACTTTAAACTGTATAAAATCCAGACGGGAGAATAGACCCTTGGATTAGATGCATTGTGAAGCAGATACTATTATTTTTACTGTTTGTTACAAAAAGACCTAAATCTATTCTCTTCTTTTTAGTATGTAACAAGACTTCTCTTACCCGTATTGGATGATGCCCATCATGGGTCCGGCCACGCCCACATTGATGGTCTGGGCCACTTCAGCCAGGAAGTCCTTCTGGATCTTAAAGCGGCGCTTCCCGATGCTCCAGCTGCCGTCCATCAGGAAAACCAGGTCCACTTTACAGTCTGCACAAAGTCAACACATTCAGAACTAGTTACACTCAAATATTGTCACCCAGGACATGTAATATAAAAATGAAATATGTTATGCAATGTTGAGGGACATACTTGGGTCTCCTTGTGACACAGGCTCGGGGATTCTGGGAATAGGTTCTTGCTCTCTCAAGTTAAAACCTGAAAAATGTTAATTGTCATAATTAGTATAAAACTAAGAGATGGAAATAGACCAAATAACACTGTGTGTATGCCATCTTGTGATAAAATAGGGCTGTTTAGGCTGGTTTGATCTCTGGTGGAATCACATTGTGGAACACATTATGGGTTTTTGGTGGTGTTTCCGCCATCCACTTTCCAGAAATCCCAAATCTCGCTTTGGTTTTGGCCAGATTTGTCCAAACAGGAACACGCAAACTTAGTATTTAACTTGGACTACCAATCCTCTCAATTACAGGCTGAGCAAAATACCAAAATCCTGTCCCCGGTTTCGTGACACGCAGTAGTGAGATGTCCCAGCCGGGAAAGTGTCTCATTAGGAGAGTCACTAGAGGAAGTGCACTGGTTCACCTGATTCATAAAGGTTGACCTCAGGCTTCCAGGTGTCCACCGGCTCCACTGCAACAATCAGATAAGACACAATGTGATTATAAGGCTAGCACACAAAATGATACATGGGTTGTTTATGTCACGCCCAACTGGATACTCCTGTTGTTGTCATTACCACACTGAGGTCATGAGCAAGACCAAAGTGAACAGAGGCCAAGACCAAGTCCAGAGGATCACAAATGAGAAGAACCTACAAGTTCAAGTTCACCAGCAATGAATAAACAAATGGAAATAATATTTGCTGATTGCTGTTTAATATTGGTATACTATTGGTATACTAGTAGAGTACTAGCTGGTACTGGGGCCTCTTGTACTCATTTGACCTTCTCAGAAACAGCCATAGGAGTTCTTATTTTACTGCAGTGTGAGTTTTTGTTCCCCCTTTTCTTTTAATACTGCAGTTTGGACACATTTTACTGTAAATGAAGATTATTATTATTAAGTATATTATTAAGTAAAGCAAAATGTAAATAATGCTGTCTTTGCTTGAAGAAAGTTAATTAAAAATAATATCAAGCCCTAGTTTCTCTGCTCTGTCGATGAATGGTCAATTTTAAGTACAAATGTCCATACTCATTCAGGAAAAAAGTTGCATTGGGACATGTGTAGTTAAATCCAATCACAAATACAATGGAAAAAAAAAAAATCTGTGACGATCTTGATTATTTTGGAGATTTCTGCTTTTATTTGACTGCTAGTCCAGACAGACAGGAAAAAATGTGAGTGAGTCAGAATCAAACCCAGGTCTCCCAAGTATGTGGTATGCCTCTCTACCAGGTGAGCCACTGAGGCACCCCAGATAAGACCTATTAAAAGACTGGTCTAAAGTACTATGGCACAACTTAACACAATGAGAAATAAAACAGCTTGTTTCATGGCATGTCCAATCTCAATACAATCAGGCATCGCCATGGTTACCACGGCTCACCTTTAGTGTGGGTCGTATCCAGTGAAACTTTGCGGTTGCCGTCAGCGTCAATAGTCCGGGACACTGTGAGTGACAATGAAAGAGACATATGTGTAAAAAAAAAATGTAGACACGCACAGAGGCTCCATGTTTGATTGAGAAAGATGTGTGGAGGCGTTTATGTGGTGGGTATGGTTTGGCCACTTCGTTTCCCGAACTGTGGCTCTTCTACTGCTGTGCTGCGTCATCAAACAGATGCACAAACTGGGCCTGTAATCTGGGAGCGTGAGGGCTCTGTGGATAGGCTTTTGTGTTTTGGTAAAGGAGCCATATTACAAGTTAGGTTCAAGGATTTAACCAAGAAAACAAATCAAATGCATTCTTTCATTTAGGGCTTGGTGTAGTCTTGATAAAACAGAACCAGACAATCCCACGTGCCACCTCAATCAAATCATAGACACACCCATAAATGATAGATAAGAACATGAAAGGCTCTGAAATTATATTTAGCACAGACAATGTGTGTGGTGTGGTCAAACATGTGTCACTATTCACTGTCACAAACCCCCAAAACCAGTCAGTCCCAGTTAAAAAAAGAAGAAGAAAGAAGCACTTACGGTACGGTCCAAAGTTATAATACCAGCGTTCAAACTCAGAGAAATCAGGCCTTTGATCCCGAGCTAAAGGAGGATGTTGTGAGAACTATTAGTATTCCCACAAATCAACATGGCCGCACATGTTTCCATGGTTGGATTGGTCGGATTTCATCGCGACCAACGCCAGACCAGTGGAAAGAGCAGCTTAATGCAGAATATACCCACGTTCACATGCACCAACAGTAAACCTGCCCTATGCTCAGTGTACTGTGTCATATGGCAGGCAGATGACATGTAAATACAACAACATCCTGAGAAAGACTGCTTCGACTTACACACAGTACAACGCTGTGTGCGGTTCAGTCACATGCAACATGCAACTAGAGGTGGGTAGAGTCTGCACTGGATGAGATTTAGATCAAGTAGTCTGTGAATTATTGCCCAAGAAGAGTAACTAAATGAATATACAGAGCTAAATAACCCACCTTGACTATCCTTAATAAGCCTTACTGCCCAGCCAAGACAGAATTAAGCCCATAACCTGGTCTTTAGCCAATTTGCATCACTGTTATTGCCTTCATTTGATTAATAATGGTAAGACTTTTTGAAACCTGACAGTGGCACTAAGACTGCCTTAATAAATGTGGATTTAAATAGTATAAAACATAAATAGTAAATGTAACAAACTGTAACTAGTCACTACCCACCTCTGCATGCAGTGTACTGTACGTGGTATGACATGGCCCCAAACTTACCTGGGACGTCAGGTGTGTCCGTCTCGCTCCATGTGTACCCCGAGTCTGGGACGGCATAACTTACATCTGAATGCACAGCAGAGAGGTGGAGCGGTCAGCAACTAAGCTTCATATAAATGTTGTATGAGAGGTAAATGACTGGAAACGTTAGGTATTGGGAAAAAGCTTACAGTCTACAGAAAGTATGTATCTATGGGTCTATTTTAATGGCTGGTAGTGGTACTTACATGCAACTTCTGTTCAATTTTAACACTAACGCACTGTTTGGTTCCATCATGCAACTAGCAACAACAAATGCAAGCCTCTTAAAGCCTTGTGGTGACATGTTGTAAATTTTAGGAGCTTTTTTCTTTTTCTTTTGGCATGTTCTCAGTGAGCACACGAGTGTTATTTATTTATTTATTCCTTGTGTGGAAGTGGACCATAAAGAACGGTGTGTTCATGACACTAGTCCCAATACTGTAAACTGTATCTTCTTTGTCCACACACTGTTCTATCAAATAAAGTGAAGCTCAATTATTTTAAATTGACATGCTTTATATATATTGTTGGTGCCTTCGTTAAAGTCTGTATGTCTGGTCTGTGTATGCTTATCCAAACAGGTTTTTATACTTAGTAGTGCTAACAAATGCAGTACAATGCGTTTTAATTCATAGGTCCCAGTCTTTTGGTCATAGTAGAACACAGTGTTTTATAAAAGGACTCTTTAGTGGGCCATATTGGTATTTTTGGCTTCTTAATCCTGCATAGTTTGCTCAAACCTGATGCAGCACTGATATAATCTATGTATATTTGGAGCTGTATCAGTGAAGAGTTAGTGAGTTCATTGAGAAGAAGTTGTTTGTGTTGGTACCTGCTGGTCGTCTGGCTCCAGGAAACCAATCGGGACGAGGAAAGGAGGGGGGCGCCCAATCCCTTCTGGGAAAAGCTGTGCAGAGGGAAGATTAAAAAGCTGCCTTCAGGACAAACTTGAGCTGATGTCCCGACAAGGAGGAGCATGCTTGTGACCTCCACTCAACCTGCTGCCACGTCGGGACTCAGTGAGTGGGGTTTGCACAAGATGTCCGGCCTTGAGTCAGACACTTAAACATACAGTAGTCACTCAAACAATCAGGCTCAATCACTGAAGGCTCAAGGCTTTTTCCTCTGAGAGCTTTTCTCTTTAGAGCTGAAGAGAAACTCACTGCTTAAGTGTTAGCAGGTGCTATTTGTTTGAAGGTGTCAGTAGAAAGCAATGCTACACGCCCACTACACACAGCACATGCCAACGACTGGCATATTTACAGCCCCAAACCCGTCAAAACATTTACCACACTGTTTGATTTATGCAACTTTATGGAAAAAAAGATGCTTTAGCAATATAAAGTTACATTTATGAAGCGATGGAAAGAAAAACTTAAAATAACATTACTTAAATAGTATGTAAAGTAGTTCACACAAATACTGATACTTGAATGAAAGTATTTTGTGAGTTTTGATTTATTGCACAAATAATGCAAGAATAAACTACAACTACTACTGGACAAAAGTTCTCAGCGTTTGAAACCAAAATGGGTATTAGACTCGTGAGATGTTCTGGCTGTGAGATGATTACTTGCCACAGTGCTAATGTTACTCTTGAATGTTTTGAAATATTTCCCTTAAGTAATTGTGAAGTATTTATTCTTTCACAAAGTTTTCCAGTAAAAGTAAAAGTGTACACATGAAGTTCTTTTTCCCCCCAAAAGTTAATAATAATGTCCAACAAGAGACTAATTGACTCTAGGCCACATAGTAATTAAAGTAAAAGTCTATAAACTTAACCTGACCTATCTTCTGGATGAAACCTCTCATTTGTCTAAACTTCATTCATTCATTATGTTCTGCAGCCCTTTGTCTAAACTGAAAACTTTTATTGCTTCATTTAAAACACCAAAATAGTCTCAATTTGCAACCTAAGTTAGACATAAACCCAGCTCTGTGTTTTAGATGAATGCCACACAAAGAACAAAACTATTGAAGCTGATACACTGGTTACAAGGGAACAACAAATTTATGCACCAAATAGACAGTCCCAAAGCATTTCTCACATTTTGTGTCATTTTTTTCTTCCAAACCAAAGCCCAAACACCATTACACCATCACATCATTTGCCCTCACAGCCCCCACAAACAGGCCTGTGCTTTAGGTTCCCATCCATTAGCAGCTATTGGACGTCCAGTGAAGCGAGGGAGTATTTTTCTAAAGTTGGTGTCAAACCGGGGACAGTGTCGCCGGGACAAAGCAGAGATTAGGCTGGTTAAAAGCGCTCAGCTCTACGGCAGACAGGGGTGTAGAAACAGGTGCTTTAAAGGGATCGGGCTTAACTCTCTCATTTGCAGACATTTCAGCGATCACAGCCGTCACGAGGTCAGCGATAGTTCATGCAGGAATGTTATGTAAAACCTGCATCGTCATATATTTAGGGAAGGTTATCATTTGAAGTGTCAGTGTGAGCGTCGATGTCATTAGGAAGATCTAAGAAGCACCGTAAAAACCTAAACGCTTAACCGTAACGTTGAACATCTGTGGAGGGCAGCAGGGTGGCACAGTGACTGCAGAGGAAAGCCAATAAATCAGATTTCACAAGTTACTCAACTCACTGCTCTACAATGAAGACTGCACGAGAGAGATATCTGTCTAATCCTGAAGCGCTGCTGCGTTAATGATCCTGACCTGAACCTCTCACCTCACGCACAAAGAATTTCTCTGAGGGGGTCAATAAAGCAGCGCATTACAAACCAGAAGTTCAAACCATTTTTTTTAGACTGGTCAGACAGGCAGTGAGTTCAAGTTAGTTTCTCAAAGTGCATTTTCTGAGTCAACTATCATTTTAAAAGGACGTAACTCTGTCTAATTCTAGGGATCTATGGGTTTTACATTCCACTGGGGCTAAATCGAAGCATTTTTTGCTCATAGCCAAACCCAGACTGGTTTAAATGGCGGGAGCTATTCTTGACAAAAGCGGATCTTGTGTCTTTGGGTCACTTGGTTCTGCTTTCATCCCTGCAGACATTTACAAGGGCAGGAAGAAGAGGCCGAGCCAGATGGGACCTGTCATAAGATGTTAACTGACGGCTTTCATGGACTTTTATCTAAAATGCAACATGAAGGCAAGATAAAGTTTTACTTGGGGCCATGCTACACATCAGTGTTCATCTTTAGTGTATTTTGCAGTATTTTGTATTTACCTCGTTATATTCCCTAAAGATATATTTCATAAATTAAATAAATTGAATGAGTAGAAACATACCTTTTACTTTTACTTGAGAGCATTGCACTGTGTAAAAATGTGTTGTTGAAGAAAATAGTACAAATCTGTCATAACTATGTTTTCAGTAGCTGTTTTTGCATTTGCTAAGCTTGAAAAGGACACATTTAAAGCTCCCAATGGAAGCCCAATACTTCCAGTTTCTACAGCTGCCCAGAGCAGACAAACTCTGTGCATGTTTTGCTTTCACTTATAAACACACACAACTTGCACAAGGGTTTATTTTGATTCTAAATGTTTAAATATGAAGGTATCCTCTGGTCTGTTTTCATTGGGTTTGTTTATTGACAACAATATGTCCCTTCAGGGCCACTGTAGCTTCTGCACAGGCTGTAAACAGGAGGGTGAGCTGTAGGATGTTGCCAACCATGGATGTATAACAGGATCTTGATACTGCATTGCCCCCTCTCTCATGCCACCAATTCCACCGGTGGACATTTGAGGTATTGCAGCAAAAACACTACACTATGTGGCCTTTAAAAGATTTCCCCCATGGACCGCATTCAAAATCAACAACAGCCATTGCTTATACAGATCCTGGTCTAATAACATCCATGTCGCCAAAAACTATGCATTGTACTAGTCCGTTAAGTTCTGCCTGACAGGCTGGTATTTTACATTTAACAGTTATTTACAGTTTATGTTGCATTAATTATTTGTACAATAAATCAAAATGTAAATCAGCACTTTACTCATTTTACCCAGGTCTGTCCATCGGTCACATAAACCTCATTAAACTACCTGCTAATGCATTTCCTGAGGCCTGTCTGCCGTGTGGAGTGAGATCTGGAGATACTTACCGGGGTTGGACTGGCTTATGGCTGGAGTCCGGTCGGGTGCGGCCGGCTGAACCCTGTTAAAAGCTGTTTTGTAGCAATTAGAAACAGGCAGATAGAACAAGTGAGGAAAAGGAGACGAAAGGGCGAGCAGTAAAAAGCAGAATACGATAACTTCACGTCTGGCAATGCTCAAATGTGTCCCAGCTGTTTAGCGTGGGGTGAAGTTAAAGGCATTTTCTCCGCAGCATGATATCAATAACAAAAAGGGATATATGCCGGGCGCTTTTACGAGCCTTCAATTTGCGTCATTTGCCTTTTTCTTTTGAGGAAAGTGAAAACAGGAGTGTTTGACTGTGGTTATCTCAGGAGGAATGTCTGCCGAGATGCTTGATGTGAGTGGATTAGTGGCGACCCCCGGGTGAAGCTCACAGGGGCTTAAAAGGGTGCGGACGCCAGGGGTCGGATTTACAGTGTCATCCCAGATTCGAGCTCCAAATAAGACTGCCCTTGACCTGCTTTCTCTGCTTTTATGTGTGTCACTGCGTATGTGTGGTTAATGAGGCTGACCTGGGCCCACTGGAGAGGACGGCTGTCTCCTGATAGCTGCCCCGGTCTCCTGTCTGCGAAGGCCTGGGATCGAGAATGAGTGGCAGGTTACTGAATGCAGCTGTAGGTGTGTTACAGTACAGAAATCACATCTGTGCAGCAAATGAGATGAGGGTAATCAGCTCATGATTATAATTGACAGCAGCCAAAATGTTTCCATATCTGTGTAGTTTCACTGTATCTCTACAATATCACAGAGGCCCCCTTCAGACCTTCCATTTTAATCCATGTTCTCTGCTCTCCTTGTACTCACATAAATTCATCCTCCCAATTTGAGTACATCTCAATTTCCTGCTTCAAATGGTTGACTCTCTGATGTAAAATGCTTCATTAATGATGACATATGAATTGTTAACATCTCCACCTCGCTGACATCTATTAACTGACATAAGGAAGACATAAATACAGCAGCATATTTGGCTGGCTGATACAGGATGGCTTTTAATGTGAGCAAGGACACATGCCAGGTCTGAAGGGAACCAGAGACGGGGCAAAATCAGAGGCAGAAATGCAGAAATACAGAGCATACAGATGGTGGTAGCTTAAAGTTTGCTTAACATGTTTTGCCCATGCAGAGAACATTAACAAAAAGCACATTTCATCACATCTTTAACAGAGACTGGGTTTACCTGCGCTGATACGCTGTGGGAATCGACTGGGATAGGCCCCTCCTCTGAATACTTTGGAGAAATGTGAGGCATTTAGTGAGAACTGTGGCATGAGGTGTTCAGGATGCTCTCACACAGAGAGAAGTAACATACCTTGACTGGGGCTCTTTCCTGGACTGCTCTGTGACTGCCCTGTGCCAATATTGACAATAATGATGACAATGTGGGCAAATTTAGACAAAAACAAATCAAATTCAACAAAAGTTTTATTGGTAAATATCTCATGCTTTCACTGCCCTACAAAGCCAGAGAGCGTTAATAACACAATGACAGACACCTTTGGTTTGAGGATCCTTCTAAACTTTGTGGTAATATACTACATTATCTTGTGATGAATTATATGCTGCTTTAAATGTTTATCCCAAAATACAAGGTAGTTGCATAAGAATGACGTTCAAAGGCCGCAGCAATGGACCCATTATATAAGAACAGATCATTACTTTTACTGACAGAGCTTTTATGAGAGCAGGTCAGCTATAATTGTCTTGTGTTAAAAAGAGCTAGTGAGCTTGTAATTACATCTACTTACTGGAATGTAACAGCACTAGGTTTTTTCTTTATGCGTTAAAAAAAAAAATAACGGTAATGTGGGATTTACCGGAGTGTATGTCTCTGTCTGTGTAGGGCAGAATAGATGTGGACATGTTTTTGAGTCTTCAGCGTGACATAATAGTGCTATCAAATATACAAGTTGTGCCATTTATGAGTGACAAACTTGACTTAAACATTACCACTAAATGTTTAATGAATCTTGATGCATTCAATTCCCAACCACCACCATCACCGTTTCATGCCACCATTATCACAAAAGAGAAGCATGCTGACCCCTGTTTGCTTGGGCCCACTTACTTGAACTGGCGGCTGCCACAGAGGCAAGGTACGGGTGACTGCTGCCTGGATGGAAGAAGAAAGAGACATGGGGTGTGCCGATATGGAGACGCCGAGAGATAATGTTACAGAAAATGAAGGGGAGAGAAACTGCTGGCCCGCGGCCCATCTCATTTGCACACATACCTTAAGATACTGCCCCATTGTCTACTCACTGTTGCTTCATTTCTATCCAAATGGAGAAGATGGCTCCAAGTGATTAGCGTCTGATAATGTTTTCATTTTAATTAGAGCGATGAAAGGTCCGGTGATCAAGTGTACAGTTAGAGGCAGGGGCCGCACTGACTTCATCACAGACCAGTTGTAATTTGTCATAATTGTGACTGTGCAATTACCAGCTGCAATCAGTGCTTTTCATCGCTCAGTTTTACAAAAATGAAAAGCTTTGTTCAGGCGAGGGGAAAGTCTCTAGAGCACAGTGTCCAAAGTTTTTACACAGGGATTTGATCATGTGAAAAGGGCCACCAAAGCCTTGGCATTTTTTGGCAGTGTGGCCTAAATGTGAGCCACTCAGGCATGAACAGGTCTTTGTGAAAGTCCTTTTTTCTCGCTCCAGTTTTGCTTGTTCTCTGCTGGTTGCTACATCTCTGACTATAGACCACACTCACTGCATTTACATGACTAATTATTATCTTATTGGACCATAACTGGACTTTCAATATGGATAATAAAGCTGCATGTGCAACACAACTCTGCACTTTCTAGTAGAAAACAAATAAGAAAAAGACAAAGCAGGCCCGATCTTATATAGCAAGACTAAAAATAGCCTGGCCTGCCAGATCCAAGGACTTTCTTAACGAAGTCTAGAGGGTCTTCCACCTGAGCTCAACACCATCAACCCATTATAAAGCTTTATCTAAAACGGCGTGGCCCTTATACAGTCACTCATAAAGAAGTTAAACTAGTCTCTCGTTTGTTTCTCTGATTGGTTTAATCTGTATTTCTTTGAACATAAAAGAATTGGGATGGCTGGCCAGGCTAACAAAAATATGCATATACATCTTATGCTACTATGCCACTTTCTAATTACTGGTTGATTTTAACAGAGCATAGCAGACACAGTGGCTATTTTCCAGCCTGTAAACTAAGACATAGCCAGTACCATTTAAACTTAACTTAATCAAGCCAGAAACAGGACACAAAGAAGCTGAGTAT
Source organism: Rhyacichthys aspro (assembly GCA_036850595.1). Classification (NCBI taxonomy): domain Eukaryota; kingdom Metazoa; phylum Chordata; class Actinopteri; order Gobiiformes; family Rhyacichthyidae; genus Rhyacichthys; species Rhyacichthys aspro. The sequence continues at coordinate 16,762,213 of CM072162.1, read as the reverse complement.
GTAAGAATAGTGCCTGGCAGTAATCTACCAGAACTAATACTCACATCAGCCATTTACTATCATGCCATGTACCAAAAATATAACTCTAAGATGCAAGCTAAGGCTCATAAACATTAAGACTGTGATTGGTCCCAGGGATGGACTTTGGACAGGACCGCTCTGAGAGGATGTTAGTCTCTACACACTACACACTACTAGACCAGTTCTAATATATAGTACACTGGGGATATTTAGCCTTTATCATTGTCACTCACCTGCGTCTCTGACTTTGTGTGCAGCAGCGCGGGCCTTGGTGGTGGTGGTGGTGGGCGTGGTGGTGGTCACTGTGGTGGTGGGGGCTTCTGTGGTGGTGGTGGTTGTAGGCTCCGGTGTTGAAGTCGTGGTGGGTTCAGGCGTGGTGGTGGTGGTGGTAGTAGTGGGCGCTGGTGTCGTGACCACAGGCGACTTGGCCTCTTTTTGACCTGACGGCAGATGAAGAGATGAAGCAGGGTGGAGACGGACGCACGAGGAGGAAGAGTGTCTACAGTAACGGAGCTGTTGTAATGCATTCCAGTCATTCTTCAGTAAATGACACAGCCCTGACTACTTATTTAACCCGAGTGAACTTCAACGTGCAGAGACAGCGATTGATTGTTAAGGGCTTTTACCAGCTGGTGATTTGTGAGCAAAAAGACTACTAGATGTCCAGGCTAGAACTGGGTTAAAATTTAAGGCTGAACAGAAATTGATAGTTGTCAGAAACTCATTTTAAACGGATATTTAAAGCTAATAGTGCATGTTTGCTGTGTGGCCCTAAAGCACAAGTTCAAACTGAAGCCACACTGACCACTGTCTGGCAATAGTCTATCTACAAAGGCCCCATGAGACTTCAAATAATCTGAAATATTCCTTTAACAATATAAAATAGAAGTATATTTCTATGCAAGAAACAAGAGTCGTCCTCTCACTTGTCTTCACATAAGTGGGTCGTGAAGGTACGAAGTCTAGTGTAGAAGGGTATATCACTCCTTTTTTGGGTTTTCCCACTGAAACATAAAAGAGAAAAAGAAAAGATGCTGGCTCAGCAGTTTGAAAACACTGAATACTAGATTGTTTTTGTGATAAAGATTACCATAAACTGCAAAAGATTCCCTCCATTTGGGCAAAGACAGCGACCTCACTCCGTTTGAGTTGCTGCCTTTGTAGATGTTCTGCCCAGCCATCTTCTTTACGATCACCTTCCCTCCTGTGTTTGTGATGACGCCACTGTGGACACATGGGACAAGAAAGAGTAAACCACAGCGAGATATACCTTTTTAGAAAACAGATGGATTTGACTATGGCCATTATGAAAGTCTATTTTTGTAGTAGATATATTTCCAAACCAGAACAAATTCAACAAAATCAAGTCACCACTATGACACCATCTCGGTCTGGGACTATTTCTTGCTCAGGTCAAATATATGAAGGTCCAAACCACAAAGTGTGTTTTCTGGGAATCTGTTTACCATTTTTGCAAACTTACAAACATTAAGCAAAGCCAGTAGTCTCTCTGTCTTGAAATAAACCATATGCCCACAACATAAACAAACAGTAATAATGCTAATACTATTATAGCGAATGTAAACAAAGTCAAATGAGACTAAACAAATACCCAAAACTGAAAAATATATTCATAACTAAGCATTGTTTTGTTGTGTAAAAAGATGTATCCAGCACTTTGCGTACACTCTGTTTATCTGCAGCCATTACTTCCTTATTGACAAGTGGTGTGAACCAATGAGAGCACTTCCGCTTGCTGTGATTGGCCAAAACTCACTTCACGACTTCAAATTCTCATCTATTTAAAATCCTTGATAAAAAAGCCTAGATGATGTCTTTATGTCTCATTTTTTCACAGATGATTCCCATTATTAGATTATTACATGATCAAATGGTTCTTTATTTCACATTTAAACACATTTTCACAATAAAAAAAAAAATCACATACTCCCCACTTTAGCTTCTTCCCTGCTACAACACTTTACTGAGGTCCAGACCAGGGCAATCTCAAAGCTGGCCAAGGCAATATAAGTGACTTATTGGATGCACAAAACAAAAAAGGTGGGTTGCACTCTCTATAATAATGTTTCACGCCACTTACAGCAGGTTTTATTCGATTTTTCACAGGTCTCAACAAATATTATTACAAAGTGTGACCCTGTACCTGTGAATGGCAGCATTGCAGATACTGGAGATGGAGGCGAACACTCCAGTGCCATACACTTGCTGTTTGGTCTCTTTACAACGAGCTGGACATTTTACGATGAACTCCGGGAGGTTGATTTTTCCCGCTCTGACGTCGCACTCAATCGCTGGAATGACTACAAGCAAAGAACAGATTATAGACTGAATTTGACTCACATTAAAGATCAGTATGAAGGGCCTCAATGGAAAAAGGTGGAGTTCATAATAGTGCAACCGACAGAGAGAGATTACAGGCTGGTGCCGGTGGTGATGAAGTCTACCTTGCTTTGGTTTCTTGTTCTTTGATCCGTTAGGCTTGGCCCGACAGGCACAGGACAGGAGCAGCGCTGCGGGACAAGCACAGAGAAAGGGAAAGCCATGTAATCACTCAAGTGTTTACTGTTCACAGAAGAAGAGGCATTAATCAACAGGAGCCACTGAAAGGGGTACATTAGGAGACGGGTCAAACTGAAAGCCTAGGGGCATTTTGTGGTTAATAACAATTTTTTATATTTTTGAGTATTTCCTGACCTAATGTTCATAGGTAAAAATGCATGGCTCAAATGACAAAAGCTGCAGAAGCCAAACAGTTTGAGGAGATACAGAGATGCTCACCGAGACAGATGGCAGTGAGTGAAGCTCTCATGTCGAAGGGTGGTTCAGTTTCGCCAGATGTCCTTGTATAACCTTCCAGACCTTGAAGAGAAGCAGAAGTCCACTGTTATCCCTGAAGCATATCTCCTCCCTATCACTTGTGCATTGAGAATAACCTTGAATACTTTCTGACAAGTAGACCTGACAAGACAAGCAAAAGATGTTCCAGAGCTGTTGGGAGAAAAATGATTTTGAGTCATGTAAGTGTAGTTTGGGAGTGTATGTAGACCAGGACAAGACCAAAACTTAGTGAGACCAAGTCAAGACCAAGACTAAAGTATGATACATGGAAACACATCACTCAAAACTCATTGCCAGATTGCTTAGCTAGTATTTGGTGAAGAGGAAAAGGGAATGCAGGTTATTAATCATTGAAAAAGTCAGAGCCATGTTCTTGGCTGCAATCAACAAACAAAAGTTCTCCATCCAAATAAACAACTAAACTAATAAAATAATTCATCGCTGTGGTATTGGCTAGTACGTCTTAAGGAAAAACAACACAAGTTCCTGGACCATTACAAAATCATTTATCCAAACAAATGCATCTTCTTCTTGTAATGCATCACTTCAGTTCTGACTTGATTTTTGCTTTGGAAAACACTCAAAGTATTTTCCGAGGAGAAAAACAAACATCTGGACCCAGAGACAAAAGTCTACATGAGCTTCCTCCCACTGATATCTGTGGGCTCAATGAGAGAGCACACACACATATAATTGAACCTGTAAGAAACGGTGCACTGTAGTCTATCACATGACTCTTTGTTTGACTCCAATGACCACATCAAGGTTTGAAAAAGCAGAATGTTTACAGTAGACAGACATTTCTGCCTCTGCCTTTCATTCACACACGATAGGCTCATGTAAAAGCATAAATCACTGCGATAAGAAGAACAGAAGTGGGTCACAGTGACGTTTTCATGCACTCTGTTTCCAGCTGTCCTGATGTAGTAATGACAGCTCTGGTGATAGATAGCACAGCAGCGTGAGGCAAGAGTTTCTATTCTGCAGACAGGGTTTTTACCAGGAGCAGTGGAATAGTTTACCTCCCACAGGCTTAAGTCTCGTCTGTCACTACCACACGCCCACAGCTGAAGGATCAGTTTGGAAAGTAGTGAGCAGATACATTTGAAAGGGAATAAAATACCTGCATTGGCAAGTGTTTAATGATACACATGAACATAGTTGGGAAACTTAGGAAAAGAAATGGAACTTCTGACGTTGGGTACCAATTGGTATTTTTTTATTTTATAGACATTACAGTTGTGTTTAGTGGTGTCATCCATTTTAAGCTGTGACTTTGGTCAAAAAGTATTACAGTGAGTAACAACTGTACAAGTCCAAGTAAGGCATCTATTTCATAATTACTTGACACTAGCCATGCCCTCACAAAGTCATTTAATTTTAGCAACAAAAACATCTTAATCCATATCAATGACAGAAATATTTAAAGTCCCTTTAAGTAAATACTCATGTGTCACATGATTTGACCAAAATGAATGAATTGATCATAAACAATGCTTTATCCAATATTTAAACATGTCTGCAGAGTTTGTAAAAGTCAGTCTTGTGCTTATCCTTGGGACTACACAGCTACAAATGCTAATGTCAGTGCAGATTCGCATCGTAACTTTGATTGTGCTTGTTTAAGGTATGCAACATCTATCCAAATGTTATTGGACAAGAAAATATACTTTATTGAATATATATACTGGACTGTGACATAGAGGGCTCGATGACCCATGAAGCAGCCTCTTTTTAAAACATCTCTAAAAAGTAAAATCATGGTTCACTCTGTTCTGATCTGTCATTGGCTAAGAGCTACACACTCAGGGGTCCTCTTGCAAACAAAGGAGTAAAATTGTGTTATTACAGGTATACTGAAGTTCATTTTCATGTACACAACGTTGTAGAGGGCCATGGGATTTATTGTGTATATCATACCTTTAAGTCTCCCAAATGATCACTAACGTAGGATTTGCATGTGGAGCGTGTTGTTACTATGTGATAATAAACAAATGCCACACACAATAGATCATAAAGTCATGTTTTATTTGACGGCTTTTGGCAGACGCCGCCGAGGACTTTCCCCGATGTTAACGGCCATAAACACTGACATGATTTTTCCAAAGCACTGAACTTTGACAGACAGATCACTGAATGATCACACCTACAAGTTGTCATTAGAAACAAAAAAGCAGAGGCTGGGAACAAGTTGAGGCAGACATATTCAATTATAGAAGCACAGTGAAGGACGGTCAATGTAAAAACCATGACACTGGTGCTCTCTGGAGTTATATTTTGTGAAAGAAGAGCGGTATATTTTGAATTCTGAATATAACTTTCCTTTTTTGCTGAGAAACCCCAAAGGGAAGCAAGACAAACTGCCTGGAAAGTATGAAACAGAAAAATGACAATAATCTGAGACATCTTAATTTCTATTCTCGGCCTGAGCCTCTAAATGCCCCCTTCTCTGTGCAATGAAAAGCAAATGATATCCTTGGACAAACACTGCTGGGAGTTTCCTGTACAGTAGATAATAGACCCAGAGGGACCTTAGCCACACATTCAACTATAAAGAATGGAGAGCAAACAAACCCAGAGAGATGTGGGATAACTTATCACATGCTCTGATAGCTTTGAAGAATGCTATGGCATGTGAGGCCTTTCAGACTGTCCACTTAGCTGTCATAAATCACATGCGGCGCGGGTAAACAGAGTGAATGTGTTTGGTACACCTGTTCAGATAAGTCATGGTTTCACTGTATGGCACTGTTCATCATCTCGCACAATCCATCACTGCTGCAGGGGCACGCAGAATAAATAGACCGTGAAAATGCACACAATTAGCTCCGAAAAACAAGCAAAGTCATTTTTACAGCCGCTGCAGAAGATAAAAGGCCTTATGCACAGGGCCTTGGTCACTTTGTGCAAACTCGAGCGGCTCAGACAGGTCACATAGTTACAGGAATTAAACGGCAGCTCATTACAGGATCACATTCACGTTACAATGTGGATTAACACGCTCAGAAACAACCGTGGCTCTGAAGTTTAAACGGGCTATATGTAGTTTTGAAGTGAAATAATCAACAGTGGGGGAAGGAGTGAGCAGAAATGAACCACAATCGGCACTAAAAGGACCAATTACATGTGCATAATATGAAGTTTTTGTTACAGTTAATCCTGTATCTTGGAGTTATGCTTATAAGACCGTGGCTCTTTTTTGCTCACTTTCGCCTGCCATAAGCGAACAAGACAAAGTGATTATCGGCGTGCAGCAGGAAAATGACTGTTCAGCAGAAAGGATGAAACAACAGAGCCATCTGTGCAGCTTTAATGTGATCAAGCTGCTCCTGTAGTTTACACAACTCACTTAACTCATGCTAACACTGCCTCCAGATTAATGATCCTTCATTTTAAAATGGTGTTTTGGAATAAAATAAATATTAAAATAATCTCTGTATGCTTTTACATTGTGGAATTGATTAGAATAAGGCAAATTTAGAGTTAATTTGTCCCGGGTACTCCACTGAACAAATCAGACAGGCAGCGAACATATGAATCAGCTTAATTTTCTCAGTTTTTGTTCATCCAGACTTAACCACAAAACTAAAGCAGCAAAGAATCAGCAAAGATGTGTTTTAAATGAATTAGCTAAAAAGAGTGTGTCTGAAGGACTCCATCTAGTGGTGCAGTGGTGGCATAACAAGCCACCCAAGAGGGCACTTTCTGAGTCTGATATCTATGTATCACAAACACATCTATTGAAAATGCTGAAGACTGTCATGTCTGAACACCTTTTCCCTTCTCATTGTGATGTTGAATACATAATCAGCTGAGGTCTGATGATGTGGGTTAAAGTGTATCACACCTGGCAGCAGAGTGGCTGCAGCAGTAATGCAGACAGGATGCTCTGTGGCTGTGTGTGCGATTTCAAAGGATGAGACACAATGGGTTTCCAAAGTTTGACGAGACCACACACACCTGCACTTAGCACTGTCTCAGAGGGAGATGGCACATTTGTATTTTCATCTGTGATCTTTATTTTTACATGAGACATAATAGGTTTAGTTTAGCCTGGTTTTGGTCCTGGTTTACACATTGCTTAAGCCCTAATTTAACTGTATATCAAATAATTTCACATGGTTTAAGGTTTCTTGTAAAATGGTTTATATAATGATGGAAACTGCACCTTGTGTTTTTCCACAGAGTTTCATTTGGAGACTACCTTCCACCGGGCACTCATTACAGTCACCAACACTGTATGTAGTTAACAATCTAAGTGTTGTAATGTTGACGAAACAGGCTGTAAATCATTAAGGCGTTAGAATAAATATCACTCCTTCTGGATTTTTGAAAGAAAGCCAACACCTCCTAACAACAACATTTACACAAAGAGAAAAGATTTAAAATGTTTCCATAAAGAGGCCAAATGCATGGTTGAATTTATGTGGCACACTCACTGCTGAACCAAGACACAATTTAAAGCCAGAATGGAAGCCAATGCACTGAGTCCCATTGAGGCCCATCATGAGCAGCTGAGCGCTTTGTTTTACAGTGCCCCTGAGTGATGGTAGTACGCACACACACCCAGTGCCAGTTAGTGTTAAATCCCAGCCTTCACAAGTGTCAGAAATGTACTGTACGCAAGGCCTGATGTGCCAAGTGCTGTAGCAACAAGCCAAGTGAGCACCAGGAGAGATCAGACGCACAGGAAAACCAACATGTCTCTACAAGGTCATCGCTGTAGCCTTTTGGGATGCTTCTGGGGCACTTTTTGTTTTGCACAGACTGAATTACTTTAATTCTTGGCACAGGTTTCGGTGCAAGCCAGAGCCTGTAGAGTTCTGCTGCTGGACATTTTGTATAGGGACCACCTGCGCTTAATAAGCCTCCTTCAAAACATATCCGTGTAAGAAAGACTAGCCTCCACATGGGAAGGTCAACCTTAATGCAGAAGAAATTAAAAGAATGTATAGCTTTCAGGGCTGCAGCTCATTTTCAGAGCAAAAAAATAAAGCTGCACTGTTCATTTTTTATAATCAACAGTGAGGCTAAGCAGCAACAGAATGAATGACTGGGAAACCTCAGAGAATAAAGGGCTTTTCAGTATTAGTTATGAAAAATAAACACAGTGTAAAGCAAACACTCGAATAAGCAGCACATCAGCACAATGTCTCCACACAGTCTACGCTCAAATGATTACTTTAAAACAGTTTATAAAAGACCAAACCGCTGAAACGCAATATCTGGCTGATTAAAATGGCATACATATGTGTTATCTAAAGTAATGCGCAAAAGAAGCCAAGTACGCGCAGCTACGCTTCATCAAACAGGGAATTATTCATTGAAGACACGCAACACACCTTCATGCTCCACGCTTCATGACGCTGCGTGTTCAGTGTCTCCCACAACTCACCTCAACAAAATGTAATCCTTTCGGTGTCGAAAATCCCAGAGCCGGTACGGTATCCGTTCACTGTCCGGGAGTCTGGCTGGGTCTGTGCGCACCGCTCCACCTGGACTTGCCTGATCGCAGCGCTCATTAAAAGTGAAGGAACGGGACGGGGCCAGTGTTTCCTACCCCCCTTTTTTTGCCCGTCCCACTTGAGGTTTTGGAGAGAGGAGAGCAGCAGTATCCCGGGGCGATGCGGAAAGGATGCAAGGACACATCCAACACAGATCTGCAAGCATCCTGTTGTTGCTGACAGGTTTCTCTGGGGTTTAAAAAAGTCAGTGCATAGTGTCATTGTTTTAGCCCAAATGTGAATTAGACTGTTTATGCTGAGGTAAAACTGAAACATCAAGTCCCTACTAATGTATCTATATCATTTTTGAATTACTCTACCTTTAGTCCTGTCTTTTGGTTTGGACTTTTCCACATGGATGCAGCTTTTGTCCTGCTTTGGTCCTGGGATAGTCCCAGTTTAGGCATGTTGTTTAGACCTGGGTTTGACCAGAGTTTAGTCATGCTATGGCTCCTGGGTCATTCCTGGTTTAAACTTGATTTAGTGTTTTTTAGACATGCTCTAGTTCTGGTTTAGAATTAAATTAGCCTTTGTTTAATCTTGGTTTGGAGTTGGTTTAGTCTTAGGCTTAGACTTTTTTTTAGACCAGGGTTCAGTTAGAGGTTAGTCATCATTCAATCCTGGATTATTCTTGCTTTAGACTGGTCCAGACCTGATTTGGTCTTGAGTTTAGTCCTTTGTTTTAAAATAAACTTGAGCTGGAATTTTGTCATACTTTCGTCCAGGATAATTCCTGGTTTGGATTTGGTTTAGTCCTGCTTAGACCTGGTTTTGTCAAGAAATTACCCTTGTTTAGTCCTAGTTCAGTCCTGTTTTTTATCATGGTCCTGTCCCAGTTATGATGATTTCATCCTCGGCCTAAAGTAACACTCAAAACCCCTATGACTTGTTGAATATGTTGCATTATTCCTGCATGTATAGGTGAAGGTCCCGGAGGAATTCCCATCAGTTTCATTCGTCTGATAATACTGCCTTTTTCATTCCCCCTCAACATCTATTTGTCAAACACTCTTTTGACACTTATTTGTCTGAGTGTTGTTGTTTTATAGTACATTAGCATCCACAAACACACCACGCTGTAAAACTCAGTGTGAGGTGACATTGTGAGTTTGTTGGTTCATTCCCATCACCACACACAGTTTCTCTGTTAGCTTATGCGTTGTGGACAGTTTTGTCGAAGCCATTTGATTTGAAAGGTCTTAAGGGCTGCTGTAAAAGAGCTCATTGTGCCTGTGATTACAGTCTTTGGAGAAAGCACCACAGGATTTTTTAAGGATTAAATCTTTGAGTCTGGAGCAGATAATTGGTCATTGACACTGCAGGAAATGTCAGATTTGGAACAGAGTGGTGCATTTATGGTTGAACAAAAGTGTTGATACTTTTAATGGAGCTGTATTCCTGAATGCAGATTATCGTGTTGTACTGTGTCATCACGTGGGAAATGGTAACAGGAGATGTGATGGAAGGAAAAGGCCTGAGGAGGAAAAGGAGGACTAAGAAAAACTGTAATCACGTGCCTTGGATGAGCAGAGGACACTTCAGTGTTTCCAGATGTTACTTAGCATCCCAAGCCTCACTTCATTTATCTTTCACTGAGTACATTCAGCAAAATTAATTCAGATTCTCTGCTCATTACGATTTCCTTTTGGCTAGAAAAGATGTCTGAATACACAAAAAGCATTCTTTATCAAACCATACAGATAATGCCAAAGACTCTCAAACTCTTGTATTTACCAGTGTCTTCAGGTCCCACCCTGTAAGTCCAGTCTGCTCTCTTCAAATAGCTTTAAACGTACCAAAACTGGTCAAAACAACAGCTGCTTAATCACCTGCTCAGGTGTGATCCACCCTCTCTTCACTCCTAAGTCCTTAAACGTTTCATAAATGTCCATTAAATTACTCAATTACATCACTTAGTAACAAGAAGCCAGTCTAGAAAGAGCCAATGTTTTAGGCAAAGAAATATCATCTTTAAAAACATAACATGTAGGCAACATGTTGGTAAAGATTGGCAGGTTTTTAAATGAACTGCTGATTAGTGTATTTTCCTTTCTTTGTTTAGGTGTGAAATGTGTGATGTGTATTTAAATCCTGCACATTATGCCTTTAAGTGACTTTGCAACTTTTTAAATTGAGAAAATGAACACAAATGTTTCGGGAATAAAAACACAAAATTTCACACACTGGTTTTATTATCAGTAGTAGTATATATTTTACACACTGTATTAACACAAGACCAAAATATACAAAAATACTCATAATCTTCCTCTTAATTCAAGTATAGCCTCAGGAGAGTTGGACTCAGTCTTTAGAGCCGGTCACACCAGTACTCTGACGTCTCGATGTGTGAGGGCAGGTTCACATGGAAGACCCCCTGAGGAGACGGTGGGGTCTCAGGGGGGCTGTTCACCCCTGAATCACTGTCAGGGTTACATTTAACCTTCTCTTCTACCTTGTACTTCACCTCTTGCTTCTTAACAGGAAGTGATGCGGGTTGGGCAGGGGCCTCACCTTTGGCTTTGATGTTTTTGAAGCGCTTCAGATGCACTAGGTCCTTGCGATCCCTGGTGCAGGGCAGCAGCACAGCGATGTCCTTACGGAACTTGGCACTCATGCCGAAATAGATGAGCGGGTTGTAGAAGCTGGCCGACTTGGCGAACATCCTGGTGATGATGCTGGTGGTGTTTGGTACTTGGAAACCCCAGGCTGACCACATAGACACCACTGCATATGGCGACCAGGCCATGATGAAAGCAGTGCAGATTACAATGGAAATCTGGAGAGGACATAAGGGAGTAATTGTCACTGCTGGGATAATGGGGGTGGAAATTCACTGCTGAGAGGGCACTTTAAAGTCAAGCTGTAAACAGTCTTATTTTACATTCACAATCAAGGCTTTTCTATGAACTCTTCCCTGCACACGTACCCTGGTGACATCCCTCTCCACCTTCCTCTGCCGAGCTGTGAGGAAACCATCCGCGGACATAGCATTGGTGCTTTTCACTGTGTTGATGATGGAGATGTAGGAGAAGAGCATGATGACGACCGGGATGAAAAAGCAAAAGATGAGGTTGGAGATGATGTAGGACTTGTGGATTGTGGAGTAGTTGGCTTTGGACCAGTCCACTTCACATGTGCCATAGCCTCGATCTGAGGATCACAGAGAGGTCAAACTGTGTGTTTAAACATTTGTTATGAAGTATTTCCCTTGTTCTGATTAGTTGGGGCGTCCCACAGACCTGTGTAGCTGCCCCATCCCACCAGCGGAGCAGCAGACCAAAACGCTGCCCCGGTCCAGATGCAGATGAGTGACACAGCGATGGTGTTCATGCTGATGCACTGAGCTGAAAGAGAGTTGTGAAACACTTGTTTGATTGTTTCCATTTCATAAAGGTTAACAAAGTTATGGCTTTGGCAAACTCAGTGCAGGAAAAGTGAGAGGCGTGTCAAATTCTTGCCCAGTAATAAATGTCAAAATGTGACATTTTTCACACAATGACTACAAACATCTACAACTAAAAAGAACCTTTGTTGACCCAGGTTTTTTTTTATTTGGTGTCAAAAGAAGGTTATTTGAAGATCCACACAGTTCTCACATACAGTATCCTAAGGCAATGCACTTTACAGTCTCTGCTTCTCAGCTTTTAAAGTAATTGGAAAAACTCTTTTAAAACCAAACATATAGTGTTTAGAAATGACAGGTCAGACAGAGATATCAATAAGCAACTCAGGAAAAGCCAAACGAAAACGGGTTGATAAATCACTTTATGACCCTAGACTGGGTCATTGCATCTTCTAACATGTTTTATTTTGAATTTCTTTACAAAAGACTAAAGTAAATGTTGCTTGTCCTGATTGATGGTGGCTGCGTGGTTAGCATGTGGGTTTAAATTGCCTTTCTGTATGGAGTCTGCAGTCCTCCTTCTGCTTTGGCCTCCTCCCATCATCCAAAAATGTGCATGCACATGTGAAGTATGACACACTGAGCTTCTATCCTCTGTCTTTGTCTGACTTCACTCTTATTACAATATAATGTACCAGTGATGATTGGACCTTAGCTGATCCTGCCCCTACCCATGGACCCCAGTTCTTCTCTCTCAGATGAACTGTCCCTGCTGATATTATTGTGGACTATACTCATTTTCATTTGTTTTTTCAGATGGACTATTTGTCAGTGACTGTCCTGAACACATCTATTGCATGGAGTTGATCCCTCCTTCTGTGGTTCTCCCTGAGGTTTATGTTTAATCCTGGATTGTTTTTTATTTTGTTTTTTATTTTGTTTTTCCTTTCCCTGATGGAGGGTCTGGGGACAGGGGATGTTTTTTTTGTATAGTTTGTTTGTCTATTTGCTGCCTTTTGTTTTATTTCTGAAGTCCTTTGAGGCAATTGTTACTGTGATTCTGGGCTATATAAATAAAATATAACTGAATTGAATTGGTAAATCTAAGTTGCCCAAAGTCGATGTAAATGGTCTTCTTCAGCCAAACGTGACCCATAAAACACAAGAGGAAGAAAATGAATGAATTTACGTGGGTGGTTTGTGATCCGACACCACGAGGCCTATTAGAACATCTTTCCATTGGTTTGAACCATAACTAACTTAGACTAACTCAGAAAATGTTGCCATCTGAACTCCCTCTAAGTGACCCAATTTCATTTAACACAAATTTAAATGAGTCTACATCAAAATACAAGTCCCCTATCTGGATCAAAACTAATTAGAGGCTTTACCGTGGCACACATAAAGCGAGCGCGCTCCCACATGTACCAGTGATGTAGACAGATTAACCATCCCTGTTAAAAAGGGTTTATACAACTACTTTTTATGAACAACCACAAACACTGTAAAGCGTCTCAGTGCCACAGTGACAACAGAAGCTGCATTCAATTTCCGTGTAATTAAGACATTCCTCCGCATCAATTACAGCCTCAAAATAGAAAATGTCACCTCAACGTGGCTTAATTACACACTGGATGAATGTGAACAAAATTGCTAGAAATTGCGAGAAGGTAGTTATTTTCTCTGCTGAGGATAGTAATAAGATTTGATTAGAACTACTTGAAATGTCTTTTTTACCTTTGTTTGGATGGCATCCTTTTACATATCTGGTGATGCTGATGACCGTCAGAGTGTTGATGCTCGTGAGGCCGAACAGCAACGTAAAGAAACCATCGACCTGGAACGAGACAGAGAAAGGGACGCTGTTTAAAAAGCCTCGGGGTCCACGATGGCTTTTTGTTGTAGACATTTGTCTTTTGAGTTTGCTTTGGTTTGGTTTCATCAGATCAAAGTGGATCAAAGAGGCAGACAAGGAGCAGACAGTAAGTGTTTCCTGTGTACAGAGCTGCAGGCGCTTTGACCTCTGACATGGATCTGATTAAATGGAGCTCATTACAGCGTCTTACATCCCCACTGTGTGTTAGGGACAGGCTTTTAAAACAAAAATACTCAATGTACAAGAATCCAGTGGTAAAATAAAAGCCATTTTATTGGTTTATTTCACTTGCAAGTTACCACTAGATCCAATAAGATAAACAGAAGGCAGTTGTGGAGGAACTGCAGGCTTTACACCACACTTCAGAAGTTTGCTGAACAGTATAAATGCCACCAAGACATGTAATAACGTGATACCTGCTGATATTGCATTATACTCTGCTGCCAGTAAAAACAATGGAAAAGTGTGAGGAAGAAAAATGATGCTAAGTGCAAACCTACTAATAATTAATTTGATCATATAATTTTTTTTCCATTGTCTTGTCCTGGAAATAGATTTGGAAAATGGAGCTATATGTGTAATTTTAGCTCTAGATCCATTGTTTGTAACGGCAGATGATTATCTATCTTTCAATCACAGCTCGTTCTCAATGGACTCTTGGCTGTGTGCCTTAGACCGGCTCCTGCTGTGTGACCCCCGACCCCTGCTGTGCCACTTCCAGTTGACTCCAGGGATCAGTTAAGGTCCCTTACTTCTTACCTTCCTGAGCCTCCTAAGAGCTAATCCTGTAACTGTCAGTCATCACGTTTTCTCAGTCACACACTACTATCCTGTAAGCTGTGTGTAGTTATTTAAACAGTACTGCTTTGAATTCTCTGTTGTTGTTTGTTTCTATTTATATAAACTAGATGGACAGATTTGGTTTGATCTCATCATTCCTCCTTCTCAAATAAATCAAAAACATTTCCATTCAAGATGCCAAACACAAAGATTTGGCTGAGCTTGCCACAGTTCATGCCTCATCACGTCTGTTTCTGTCAATTTTTACTTTCCCTCTGTTTATCCATGACACTCTCAGCTGGAGTCCACCTTTCCCAGTGGAGAGGGGCGTACCGCTGTCCTAATATTTCTCCTTCACCTAAACACCTCACATCAGATGGCTGAGAGATGAGGTCACAGCAAAAACAGCCCTCCATTTACAGTAAATCTTTCACATTTTTAGAGGTTTTCACTCTGGAGACTATAGTGTTTTGCTATAACTCCATGGAGAGTCTGCAGTGTGTATATCAGAGTTTCCACAACTATCTGCCTTAAGCAAGAAAAATATCCTGGAAGAACTTTAAGCTTGACAAATATTTCCAAAAAGTATGTGAGCGGAGGAAAATATTGAAGTGAAAACATTGCTTGTGGAATAAAATGCATTTTCAATTTTGCTGCTAACTTCCTGTTTTTGCTTCCTGTTTCAGAATTAACAAGTGCCACACAAAGCTCGAGGAGTTTCCCCGTTTAAAGGCCTCCCCTGACCTAATCTTATTATAGTTTATCCTGAAGGCCACATGGTTACGCACATAATCCACGGACACATTCACATGCATGTGCACTCACAGCAGGACTACCCCAGACTCCTTCAATGTACTTCATGAAGTGCTACTGTCCACTGAGGCTAGATATATACTCCTATTCCTATTGGCAACATTTTAAAAACTGCTCTAAAGTCCTTCTATGGCTATAAAAATACAATCCTTTAACTTGTCTTTGTGTGATTTTACCTGACATGTCCAGATCCACGTGATTAAATAGCCATTGTCTTTGAAGATATTAAATATTTCAAGAATTCCTCTGGAGTAGCCGAACACTGAGATGCTGGCGTCGGAGATGGCCAGGTTTAAGGTGAGGATGTCTGTGGGCTGCAGCGAGGCCCGTTGTCTGTACAGCACGAACATGACTAAACTGTTGCCGAACCACGACAGCCATCCTGCACAGAGACGAGAAAATATATAGAATGAAATGGGGTAAGGTAAAGTTGTGTAGTGTAGTGTAAAGATATTTGGACCTCATAAAGAAGGACCAGCAGAGTTTTATTGCACTGTATACTGTAGGCTACTACTTTATATTTATATATTTGGATTTCTTTATTACAATCTCCACTCTTTGGTCAAGTGAAGGCAGACTTACATAAAGTGTATCTGTCTACAGTGGGATAAATGTGGCACAAAAAGCCATGAAAATCCCTTTTCTTTTTATAACTGAGCCTGTCTTACACAAAAACCCCCTGGAGTGCATTAGATTACATGGACCAACAGACAAATAATCGGCCGATGCCAACCAAACTGTTTGTGCCATCAGGGCTTAGGGTTGGACTTGAAAAAAACAAAAGCATTAGCTCTTTCTGCTTCTTGCATAACAGTCTTTTTTCCATATTTTTACTGAATGTTTATGAAATATTGTCATACTATCTCAGACAACATTTAAACACATACACAAAATATAGTTCCACCTCTGGACAATGACATTAAAACTCGTAGCTGTATAGCATTTGCTGTATGGGACTGAACTCACCCAGCACTAAGAGGTAGACTCCGATGATGGTCTCTCCTTGCTCTGACAGAGGCGGCTCTGAATGCAGAGAGCTCAGGTTGTTATTCCTCCAGGGAATACTGGCCACCTTTATGGGGAAACCCTTGAGTGTAATTTCCATGACCTTTGCTTCGATGCCAAGGCATGAATTCTTGCTGTCCTCAAAGCGCTCTCTTCTGCTTACAGTAGACGCTCCTGTGCCCAAGCAGCAAGGACGACTAGTTGTTTCATTTTAAATCCTGCTTAGCAACAGTCACTAATGCCCCACTGCTCACTGTCCAATTGATTGTACTGATAATCCAATCTATAGCTTAACATGTAAGCAGATGAAGATTTTTGGGGTGAGATCCTAGTTAACAGTGAAGGGATCACTCAGGATTGTGCTTAAATTAAATTAAACAATGACAAAAAGGATGCTTAAAAATAAAAGGATAATCAATTGTTTTCTAAAACCCATGTACATAGTAAACAACTAGAATAAAAAATGTGAGGTCCTTAATGATAACATGTGATTATTTTATAGACCTGTGGGCAGAGTTGTAACCACACTCATGTTAGAGTCTGTCTTTAGTAGAATCATTTTTGCACAAATTCAGTGCTAGGTTGGTCAAGGCACAAAGTGATATTTAATTAAGTGCTTTTGTCTCGAAATCATTTTTAAAGATCACATTTGTAACTTAAAACCCATGAGTAGATACTAATGGGTCAATTGGGATCATTCAAAATGTGTAACAATTCAACAGTGATGAGTTATTGTCAAACTTTTAGACCAACAAATAAAAGATGCAGCTCCGGGACCTTCGCCACCTGATACTGTCTGGAGAGCTGACTGTGTTCAAACGTGTAAACTACACAGTACAGTACATGGTCTGGGAATAATTTACGTCACTGTAACATTCACAAAATCCCTTTGTACTTTTCTCATAAGTCCTGCACCATTGACTATGAACCAGCACCTCCGAGGGTGCCTCCTCTCCAGAGACATGTTCCACTTTCCACTAATCACTTCCAAGAAAGGGTCATGGTGCAGATGACATGAGAGCTCTCACTTTGTTCAAATGTGGACCACAGTCGGCAAAATGTAAAACAGGCCTTAAAGTATCAAATAAAATGTAATGAAATCTGTGTGAGGTAATGCGTACAGTGCTCTGATGTCAGTGTGAGAGTATCTGGCATTTCAAGAGTTCTCAGAGCCTCCCCATTGGATACACAGTCTCTCAGGAAGAAACGGCAGATCTTACATTCAATTTCCCAGTTACATTTACTCTTGTACATTTACTTGAGCTATAGTTTTAGTTGCATGAGTAGCAGTTTTGATGATGTACAATTACAGCACATGCCCTGCCCCCGTTTCTGGTCTACAGTGAGCTTCTCTGTGGCTAAACACTTACTGCAGGGGTAACCTGAACTCCCCCTGCTTCAGTTTGTGTTTATGTCACAGACAGCACCTTGTTTCTTCAGTACGGTGCA
Organism: Rhyacichthys aspro; assembly: GCA_036850595.1. Lineage (NCBI taxonomy): Eukaryota > Metazoa > Chordata > Actinopteri > Gobiiformes > Rhyacichthyidae > Rhyacichthys > Rhyacichthys aspro. The sequence continues at coordinate 16,744,563 of CM072162.1, read as the reverse complement.
CCACAGAGCAGCTCTGACGGCCCTCAGGATGTGGAGGGAAGGGCTGCCGCTGCCAGATGCCTCAGCGCTTCCGAGTCCTTCCCATCAAACCTTTTCTTTGAGCCTCAGAGGGAGATGGAGAGAAGGATAAAGCTCAGGGGAAATGAACCTGCGACCCCAACTGTCACTGTCCAGAGGCAGACACTGAGGCCAGTCATTGCACAACACCACCACCACACCACCACTCCTTTTTTTTCTTCATTTTATAGAATGAGACTTTTAGCTGTAGTAACATCTCTAATGAATGTAAGGGACTTCATATACAAACCTCACTAGACCATATTTAACCACAAATGCCAAATGTAATGGTCAATGGTTTGTGCCTCAGGCTGAGCTCTGTCCTGTAGCTCACTGATCTCAGGACTGTCATCTTCTCACAGTGAAAGTGAGCAGCTTAAACTGTCTGGCAACAAGTGACTAGAGCTCGTCCTGGCAGTGTCAAGGACAGCTGCTGCAGAGATTACATTAGAAAAGAGGTGAAAGGTCAAAGCATTCAGAGCTAAAGACACTGGGAATCTGAGGCACCTGGCACAGACTCAGAAAAAGAATGGGAACTAAATATAATGATGGGCAATTGTCACAGTTTTAAAGCGTAAACAAAAACAATAACCTTTACAGCACCAGGCCAGAAAATTTCAATTTGTTGACGGTACTTTTCTGCTGCATAACTTTCTCCTCTAAACACTGTCATTTGCTGGTGCCCCTGCTGCTTGAAATGCACTGTTTTTATTGCAACAAAAAAGTCATGCAAGCCTTTTCTGTCTGTGCAGGGACGTGATGAGCAGCATGACAAAGACTCAGGCCCACACAGCTTTTGTAGAATACAATAGCTCAATTATTGTATTGTGTGAAATTCTTGATTACAGTCATGAACTTTAGTTTAGAAAAATCACAGGGAAAAACTGTAATTTGAAACTGTTTATGATCTGATCTCATCGTCGAAAATGAGTTTTGTAGTGGTTTTCAAAAGCTAATGGTGAGAAATGACCAGGGCACTGTACAGCGCTCAGGTGTTAGCATGTCAGAGGCACATTAAGATTAGTTTAACCCGGGTTTGTGTTCTTTGGCACATGTTTGTGAAGCTTGGCACTCGGTGCAGCCACAGTAGGCCACTGTATCATTAGGCTTATGATGATTACACTCTCACACTCTTTCTGTCGAGGGAAGCCTACGAGGTTAAATGCTCACAATTTTCCAAATGGAAAATCACAGACACAGATACTATTATAGAGGTGTGTGTTAAAGGCTTGGAGCTGTCTGAGGGCAACAAAGGCTCTCTTCACAGAGGACATACACCAGGTCATTGGACCAATACAGGATCTCCTAAAAGCAGCACTGACTTTCTCTCTCCGTGTCACTGCCCTGCAGCTCGCAGACACAGGGACTGCTGTGTCAGGGCTCCTACACGCTGCACGGCTAAATGGCTCTCTGTCACTTTGTGGGTCAAACCACATGATATTTCAGAGAAAATGTGTCACCGCTTTAAAATATTCAAATGTCTGTTTTTCATAGTAAGCATAGTCAGGCAATTTGAGAAACTGCAGTGATCCTGACGGGAGACAAACAAATTCAACTTTATTTAGAATCAGTTTTTGATGACTGCAATATAAAACACTATGCAGGATATTTGAACATGTGTCCACAGTCATTATCAGAGGCTAGAAGACCCATGTAAAGAAGCAACCAGCTGGCTCACAGGTGAAGATGGCACATGTCCAGTAACAAATCCCTTTAAACCACTGCTGCCTACCCACAGCATGTTCACACCTCCCTCTGGGGCTCTCACACTCGGGCCCCAAGAGACGCAAACCACATTGTCTGCTTGACACTGAATATGTTGAGTTGAAAGTTGTATAACCAGGTTTTCTTTCCTTTTTTTAGGGTTAAAAGTTACATCAAATATTACATAAAAATATCAAATATATCAAAATCCATCTCACGAGGCAAAGGTTGATAAAATCCATCACTGCAGACCACAGTTTAGTACAAAGACTGAAATTTCACCCTCCATAACTGTTGCTGGCCCTGAGTAACAGAGGGATATGCGGCTGCTTTGAATATAATGACCTAAAAACATGTGCATGTTATTACTCATATTTAGTTCTGCTGCTAAGTTCGGCTTCATTAAACTGCATGGCAGGAAGTGGTCACTGTATTTTATGTGTGTTATATTTGGAAAAGAAAGACAGCACTGTTGCATGGAGCCATTTTGGCATAATACCTCATAACAAACCCCTTTGGGAAGAATGGCTGAATGGTTTAGTATGCACTCAAACACAAGCTCTATGTTGAGCCCATGAAGCGATGTGGACTCGGTTTGTGGCTCAAGACTTTTAGCTCTGAACCACATGCAAACATTTATTTGGGCACTGAGTCCAGTTTGCATTTCTCCACTGGAGTGTATTTGTTTAAGCTGGTAACTTATGTAAGCAGAGCTGAATATGGGCCTTTCCCAGAGGGCTCTGCACATCATTTTTGACACTATGGGATGTTTTGCCAAGTCATGGAACGGAAATATAACTCTGCAAAATCTCAGCCTCCTTCTGGCCTAGTTATAGTCAGGTGCAAAAAACACAATGTTAGTCTTTTTTATGTGAATCTTAACCAAATTTTCAGTATGTTTTTATAAGGACCTAATTTGCCCCCTGCTGCTCAAATGCTGACACACTGTGGCCTTTGCTACAGCTGAAGCTGAGCTCGGCACTGTTACATTATAGCTTCAGTCTCCATTTTGGTCTAAAAGAAACAATTTGTAATTTGACACCAGACATTAACTCTTGTCTTCTTTATGGTATGAGGAGATTAGACACTTACACTTCCCCAGCTCCAGAAGCCTGACACATTGACAGGCTTTTACAATTCAGATATCTTTGGACTTAAACAGAGAGGCCCACCTGTCTGCCAACCTGATGTGCTGTGACACATGAGAGCTGCAGACAAGAGTAACAAGCTGTAAACAAGCTTAAAACCATCAATCAGGATAAAAACCACATCAGACAAGCATTTCAAATCTCCTTAAAAAAAGCACAACCCCCATAACAATGGACATGTTGCCAGCTGTCCTGACGCCCGCCTGGGTTACTGAGTTGACCCGCATGTGACAGGAGGTTACTGGGGAGCACAATTATCCCCTTCTTCAGCAAAAACTTTGCAAAGGTGACAGCCGTGCTGCACCTGATGACCCATGACACAAACCTGTTTGAGCCTAATGAAGAATGTCCAGACTGATCTAAACACTGCTGAGTGGTTGTGACAACATTTAACGTGTAGTATGCCACTTTTTTTTTTTTTTTTTGTAATATGAATGACCCTTAAAAAAAACAAGCCCTTCAGGAGTCATCTATGCTTAATTATCCAGGATTTTAAAAGAAAACTTTGGCCAGTCACATGCTCAGATACAAAGAGGTCTGCTTTCATTGTGTCAAAGGGATACCCATTGGCTGTTGGTATTATACTGATATTTGTAGCTGCTCCATCACTATAACATGTTTTATGAGAATATTTTCAGATATGTACAGGTCGGGTGCATGAAGAAAGACTATAAAAATGTAAAATAAAATGATTGATGGCTGTGCTAAATCCATATCAGATCAAAAGAGGAGCTAGTCATAGGGGCCTTTTAGCTACTTTCTGAACCACCACATGTAAAGACTTAACCTTTGGAAGCCCGTCTCAGTTAAAAGGAAGCCCTCTCCTGACCACCTGGACAACATACCAGACACTCTCTATTGACTCACTTAAGAGTGCAACAGCCAGCTGTAACACCTGGCAAGATCTGCACTTCCACTTAAAATACCAGCCACATATTACACGTTAACAGTGGATGGGACAGCTGAGCAGGGGAACGGTGAGAATAGACAATCATCAGTCTACTTCAGTGTTCAGAAAATGTGTCTCTTCATCAAACTTACCTCTTCTCTTTACATGCATCTGAAGAGGTTTGAAGAAGTCTTTCACAGTTCAATGTTAAGACTGACTGAGTTTCATGAAACAATAAAAACATAACTTCTTTGGCAGAGATGGAGGATACACACCTACCGAGTCTTTTAAGAATTGCATACAAACAGTATCATCATATTGAACGGCAGAGTCATTTTAAACCAAAGTTAGCCACTAATTACTTTTTGTTTGCAAAGATACCATTTTAGATTTGACTTTTAGTGTTTGGTATCGATTGGGTCAGCAGCTCATAATTCAAACTCCTTTATCCATTCGACTCATGAGCAACACTAGATGATGGTCCAATATTCATTTAGTCAGCACGTTTAGTCAAGAGCATAGAAAGTCTTTTTATAGTAAGATCTGATAGTAAGCCAGAGTCTGTTTTGTTGATAGTTAAGCATTGAAGTGGAATTACTACTTCACACTTTATCCTGATTATACTGTGAAAAATACAAGATGCTCCAACAGCACATTAAATTTTACAACCCTCAAGGCTGAAGTGTCCAATTACGGCGTTTGTTTGAGTCATCATTACAACAGTCATGAACAAACCTGGAGTTAAATTCTTTTTAATTAAAGCATTTATTTAGACAGCTCATTACACCTTTCCTGTGACTGCCTGCATTTCTTTAGGCGAAAATCTATTATTTCCCTTTGCTTCAGCTTCAACGCTAAGATCTCAAGTTCAACCCTCTGTGTAAAAACATTGTGATAGATCAAAACAACACCAGCTCTAGACTGACCCCGTCCCACCCCCTGACAGCCCGCACCTCATGGTCTGATGCCGTGGATAATGGGACCTCTGTTTAACAGGTCATGTGACAGAGGTCAAGGTCTGCTCCTTGACCGAGCGTTCCTAAACAAAAGGTCCAGTTTCAAGAGTACAGGCTCTGTCCCGCAGCTTGATCCGGAGCCAGGGGCCTCTGTTTATGGGATTAAAGCCAGAACGAAAGTGACATGTGCCATCAGTGACAGTAACTTTAGGCAGTCATTAGTGGTTGTTGTGGAGCGTTACTGATTTTTACAGCCTCTGTCATAAAAAATATACACGCGCTTAAAGGAGAAGTGAGCTATTCAGTCATTTTAGCAAACATAACCTGCCAGTGATGCAAAACAGTATTGATACACATGTAGTAAATATGATAAACACACTGACAACAAACTTACTCTACTGAACAGACAAAGAAATATTTATATGCTGACTGTAGCTGCTAGTTTCACCTGGTCTGCTATTGTTTTAAACTCTGAGTTCTCACTTTTGATTGGATGAAAGACAGGAAACTAGTGTTGTAGTCAAGAGCACAATAAAAAATCCAAAGTCCAGCCAAGGTTAATCACAGGTTCCAGCTGTCTTCAGATGTGTGGATACAGCCCAATACCCCAGTTCCACCCCATGTTCAGTGCCCTTTATCAATCACTATTCATCAATATTACCTCTATTTTTCAGCACCGGCGACCCTTTCTTTCTCTATTTAATGCAAAGCAGAACAACTCAATGCCCATGCTACTGAGCAATAGGCCCATCTAACAATGGTGTCTGCTTGAATATAGGGCTATGACCCCTTTTGTATCACAAATAAATCACTGACTTCTTCTTTAAGACTCGTGTTGTGTTTTGTGTGAAGGTGCGGTGGTACACGGTCAGAGACTGTACGGGACGCTGAGATGAAAGGCCTCGTGTCTGTTCTCCGGGCGTGTGGCCAGAGCAGACTGCTTTGAAACATCCTGATGAGACACAACCTCGACCCTCTTCAGCGGGACGTCTCTGATAGATATCGATGTCCAGCGCAGATAAAACGATATAATAACATGTAATTTAACTCATGTCATGTTATGCTGGAATCTACAGATGGTGCTCACAATAGAATGAGCTTCAATCAGAGGCAGATGTGCTGGATTTTTACTGATGCTCTTTTTAGTTCATGTTTCACCAAGCCGGCATGTTTTGAGGACTTGCTTGTGACATGTTGTAATCTGCAAGAATGGATTAATATAGTTTTAGATAATCTTTCTAGTGACTCTGCACATTGCTCCAGTCTTTTGCAGTTTGTAACAAGTGCCAAGGCAGGCATGCGTGTTTATACAGTCTCCGTTCATGCCAAAGCAAATAATATTGAAAAGACACACCTCTGTTTGTTTTAATCTCTGTTGTTTTGGCACACATAAAAGCATGTTTGAATAAAAGCAGCTGTGAGTACTTGCATAGCATGCATAGCTTTAACCATAGCCATGGTAAATCACAGAATCATTTTAGCCAGACAAATAATAATTTTTGCTTCATAAAAAAACAAAAAAAACCCGAACATTATTGTCTATCAAATGGGCAGAAGATTTTTATCAGCTTGTATTTTAAGTGACACAATGAACTGGACCAGGTTCAGTGGCTGGGGCCTGACAGACAGAGACATTATTTCCCTAAAAATTCTCAGTAGCCCTCACTGCACTTTCACTTTTCATCAAGTGTTTTGGCTGCACATGAGTTGAAGGAATGCACCGCGGGGCACTGTGCTGCTTCGAAAGAGCCTCAGCATCGTACTCTCACCCCTCCCTTCGTCCCATCCACGTCTCGACACGTCCACCACGGTCCAACACTAATATTCAGAAGCATCTGAGGAAAACATGTTCTTCGACAGGCAATGAGTCAAAGGCTACATGAAGACTACAAGTGGTCCAGCTCGGATTTTTGTGTCTGACCATTTAAATTACTTACAAACAATTAACAATAAAACCAGCAATATGATCTTGGTATTGCCCGGCAATATAAATATCACTGGTTTGGCAATACTATGTTGGTTACTTAGGTAAAGAGTGATGGTTTAGAATATCTAATCCAATAATTATTATCTGTGTATTGATTTTAAGATACTATATTTTGGAACATACAGGATAGAGTAGATAGCAGTTAGAGAGAGTTAGAGCGTAAGGAAATGTCATACAGAACCCTGATCCAAGCCAAGAGTCAAACTGGGTCCCTCAATACATTTTTGAAGAAAAATGTGAATATTACTCAAGCAACCATTCAAAATACAAAGGACAAATGTGCCAGAAGCTCCTGAGATCTGTTTCCAGTCCACCAACATTGACATTTTTTGAATGGTCTTCATGGTCTTCACCTTGTTGACTGACTCAAGTAATACTTTTATTAACTGTTTTTACTTCACACTGTTCATACTAAACATGAACACAGCCTTAGTTTCCCAATATATTGAGATTCATTCAGCTTTTCTATTTGATGGTTTTATCTGAAGATCATCCAGATGTGAGACTGGAAATAGACTCTTGTGGTGTTGACAAGCTGCACTGACTGATGTCAAGGCCAATACATCTGCACTGTTTCTATGAAGTCAAAGGCAAGGGTTTGGCCCCTGATAGCACTGACAGAGGTTATTGAGATTAATGGCTTTGTAGGTCATGTGTGGGCATGACAGAGTTCGCTCCCCTCCCGACCACTTCTGGATTTTACTGCTTTGTGGCTGTGGGCTTCATTGAATTGTATGTGACTGGGATCAAATATTTTTCAGAATAAATCAAATCCCTAAAGGCCTATACAACTCAAATTCTTATCAGATACATACCACATACCTTCTAAAAGGTATTTCCCCAAAAGATTTTAAAAAGTGATCTGTTTTTTGAGGTAAAGCACATGAAGTACATGTAGAACTATCACAGCTATTGAGCAACAGTGCATTTACTCAGTCACTCCATACCAGCTATTTATTGTAACTACAGCATGTACTATTTGACAATGTTTTTCAAGAAGTGGTCAAAGTTTAAACTGCAATGAGCTAAGTTTGTGTTCCCACTTTGCCCTGAGCAGAGACTGACCTGCGCTAATCACAGCCTCCATACATGTATCATATATCATGTGTACATATCTATAGACCAACATTCATTTTTCACTTACACATCGTTGCAGATACACTCACACCATAAATAAACACGGAGCAAGAAAAATAAATTGACTCATAAAAGACAGATGTTGCCATTGGAAACGAGATTAGTCCTGGCTTCTGGGTTCCCGAGAGAGTGAAAGATAACACTCCCATCGTAAATGAAGTTATATATAAGTTGCTGCTGTGTGGACCACTTCAACAGTAGCTGCCAGTGCTTAAAGTGGACACGAGTCAGGCCTGAAGGCTTTTCACTGTCTCAGCAGATGATGAAAAATACCACGCTTTGAGGAAATCCCTCTCGTAACCATTAGAATAAGACTTTTGTTTTGATGCAGCTGACATTCGCTGTACAGTCAGTTGCCTTGTGCTTGAAATGTGCTTTAAAAATGATCTTGCCTTGAGTTGATGCACTACAGAATGTGGGGCAAGTCTTTCAGCACTTACACAGCCATAAGAGGATGACATGTGCACACTAGAACAAAACCCACCCATCCAAATCTCTTTTAATAAAGAGCCACTTGAAGAAACACTCGACACTGTTTGCACAGTCACTGAGAAGTCCTCATGTGTTGACTATTATTCTCCTCTCTACAGGGTGGGCTGTTCACTGCAGGTATCAAATGATCACCTATTCTGTTTTCCCTTGAGTCCATGTTGTGGCTGAAGCATCAATGAGCCACTGTGGAGCGTGAGGCTCTGACACGAAACCAAAAAAAAAAAAAAAAGGAAGCTGTCAATCATGTCAGGGGCAACACATCAATAATGCTCCCTCAGAAAATTCAAACCACACTGACTACACTTTGTATTGTAATTACAGCCCATTTAGGATATAATTACTTGTAATAACTTTGATGTAAGATAAGAAACACATTTTAACAACTAGATATTGGCATTTAAGGGCCGTTTGCTTACTTAGTGAAGAGTAAACATAAAAAAGGTGATGACTAAACTGTAACCTGAACACTCTCCATTCCAGTCTGGTGTCATGAAAGAGCCTCTTCAGTCATGACAAGTTAAAAAACACACACTCAAGCCAACATCTCTGCCCTGAAGGAAGAGCGTAGTCCTGGGTGTGGCTCTGGGATCGAGTGCATTTCACATTCAGGCCACTTTTCGTTTCTATTAAGCTGTATAGGAATAAATATGGGTAGAAAAATGATTCATTCGAGAGTTGTTTGCATTTACAGAGTGTCTAAACATCTGCAGGAACAGAGGATCCAGTATGTGGGCCTCACAAACCACAGGTAACACCAGCGGCTGACCATAGGAAGGACCTGTGGGAGAGAGGCTGAAGTTTTAGGCCAAAGGTGTCAAGTGCACAGAGAAAAAAGATCTACAAGTGACCACAGGCATTCAGTGAGCTTGACTCAGTGATGCCCTGACAGCTGGTGACCTCGCTGTATGCTCTGTCTCCAGCCACGTTATTGGACGCTGCCTGGTTATGGGGTCTTGACCAACAATAATGTAGCTCCACTTATCAACTCTGAGACCTTTCCCCCTGAAGCATTACAACTACATGCATGAACAAACCAATGCTCCTTAAAGTACATTTATCTGACAAGACCTAAAGAGCAAAGTTAATTCGAAGTGTCATTTACCCGACAGTCAACACGGCAGAACAAAGTCTTTATTTTCATTAATAGCAATTTTCTGCATTCCTCTTGTCTGTGGTTTGAGGCCATATATCTTCTGATTTAGATGCCATAATGATCTTGAAATGTCTTGAGCAGCTGTTAGCACCAAACTTAAAGGAGAAAATAAGACATAAATACAGTCTGTTATATTTATTGATTCACATGAAAAGGCATTACAGATAAATCAAAGAGTATTCAATGGTGTAATGAAGAAACCCTAAAAGGTTAATGTAGTCAGGCAACAAAACTGTTTAAAAACTGTCTGCTACGTCTGAGTTAAAGTACATGTCTACAAACTAAGTGCAAATGGAAAACTTTCCCATCATATCTCACAATTCGCAAAATGCAAATACACTCAATTAAGCTACTCTTCTAATGAGAGCACTTTGTGGTCAGTACCATCATGTTTAATACATCAGGCAAGCAATCAATGTATGCATCTTTGTTTTATATGTGTGACTAAGTCAAAATTCACAGAAACGTACTGCCCTCTTGAGGCAGGTTTAAGACAGACATCTTCTGACTTTGACATTCTTGAAAATAAATATTTAGCTAGTAATAATACGGTCAAGAAACTCATAAAAATGCAGTAGGTAAACCCTTCCCATAAAACAGGAAGTAATGCTTCCCAACCCTTTTTTTTATGAATTGTTACTTTCATATTTTGAAGTGCAATAGGAGGCTTCTGCTCCTTATTATACAATATATTACAGTTTGCACCAGAGTGACACAAAGGAAGCAATAGCTTTAGTTTCAGATTTTGAAACATTTTTTTACAGCTCAAAAAGCTGTTGTGTCACCATAATCCTGGTTCCATTTGGTGTACATGTTGAGAGTTCCTGGGCTAACACTGGGTTTGATGCGCTTCAGGGAATCCTCAAAGTCTTTCATCTTAATGTTCCGCATCTGTGAGCACAAACAGAGGGTTGGCAAGACATAAACCATTACATAAACGGAACATTAATCCTGTACGAAAATAGCTGTGGTATTTTAGGGACTGGTAACCATAGTTTTACCTCACTGGCAGCCATACTCCTGACTTGTTGTGGTCCTAACTCTGCAGAAGAGTTTAAGTCATATGATCAGCAAACAAGAGTACTATTATATGTAATGGAAAGAAATATACAATAGAGTTACAGTCTTACCCCTAATAGGTCCAAGAGCAGCATCTTTGGCCAACGACGTCAAATCACTTCCTGAATATCCTTGAGTCTTCCTATCGACAAATTCAGTAATTAATACAAAATAACAAAATAAACAGCTAAAGGTTGTGTGTAAACTGAGTGAAACGTACTTTGCTAAATATGACAGTTCACTTTTGGTAAGTGGATTCCCATGCTTTGCCAAGAGATTTTGTAGCAGCAGAGACCTCGTCTGTAAGTTAAGAATTAAAACTAATATAAATAAATGTTTCCTAATTTTGTTTACATATTATGTGATTATAAATATGTTATTACCTCTTCATCTGGTAAAGTCACGTAAACTCTTTTAGCAAAACGCCTGTAGAGAAATTATGTCAAAGAAATTTTGTTAAAGGATCAAATAAATCATAATCTAAACAATAAAGAATTTCATTGTGCACCTCAACACAGCTTCGTCGAGTTCCTGAGGCCTGTTTGTTGCTCCCATAACAAGCACTCTGTCGTCTCCTCCTGACTGCACCTGAAAGCAGAAGTGTGGAAAAATCTCACCAGGCCACTAAAACAACAGCCCTCAAACTTATTCACTCCAACAATGCATTTACCCCATCAAACTCGACGAGAAACTCAGTTTTCAATCGACGCATGGCATCATGTTCCCCTTCTCTCCGTTCACAAAGCAAGCTGTCAACTTCATCTGATAGCAGAAAATGTGATAGACGGTTAGGAGCGGGAACCATTAAATGTCATATTTATTAAACTGAAACCAACCAATGAAGATGACAGAAGGTTGCAACTCCCTGGCAACAGCGAACAAAGCGCGAACCAGTTTCTCCCCCTCTCCCACCTGTGATCAAGACAAATGGGCTTTGAGAAACTACACTAGACAAGCAGCACAACAAATACAGTGGTACGATGTATAACGTGTGTCCTTACATATTTAGAAGTCAGACTGGCAGCACTGATGTTGAAGAATGTGGCATTAGATTCTGCAGCAACAGCCTTGGCCTGGAAGAAGGAATGTATAATATGTGTAATATGTGATAACAGTGATCACTATTGGTTGACATAGAGTGAAACTTATGAGGAAAAAGGAAATTATAATATCTGATTGAGAAGAACATATACTAACCAACATGGTTTTCCCATTTCCAGGTGGCCCAAATAAAAGTAAGCCCCTTGCTGGAGCTCTCAGTCCAGTAAAGAGCTAAATTACATTGAAAATTGTTTTGTGTTAAAAATAGCATAAATAGCATAATGGCATAAAACAAACAATGTGTCAGTGAAAGTGTTTAGTTCAACCTCTGGTCTTAAGGCGGGAAGGATGACAATTTCCTGGAGTGCTTGTTTGGCCAAGACCTGTCCTGCAATGTCTTCAAATGATACTGATGCACCACTGCATTGAACACAAATAACTACTTGATTAAAACTGGCAAAAGAGGAAAAGAGAGTAATGAAAGTGTGTCTTTGTAGTGTATCTACCTGTCGACGATTTCATTGAGAATCAAATTGGCCAGTTTGCTGTCCACATTCTTGAAGTTTTTCATATCCCTCTTTAACGGCTGCTTCATGGCCCCAGCTCTTCCATTTTGAGGTTTTCCCATGGTAGGGGTCACCTTTACAGTTCAATAACAACATGACGAAACATGACGATGCAGCAAAATAACACATTTTTAGGCCTTTTATTACTTCACAGCCACAACATCACATGCAACCAGTGAAATCAAGTTATCTTAAAAATAACCTTAATATCGTTAGTTCTGGATGAGGGTCTGACAGCAGTGGAGGGTCTGAGGTTAGAGAGTGTACTACGCACAGCAGGCTGACTTTTAGGAGCAGGCTTTGGTTGAGGAGAACAAAGGGAAGTTGAACTCCTTCTTGGATCACTTCTCTGTTTGGACGCCAACGTTTTCTCTAAGAAAAAAGAAAATAGTAAATTTATGTTGAACACTTGGTGTTTTTAAAAATGGGGTGACATGATTTACCAATATACTACTAGACGAAAAGCCACAGAAAATAAATGAATAACAATAAGAAGGAAGGCTCTGTCTTATTCTTTTTATCTTGTCCTATCTTAATCTTTTATTTACACTGCTTCGAACCCATCTCTCAGAGTTACACAGTGCAGTATCTGATAAGGTGGGTGCACTCTGTCAAAGAAAAAGGGGTTATTCGTTTTTTTCATGTCAGGAAACCATCAAGATAACTGTGACCCTATAAATTTTTCTAATGTTGAGGTTTGAAGTTATGTTAAAATGTTACATACTGTGGCTTTAAGATTGACTAAATGTGAGCTGACAGACTGTGTATTATCTCAAAGTTCATTGTATTTCCTTATTTGCATATTTTGCCAGGCCTTTAATACAGCCTCCTTCCTTTAGTTTAGTTTGCCTGTTATATTCAAGGTACAGTCAAAATGAATAGTTAACTCTTCAATGTTTATATTTCAGGTGTTCAAACTGGAGCTTAAACTTACCTAAAAGGGCCAGCCTGTCTCTAGCCATGGTGAGATTGGTGACCATTTTATCCTGTAGTCTTTTGGCTCTTTCATATTGATCCCCTGTGAACAGACCATAAACATGTCAACTCTGCACTTTAAGTCTGTGTCTTTTATTGTTCCTTTGAGTGTATATTTACCTTGTGCACTTATCTCCACTGCTATGCCCTTTTCAAGCTCGTCGATGCCCCTTTTGTACCATTGCACAGCCTCCTGTTTTTCTCCTGTCATTACACAGAGGTAACGTTACTCATGCTCATGTCACATCAGCCCACCACAAAGCCCAAAACACAAACCTGTATCCTCTTCGTCGATCCTTAAAGCCCGTGATATATATTCAAAGGCCTGCTTGTGGTAGTTTTTAATCACTTCGGCGTTGTCTTTGTTTTTACTTGGGTTTATTTTCGTCGACATTACTTTGCCTTCTGTCTCTTTGATCCCAGTTGAACCCTTTAAAACTTACCAACTCAAATGCAACGCTGGCTTTTTAAATGCATCAATAACTGAGTCAATGGCAGTCTATTAATAACAATTCAGCTACATATGTACAGAAATGATCATCTCTTAGCTACAAAAACATTTTTTCGCTGCTTCCGCTTCTCAGGTGACTGACAGCCGCCTGGACCCGCCCCTTTCTTCTTCTTCGGCGTGAATCCACAGTGAGATGCTGCAATAGCCCCACCATCTGGTGTGCAGTGTAAAGTATTTTCAGCCCCAGTAGTGGCTCATTTACTGTATGTTAATTACGTTTTTTTAAGAATAGATTTTGGTTAATTTATTATGTGTTATATTCTTTGTTTCTGCTGCTCCCTCACATTGAGAGAAGTCAGCTGACGTGGCTTGGGACTCTGTTTTGGATGACATGAGGACACGCTCAAAGGCCTATGTCTTTCGGCTGGCCTGGGAACGGCTTGGTATTCCCCTGGAGCAGCTAGAGGAAGTGTCTGGGAAGAGTGAGATCTGGGCTTCTCTGCTTAGACTGCTGCCCCTGCAGTCTGGCCCCAGATGAGTGGAAGAAAATGGATGGATGATGTTGATGATATTCTTTTTTTATTTGACATCTTGTTTTGTCTCACATAAACAACTTACAGTGATCTGCCCCTTCATGGTCTTTCAACCCTCCGGGAAACATGAGGTTAAAGCTGTGATTCTTTTTACACCAGAAAGGCCTGTCTAATCTGCACACCTTTTGACTATATAAATCCTTGCCTTTTGAAGTAGATAATAGGCTTGCAGTTGTCTCCACAACAAGCAGGAAACAACATTGTGTTGGTCTCAGTTTTCAAGACTGGCCGAGAACCAAACCCATGAGTTTGGCCTAGGCCTAAGACTGGATGTAATGTTTGGCTGCTGTTACAAACTGGTGCCTGGTCTCTCTTTCAGTGTTTTATTCCCTGGTCCTGGTCTTAACTTGGTCACAGTTTTTCAAGGTTTTGATCTTGTCTGGTGTGGCATGACTTCATTACTAACCATCCACACACTCAAACGTCAAATAAATACAAATGGCATCCAAATAGACACTAAACTACACTAGAGTTGCATGATATTACTATTATGAGACACTAATGTTTTTGTTGCCATCCTAATTCCAGTTCTTGGCATTTTTGTCCTACTTGACAGATATGGTTGTAGTACATAATCCGTTATCTTGTTTTAAACATTTTAAACTGCAAATATTGAAATACTTTGGGATAATCTAGTTTTTGGACCTCAAAAACTCTGTGTATGACCATAATAACAACTTACTTGGGACATAATCGTCGTCCTCGCAACAACCACGCCTATATTTTCTGTCCACCAATCAAATTATTTAGGTTATTCACGCAACCAATCAAAAGGACTCTACGTCACTCATAGAATCGTTTAGACCACGCCCATTACCTGCTTCTTATTAAAAGCAGTAATCTTCGGGGCTCAGCTTCTGTGACAGCTCTAGAATTGATACCTTGGCTTTGGTTCTTCTGCTTTGGCACTTAAAACACATTTTTGTGCCTTCCCAAATTGCGCGATTACAATATCCAAAGACTGTCTAACTAGCTGGCGTTTAGTGGCTTTCCTCCGGCTAAGTAAATGCTAACCGGTAACAACCCACACACAGCCAGCTGAGCGAAGGTTGTTATAAGCCAAGCTACCCTTTGTCTGTAGACCACAAACAAGTTAGCAACCAAGAACTGGCGTTTCTTCTTTTTTCTGGTTACCACTGGTGTTTTCGATTGTTTTATTTCTCCCGATAATAGTGAAGTAAACCAAGATAGGCGGCTGGGGAACCAAGATGTCGAACCGAGGGAATTGCAGAGACGCCAAACACGCCGGGGCCTGGTACTCTGCTTCGGGTAATTGTCAACAGTGCACCGGCCTGATAGCACTGTTAGCTTACTGTTGTTTTTTTAATTTTAACTTGGCATGGTGTGTCTTTCACTTTGGCTTTTATTTAACTAGCATTGGTATCTTTTGCAAGCGTGGTGTACATGTGTGCTCAAAAAGTACACACTGTTAAATCAGACGGAAAGATGTTTATTCGGCTAGGGAAAAGCTAACATTTAAAGCTAGCTGCTATTTACTGGCTCACATCTCTGATCCTGTTTGGTGCATGGTTGTTTTGAGCTTATTCAGCATTTTCCTCTGAGGCTGGTCGATATTAATGATTAAAAACACACTGACATCCTTCGGTTTGGATTTTGACCAACCATTAAAGACATCAAATAATAAAAAGCTTGTTTTGTTTGCTAATAAAACGTAACTTTCCGACTCAGTGGTGACATCTATTTGTCTTATATGGATATTAGACAATATGCAAGATAGTATTGTGATATGTAAAATGCTGTTGTCTGTTCAGTTTGTCTTGGTCAAGTTGAGTGCAGAAATGCTGTCTGCTTTGAAACAAAAGACTGGGCAGGGCAGAAAAAGCTGAAGGTTCAAGTTGCACCCCTTCCCCCATTTCACTCGATCGTCGTTTATTTGGTTTTAATAAAGTACTAAAACGTTTTATTTACAGATACTACCTATGCTTCGTTCAACACAGGGCAATATTTCAATAAGCAGGATGCACCGCATTCCAACAGCAGCAAGTCACCTCATCTGTAGGTTTAACACAAACGCTCAGACCTCGTTGTCCTTGCCCGTTTTTCTCTTCAAATACTCATGATACACGCCTTTTCCACTGACATCATTAGGACAGCATTAAACTATTAGAACAGTTTGTCTTGACAAGTATATTAGGACATCTAAAGGCTTAAAGTGCATTGAGTTGAGCACAAAACAAAAGCATTTGTGGTCAATCAAAAAGCTAATGAATTGTTTTTTTTGGGTTTTTCTTTTTTTTTTTTTTTACATTTTTCAAGTCAGACACTGTAGGTCTAGGCTACATTATTTCTTTCATATTCTCTATTGGCTCAAAAAAACAAAAAACAAAAAAACAGTCAGCTGTTACTAATAGAATAATAGTGTTTTCATGATATATCTGAATGCCTTCTTCTTGACCTTTTATTACATGGTTACTAAAATAATCTCCACAGACATATGAAATAAAAGGTATAACCTCTTGCTTTTTCAGGTGCCCAGCTTAATGCACAACTAGAGGGTTGGCTGTCCCATGCCCATTCCTCGTTCAGACCTGCTAGAGCCATCATTGCACCGTAAGCACAGCTTGACTAATTTTAAGTATGTCACTGCTTCATTTTGATATCACAAGTTTTTCTCTCACAGGCATGCTGGGTACACCTACTGTGGTGCCTGTGCAGCACATGCCTACAAGCAGGTTGACCCTTCTGTTACGTAAGTTGAACTGTACTTCATTTATACATAAGCAACTATAGGGTGTCACAGTAGCTCTTATTAAATGTTGTTGTCTTGCAGTCGCAGGGTGTTCATCCTGGGACCCTCACACCATGTGGCGCTGTCCCGTTGTGCCCTGTCACCTGCAGAAATCTATAAAACCCCACTTTATGATCTAAGGATTGACCAGAAGGGTATTTACTGTTTGACTTGTTTTGACTTGTTTTTCTGGTTGTTTTTGCTACCTAATGTTAGGTTACTGTCACATGCTGACTGTCAAGTGTTTGTCTAGGTATTTTAAGGACAGATGTGTATGTATTATGCACTTTGTTTCAACACAGCTCACAGCTCAACACAGCTCATCAAAAGGTCTAAATAACACAATAGAACTTAAACTTAGGAAGGAAAATTGCTTATTCAGGTAGCTTTGTTTTGTTCTTTAATAGCAGAGTCATGTGTGGTAGGTTATATGCTATAAATAATCACCAAGTTCAAACAGTTCAAATAGACAGTCCCCACTCTGAGGTTTGGCACAGCAAGCCATTGTCAAGAGCTGTATTATGAGTCCTGGGCTCTGAAATGTGTTTAATCAGTTGACATGGCCCTGACCCCTGTCTTACAGTGTATGCTGAGCTCTGGAAAACTGGGTTGTTTGACCGGATGACTCAGAAGACAGATCTTGAGGAGCACAGTATTGAAATGCACTTGCCTTATACTGCTAAAGCCATGGAGAGGTAATATATTTAGATACATTACAAACAAAATACAGCCAAAGGGAACAAGCTCATACAGTATAGTTGTTATTAATTAATGATCAGTATTACTACTCTTGTTGTTTCTTTCCATTGTCATTCCACAAACACAGTAATGCCGCGGCACATGAGGACTGTCTGTGCATAATTGATAGCAGCCTTCTGTTTGGTTGGCAAGAGTTAAAAGTATTTTCTCAGGAAGCAGCAGGAAATACAGAGGAAACAAACCACATTAGGTCTATTCTCAGAACAGATAGTTGTAAATCTTTACCTTTTAAATATTAGTATTACATTGAATGTAAAGTATTTAAGAAGCATTTAGCAATTTTTAACAGTAGTGCTGAAAGTGAAAGCAAAGTGGGTACTTACATAGTTCATGCATGCCACGTCTGTCGCTCTGCTCTAGTTGTTTACATTATAACCAATCCATTGTTTGCTTATGAACGTGTTATGCCATGTCCAACCTTACTATACATTCCTCCACCTCACCATCCTGCTGTTTCTTCTGTCATTCTTTAAACATCCTAATATGTCCCTTCAGTGGGGCTGTTATATGAGAGAACTGTTAGGTTTCACAGTATTACACAAATAGGGCGATGCTGCAAAACCTAACTGTGTCTTTTGGGACACATGGTCAAATCTGACACAATAGTCTAACAAAATAATGTCCTAGTACCCAAAATGCTTCTCAGTAAAGTGATTTTATTATATCATATGCTTTTTTTCAGCCGCAGAGATGAATTTAGCATTGTCCCTGTGCTTGTGGGTGCACTGAGTGAATCCAAGGAACAGGAATATGGGAGACTGTTCAGCAAGTACCTGGCAGACCCTTCCAACCTTTTTGTCATCTCATCTGACTTCTGCCATTGGGGTACAATAAGAATTAAATACAAGAACAATTGAAAAGTGACACTTAATTTGAAAATGAGAAAATAGTGAGTCATGCTTTGATGTAACTGTTTTTTTGTTTTTCTTAAGGTCAACGGTTCAACTACACATACTATGATGAATCTCAAGGAGAGATCTATAGATCGATTGAGCATCTTGATAAAATGGTAAGAGGAAAGAGTTTTATAAAAATGTAGGACTAAAGTTTTGGGAGTAGGGCTTTACATTGTAGTTGTGGATAGTGTATTATTGTATAAGGCAGATGTTACAGCAAAACTGAACACTATTTAAAGGGATTACATGTTATATTCTATTCATTAACATCAGAAAGCAGTATCATGCAATTATGTATATCCTCAAATTGGCAACCCAGCACTTATGCTGTACTCTGAATTACATTTCCTTGTTGCAATTACAGTTTTCATACAATGTGTATAATGTGTACAAAAAATAGGACCTGGGTCAAATGATTCTCCTTTTGCTTATGACTCCGTGTAATAATCTGCAGTGATGATGTAACTTCATCTTGTAACTTAAACTGTGCTGTTTTTTATGAAGTAATATCCACATTTCTGTACCCTTTTGTCCACTATTTCTAAAGGGGATGCGCATAATAGAGCAGTTAGACCCCATCTCTTTTACCAACTACTTGAAGAAGTATCGCAACACCATCTGTGGTCGCCATCCGATTGGAGTGCTACTAAATGTACGTATAATCAAAGGAAGTAGAAATATAACTCAAACACAAATATGCTCATTAGTTTAATTACCTGATGATGGAGAACATTGTGGACTTATTCAAGAATGCTGTTTTGTAGGCTGTGGCTGAGCTGAGGAAGAATGACATAGACATGAGCTTCACTTTCTTGAACTACGCTCAGTCAAGTGAGTGCAGGTCCATGGATGATAGCTCTGTGAGTTACGCAGCTGGAGCGCTCATCGTCCATTGAGGTCAACTGTCGCAGGGGCCACTGCAGCGCCGCCACTCTACCCTTAACTATCTATCGCCATATCCCCACCCTGATATCTACCCACCCACCCAACAACCCCAATGCGCCTACGATTTGCAGAAAGGACCTAGACACTCGAAGCCAACACAGTCCCAGTACCCCCTCTCTCTTGCAGCCAATCCCTCTGCTCTCTCCTCTCAGTTTTGAAGTGTGTCTCAGAGCTTTTGGTTGAAGTATTTAGCTTGAAGTGCAGTTTTGAGATGATGTAGAAACAAATGGTTAGAGGAGATGGGAAGAATAGGCTTTATTTTGGCTTGGGGAACTATTGAGAATAGTTGTTGTTTTTTAGCTCCTTTTGTTTTCATGAAAAGAGAATAAATTTAAGTTGTTATGATGCAATTTTTACTTTTGGACTCCAAGGCGACCAGTGCTCTTGTAACTTGCCTCAGTGAAGGAATAAAAATAAAACTGCAGATCTCTTAAGAAAATAACTGAAGAATATTTAAATGGTGCCAGATGAAACGAGTGGTGGTGATTTTACTGTTTCCAGCTACATATGTAACGGAAAAACAGTGTCATAGGTAACAAATGCCATCGCTCTACACATTTTAGTTGCTAACTAAGGGCTGCAACCAAGAAAATTTACTAACCCCCCGCTGTGTAAAACCAAAAACAATATTATTCTTATATCCCTTTATTAAATATAATCTTTACTTATTTGTTTTCCTTTCTCTAATATAAGTATTTTATTAGATGTGGTAGTATTTACTAAAACAGTTTTGTGGATTTTAACAAAAGCAGTGGTGTCATTTATAGTCTGAAGCAAACGGTATATTTTCCCCACACACTGATATTTTAAATTCCCTGCTTGTAGCATACTATAAAATAAAGATCTATAGGTCTTCTGCCAGTGCTGAACTGCAGTTTTAAATGAAAGTTTACTCCAGCGGCACCTCAGATTTTTTAACATTCACCTTCACTATCAATAAATTAGATTGTTTGAGCTACAAATGTTTCCTTTGAGTCCTGAAGGGGCAAAGTAGTAGAATGAAATTGCAACAAGCCTGAGATATAGCATTGGATCTCAATAAATTGTATTGCCATATATCTTTACAGTTATGGACATTGATAAATCCTTTTTGAATTATTTGGCATCTATTCTGCTGCCTGAAATATTCCTTTGTGGCAAAAACCTAACAGTTTGCAGTAGCATTTTAGGCTTTTGAACAGTATGATGTAGGCAGCAGCAGCGCACAATGTCAAGTGTTCCTCTCTCATAATGCAGTCCTCTCAACTTTAGCTGATCCGATGCAGCAAAACACTTTGGGGAAATGGAAAGGCTGTTACATATAACATTAGGCTACAGTATTTTGTGGAAACCTAAGGCCCGCTTGACCTCTAATTTAAAGGAAACTAGTAAAGCATGACACACTGTGCTATTGTGCCTTTTATCACTGTTGCACATATACATATAAAGCATACTCTCACGTTTAGTCTTATATTAGAACGTGTACTCTCAGTTTTCTCCCATCTGTGTACCTTTTCTCTGTGCTTAGTTCCCCATAATGCCTCCTGCTTACCCAGCAGGCCCAGGCTGCGTGACCCCTCCCTCCCTCTCTCCAACCATCGGTCTAAAATGGCACCAACTGTTATCTCCTGTCTCCAGCAGGGAGTGGTGTTCGTTTCCTCCGCCTCACCTCATTCCTGTAGAGACAAAAGGCTGAACCTCAATACTGTTCTTTTTCTGTTTTAATGAATCTTTTTTTTAGAAATTGTTTTTGTATTGTTATTTTTTTCTTCTTGCTTAGAGAATGGGAAATTACACGTCACAGACATTAAAAAGAAAAACAATACAAAAAAATGACTTAACTGCTCCCTTAATGGAGTTTTTTATCTCAGGTTCCACTGACAAAGCATCCCAAAAGGCTCTTCAGAAAAGGCCGAGGATTCATGTTACAAAAAAAGTAAAATGTACTGAAAAACAAGTCTGCTCTGGTGTCTGGTTCTTCCACTATCCACAACATTTTTATCATTACAACAAGTATTTATGCTTTTTTTGCTCCACAAAGCATTTATCATTTCAGAAGGCAGAAGTATCTGGTCCTGGCCAAGTGCCGTTGTCCACCTGTTAAACATATGGGTACACGTTTACTGTTCTGTTCGGCAAATGTGTTTCAGGCAGATGTCTGTTCACATTCTGTTAATCCTGTATCAGTTTCCAGTCGGGACATTAAGGCAAATGTCACTTAAGTTCAACCAAGATATTTTTACAATAAGTGTCTAATGTTATCTAGTTCTTTTATAGTTGTCTTTAACTGGTGTTTTTTTCCATTGAGTTGTACTACAAGTGGACATGAGATGGAAAATGTATCCTACTCAAATTCTGCCCGCCTTGCAGAAGATGTCATCTGCTCTAGCTAAGGTTATCAGCTTCATTTGATGACAGCAGGCTTTAGTTTTCTCTGGTTGGCGCAGTACTCGCTAAAGTTGGCAAGTCATGACTAGCTGGGGGAAACTGTCAGATAATAGATGGTCTAGACTGTATCTAGGTAAAACTTAAAGACAAATAGAAACCAGCTTTTGTTTGTTTTAATTTAATCATAGAAGCTGAAAATACAATTGTTTATGGCATCATATGGTGTTTTCATATGGTCTTTCCATAAATCAATTTTATTAAATCATTAATCAAGATTTGTGTCCTATGAATTTTAACAGAGCATTTATAATTGCTACAGATGTTTCCGTCTGTGAACAGGATGGGCTGGCAGTGATTTGCAAAGGACATGGGTTAACAAAAGCATATTTGCAGCAGCTGTATTCACGGTGGATCAAATATTCCATGTGTTTTTTTTCTCCAGTTGTACATAATTCTCACAAAGTATAACCAACAGGGTGTTCCTAATCTAGCAGTATTTGAGCCCATAATTTTAAAAGAGCACTCCCTCGTTTCAGCATACCGACACACCTCTTGGTTTGTTTTGGGTGGAGTCTGAGACTGTTTACATCCAACTTCACACAGCTTTATATTACTTTATGAAAGGAAGAGCTTATTGCAAACGCACTGACCTTGAGGTAAAGCCTAGTGAGATGTACTGCCACGAGGATTTGGTCAACCTTCTGAGCTGTGGGATAATTCTGTCAGGACTGGGTCACCTGATTCATCACAAGAAGGCACAGACATCTTATGGACGCCACATGGTGCTGACTTCTCCTTCTTGGATGGTTCCTGCTAAAGTGGCCTGGTTCATCCAAGAAATGCCTGCTTTCCTGGTGCCATTGCTTTTAATGATCACCTCTCACAAAACCTCCAGTATGGGAAGGGGTATGCTCACTGGGACTTTTTGTTTACACTACTTTCAAAGGTAAAGCTGTGACATTTTGTATACTTTTTTCTGTAAACAAATATAGGTATTTAGTGGTCTGACTCAGTTTCTGTTTTTCCTGTGGACACTGTATTTTGCAGGACATTTGTGTATTCTCTGCTGACCAGAGGAAGGCCTTTCCCAGTGCGTGTTATGGTGGTAGCAAGTTTCTTGTGCTGTGTAAATGGATTCCTTCAAGGACACTACCTGCTGCACTGTGCCCACTTTGAGGATGGATGGACTTCTAATTACTGCTACAAAACTGGTTAGACCAATACTGTAATTATAATGTTTTCACGTTTCCCTACAATTAAAAAAACAATACAAAAGTCATGAAATAATACAGTGTGTTTGCCCAGGGTTATTACTGTTTTACATTGGGATGGCTATAAATATACACAGTGACTATATTCTCCGTAACCTGAGAAAACCAGGTGAAGTCATTTACAGGATTCCTAAAGGTAAGACACATAAGATTACATTACATTATATTTCAGTCTTTCATTACACTGACCTGTTTGTTTTTTAACTTCTGCAGGAGGTCTCTTTGAATATGTGTCTGGTGCCAACTACTTAGGAGAGATTGTGGAGTGGTTTGGATATGCATTGTCCACATGGTCTCTGCCAACACTGTCATTTGCCCTATTTAGTCTGTGTTTTATTGGCCCCAGAGCGTATTACCATCACAGGTGACAGTGCCAAAATAGCACAATTGATACAAGTGATTGTATATCTAGTATATGTACATATCTATACACTATAGTTATGAGTGCATGCTGTGCTCTGTTACAGGTTTTACCAAGAGAACTTCAAAGAATATCCCAAGTTAAGAAAGGCACTGATTCCCTTTATCTGTTAATAAAGAAGCACCCAACTATCGCCTATGGAAAATGAAGATGTGAACATGAAAAACATGGACAGAGCTCAATATGGCATTGAATACAATTACTGCATATAAAAATGGAAATATTTATTGTTATTATTGTATGCTTGTAAAGAATAGATCATTTTAGTGGCACAATTAAAGAAAAATACAAAAATCATTAAGGATTTTACTTTGAATTCCTGACAGCTTGTGTTACTAGTTCCATCTGGTGGTGGCATTACGCAACTGCAGCAGGTTAAATTTGTGGCTGACTCCTTAATTATATATACGCTCTATGGGCTGACTAAGCATAAACTTCCTACTAGGATCATTTTACAGTCCTCTAATGTGATTTTAAACTCTGTCACTAGTATTCATTTGCTTATTTTCATTAGATTGAACTGTATTGAAAACATACAGGTAACAATAAATAACATACAGTTAATAAAATATTCACGACAGACCACAACCCCCCAAAAGGATAAACTGCACATTCTGCTAGTTTGTATCTTGAATTATGTATTGCACGTCCAAAGCAAGATTAGCAGTTTCTACAGCAACCTGCAACCCATTGAGTTTCGCTGTGAAGGAGTCCAGGACACAGACCTGCAGATCAGTATCTCTACTCAAGGCTGCAGGAGAGGATTCTGGGCATTTGGAATTTAAAAAGCTCCACTTTTTGTCTTGATTACATTCCACCAATCTACACCCACAGACACTCAAACTATGGTCCATTTTGTCTTGTACCACCTCTGCAGGAAGTGTCCAGTGGTGAGCATGAGTCAGATCAATCAAGGAACTCCCACCATCGTGCTCTAATGCTGCTGCCACTGAATCCAAAGAGTGGCAGAATCCCTCTGAGGCAAGCAGGTATTCGGTCTGTGAACATCCTAGTGTTGAGGCAATCTCTGAGGCATTATTCTTGCTCTAGAAAACAGAAAATTACAACATTAACAAGAGAGTGCTGTTGAAAACTAAGTGTTTTCTATCAAATGTTGTGTACCTTATTTCTGATGTAAGCGGCTAGGTGTGTCTCAGTGCAGCCTCCTCCCAAAAGGGCAAATGGATCCTTCAATGTTAGGCGTAATACATGTTCTGTCTTGTCACAGACCATCTTAATTCAGAGAAATGAACACAGTCCTGTAAGAGTTCTTAATATTGTTTTCCCACTAAGCTTAAAATACACAATCAGCTCTTATATGGTACCTTCATAAGTTTCTCTTTACTTACTTTTAACTCGTTTAGCATTGTCTCGTTTCTGTGACAGAGGACCATAGTGCAGATTGCTGACTCCTCAGTAGGAAACAAATGCAACATTGTCTTGAATCCAAACTGTTTAATAGTGACATCCTTTACCTGTCCATATGCCTTGTGTGGGATGCTGGAATGTAATGTTGCAACAGGTTGAGCACCTGTGAGCTGAATAATGGGCTCCATTAGATTAATTCCCAGTCTCTCTATGACTGTGATGCCACGGTCCCTCAGGTATTGCTGTAGAACTGGGTGGATGACCTTTTGGCAAATAAATAAGTTCACCTCATCTTTAACAACTTGCTCCCCAAGCTTCAGCAGCTGATCCAGGATCTGTGAGTCTGTATCTGCTCCTTTGTGCACCTCAAGGATCCCTTCTCCAAGCTCAGCCAGGTCTCCAGCGAGAGATTCACTGAATAACACAGTACGCAGTGATCTACCATCGAGATGCTCTGTATTTTGAAGGAATAGCTCAGGTATGTCCAGCAACAGCCCAGGAAACACTGCAGAGTCCAGTACAGGAAGGCATTCAACAGAGTGAGTCAGTATCTTACCAAGCTTGACTACACCTGGGTTATTACAGGGTACCGTCAGCAAAAAACCCTGTACTGATAGTGTGCTGATGTGAAGAGCCTCTGCTTCTGTAAGCACACATGCTGGTTTACTGGAGATAACACTATGAGCTAATCTGATGAGGCTCTGGCTGCTGTTGAAGTCCAGTTTTACTTTACAGCCACAGTCTGTTTGTTGAAGATAATTGGTACACAGACCAAGCAGGTGCTTGTTTACTCTGAGAGACACATTTCTTTTAAGACTAGACTGTTGTGCTTGTTCAAGAAGAGCTAAACAGAAAATGGCAGCAAACAACCCGCAGTCTCTAAAACGAGAAATGTGGTTGAGAACTGAAGCTCTGATTAGATTTATAAATGGTTCTGATGAGGACAAAGCTGACAAAAGTACAGATGATGTCGAGGTAGTCACAACATGCCCTCCAATGTTGTTATGAATTTGTTTCAGTCTACCTCTAGGCCCAAAACAAGACTTTAGGAGTTCCCTCCACACGTTTAGTTTGTTACAGATGTCAGCATTGCCCAGTGGCAAATCCGTACAACGAGCAGGTTGTTTCTTTACGAGTCGAGACATCCCCAGAATTTCATAAAAACAAGTAAATCTTAAGACGATTACATGCATTGAAACTTAAACTTACTGGCATACGCTGTACTGTGTACTGTGTATAATATTGTTTTTTTCATCACAAGTCAAAAAAGTAGTCAACTAGCTGTTTCTTTAACGCTGTAGCATGAAACCACACAAGTACTGGTGCCTTGAATAATGCCTGATTATAATTCAGTTAAATAAAATACAAAACTATGGTGGCCAGAAAATAATAAACGTAATTAACTAAAGTTTTATCAATAAAACGTCTTTATTCTGTTTTAAAACAGTGACGAACAAAAATATGAGCCCCATAGTGTTTAACATCAATACAGGCTTTCAAAAGGTAGCAGTGGTTTCCATGGTAGCGCTCAGCGCTTTAGGTCTTGCCATTAGTTTCTCCTTCGTCGCATAGTAGCGTCAATATCCTTTGGTTAAGTGCTTTGTGCAATATTTTTGTCAAGAGAGGCAAACAGCCAAAGAATGGGTGGATATTTAGTTACATGTGGCTAAAGTTACAAGTTGTTGTTATATAAAAAAATTGCAAAACCTTTTACAGCTTAAAACCCAAATTTCGTTGGTGACGTCATCTTCCGTTGCCTCAGTAGTTTCAAACTGTTGGCGGTACGGAGCACTGATAGAAGAGATTTGATCCATCATCTATAGCTTTATACTAATTCAGTGACATACAAATACACCAATAACAGTGGTTTGTCTCACGTTTGCTACAATTATTAATGGCTGTTTCTGTGTTATTTTTAGAGATAGCTGCTGGCTACCATGGCCAGATTTTCTAAATCAAGCTAGCTAATGTGAACAAAACAGATTTTCCGTTTTCACATATATAACGGTGCATCTTGAACTGTGTATTACTTTATGGTCCTTCATTTATCGATTATCAGTAAGTGTTATTAGAGACTAGTTAAGCTCACAACACTTGGCAGCCACCTGTAATTGCAGTAATTTGACCATACTCTACGCCTCTTTAAGATCAAGCATTATTGTGGGTGGCTATATCAGAAATAGATAAATGCTATAGTATGTTATTTCACAATACTATTCAATGTAAAATACAGATTGGATGTTTATATGTAATATAATAATACATGTTCTTGTTTCTGTGACTCAGGGCAGCCTGCCTCATATACCTTAATGGCTCCTCGCAAATATGTCATAAAGGTAAGAGAATATGACTGTGTACAGTATGGTGTATAGACTAAACTACACTGTTAACTTGTAAAGTTTGTATAATTTCAACTGAAAGCCTTGGCCTGCCTCTGAATTGTGAAATGTGTATACAAAAATAGATGATCATGGTCTTCAGCCACTAGAGGTCAGTGCAGATGCATATGTGCCCTGTTTATCCTGCACATTCTCATGCTGTTATTCTTCTTTTCTGGTCACCTTTTGCATGTCTCAGAACTACCTCCCTGAGAGCCCTTTGTTAATGGGTGCAGTGATATGAAGCAGAGGAGACTCATTCTATTAAAATCCAAGCCATTCATCCTCTGTCTGGTGCATTGTCAGGAATAATGCACATCAGATGTTTTTGTTAAGTGTAGGCTAAGCTTCTGGCCTCCCTTTTGTTGATGTTTCATTTATTGAGAGTTTTGGAGCAGGGCTGCAGACATTTGTGCTGATCTCTCACATCCTCCGTAATGCCATGTGTGCCTCGTTGACCAGATATTGCATTCATTCCCTTTATTTGTTTCATATGCATGCCTGAATACGGGCTACACACCACCCCCTTCAGTCGCTTGTGGGAGAATAAAGGTTCCTTCCCACTGGGCACATAATGATACTGTTGTGTTACCCTGCCTGAGAAAATGCAAAGAGTCTCTACCATGCTTAACCAACTAACCACAAACAAGTATGCTAGAAGGAATCAGCCCAAACAATAGCATTCAAGGCGCTTCCCAGGCTCCTCTTTTGCAAAACAAACACCATTGCCACCAATTTTGTAATGTATGATTCAACTATTTAGGAAATGAAATCACAAAAATATGTACACAGTTTTTTTTTTTTTTTTTTTTTTACAAAGACTTGCCACCATTGCTGAATTGTACTTTGTCTTTTTAAGGAGGCTTTTCACCCATGTTTTATGACTCCTCCAAAAAAACTTTTTCAAAGCCGCAGCCTCCTTGCTCCAGGGAGCTGCTGGAGGTGCAGCTATGCTTCTTCTTAAATAGGCTTAGGTTATATAGTGACCTGCCACTTTTCAGACCTCCCGAAAAGACCCTGCAGGCTAACGCACTGATCCACTGAAATGCTTGCTCTCTGCCAGGACATTACTGCAGTCTGCCTTCTATTAGCAACATACACTGCTGACTCGCCAACCACCTAATGTAATAGGTGGACCTAAACACCAGAGTAGTTTACCAATAAGAGAAATGAGGACTTACAGAGCACTTTAATGTCAGAGGTTTATGTGCTGTTTAGTGTTGTTGTCACTCTGCAGATGAGCTCATATCAGGCCACACATTATGCTTCTCTGTACACAGTCATTGTTCTCATTAGAAACTGTTTGATGTTTTCCAGCTCAGGGGAATCTTACAAGAGAAGTTGACAAGGCTAAAACATTTTATACTTAAGCTTTGCTACCCGCTTATAGAGTATTCAATATCTTAATGAGCCCAAATAGGTCTCAGCCTGCTATTTCTCTGCATCTACCAATTTCTCAAGGATGTTTCTGCTGTGAGTTTTGTTTGCAGTGTGTTACCTGGAGATATTCCTGTCTGTTCATGCTGCTGGAATTCCACTCCTGGGTTGTGTCTCTTTTTATCATCAAATAAAGACAACTCAGGTGTGCTAACATTGTACTGAATGAAGGGAGCTTTGCACATAAAGCACTTCCGCACACTTCAGTAACAGAGGTCCCAAATCTCAGTTGTCAGAATCTGGCAGTTTGAAAAATTGGATTTGTATTATTTTAGGGGAAACCCAGGTGACTCACAGCTGAGAGAGAGGGAGCTGGGAACAAGGCGAATGAAGCCTGAGAGCGAGGTTGTCACACCCACAGATCTAAAGAGCTCCCCCGGGTCTCTGCAGACTCCAGAAGGAACGAGGGAATGTCAGAAAATGAGGGAGACAAAGGGAGAGAGATGCAAGTTTTATTGAGTGAGACCGCATCTGCTGCCCCTGCTCTCCCAATGTAAACATCTGTGGCTGGTTATTGTTAGCCTCTGAGCTAAGTGCCGTCCGAGCAGGTCTGGTTCTTATATAGTGCGATAGCAATGGCAAAGGGCAGTGAGGTGGGGAGGCGGCTAAAGCTGCTCCTAGACTTTGGGCCCGGTGCCCAACTCAGAGCAGCATAAGCGGGAGGATGGAGAGCTGGGTCTGGGAGAAAGATAAGGGAAGGTAGAGAGTGTTTTGGGAACTGAAAGTGATATAGACCAGAACTCCAGAGTCCAGAAAAGGCAATGGAGATGTTTGAAAGTTTGAACCACAATTTTGTTTATTTAAAGAGAGAAATTATGATGACATTTCTTCATGTACTGCTGTGGTCTCAAATATTTTAATTATTGCTGTAGTGCTCAAGTCTTGCCCTTAAAGCAGGTCAGCTTCATCTCAGAATCAAATACATTTTTACTTGGTCTTTTAGGACCAGCCAAGTTGACCAACCACAACTAGTTTATTTGTCCACATCAAATGCTAAAATTGAATGGAAAACTGTTTTTTTTTTGTTTTTTTTTTTCAAATTCAACCAACATTACTCATTTCTAGTTTTATTCATTTTTTTACTCATAAACCTCTTCTTGCCCTCCTTCACCAAATACTTGCAAACTGGCCATAAGTTTGTCATTGTTAGGATTGAGCTTACAGTGTTTGAACTTTACAACTGTCTCTTAGCATCTCTTCTCATTTATCATGTACTGGTCTTGATGTTAACTCGGTCATGACTTGGTCTCAGTTACTGTGGCTTGACAACTGCACAAGTTTTAATGCTTCTCTTTGTCTTTGTAGAGTCTTTGTCCCCTGCAGGATATCTGATTGGCAGTGAGGAGAATTAGGATAGGGAAGTTGAGCATAGCCTCCAGGAAGACGCAGCCCTATTCAGTTCTGTTTGACAGGACACAAAAGATGGCACAATAAAGGATTTGGTATTAAGTAGCCGCTTCTCTTTCACCTTTCAGCTTCTGCTCATAATAAGCCTAAAAAGCCTGTGCAAGGCGGAGAACAAAGCCGTCCTGGCCCACTTTCGTATGTATGAATAGAATAACTTCCTCTAACGTGGCCCTTTATCAAGCTTTTCTTTTCAACAACAGTGACAGTTGCTCAAAGTATTTCCTTAAATGTGCCGACACAAAGTAAACAAAACAGAATAGTTGTGGATATGATAAATCACAAAGCTGAGTTTAAGGGGCCAATTATACAAAGAGAGGTGTGTGTCAAGACCACCGTTTTATTACAGTTTTTTGTCATGGTTTGTGTTATTCAATCCACAAAGTATAAGCTGCTTAAAGAGATCTCACTAAAGAAAGCCCATTTGGGACGGGAGGTCAGAGTTCGTGGCAGAGTTCACCTCAGAGATCTACTGGTCACTCTTTGTGCTGAGAGTTGACAAATTTGGACCACATGATGCGGTTGTTGTCAGAGCCTTTGTGTAAATTAGATTCCACCCATTTTTGTGTTTCTCCATGCATTGCGACCCTAAACACCACTCAGTTAAATCATTTTTAGCTGCCAGCTGTATTTAAAAAGGAATTGCCACACTTCACACTCCAGTGTAAATGTGCTCTTCCACTAAAGCCCCAGATCTGCTCGTCCAAATTAATTGTTTTCTCATTAGTGTGATTGCATTAGTGGCATTCCTGGCAAAATTCCCCCACTTCTGCGAAGTGCTGTGCATCACATGGTGTTTTTGTGAGAGGGGCAGACCACTGTTTATCATTAATGTCTAGTTTGTAGCTTGTCTCCTGGTTTAATCTGATAAAACAGAGTTGGTCTAAGACCTATTAGATTTTTGGCTTCAAGCCTCAATGAGAAGCTCAGAGACCTCTTAACGTGATTCACCCTCGATGCCTCTACATAAAGACAGCACTCTAAACCCTTCTCTGCTCTTTGCAGTCCTAGATATTGATCAAATTAACCTCATGCCTCTCTTGAGCTTTGAATAGCCTCTTAAATTCAGAGCCATGTACACTATGTATTGATCTTGTCTCTCTTTTCAGGTTAATTAACAAGGGACAACTTAGATACATGGTTTTAAATTGGTAAACTGACACATAATGATTTCAAGAGCCAAAGATATTTTAATAGGTGGGTAGGGTAGTCAAAATCTGTCCTGAGGTCCATTTACTATTACTTTATATTTATATTACTTTAAGCATAAGCAAGAGACAAACATTTTTAATTTACTAAGAGTAGAAACTACTCAGTGAAAATGCTTTTGAGTTACTTTAATTTTTTGGACAAAGAAGCCAAAGTCATTGTAAAATGTAATGTTAATACTAGTACAACCGATGTCCATGTCAGGGTCAAATCTTTTTGCTGTGAGATGACAGTGCTTTTCACCGCCAATGTCTAAAAGTATGTACTGACTTATTTTAAACAAACATGTACTCAGGTAAAAAGTATGTTTAAGGATTTCTTTTTCTTTAATCCAGTAAATGCAGGAGAGTAAAATAAAACATGCTCCCCACTAACTAACTAACCAATCCTTGGTAAATCAACTTGTTTAATTCCTCGTGTTGGAATTCCTCTCATGTTTTTTTAAACCTGTTCAAATCGTCCCATTTTGTGTTGTTGAAAGTAAACACAAGGTATCCACGTGTCATTCATATTCCATCCACTAAACCGCAGTGGGACCTTGGCAGTCTTATTTTTTTGACGGACAAGGTCAGAGCCTGTGTTGCTAGGTTTTCCCACGGATTGATAATAGTTGGGAGCAGTCAGCTGAAGCCACCAGTCATCCGTGGAGCGCTATGAGACAAAGGGCAAAGGATGGAGAGAATACTGATCTGTAGAGAAGAGCTGACGCTGACAGGCAACAAGCACACATTTTATCCATGAGAGGCTCGCACTTAAGGGAGCGCTCTGTTATGGTCCAGGGCGCTCTTGACTTTGTTGCTGCATGTTTTTGTATCCGTCGTACAAAACTGAGGATTTATGTTAGAAAATACTGAGGGTAATATAGCACTTCAGTCAGGACATTATGAAATTGTAATTGAGAATATAGTTGAGAATATAATAAATGTTTTTAATTGCACTTATTAAAAAGTGTGAATATCTTGCACATGTAATAACATAGAATTACAGTCAAGCAACCTTTTTACAATACAGTACATTTATATTGCTCTATATTGTGCAACCCCAATGCACAGGGTATGCATTTTTTCAAGGTGTACAAGGAGCATTTCTGCAAAGACCTATACACAAGTCGGTCATATGGTGGCGCCATCTCCTCTTGTTGATCATCAGTAAAAGTAAGGAAGCCCCTATTTTTTATTTACTTAAGGTAAACTCCCTTAAATAATAGCTGGCTCATCTTTTCTGACAATATTTGACTTCCAACATTTAACAAACCTAAGGCTTAACTTAATTTGAAAAGGAAATCTTGATATATTTTTCAATTGGGACAACTTTAATTCTGATCAAGAAGTAGCTTGGGCCTTCCCCTACACACCCTGCTAATTCATTTGTGAACGTCATCTTGAGAGAAAAGCTGCAGAAACATCTCTCATGTCTGGGTTGTAGAGTTTAGTCATCCTGTCTGCTCTGCTTTAGCCCAGGGGACAAGCTTGGCCCAAAACAAAGCTTTTAGTGTGCAATGTTTTCCCAGTTTCCAAACGAATGCTGCCTCCTTAATGCTGCTCATTGACTACTATGCCTTTTTCGGTGCATTATCACAGTGGATTTTAAGGTTATTTTCCTGCTCTTCTGTGTTATTTTGTGGGTGGTCTTGGTCCGTCCATTTACTTCCTTGTCCAGGGAGCGCGGAGTTCACACGAGAGCCACATTCATTTTGCTCTGTGCAGCGGGCAGCTTTTGCACTCATGTGTAAACCATAATCAGGCGAGCTGTAAGATGTAACGGCAACTTAACCAGCCTCGGCGTTTCTGGCCTCCATGTCCCTTGTAGCTTATTGTCACTGACATGATGACATAGTGCTTAAGGAATTCACTCTCAGGCCCAGTTTGTAAAGCACTCTTAAGTTGTAGAGCAGAAGTACTGTGTAAAATAAATGTAGAGTGCTTTCGAGTAGATTTGTGGAGTGTTATCACCAGTCTGGTTTAATGCAGGATAATCCTTATTTATGGGGTTTATCTTTGAACTTTTTGTGCAGTGACATGGGGCAGTGGCTGCATTGCTAGACTTAGAAAAGAAGAGAATACTTTTTTATGTGGAGAGAAGAGGCATGTCAGGCAAATAGGCTGTAATTCTGCAGGGAAATCTGTCCAGAGAAGGCTAGACAGAAAATGGAGTCCGGGGAGTCCTGTGAGAGGCCTGGGGTGATGTTTGAGGACACAGGGGGTCGTTGTGGTTTGTTTCGCTGTCAATCACCCCATACTCTGATTTCCTTTGTTGTCTGCAAGCTCAATGCCCCTCAGCAACCTGTGGCTGTCCTGACTCTTTGTGTTACAGTGTGGGAACTTTGCCGTGCTGGTGGATCTCCACGTACTGCCCCTGGGCGACCAAGAGGACGCCAGCTGGTTTACTACGGACCAAGTGGAGGTAAAGACACGGGGAGAAGGGCGTGTGTGAATAACTGTGACTGAATGTATAGCTTCAGTTCCAGTGGGGGCCTTTTCAATAGAAAGCTGCAGCGTAGAATCTAAGATGACTTTGAGCCTCCTGCCTTTTCTTCCACAGGCTTTTCATTGTTGTAAAACTCTTCCCACTTAGCACTCACAGGGTTCATTTAATGGCTTTTTGAAGGCTTCTAAGGTTACACTCGCTCATATAGTACTTGAAATCAAAATTTACCATTCCTGTGTTAAATTATCTACACACCCCTTTTAGGAAGTTACAGCTTTAGTCCGGGAAGCTGTGGACCAGAGAGTCAAGCAGTACACAGAGTCCCTCCACAACAGAAGACTGCCCAAACACAAGAAAGAACTGCCACCTGCTTCAGCTTTTTATGTAAAAGGTAACACTATACCATGCACCAACAGTAGGCTGTAGTTATTTTAGTAGTTATGAAAGAAGTTGTTTGTTTTGCATTAAGTCAAATGATTTTGACAGTGTTTTGATTTCGTTGCACATTCCTCAGCAATGGAGTCATCCACGTCTTCCCTTTCTTTGTCCTAGGTGTGTCTGTCATCAACTCCCAAAGTCAAATCGTTTACTCTGACTGTGAAAACCATTATTTATTCATGTGGACATGAGTGTACAGTTGCAGCTCTCTGCATGTGCAGTAAATGGGTTGTAAGGCTCTGCATGCAAAGAGCGGATAAAGTTGTAAAACATCACTTTAAAGTATTTGACGGCTACCTTTCTGAATGTAGTGTGGGTGGAAAGACAACAGAACTAGTTGGGACACGGTGGCTCTCTACGCCCAGGGTGTGACCCGTGGAGGCAGGAGCTGATACGAGTCTTTATATTGTGTTGTGCTGTTTAACTTGGCACGTCCAGGCCACACTTTTACATGCTAGATGTTAGTCCATTAAAATGGCTAATATTTGAGGCGTTTAATCTAGTGTTGACACACCTGTGTTTGTGTGTAATTGTAGGTAATGGGACAACATCAAAAACAACCCTGACATATAGGCAGCCATACACAAATAGAGGAAAATCAATAAATCACACTGCAGTGTAAGTAAGGATGTTAAATCTTCTCTCTTTATTCTATGGCAGCACATTCCCTCATCCACCCACTTCACACCCCCAGCTGTGTGTTGGAAGGCAGACAGGTTTGTCACAGGTAGCAGTTAAGGGCAGTTAAATTGGGCTCACTCAGCGGGACAGGCCCGATTGTGAGAGTGGGATTACAGGGCAGTCGGCCCCATAAAGTTTCTCCTGTGGCTGCAGCGCTGTATCTCACGCTACGTGCTACTTCTATAGTTGTCCTGCCACTGTGTTCCTATATGTCCACGTGAAAGCACATATGCACTACCATTGTATGTGGATGTGTTTTCTATAAATGTTTTTTATAAATGTGCATGTTTATGGCCCTTTAACATCAGGGCTTGTCTTGTGGAACATACAGTGTCTATAATGAGACAGTTGGCAGTAGTACGTGCATATGCGCACTCATAAGATCAGAACAGTGAGAATCAGAAGGAGCGACAGTGTTGGAGAGATATATCCTCCCCCTGGGCTAGGTGTGAACAGGCCGACAGTGTAAGGTTACTGAAAAGCCTGACTCATATTCCCCATGACAGACTGAGGAGAGACAGACAACTCTAATGATGGAGATCACAGACTGTGACTGCACAGACACACAAGCATCAGAATTTTAGTGAAATATGCATGTTAAAATGATTAAGCTCCTTGCAGCTTTGCCAAAGAGAATGTAAGCAGTGGAACACGACTCCATACCATAACCGAGAATTTTCCTTTTACCAAACATGAAAAGCTATAGCGCCTCAAACAGGCCTACACAGTTCATGTGCTGTAGTCCTATTAAAGGTCTTAAGTGAGTGTAATGACATTCTTGGTCTTTTCATTGTCCCATGTGAGGGAGGCGGCAGAGCAGTAAAGGTGGAGACTGTGGCTGTGAGAAGTGAGCAGGCAGGCAGGAGCCATAAAAAGGGGAGGGCAGACTATAGGCTTAGGGAGGGAAGCCCAGCAAACCTCAGGGTGGGTATTAAGTATTGGGGTCGTCTATTTTGCAAGCAGGTCAAACGCTAACCTGCTAATCCTCCGAGAACTCTTAGTCTGTCCTGTGAGGGAATGGAAGCTTGTTTTTGGCTTGTATTTGTTTGCATCTGTGTTTCTTTGCAGCTTTATGTTATTTGAGAGTAGAAGGGGGTAGCTTTACTGGTGTGAGTTTTGTTTTGTAGAAAAAGGTGTCAGCAGCTTAGTACTGATGTACAGCCAAGAATAGTCAGATGCAGTGTGGGGCTATGTGTGCGATGGTATAGGAGGGGCCCGGGGGTCTTGTATGAGGCGGTGTTTGAGCTGGTGCCAGTGTGAAATCACAGGGCTTCCGCCAACAGACAGCAGTAAGAGCAGCGTAACAGCCTCAGCTGTTGGCACTTCAAATGAGCCATCAACAGCTTTTAACATTCCAAGGCCTTTCAGTGCAAGTGTTTGTGTCCGAGTTATCTGTATGGCGTATTGTATCTGTGTGTGTGTGCTGTTTTCAGTGTGTGTGGTGAACATGTCACAGAGGAACTTATCCCATGTCTTCTGCCAACATAAATCCAAGGCATTTCTTCAAATCTCAGCCTTAGAGGCTATTTTCCAACTGGTCACCCCCTCCTCCCAATTTCTTTTACTAAAGCTACTTCATGATTAGCTCATAGTGATGTGATTTATTTATGTTTTTAGAGAGATGAACAGAAGGATCTTTTCCCACCAAACATCTTGGCTCTGGACAAGCAGAATGGACATGCTCCACTTTCAAAGTCCAGGGCAGTGCTGCTTGGGAGAGGCTTGTTGCATTCTCCCTGGTAGACCGTGTTCAACCCACCCACATTTCTCAGTGCAATTACAGATTGAGAATAAGTGGATAATAGGTTCTCCGTGTTTAGAGAACACATTTTTGTAACTTATGTTTGATATTTGATTAAGGAAGTGGTTTTGCAACAGTGTCTTCTTTATCCCCCTGAAGGTGCTACTGCTCTGCTCAAAACCCTACGAGTGTCATACGTGGCTGTTTGACCTGACTTAGTACCTTTTGCATTAGATGTTTGCATACATATCTGAGTGCCTTTCATTTAGTCGAGGGACATTGATTTTGTAGCTTGTAACAGGAGCATGTATTTGTGTTGAGTGTAAACTGAGAAGACCCATTTTACACGGATTTAGTTAACATGCCTTTTCAATCTGCCAAAGTACATTACCAGATGTCTTGCTTCTACTGTTAATATTGATTCAGCTGCATTGATCTGTTTGTGTGAGGCAGGGCGGTCGAGTGTAGCTTTGCTGGTGCTTGGGTCTTCCTGTTGGAGCACAGGGGCTGGTGAGGCCTCTGGCAGAGGATCCTTGTGGTACCTAGTGGCTGCTCAGGCCGAAGCAGAGCTCTTCCTCTCCTCCACAGGTGCCAGGGCTTAGGGGGAGGGAACACCTGCCAGCCTGTTTCCCCATGGCCACAGCAGGCTAGAGAGGCATTTTCCCAGGCTCCCCAGATGAATGGTCACTAATAGCCGTGGGAGAGGGCTTTGCGAGTGCTGCACAGTGTACCACTGACTCCTCTTGGCAGCTCTATGAAGGGGGCTTAAGGCAGCCTGGCTATGGCCATTGCAGGAAAGCACAAGTGTTGCTGGATAGCTTTACTGTTAGAGAATGTGTTTATGAATGACCATCTCCCTCAAGATAAAGAATGTGGAGGATAAGGCAGATGACAGTTTTGTTGTGCCTTATCACAGATTTAGCCTGAATTGTTGTGTCCCATAAAAGACACAGGCAAAACGCTTAATATAGTCTCAATGTGCGCTGTATATTTCATTTCATTCATGTCCTTCGAGAGATAAGTACTTTTAGATGTTTTTGAGCCAAATCTAAAGTTGGCAATATGTTATGACTTACCTTGTTCTGCCACAAAAGCCATTGCTATTTATAAGGGGTGCTGTTATGAGAGGGGCTGCTCTGTAAATAGATAGGCATGCCTGTGGCAGAGTTACCTGCCCTGCTCTGTGTTACTGGGCGTGAGGCAGGCTGGGATTAAGGCA
Source organism: Rhyacichthys aspro (assembly GCA_036850595.1). NCBI lineage: Eukaryota > Metazoa > Chordata > Actinopteri > Gobiiformes > Rhyacichthyidae > Rhyacichthys > Rhyacichthys aspro. Next base: position 16,706,645 of record CM072162.1, on the reverse strand, counting down.
AGGGGGAAGCAGAGACCTGTGACAGGAACAAAGGAATTCCAAGGCCTGGGCTGGAAATGTATCCTGATCAGAGTGGCGGCTGCCGGCCCTCTCCCCCATGCCCTGGCCCCCGCTGGGCAACCCCCTTTCCCCTGGTGCTTTGTGGAGCTGCTGTGGCTCTTTAAATCCTGCCTATAAGCCCTGGCCTTACTCAGCAGCAATACATAGGACGGTCTGACTCCAGTCTAACTCCTGATATCTATGACACCTTTAATCACAGCATACGTTTTGTTTATTCCTCTGCAGCACATATCTTCTCTACTAAACTTCTTTTATTCTCTTTATGTTTTCTCACTTTCTTTCTCCGCAGGGTCAGCTGCACTCTCTTAGGACATAACCACAATCCCGGCCATAGCTGTCACACCACACTCTTTTCCCATATAATTAGGGCCTGAGCCTCAGCCTGAGCACGGATCACATTCATGTGACTGTTCGACTTTACCACAATCTGGTCTCAGAGACAGCACACACTCTCTTGAACTCATGAAAAGTGTTCAGCCTGACCAGAGAGCCTTGTTTTAGGAATTACTGAAAGAGTTCACAGTGTCTTCTTGTTTTTCTCTGCCCTTATGATGCCCTCCCTTCTGTGGGCTTAGCTGATGTATCCTAATAGTCATGGTTAGGTTTCATCATGTCACTGTTACACATGATTTTTTATAGATATTTAAAGGATAATAAAACAGTCAGCGATGTTTCACATTTATTTTTCTGCTTCAGCCTCTGTCATCGACTATAATAGTATCTCCATATGTGCCACAGTTATAAGCTGAAGCTGTAGCTAGAAGATACACAGAATAAAGCCAGTATGTGGTTCCAAGAAGATCTTGATCTCATTTTAGCGCCACAACAGTACAAGCCCAACATCAGTCCTACAAAACATTAATTCAAGAGATTTATGCAGAATATCAAATTCACATCATCGTCATACTGAATCCCCTTTAATATAAAATGCGGCAGCTGTTTGTGAGATATGTGGCCTTTATGCCTAATTAGGCCACAATGATGATTGAAAGTGACATTTTGTATTGTGACTGTATTTCTGTCATCAGATTGTGTTTCTGAGAAACTGATTTTCCCCTTGGTAATTCTTCTGTGCTCCAAACTGCTCCCCACCACTCGAGTCACATGCTGCATTATGGGTTGGCCTGAGCTACCATGCTGCGGCATATTTTGTAACTGTTATGAAGGGGTCACCCAAATGTTAAATTGAACACTCATGTGCAAATATTGTTTCAGGTGGACGTTGTGCAGGATGATAAGGCACAGTGCCGTAGTTACAGTTACACACAGAGAGTGATGTCCTTCCAGGAAAGCCCCCACTTACATATGGGTAACTTCCTCACGCTCGCCACCCCTCTCTCTCGGACGAAGCCCCAACTCTCCACCCACATTGGTGGACAGAGGGAGGGGGTCCACATCAAAGCCGACATGTCAAAGAGCAGGATTCTTCAGACACTGATGTCTGTCTGTCCTGCTGATTCTACTCCTGTTCATAAAGGGTTTGCGTGGGAATGAAGTTCTCCTGACATACAGTCGCTACATTTACAAGCCCGCAGAAACACTTTTAATGGCAGAAATCAGGTTATAGCAGACTGCAATAACCAGGTTACAATAAAAGTTTACATTGAGCTGGTCAGTAATTAGTTTTTACCAGTTCTCGAGTTTGAATGCAGTGCTGGCAAAGCATTTGGTACACCTGTGAGGGACTACTAAATCTGTCCATATTTTGCTCATGAATTCAAAAGTTTATGTTAGATTTTTATCTCATTTTAATTTGAGTCAGGGCTGAGTTTTACTGCAGTTTTTGAACAGTCACATTAATCATCTTTTTAACCCGAGGCATGACTACAGTAGTGAAACATTCCCAAAGGCTTCACTGTCTTTCTTTCGCACATCTGTTCTTGTAAAAACTTTGCTAAGACACAGTTTTGACCATACTATACACAACACAGTAAGCGTGCTGAGTGATGACATATACGGAGCTGTTGCATAGTTTAAAACCTGCAATCAACACCACAACATTCCTGCATATCCGTGCTGAAGTGCTTATAGATTCCTGCATGAGTCACAACAACCTCCGTAGATAGAGAAGAAGTAGGTTATGTTTTCTATGGCCATTTTAATGATCTCCTCAGGATATGACTGAAGTTAATGAAGTCTGTTCCAGCGGGGCTTACCTTTGACCCCGGTCTCAGTGCCTCTTACTTTTGTCTGTTCCATTTTACAGTCCCACTCACTCTGGATGCCTTTTAGTTTGTTGACTTTTCTTTCCTCTCATTGTTTTCCCAGGAAGTGGTGAAAGCTGCAGGGATATGTGTGCATGTGTGCGTCTGCGAGCTCAAAGTACAGTGCCATAGCCTTGGCACTAAGCCTGAGGAGCCTGTCTTTTTTCTCCTGTTGTTCTGCGGTAAATTACAAGATGGCAGAAGTCCTTCTATACAAGCGGTTACAATATTATCTACCGCATTTTTGAAAACATGGCGTGCTGGCTTGTTTACTGTACTATTTGACCTGTCATAATATTGTTGTGCATTGGGTTTCAAAACAATTAAGCAAGAACATCTTTTCTTTAAGGAAGTACAACTGAAACCCTTTTAAGTCTCTGCTCTTTAGATTTGGGTATTGCACCACTGTGGTCCACAGTTGCCACAGAAAGGGGCCACTCAGTCCCAGAGGAGGCACCAGCAAACTGTTTGTGAGAGAGAAACATGAATGTAAGCTTAGCACGAGAGAACCCAGGCACAAAGCCAAGAGCAACTCTGCGCTGTGCAGGACGTTATAAAGTTGGAGCAACAGCTGATGTCTCGGGCCATGCTGTTTCACTGGTTCCCAACTCCGTGTCCAGACGTCCCTGTCAAACTTGTCCTGGGAATTGGCAAGCTGCAACCCACCAGGGAGAGCAATGAGAATAGTTGTTGAGCGAGGCATGAGGATAAAGAGTCTAAATCAAAGCTTCTGAAAACATGGAGAAGCCATGAATGTGCAATGACAGATGTTTGCTTCCTGGCCCTTTTTGCACCCAGAATGGGCAAAGAAAATAAAACACTGATACAGATCTACATTCCTGTGTGCGTAGACTTCCAGAATGGGCATGAGATGACCAATAGGCTGCTATTTGAAGCCTATTTTTGCATTTTGCATGACGTGGTTAAACTTGCACATAATCTCCAAATGCCTTTTTAGTAACTTTATAAGCACAGATTTCTCAGGGATGGACTTCTATAAACATGAAGCCTGATGTCCATCTAATGCAGTGCAGCTTATGAGCCTCAGTTTACTGTGTTTGTTTTCTTCTAAATCCACACAAGACTTGAGACCAAACAAAGCCAGTTTGCCAGTTTGTCAATTTAATTTGAAGCTAATTAGGGGATTGTTTGCACTTCGTACTCCTGAAGCTGGATAGTGATCTGAAATGCACAGCCAAACAGGCATGCAATTTTTTAGTACTTAACAGAGGAATGTTTAGAGTGGCTGGGCCAATTACATGGCCTCAGTCCAACGGTGCATGTGTTTACTTGTGGAAAATTGCATTTGAACCAACAAAACCCCAAAGCACCAGATAATTGCATTATATACCTGGAGGAACACCACTGCGGCTGCTAATAAGTGTCTGCTGATGTCAGTGGCTTTAGCCTTGGTTTAATAAAGTACTCTCTGTAAAAGGGCTTTATATGTTTTCAATCTAAACTAAATTTAAACTCCAGCAAAGTCAACCCGACAGTCAGCGTCTGGATGTCATACTTTACGGTGTTTTTGCAGTTCTAGTGCACTCAAACAAGGCATTTGGGATAGTCATCTTTAGTTAGACTCACTGTTGTATTTTATATTGTTAAGACTGTTTACATTAAAGAAAACAAGAGGTACAATAATTATTCAAAATAATACATCAGATCTTAGGGTGTGAGGTTATATTGCTCCTAAAACCATCACTCAATAATTTGTCTGTTCATTCATTAGATAACTATATTTTTAGATATTATAATTACATCAAATGCATGTTTTGTTCTATTTATAGTCAAGTATTCAACAAACATTTTAGTCTCTATTGACAAGAATATAATGTATATTGAGTAGCCTGGTTTATATCTCTTCTTCCCTGCCGCTCACTTCCTCTCTTACCTTCTCTGAGTTTTCTCATTGCTCAAGTTCAAAATCTTAAAAAAACTAAATACGTATTCCACATTCTGGCCTATTTACACATTGACCAGCATACCCTAAACTTATGAGTTTGCTAAAAGCACAAAAAGCAAGTGTGGAGCCATTTTTCACTGACCATTGGACTTCACTGTAAACGCGTGGCAGTTTAAGGCATACTGTCTCTGTAATTGCACGTCATTATGTGAAGAACACAAGCCGACTTCTTTTGAAGACAATAATTAGATGCTTTAAACTGGAGTCTCGCTTACATTGGCTAAACAGAGGGGAAGTGTTCACACGGGCCTTTTATAGTTGTGTGTGGCCCTGTGTTTTAGTGTGCTGGCTAATGTTAATGCATTTTGTGGGACATATTTGTAGTGTTAAGTCAAGCTTTGAAACAGACCTGTCCAAAATGTTTTATGAGGAAGGGACAAGTTGTGTCACCTAATGTTGGTGCTTGAGGTGAAACCCTCTCATCTTTAAAATGTCAGCTTTTTACAAGGAGAGTTTTAGCCTAGTTTTAGTTGATGACATCTTGTCTTAGCTTGAGTGAAAGGTCAGGTTCTTTTTCCAAAGTAACAGTCCTGGTTAGTGTTTGAGCTATATGTCTGCGTTTTGTGCATTAGCCAGGTATTGATCTATTATGACGTACCAGTGGCTTCTGTTAGCTTCCCAGGACTGCTGTCTTGTTTACTAAGAACAACTGGATGGCGTGTTAGCCATGGCCTTGCTTTTAGTCAACAAATTCCTCGTAGATTAGGCAACAGGCCACTGTTTCTGCCCAGCAGATCTGACATACCATGACAAACATTCCATGACAAATAGAGCAGAGACACAGCACTTGGTTCAGTGCTGATGCCAGACTGGGAGGTCAGTTCAATTAAAAAGGAATAAATACTTTCTCACTCCATAAATGAGCTCATTTGATGCCAAGCCAGCCCTCACACTGAGAAAACACAGGAGTAACGATAATGTGGAAATGTAATCGTATCCAAGAAGCAAAAAGACATCCACTCTTGGCTTTTGGCACCGAGAGTCAACAGCACAAGTGTGCGGAAATTGACATAAGTCTTTGGGGCTGCTGAGTGATACATTTGTTAAGCCCCCATTCATAAAAAAAAGTTTACTTATTCCTTGTCATGTAATGTATTCATCATCTATGTTTGTTCCAGTCCCAATATGTTACATTCATCTGCTGGAAAGCATTGCTTCACATTTGGAGCTTGATACAGTGCGGTGTGCATTTTTCTGTCACATTTTTCATGATGTTGAGAAAATGTAAGTTTTCTTTATTGACAATAGAAAAGTCAGTGTATTGGTGCAGTCACAGCTGTGTCACATCAGTCTATAATCCCAACTTCATAAAATGTAACTGATCTAATGCCATGTGTGGAACTCATCTGTACAACCTTTCATTAGCTCCAAACTATTTGCACATCAACTACATTATCTCATTACAGTAACATTTGCTGTTCTAATGCTAACAATGCCTATTTTGTGCGTTGATGGTGAGTTGATTGTATGTAATAAGATTGTATGTAATAAGTCTTCTCTTCCGTATCTTTCTCTTTTTATAGGGAAAAGCTTCAACTTAGCTGCCAACTTTCTAAAGCGCCACTCCAACCTCAGATGTATTGTCAAGCAGCTTCATGGGGGTATGTAAAGCCATTCCATGTTTTCAATGAATTTATTCCCAGTTTAATGATTCAGAAATAGACGTCTCAAAGGCTTGCACCCAGCCACATTTCCCACAGAAAATCCCAGTCATCTCCTGTGGTCTACGTGTTGATTTTTCTCCCCCTCACTTGTTTTTATGTCCTGTCCCTACCTGCTTGGGCTGCTGTTGAGACCAGACTGCTATTAAGTGGTTCCCTTGAGAGGCTACTGAGAGTGGGAGAGAGAGGCTGGTGGGGCTGTCTGTGGAGGGCAGTAGGAATCTATCTCCACAGCCCATCTAGTGCCAGTGACCCCTTGCCACCTTTTCATGGGACTGACATGGCTCTCTTCCTGTCAGTAGAGTTAATATCTGCGCCCCTGGGCTTTGGATGTGTAGGCAGTAGTGACCTGTTGCAGTGCAGGATGACGGAGTCTCTCAGCAGGTCCGTTACCCATCAAATTAGCCCCTGTCTTCATGGGTCCATGGCTGTGATTTGTCTATATAGCTTACTATATCTTGTTTTTGTTTTAATTAGGAAGCCTCAATAGGAATGCGTGTACCTTAAAAAAAGTTAATCGAATAATAATAATAATAATAATAATCGAATTTTCAATTTCAATTTTGGCTCCCAACGATCACAAAACCGATGTAATCAAGAAAATAAACCATCATTTATTGTTTTTATTAATAACTTGTTACTTGTTATTTATCTTAATTATTATTTCTGTTTAATTTTTAAGCTATTTATTTATACGTTTTAATATATTATTTATCTTAAGGAGAATTCACTGTTTTTTAATAAATCCAACATATTTCCAAAGTTAATAAGTACTTGTGTAAAATAATCGTGATTTCAATGATGACCAAAATAATTGTGAGTATGAAAATCGAGCAGCCCTACTTAAATATGGAAGCTGGTTCTCTTTTTGAAACAAGTCTTAGTGCCTTAAATTTCGGATGAACAACAACATATAACTTATTGTACTGTGTCATTTTTTTTATTTATTATTGACTTATACAATATTTGAAAAAGCCTCTATTATCATTCCGCAATTTCATATGCAGTACTTTTCCATACTTTTTCCATTATATACCACTTTGACCCTGAAATCTTACACATTATGATGATCAACAGCAGTACAGTTAAAAGTATAGTCGTATGAACATCCAAAACCCGCTCATATCTCACGCTTCTTATGGGGCTTATAAAGTCAACTAAACTGTCATTTTCTTTTTGGTTTCAGAGACAGTAAATACATGGTGTTTGTTGATGCCCTCACAATCACTGACCACATTTCCCTCTGTCTGACTCCCAGTCGTAATTAGAGGTGAGGCCGCATTATTAACTGCTATGCTCTGCGTTGTCTCTCTGGCTGTTCTCAGATCTGCGCGTGTTTCCTGAGCGCTATGTTGTGTGTGTGAGCTGTCCGGAGGATGCCTCGGCGCTCCGTGGAAACCTGAGCCTGGCCGCGGTGAGTGCTGTTTATACTCCCCTATTTCCTCTTCCAGTCGCCTGGCAAAAAGTCCTGCACGGGTCTGTGTGTTATTATAGGGACATGTTGCCAAATAGTGCTCTCACTTTATATATTATGGGCGTGTGTAAAGGGGCTGTGAACCCGACAGGGGCGAGTGAGGGGGACCGGGAGACGACGGGGCGTTGGGTGGACTTAGGTGGAGTCTGGTGCCACAGAGTCACACCCCTAAAATATGTTGTTATTTCACTTCAGCTGGACAGTTGTAAATAATCAGTACTTTAAACTTTCTTTCCCACAACAATTAGTGCTATAAATTTTTTTTACTACACACTGGCTATGTCTACACTAAAACAAATTTCACGATCCACTGTTCTCTTGTATTTTAGGAACAATACAACTACACTAAACATTTATAGTTTCAAACTTAAGAGTTCTGTGGTGGTGACAAAAAGAGAAAACAATGAGGCACACTTGTGTTTGCTTTATGGTGGCCTTGTATGATCTCTGAAGTGTACTGACATCATTTCTGAAATACTAGTGCTGTTTATTCCACAACAGTGTTTCAAAATGTAAACACAAGCCACAATTGTGACTTCATCAAATGGCTTTGGAACCAGATATACTGTTTGCCACTTAGTTTTGCAGAGATCTCACTAAAATCATTCTGTCTTTATTTAATTTAATTTTAAAAGTAGTGAGCAGTGGGCCATGTCAGTCCTGACCCTGTGTAATGTCACGTTCCATTTGAACATGTCTGTTGTAGTTACTTAAGGATCAGGGTTTGGCCTGATCTTATACTTAATGTATTTTAGCTCTGCATTATTCACCAAACCACCCATGGTTCAAAAGTTTATGGAGTTATACAACACTTTCTCTACCACTGTCTGGGTTTACAGGCAATTTAACACACTCCTCTACATTTAGATGTCATGTGACTTGATTGATTGGACTCAGATATCTTTGGTTGAAAAGGCTATGTCCAGTTTATGTCTAAGCTGTGTATATAATTTTGTTCTGCTGACCATAGGTCATAAGAGCCTCTGCGGCAGTTGCTCTCTGTCCACTCACAGCAAGCCTTTGGTCAGATCTCATTTGATCCTGAACTCCCCAGAGAACTCTGGGAAAACATGGTGGAGCCTTTCACCTTGGCACTCACATCAAGGATAGACATCTCTCTCTCTTCACATCCCATGATCAGTGGCCCACTGTTTTTCTATGGCTTTTTGCTATTGTTTCTCTTTGAAATGTCTCTGCACTCTTTACACTTGGCTTCCAATGAAAGCAGTGATTGTAATATTTTTAGTGGAGCTATAGTCGTCAGTGAAAAGTTCAAATTGTGTAACCAATTTTCCAGTTCAAGGAGGCACTGCTGTCGATTGCGTTCCTCTCGCCAGGATGTGGTTCTCTGGGCTCCTACACTACAAGCACAGGGAATTGGAGGGTGGGAGACTTGTGGCCAGTCTTTCTTGATCCCAACCTCGAGAGTGGTTTGTTGGGGAAAGATACCAGACAGAGAGGCTGAAGTTTTTCACATGACAAAAACAATCATTTGTTTACATCCTCCACTTTTCTCTAATATGCAGGAAAAAGCAATTTAATGTTACCAAGGAACTCTAATATCTGAAAAACAAAGGTTAAACAGTGAGTCACAACTGATGTAAGGCATAATAATGCTGTCGTCTAAAAATAATGTGGTAGTTAGAGTTATATGTCAGAGGCATTCATATGTTGAAAGGGGGTCTTTTATCCCACAACTCTTGACAGCAAAGAGTTTTGGTCCCAAAAAACGCCATGTTTCCCTGTATTTAGGTGGGAGGTTTTGGTTTTGTTGTTAGGATTCAATTTGTGTGAGTTGTCGAACAAAAATCCTCTACCGCAGTGGAAATGTAGACTCATCAAATTAGCACTTTTCATAAGGTCACGGGGTGATGCTGCGAGAAGGAAATAAGGTGACATCATGTTTGGCCTTTTGTCCTGTAAAAGCCAACAGCTCAATCCCACACATGAGCCTGCTGCATGTCTCATTTATAAAGTGCTGCTGGGTCTTATTCTCTGCTGTGGTTTAGTTTGGAAGAGCCATTTAAGTCACTTCTAGTTACGCTGCAAGATGTCGGTTTTTGGCACGTAAATACTTATTTGCGTCTATCTATAAAGATTTCGAACCTACATCTTAACAAATCGCCACTTCTTACTGATCCATGTCACGAAACCACTTAATATTATATAATAATTATAATTCTGTAACTGACCTTTTATGTGTTCAAAATGCCATTAACAAACAAAAAATAAGAATATCACCACAATGTAGCACCTGACACTGCACTGGTCAGACATTGATGTGTTGTGACTGTACAGCCATATTGGCCCAGTGTTTATTATTTCAATTAGTGCTGGATTACTAAAAATGGCCAACAATTAACACAGGTCAAAGACAAAAGACAAGCCATAGAGTAGTTTTACTGCCAATGTTAATTCGTAAAGTTGGTTCTACAGTGGCGTAACAATATGCATGACTTAGGAGAATCACAGCACCAAATTAAAACAACAAATGGTATAGAACACAACTGCAAACATTTGATCACAACAATAACACTGCTGTTGCTTGCAGCACTCTATAGTTCAAAATGACCAACCCCCGTAATTACAGCAGTTACTAAAAAGTTTGTCTGATGAAATAAACTTATTATGGTGCGATTGTGTTCAGAGGAAAAGTTAATAAGGCTTTGGGGGAAATCAGTGAAGCATAAATGAAGTGAATTTGTGTGTGTTTAAAGATGATTATTTGCTTCAACACTTTACATATACATCCGATTATAAACAGATGAGAATAGTGTCCCCTTCCACCTCTGTAAAGCCCAACATCCACTGCATCAGGTGTAAGGACTTTTAAGACATGTGCAGCAGGACACCACACTATGTACATAGGGCCTCTGTTTATTTTTCTCTACTTCTAAGTCTAAACTCTGCAGTGGTCCAAGATGTAACCTGATTTATGGTATTAATACCATCCCCATGAGATACATGATCGAAACTAAATAATGTAATAATATATCATTATTATATTTTACCATGTGATTATGTGATAATGTTTATGATGTTTCTTTATGTGCCTTGAATACTAAATGTTGTTGTCTTCCAGCCCTCTCCACATTTGCTGTACTCACATGAACAGGATGATATTTGATCCAATAAGAGGCCGATATCAGGCTGACCTAGAAACCCAGTTGATCTGCAAAATAAGAGGCCATTGAAACTTGCTTCCTTTGCATAAAATTGAAACAAACAATGGTCTGTTTATTATGATCTCTAATTTGTTGAATCTTAAATCTCATCTGACACTGTGAGCGTCCACTATGAGTTAGGAGGGCAGCCTGGGAACGGAGAGTGTTTCGTAGAGTTGTAGCCATTGTTTTCTAGTCAGGCACAGAGTGGGCAGCTGAGGTGAGTGGCGTGCTGGGCCGCAGAAGTTGGGATCAAAGGCAGAGCAGATGTGTTTCCAGTCCCCCCTCCTCTCTTAAGGCCCTGTGTGTTTACTCATGACCTCAGCACGCCTGTGTTCTTCACAGCTCGCTACAGCCATCGGCGATACTTTCCCAAGCGCTCATTGTCTGCTGATGACTTCTCCGCCTCTGCCAAAGAAACCATTATAACAAAATCAAGTACATCATGTCCTTTTATCTTGACCTGTCATAAAGTGCTTTCAAAGTAGTATGTATAGTTATCAGGTCGACTGATTCCTAACTCTTCTGGGTGGATCCTAAGCTTTTGTCGAGAAGGTCTACAGTAACAAATGTCCTAATCTAAACAAGCATGTGCCCGTGCCTGTTTGTTGACTTTGTTGCAAGGACGATGTGGTGAGCTTAGCCAAACAGGGAACGCTGGCGGTGGGTGGAGGGCGATGGGGAGGAATTTGTGCACATCTCTGCTGGAGGTATTGTGTCCAAAATAAAGTCGTGTTATTGTTTCTTGGTGCCAGCTGGAGGACTTTGTAAACTTAGCTGAGACATAATCGAGCTGTTCAAAGCCTTCCAGTGGAAAGACTGGTTTCATTTTTATAATTTTATTACAGTAAAGGAAACATTTACCATTTTCTTTTGACTAGCAATCTTCAATACATTAAACTGTAAGCCTCTGTTTTGGGAAACAGTAGTCTCTTATTCAAATATGTCAGAGCAGCTGTGTGTATTCGATAGGCAGAGAAAAATATTAAAATCAACCCAATGAAATGTGTGTAGTTGTGTGTAGAAGCCTGTCCTCTGTGACCTACAGTAACCCAGAGGGAGCTTCTCAATCATAACTAGCATCATGAAAAAAGGACTGCACAAATGCATTTATGTACATTAATATTCAGCACATATCAAATAGTTTTTGCACTGGGACCTACTTCACAAGTATTCAGTGTTAATGGTAGCTATGAACATTGTATCAAACAAGTGTGCATCCTTTTTTAAACCCTTGACCTCACACTTTCTATCAGTTACATCTGAAATCAAATGAAATTGTGCATAGTTTCAGATATGCTGTCTTTACTCGAAGAGTTTGCACGCAATGTTTTTTGGAAAAGTCCCACACAGATAGTTCTGATTGTAGTCTTGGCATGTTTCTGCTGTTTGTATGTACTGTGGCATTACTATCAGCACTGATATGTGAAAAAGACCATGCAACTCCCTTCTACAAGTAATACTACCAAAGCTTATAATAAAAGCATTGCTAGTGATTTCCAGGATCTCATATCACCAGAGGAAAGACATTTTCATGGGGATTGCCCATTCAATATAAATTTCAATCACCTAAATGATTATAAGGATTTTTGAAAGTTATTATGACCCATGACCTTGTACTTACTGATACTGATACAGCATTGTGAGTACTTTACTAGTATAAATGCTTACTTGTCTTTTTCTGCATTTAGACCTGTTTGGAAAAAAATGGTTGTAAATGAAGAGGGTAAAAGTACAGCAAGCTGTTGATTTGTCAAAAGGTTCAAAAGCGTCTGCAAAGTTATAAAGTGATAAAACATCTGGAAAATTATGGCACTGAAAATCTGTATATGGTTTAAATTTTAAATCCCATTTTTACTAATTCAGTGTAATTAAAGTGTAATATGTTGTTGTCATCTTTGTTCCCTTGTGAAGCTGCATCTTGTTATTGATTTGGATAAGCAGCTCCTAGAGACAGAACACGAAGACAACAGTTTATTTTGTTAGTTTGGGGTAGGAGCTTATACCTCTTCCACTTATACCTATCTGATTGACCTTTGTGGACCTTTCTACGAAAATATCTTTTAGAAACATCTCTAGTTTAACTGAAAACCACATGGTTAAGCTGCTCTAAGTCTGTTATTCTCATTTTCAGTAAAATTATGCCTTTGAATACTCAGAAGTTATGTCATGTCCCTCGCTGCATTACTCACCATCACTACATTACTTTCAAGTGCAGCCGCATTGAAAGATAACTCAGGTAATCTTCCTATCTGTGTTCCTACCTTATCTGAGATGGCAGAGGAGAGACAATTCATTCCCTGTATTTTATGGAGGCTGTAGTGGCTTATCTTTTTGAAGTTGTTTCCAGCTACTTACTCAGTTGGGACAAGCTGTGAGAATCGGTACCAGTAACCTTTTAAACCAAGAGATTCATTCCCTTTACTCTCGCTGCCCTTTTGCCAGTTTTATCATAATCTGATGTCCAGATGTGGCGCCCCAGTGTAGCTCTGGCGGTGAAAACATTAGGAGGCGAGGAAGCTGTGGTTCTGCTGCTACATGCCAAAGAGGTGGTTGATATTTTTTCATTAGTTACCATTATGTTTCATCACTTGTTTTTTTTTTTAAGATTAGGTCACCTCCTACACGATACTAAAGAGTTTTATTGACACTGCCTGTGAGAACCTGCTTAAAGAGATGTACCAATACCACATTTTTTCGTAGGAGTTTATCAAATGAACGTTCGTCGACACAGATACTTCATTTAATTCATGACGCATACATTTTGTCACCATGTTGATCTGCCAGATGCATTATCTGTGACTTTTTTGTGCCCTTTTGACTCTTTAACAAAACATTTAGAAAAGTATAGAAAGAGGCTCTGATAGCGGCGAGTGCTGACTATTCCAATCAGTATCTGGACAAACCATAAAATTTCTGCAAATAGGAAACATAAAACTAATAAATGCTGAAATAATTATATGAATATGTACTTTTTTACCTGTCCAAAATTCCTTGAACAGACCTTGAACAAAAATAAATGAATTACTACGAGTCCTCCTTACTTTTTATTGGGACACGCTCCAACTTTTTGGGAGTTCGTCATTCCTCACAAGATTAGGCTGCCTGGGTTCCCACACAATACTTAGCGTTTTATCTGCATAGCTTGTAATAATTATAAGGTGCATTCATTCCTACACACCCTGGTACTTTTTAATCCCTCCACTTTCTCCTACGCAGAATATCAAAACCCTGGTGATTATTATTCATGCGCCATGTCCCTGTCTCCGTCTGGCTGTGTATATCCATCCTCTTCCTCTGCTTTCCTTCCATCACTCGTCCCCCTCTTTTGAAGTTGTGCCGACAAGAACAGAAAGCTACTAAAAGTTTCCCATCGTCCCCTTGTTGATTCTTCTTTCATGTTTCGTTTTCAAACAGCATTTATCCATAATAAGCAGATGAGAAGACGCATCAAGGCCCAATGATGCAAATGAAGGCACCCACATCTTTCTCAGAAATCTTGTTGTAGGGGGTTTGTGTTGTGTCTTGTATAGTTACAATTGTTACAGCGACGTTAACATAAGTCCAATACAAGTAAAAGCAACTAATGCACTACTCAAAGAGACTATGGCAAACAATTAAAACACACATGCCCACCTTTGAATTTCTTTTTTTCAATACGGCTACATTTCATTTATTTTTTCGGCCATTCACTTGTGCACCGCTCCCTTAAGGTTCTTAATGTGATGATGTAGATTCGCTCCTGTGTTTTGTCCTGTTGTATTGACCCAGTATGTATATGAAAGGGAGGTAGGGGTACATTAGCTATTTCTCATGAACGTGTGTCCCAAATTTGTCCTTCAATGGGTAAAAGTTATAAAAGGGCATGACAGTAGTAACCTGGAGAGAAAGTGTTTGCAAAAGGCACGCACTTAAAATGACTAACTGGAGATGATTGAGCAAATGCCAGTCAGCAACCAAATGTTTACAACCATAGCACCGCCATGTAGTTAAAATTAGTAATGGTTAAACGGTTGCTTTATTACCAAACCAAAAACACACCCATAACTGTCGGCACAGATACCCCATTGGTCCGATCAGCAGCGGTTTGCGAGCAGATGCTTTGCCTGGAGCAGAAGAAGAATTTTTGTGAGTTTGTGAACTCTCAAATCTTGCAAAAATCCAGGTGCTGCGCAAGGTTATAACAGGAGAAAGTGGACAAAACAGTTCTATTAGCAGACAAACAACTCACAACAATAAAATAACATACTCAACAAGTTCAAAAGCATAATTGCAAGATTCTTCAAACTGTGCTCAGTTTGTCAGGAAGTAATGTTTACTTACATTGGGTTTTATGAAGCTTTAAATGTCTATTCTTTTAAGATATGCAAATGGAAAGATTTTTTGTGTTTCATTTTGCTCAACTGTGTACTACAAAACTTGCACAACTACACAATGTCCTCTCAATTGGGAAAGGCTCAAGACATTACATAAAATATTACATCAACTAAAACATGTTACAATAATTTCAAAACTGGCACAGCTTTGTTTTGGTTTAACCTTTGTTGTGAAAGATTTTTGAATCCAGAGCAACAGCTGTGGCTCATATTATGAAAGTGTAGAGACTGACCCTCGGCCCACTCTCTACTACGACAGCACAAAGACGAGCCTGTCAAGAGTTTCCTGTGTGGGATTCTTGCATTTGTGGGCCACTGCACAGACTGTGGAGGATGGCCCTTTGTTACATTGTCGTCTTTTCTCTTGCTCCTTTTCACATCCTAGTGTCTTGTCCCTTGTTCCTTGACGTTACCAAACGCCCACTTCCCTGTCGGACAGCCCCTTTCTCTGCCCTCCCTCGGTTTGGCCCCTTTACAACACAGACCAGAGAGCAGTTGCTAGGGTCAACACACAACAACCAGCCACAATGCCATAGTCTCCATTTGTGCTCATTATTCCCCCCAGTGCCCATGGTCATATGTTGAAACTACTATTACTACTATTACAAAAAGGTCATTGAGGACTTTCTCTGAATTCACTGTAACTACTAATTTCACAAGCCAAGGATTGAGCAAGAGTAGGACTAATACAAGGCATAAAGTATGAAACCCTCTAACTTATGAAACCTCTCAATTTAGTTCTCAACTGTGGCTTATTTTAAGTTAAGGACTGTCTAGAGACTGATACCAGTACTGTGCAGTATCAGTGGCCTTTGTACTCGTACTCACTAGACCTCCACCCATATTGTCCCACAAGTACTCTACTCACAGCAGTGTAAGTTTTGGGTCCCCTTTTTCTGTATATGACACTGCTTGGAAACATTTAACAGTAATTAAAAATGATAAAAGAAGTATGAACTGCAATTAATGCTACAAACTGCATCAGTTGACTTGAAAAGTCAACATGGCATTGAAATCTGTGCCTGTTTTATCAATATTAAGTGTGTCCAAGATGCAACTCAAGCTTGGAGTTTCAATAAAAGAGATAGTCCTGTCCCCAGAGTTAATGTGGGTCTGTGGGATGACTGACAGACTCTCGGTTCTGCTCGGTTTCCTACACTCATTGCTTGTCAACTCATAAATCCTGAGTCTGTTCTGGCTCAGTCATTGAAAAGATGTGCAATTAACCTCCATTAGTGGCCTGTTGAGGGCATTTGTTGGTGAGATCTAATATTTGGCCCATTCCTGGTTCTGCCTCAAAGGAACTCCCGACCATTATACAGTGGATTTGAGCTGTTTTATAGACAAATAAAATGGAAAAGCAATTGGAATGGGATATACGGGCCTTTTGTGTCATTGCGGCTTTGATGTACTTTTTGTATCTTTGTAATGGTCATTAATTTTAATCAAACATTCAAAGAGGAGGAACATTGTGACAAAAATGCCCCTTATTTTTGTCTTGTAATAGGAATGCACTACAAATTGTATATTTATTGTCATTGCAGTATCGACAACAGCAATATATGCCCTATTTCAGTGCTATAAGACCCTTAAATATATTTATTTGTGTATTTGTATATTCGGGGGTGGGCCTAAGGGAATATTGGAAGTCGTATTGTTAATTCAGTATTGACATAGTATTGAATAATGTCATGTAGACCTATTTCTTAAACAACTCATAACTTATAGGCCTAGTTTTTTCTTGCATCCCTTTTACTAAAAACAAACAATTAGGGCCAGTTCTTAGTACAAACCAATATGTTATAAATGATGATGTGTTTTTGTGTTTTGTTGTGCTAAATGATCATCGACTGTCTCTATCTGTCTTTTCTAGAAAGAGCTGAGTGAAAAAAGTCGATCTGAATATTTTTCCAGAGCAGGAGAAACCCAAGAGCATTCACACAGCTCCACAAAAACAAAAACTGGGCTTCAAAAGATGTAAGTACAATCGAATACAGAAGTTTCCAACCCCACGGTCAGAGAGGACACTCATGTATCTGTCCACATCCTCTTTATCCCCTTCACAGAGCCAAACAGGCCAGTGTCCAGAAGGAGCTGTATGCTTCAGAGGGGCAGCAGGGAGACCCCAAACTCTCAAGAGGACAAGCCAGATCAGAGACAGGACAGAGCGCCCCATCAGACCACTTAACTGGCCCTGTAGCTCAGATTGGGAATAATCTGGACCAAGGCCTGACCCGTGAGCAGAATAATGGGAATACTTGTGCTGACAGACAAACAAACCCAAATGAGGCCTCTGGAGTTTCCTGCCAACACAAAACCAGTCCGGAGACTAGTAAGACCAAGAGGGATGCAGGGGAAGACCCTCACCCACAAAGGGCCAAGAGGGCGTGTCTTGAAAGAGCTCCCGTCTCAACACAACCTCACTCCACCTCGTGTTCCTCACAAACATCCCTGCACGACCCCCTTCCTCCAGCAGAAGTCAAGGCAGAGTCCAAGGCTTTCCCAGTCTCCGAGCGCAACAAAACCACACTGGAAGTAGAGCTGCTTACTCCAGGGAAACGGGCCCAGAGGCTCCCCCTCACAAGCAATAACACGGCACAGACAAACCAAAACAGGCTGGCCGCAAGTCTGAGGGGCCTATCTGTCAAGCCTGCATCCTCAGGCTCCTCTATTAGTTCCAGATCCACACTCACAGAGGAGGGGAGTGAAAATGTGCCCAGAGCCTCGCGATTACGGCGACTCAAGAGGTCCTGAGTGGGAGAGACGGGCTCCAGCGAAGACGCCACAGTGATAGAGATGATACAGCGTCGGGCAACATGTTTACCACACACAGTCTGTGCTGACGACTCGCATTTGTACACATCACAGCGTACATATGTCACAGTTTACTCTATCTATTCTTTTCACACAGATCACGCTCCGCACTGCAGACAAACACAATACAATTGATACATGAGCCTTTGAGTTACGCTTTGTCAAATACTTGAAACAGACTCTGCCTCCACCCATAAGTAGTGGTGGTCAAGAGAGGCTCGCAAATGAAAGTCAAAAACCTTAATTGGAGTTTAGATTTGGTTTTGTGTTAAAGATTGTGGATTTCAGACAGGCAGGAGCCATGCAGTACGTCATGGATTTCACTCTCAAACACTGGCTCCTACATGTCTGAAAACTGTCCAGTTTCCCTGCTCAGGCTCTGTTGTGATTGATTGCTGTTTCCAGTTTTATTTCATCACCCTGTTTTCAAAAATGTATTGTCGTAGTTAGGTTTCATTCATGTACAAGTTGCACAGCACTTAGTTGCTAAGCACCTGAAATTTATCTTTTAATATGAGGGTATTTTACAACTTTGCGTTTAACTGTGCTGGAGGCACATTGTCTACAATATCACTGGGTAAAATGTAACCGTTGATGTTGCTCCAATACTTAATCAGGCCTTTAGAACCACTGCCATCTTAGTTCACCCATGGACATGTTTATCACCACATTGGTCAAGCGAGAAAGGGGCAACCAGGGGACAACTGTAGCATGACAAGCTTTCTAAAACAAATACAGATTGATTTTTATTTCATTTGAATGACATAAATAAATATGTTTCCCAGAAGATTAGTCACTCTTTGTGGGAATATGCAAATAGGCTGGAATCAACTGTGATCAAAATAGCATGTATTTCTCCCTCAGCTCATGACATTACAGACAGTCTGTCCAACAACAGTGATGTTCCTAATAAACCCGTGCCTCTGTTCCCATCTCTATTCATGTGAGTGGGTGTAATTTGAGATGAGACTGCTGCCATCTCTCGTAGAAGCCAATTCTGTTATCAAGACAGTGGTGGATTAGACAAACTGACCCTGCTGTTTTAAGTCTTGATATGTTTAAGGTCATTCTTAGGTGTTGATAATCTCTTGCTTTGGCTTTAATCCTTTTAAACAGATTCTGCAGGAGACTACATCAAGCTTCTCAGGCTCACTGTGTGAATAGGCCACAGATAAGTCTCCTACACAAACCACACCAACAAGGACAACATTGTTTGTGAATCATGAGGAGCAAGGGTATTTTTGTCTTTAGGATTGTCTTAATACAAGGAGTGCTTGCTACAACGTAATTAGCTGTAAACACATTTGGAGAGAGACCTTGCTCAAGTCTATGATGTGTCTCCAGCAGCAGTTCCCACGCCAGCTCCATGAGAAACCACTCATATGCTTCAACATGTTTGGCTCAATGCAGCACAGACAGACTCTACACTCACCGTCAGAACAAAGACAACTTTAATTCTCTTTTCATACAAAATATTTAATAAATATGACTTTCAAAAATATATTGCCAGATCAACACATAATTCTCAAGTTCATAACACAAGTCAAAAAGTAGGACAAAATGTTGCCATGATCTCAAAGGGTTAACAAATGAGATAAAACATGTTTGTCTTTAAGAGCCTCATTTTAAAAAGAAACAAATGTGCACAGAAACAAAACAGACTCTTGCAGAGCAAGGCAGTGTATTTTATCCGATTCTACAGTGTTCCCATTGCCCCCCTACCGTTCAAGTACTCATGGCTCTAGCTTATGGTATTACGCTGACTAAAGCAGATGGGAAATCTGGCATGTAGTTTTTGTGACTTGCCTTGCGAGCTGGTGAACAGCCTTTTGAATGTATCGGTGGGGTTAAACTGAAGCTGCTGAGGGCTTTTGTTCCCTTAAGTATTTTTTCATTAGAGGCAAGCAATATGTCTGCCACCATGTCCATCCCTCAAAGCAGCTGTAGCCTTTTGTTGTCCTAACCTCACTTGCCTTCTATCAAGGTCCTGGCAACAAATAATGAAATGTCAAACGAGAAAAATAAAAGTCTCTTTCAGGCCAAAAGTGCCTATCCTTTGTCTTCTTTGAAATTCTTTGAAATTTGGCTTTTAACAAATGCAACGGAAAGATTAAAGAAATGGTAGGCTTCCACAGCTATCAAAACCTTCAAACTAGACAGAACATATAAATAAAAAGGAATGATATCTTAAGGCTCTTGATTATTAAGTTAATAAATCAAATATACACAATGATTAATAAAAAATGTACATATCTACAGGTTCTAAATCGACATAAATTCTTCATATTGGCAGCAACTGCTGACATCGAACCCACCCCCCCAAAACCCCCAGAAATAAAAATAAATAATAAAGTTGATCTTTCTCTTATTTTGACAGTTGCTGTAGTCTAAAGCTGAAAAGGCACTTTCTCAAAACTGAACTATAAGAATTCAAACAAATACTAAAAATATTAGCTCTAGTGTTGAACACGTCGGGTCATTTTAGTCATTGTACAACAATTACACCAGGAGCCCCTTCCATGTGTCCACTAACTTAAAAAAAGGGTTACTGAAATGCATAGAGGACACTTGTGCCACCAGCTCTACATTGAAATGTATACCAGTGCCTTGTGTTTCCAGCCAACCAAAGCAACTGTCACTGCCAGTGTAAGCCAGCTTGTCAAAACTTAAATTAACACGGGGAATATCTGAAAATACTGTGGGGTCACGACTGACATGACAGTCTACTAACGACACATGCCAAAGCTCCCCCGTTTCACCCACCACCGGGGTGTGAACGCATTAGGCTTGGTTGCACAGCAACACAGCTGTCTGCTATACAATGTAGTCCATCCTGTTTATGCTGTTTGCTGTCTCCAAGTCTCTGTTGTCCTGTTTATTAGTCCAATTTGGATGTTTGGAAGTGGAGTTGGGATTGGAGATGGGCGTCTTCTCATCCCGCTCCACTAGTGTGTATGCTGGCTGTTTGGCAAAGCGGCCCTTCTGTAAGTGCCTCTCCTTGTCGTCCTCATCCCCCTCGGGATGATTTGTCCTTATTTTGGCTATGAGCGAGTTCTTGTTTTCATAGTCTTTGATGGCCACTGTTAGGCCTACATGCTTCTCTATAGGATTTTTGATTTGGTTCAGTTGCTCCCGTACATTGTTGGTTGTGTTGTCCTCTGAGCCTGTAGCCGATGTGCCATTGTGGTTGCTTTGTTTCCGCCGGTGACGCATGCACCACAGCAAGATGGAGACCAACACGAGGACCCAGATGACAATGAAGATGGAGCTGAGGAGGGGCACTAGGTAGTCTGCCGAATCAAAACAAGGCAGTGAAAGGTCAGAGAGATGACACATACATAAAAGAATTTACCCCTTTTAAACAATACACAAAAGGTTTTATTATATAGCTGTGTCAAGCTTGCTAAATGATTAGCATGCTTTGCCAATGCAACCTGACCTCTGAGCCCCAAAAGGGAGGAGGAGGCTATTATTTGGCCGTGGCGGCAGTCTGCTGTCACTGTGTTGATGAATGGTGGACACATGCAGGAGAACTACTACTAAGTCCAGCCACTCACAGTGTGAGCCAGTCTGAAGCCTTGTAGCCAGGCACCTCTAGTCTTTCCATTGAAATCCTGCCTACATTCTTTTCAATTACAAGTGCCATGAGACGGGAGATCTGAGCGGTTCAATTTACTGTAGATTGCACCACCCAGGTCTCCAGCTCCAGGCCTGTGTGGGAGGAATGGGAATTTGTTTTCATATGCACATTTTCCTATGTTTTAGAAGTGCTTTTATATGTCTATGTCTATATATGTCTGTCACTATCTCATTTTTTTTTAAATGTAAAAAAAACAAACTGTTTAAATCCTCCCACATCAAATGCAGGTATGTGCAAGTCAAAAGGAGCTGGAGGAGGTGCATACCAGTTTTGCTTGGGCTTGGCACTCGGGCTTCTGCGATGGCGGCGATGATGGTGTTGTTCCCATTGCGTTTGCTAACTAGGTCGAGTATCCTGTCTATGATCTCTTTACTCGGGCTCCGGTCCAACCGATGGTCGTCAGTCGACTAAAAAGCAAATGGAAAGTGAGGTTTGAATCAAGTTTATCCATGCTTTATCTTGTCTCTTACTGATTGTGTTTACATCATGAATCAGCACGACTAAACCTAATTCACCACAAATTAGTGTTGTTGAAGCAAAGAATGCATGCTAAAGACTGTATTTATAGCGATAAAGGCAGATAAACATATGGTAGAGCAGTAGGCACAGTCACTTACGATGCAGACATGGATCTCATTGCTGGCCGAGAACGACGGGTCACAGGTTATGGACACCGAATGCTCCAAGGAGAAATTCTTCACGACGTACAATCGCCTCAGCTGCTTGCAGACGCCCTCCACTGTCAGGCCCTAAGCAAAATGGAAAGAAAAAGCTTAATGGAAAATAGAAGGCAAACAAAAACAAATGAGAAAGAGCTTGGTCTGCAATTTGGCAGTAGGTTCAACATGCTATCTGGTTGGGATCCACCTCATTTAGATTAAAGACCACAGAACTGTAAGCTTGTCGCTATCTGCTGTCATGCTTGTTAGACAGCTGGCGAGTGATGGTCTTATGTGGTGACAGAGTCGCCAGTGGACCCATTTAACTGAAATCCATATGATCCTAAAGTTAATCTTTCATTGTGGTTAAGTAAGGGGGAATTGATAGTTGGGAATACTAAATCTTGGATCGAGTCAAGACGACAAGTCAAGAAGAGGAAATATCATGATTTTGTTTCCTGGAGAATTTAAATACATAATAAAAGTCTATTCCTGAGAGGGAAAGGCAAACACTTAAGTAAACCTGATCTTTTCCACTTTCTTTTCTGCTCCTGTTCAGTTGTACTGTAGGAGAAGCATGAAAAATGACCCTAAAACCTCTCAATTTAATCGCTCTCCACGGTGCCTAGGTAACTCACTTGAGGCATGTTCTCCTTGTTGAAAGTGAAGGTGATGTTGGCGCAGCTGTTGTCGTGGTAACTGGAGCTAAGGTGGCATTTGTGGGGAGTCGACGTGGGATTAGAGCACCAGCACTCCCCTTCCTCAAGGCAGGGCTTCACAAAGCAATGGCTGTCCCTGACTGGCAAACAGCTCTGGCCCGAAGGACAACCGCCACGACCTTTAGCACCGAGTTTGCACGACTTGGGGCCACACCACATCTGGCAAGAAAAAAAAAAGCTTTGAGAGTCATACATTATACACTGTTGATTACCATAGATAATAATGTGAGAAATCTCTACTGGATAAGGCTAGATAATGATTCATCTCTTTGCTAAGTAAATACTCTCTGTATTCCCGCCCCAGACGCTCCTGGAAGCTGTGAAACCACATAAGGTCAATCCTATGATTTACTTCTCCTGAGGGGAGCAGTATCAGTGAGGCACCATTGTTCATTCAGACACAGAGTATTTATAATAAAGAGGAGCTGTAGCTTTACCTAGTCTTACCCAGACTTTTCTAAAATGGCATTTGACAGCTATTTACAACTGCGCCATTGTATTTCTTTTCAAAACAAAATGCATCGTCTCTGTATTGAATGTGACACTCCTAAGACAACTCCACCCTTTGTCAGTGTTGTTGTGTACCTGAAATCTGGTGGGAACAGGAGTATGTTTTTAAGCACAGATAAATCTAGAATCTATCCACTGGAAACATGTAGAAGAACTACTGCCCTCATCCAACTCTATCATATTCCTCTCTGTACCATTACAAGGGTCTGCTTCAGTAGAACAAACAAGCAGCTAACATTAAAACACTATATTTACCTGTGTTAGCTAGACATCTTCCCATCTGAAGTCTACAACGAGTTATTGCACTGTATTTATCCTCTGCAGTGCTCCCATTAGCAAACTATGACATCATGTGACACACAGCTGTACACAGGCATCATAAATACTTCACACTCAGATAATGGTTAGCTGTTTAAAGACATACCTTTGTACACACGACTTTCCCGTTAGAACAGTGGCAAGTGTTACAGTCATCGTCCCATTTCATTCCATCTGGAGTAATGTGGCCATTAACAGAGCAAGGTTTTCTTGTTTCTGGTGTAAGAAAGTAAAAGTTATGTATAGAAGTGCTTAGTCAGCATCTATTGTGTCCTATGACAAACCAATGAAGAAGCTATTTTAGGCACAAGTTCTGGTCTAATGAGTATGTACCTTCTTGACAGTAGGGCCCTGTCCTATCTGGTGGACACAGGCAGCGATATCCATTGATTTCATCCACACAGGTGGAGCCAAAGGCACATGGAGAGGACTGACACTCATTAATGTCTGCCACAGAGAAAAGAGAGTAATGGGTAAGAAATGGCTCCCTCACGGACTAAAGCACACAAATATTGGGTTAAGCAGTCAGCACACAAATCTAATTCCTAGGCTAAATTTCCAGAGGTCATGTGTCATTTGCACAGTACATACACTAGTTAATAAATACAAGCAAACATGCTTTAAATCAGCTCTGGTTATTTGTGCCCCATGCCGCTTTATTAAAAGCAGCATCATTAGCAGGTATGCAGGAGCTGAAGGCTGGACTTAGCAGAACAAAGACTTTGCAATGGGAAAGAATGTGGCCATCTGAAAGCCTTTAAGAGGGAAAACAATCTGTGTAATCAGTGTCAGAGAGCATGGCTGATTAGCTGTTGGCCTGCTAAGCTGGTTTCCCCTGGGGACAACAGCAGGGCCCGGTGGAGTGACACCGAAATGGTTGAGACTGGCCAACAGCCCAACACAGATAATTGGCCGACTAGACCTTGCATTTGGTGGGACTGTGACCATCTTGTTGCCTAAAAAGAGATCAAGGAGGAGTCAGACCCAAGGTTAATACTCACTGATTCGACAGTCTGGACCCGCAAAGCCAGCTGCGCACTCACATCGGTACCAGTTATCTCCATCCACGCAGGTCCCACTGTTGTAGCTGTAAAGAAGGAGGGGGGACACTTCAGTTTGGGATTTGAATGCCCTGCAGCATGTTTTACAAACTGGTTTGTATCAAATCTGCCAAAACATTGACCCACTTCACGCTGAGACTTTCTCAGCAGTCAACATATAATCACTAGCCTACGAAGGCAATCAGACTTGTTTCACTTTATTGGACAAGTGCACATGGGTTTGGGGAGTGAGCTCCAGCCGAGTGCGGTTAAAACAGAGACGCGCCTGGGAGCTCACAAAAGACTCTGAGGCTGATTGCACCTAAGGAATGACAGAGAAGGGTGTATGCCTGTTTCTCAGCAGGGAGACGCTGAGAGCGAAAGCCTGCAGGTGAGAAACTACCGTACGAGAGGAGCAGCCTGTTTACATCTGTCTAAAGCTACAGGAAATGTTTGGCTTCCACTTACCAAGGGTGGGGACTGCAGTCGTTGGTATCTGAAAGAGAAAGGGAGGGGAGAAAGATACAATTTAGTTGTTTTGTTTTTTTTTCACTCTCCCGTGTATGACTGTTTAGTGCACATGACAACACAGAGCACGTCTGAGCTTGAGTGTGCAGAGGCGTGTTAAGCTAAGCTGCACAATAACTACGTCTTATTAATAACAAAGTCGGCTGTCACACTATAAAGCAAACAAAACAATACGAAAAACGTGTCTAATTTCAGCACAGCAACAGATCACCTCCACACCCACACATTCCCACCCTGACTTCTCTTCTCCCTCGCTTAGAAAAAGTTGGGGAATTTCTGTTTTCAAGAAAATTTGTGTATAGTTGAGAGATCCCAGGGAAGCCAGGGAAATGAAGGAGTGCTGTAGTACAAGCCGACATGTCACTGTTTGGACAAGAACGCAGAGGGGAGAGAGGGCTATGTGTTGGACAAGTCTTTAGGAGGAGGAGTGGGGAGAAACATCTGTCTCCACTTTCCTGGACGCTTTTGTGTCTACCTCCTCCTCTTTTGCTGATAGCCGGCAGCGGCGAGGGAAAGCAAAGGATTTTTTTATGTTTAAGATCAAGATGAGAGAAAGTAAGATATAATCAGATACAGGAGTGGACTCAGTATGAGGTAGCAAGCAGGAGGTTTATCATGATTTACTAGTAATAACTGTCCAGCTTTAGCCTTTCCCCTGAAGGAGCACTCACTTTGCGTACACGTGGGACCCTCCCAGCCTTCCTTGCAGACGCAGGTAAATGACTCCCCTCTCACCACGCAGGTACCCCCATTCTCGCAGGGATTGGGAAGACAACTTGAGTTCTTGGCTGCAATACATAAAAACAAATAAAGTTTAGTTTTTCCCAAAAACTTAAGATAATCAGTGCAAATTACCAGAGGAAACTACTGCTGGTTTTGGTTGGGTTTTCTCTGAGGGAATCTACATTCCTTGACTTTGAAGTGTATTGTCAGTGCAATCAGGGATTTAAAGCGGATATCTGTCAACACCCACAGGAGAGATGGGGAAGGAGGGGGTGCTGACAGAGTGACGGGATAAAAACATTTGTGGACCTCACATAACATTTGATTAATATATAACAGTTATGTGTGTGGTATGTTTACCTTAAACTACAAAAGCACAATTTTCAAAAAAGTCAATAATGCAAAAAAATAAATAAATTTCTAAACTGGTGGAGAAAGTTGATTTGCAGTAATTGTCTTATACAATACACATCCAATGTTCATCCAACGTCTAAATAACAAACTTCAGCCTTCTTTCTGTTAATTCAATCATATACTGTAATACTTACTTCTATTTCTTGATACAGAGACAGCTACAGCAAGGCAAATAATGTAATCAAACTTTAAATTAAACGTAGAGACTACTTACCAATGTTACAGGTTGTTCCCTCCCAACCTGGAGCACACTTGCATTGAAACGTATCACCCTCATCGTGGCAGGTGCCTCCATTGTTGCATGTGGCTTCATCACACTGACTTTCGCCTGGGGGGACCATTAAAAACTTAGGGTTACTTAAGCTGTTCAACAACGTGAGGCTGAGTAAACACACACATACACCAAGATTGGATAATTATAAACAGCCATAAGCACATACCATGAGCGTGCACAGGCAGACTACACAGATGCTAAAAAAAAACAAAACAAAAAGGTTCTTACGGGAGTGGCACGTCTTTCCCTTCCAGCCATTCTTACACTCGCAGAAGAAATCAGTCACCAGGTCTCGACATGTCCCTCCATTATGACAGGGGTTGGTGCTGCAGTCATCGATGTCTAGTGGAGACGTTGTACAGGAGTGTGATTTATGTTTCGCCACATCAAAAACAACATCAAACAGACTGCGATGTCGAAACATGGATTTAACGTTCACGTGAGGAAGGCGTGCAATCAATTAGTGCCTACAGAACAAGCAGTCCTACTTACTGATCTCACAGTGGTCACCTTCCCAGCCGTCGCCACAAATGCACTGGTACACGCTGACTTTGTCGATGCAGGTGCCGCCGTTACGACAGGGGTTGCTCTCACAGTCATTGATGTCTGTATGAAAAGGAGAGACAAAAGAAATGAGATGGGTTGTCTTTTCTCAGATATTAATGTAGCTTAAATGTATTTTAATGGGACATACTTTCATGGCAGTAGGTCCCCCTGAAGCCCTCTTCGCATTCACAGCTGAACTGTCCACCCGCTTGGCTCCTGCACTGGCCATGAGGTCCACACACATTTGACGAAATGTAGCGCTCCCCTCCTGGAGTGCTGTTGGATGCCACAGCGACGGTACAGCTGTCAATCACTGCAGAGTGACAGTTGATAGAGTTACATACACAACTGACTACAGCCTGAGCTACAGTTTGAACCATCATAAAAGGATTTTACTAGTTATATAATCACATGACTATTTACAAGTTTTCACTAAAACAGGTTTCACAGGTTAATGTGCAGTGGAAATGTGAGAAAAGATTATTTTTTTAAATAAACTCTGACACTGATGGAGCCAATAGCTGTAGGGATTACCAAAGCAGTACAGTACATTTTTTTCATTTTTTCTCTATTGGCAATAAAAACTGACCAATACCCTATTAATGGAAAAAAAGGCTGGCATTAAAGCATTGAGTTACAGAGGTTACTGTTGTACAACCCTTTCTTTGTTGATTACAAATACTGCATTTTGTTGCATTATACAAAGTTAACACAAGTAATGAAAAGAGTGAAAAATTTATAAATTCTCAACAATGTTTTTCTTGCTCAGTCAGTTGGGAGAGTTTATGAAGTTTTTAACAAATATGTAATTTCTTTTTCTGACATTTTAAAAGTTTACCTTGGTTTGTGTCATGTGGGCTGGAAATTTAACTGGTGACTGATAGAAGTAACAGCGATAAGCCGTTATGCTTTCATAAGCAAGTCACAGAGATCTTTTTCACTTTTCACTGAAATCCCTTCCTTTCCCCCTGTCTGATCAGGTTAGAACAGCCGACCGACTACGCTTCACTATAATCACTTAATTCTTGCCAAGAGCAGCGAGAATCTCACCGTCTGGTATCTGACTCAGTGGTTGGTCCACTCACTCAATTACACATCCACACACATCAACACAGCTAAATGTGGACGTTCACTGAGGGGGAAAAGAAGAGGGAGCCCACCAAGTCATTACTAAGAACACACACAGAGCTATCAAGCTTTTGCCAGATTTTCAGGAAAGAGAATCGTTGGAAGAGCTTTTCTAAGGGGGTGGCGGGGGTATTCATCAAGGGATCCACATTGCTCACCTAGGCCAAGAAACTTTAGTGAAAAAGCTGAACTTGAGTTAGTATTACACTTCTGAGAATTAATATAGGCGAATTGATGGCCTTATTCAGCAATTTACTACAGCACGCCACATATACCACAAAACAGAAACCTGTAAAACATACGGAGTATGCAGCTTGTGGTTACTGTAGTCAGTAGACATACCTTTACAAGTGGTGGTACGGCAGTGGTCTTTGAGGTGAGAGCAATTCTTGCCCTCGTAGTCCTCGGGGCAAGCACAGTAGTAGTCAGTGGCTCGGTTAAAGCAGGGTGCTCCGTTCTGACAGGGGTTGGGTGAGCAGTAATCGATATCCAGCTAGGGCAGAAAGGTATTGAATAGAGAGCGGTGAACCTGATAGCTGACATAGTTTCTGCTACACTAAACAGAGCAAAACCCACAGCATCCTCCCTACAGGTCGTGCCAGGAAACAACACACGCACAGCTCTCAGAGGAAGGGGAAAAACAAGGCAAAGACACAGGAGCCGTGCTCTGGGCTTCAGCGCTGAAGAATGTATCCCGCTGTAGCCAGGAGCAGCTTCAACAAAGCACTCCCTTTTAAAAACGAGGACTGGGGAACAACAGCCATTTGGAGGGTGGGGCAGGAAAACTTTACAACGAATCCAAAGATACAGCTCTGCTGGCACAAAGGGGTCTAATGGAGGCAGGACAAGAAGCTAGGATGCTACGAGTACAAGTAACTGAGTACAAACATGAGTATTTAATATTTAAGAATCGCGCAGATTTCAGAGCCATTGATTTTCTTTTTTATGAAGTGACAAGTTCGGTATCTGGACAACCCTTGCAGGGAGGACTGTATGTGCTGTGGCACAGTGTTGGTTTGTACTCTGGTCTTACCTGGCAGAGATTCCCTGAGAAGCCAGCCAGACAAAGGCACTGAAAGCCATTGACTTCATCCTGACAGCGACCACCATTCAGACACGGAGCACTCGCACACTCATCTACGTCCCTCTCGCAATGCTCGCCGGCAAAGCCAGGGGGGCATATGCACCGATAGCCATTAACCAGATCCTAAAAGAAAGAAACTCGGGTTAACCTCAAGCAGCTCCAAATTTGATTAACTGCTTTGGCAGGGGTGAGGTCCAAACAATAAGTGTCAAACAAGGGCAAAGAGTGTGGAGCAAGACAGACGTGGGGTAGTTTTAAGGAATATTATCACAGCTCAACAATTATTTCAACACATTTTCCTGGCACACAATAATGTTTATGGTAATTCAATCTAGTGTGGTCAAGGAACTTGTGTGTCCCTCCCTTAGAAAGCCGTCTGAACCCACTCCCCTCAGATTTTATTTCAGAGAGGAATTCCACAACAATTCCTCCGTCGGTTTGTAGAGTACAGTTTACAGCAGCTATTTAATCAGCCTCTATAAATTTCTCATGCTTCAGCAAAAAGAACATCTATACAAACAAACAAATTGGCAAACAAAGAGGCAACGGCATAACAGATAATGTAAGAGACACTTACCTTACACGTTCCCCCATTCTGGCACTGGTCCTTGCAGTCGTTTATATCTGCACAAAAACACAAATCAGAGGATTAATGTTGAACAGCTTGAACACAGAGTCTCTTTGTAAATAAGTCTGTGCTTTATGTTTCCCATGCTACAGGCTTTAATAATACAGTCGAGGCTCGAGAGCACTATGTAAGAGTTGGATAACATGGCCTAAGAGTTGGTGCAACACAGTATTGAGCAATCCTGTCTGCTGCCAAGTGAAACTAGTCCTGGGATTGTTTTGGGCCACCTCTAATCACCACAGCCTTGGCCACAGATTGATTTTGTTAATGACACAACTGATTCATTTACACTGTAGGAAAAAGCTGCACTTGTCCAACTGTTTACTTTATGCATTTATATTACACTTTTACTGCAGCCTAGAGCGAGTACAGGTGCAACTGACAACCCTCCACTCACTGATGTCGCAGTTCTGCCCCGTCCAACCAGGCACACAGTCGCAGAAGTATCCACCAATCAGGTTTCGGCAGGAGTTGGCATTGACACACGGTTTGCTATCACATTCGTTGGCATCTAGAGGTGGAGAGGAGGGTGTTGTTTAGAGATGTTTGCATGTGCATTTGACAGGTATAAAGTGGTGGAAAAGAGGAAAAGGAGGCTCACCTATCAGGCATGTCTTCCCTGTCCACTGTGGAGGACAGTGACACTTAAAACCATTGACCATATCCTGGCAGGTTCCTCCATGATTGCAGGGGTTCGGAGAGCAGTCGTCCACATCTGCACAGAGTTCACTGATGGTTATTAAACTTGTTCATTACGATGGGGACATTAAGTTAATGATTGAAGTGTAATCTTACTAATCGAGCAGGAGTCGCCGCTCCAGCCCGGTGCACACTGACATTCATAGCCCTGGCTGGTTTCTGAGCAGCTCCCTCCATTGGAGCATGGATTGGAGAGACAGGCATGTTCCGCTGCACCGAGAAAGCAGGTCAAACACACCCATGTGAGTCATTCAGTGGGAAAAATCCACCCTTTCTGTCAATTCATAATACTCATAATAAAACATAAACTCAAGTTTTACCTAATTACACCAAAAATAATGTTGCATTTTACTTGATTGAAAAATATTCCAGTGACATCATGTGGTCTACAGGACTCATAATGTCATCCTTGTGAAACCCATCCTTCTGTCCAAGAGACTGTCAGTGGATCTAACTCAGGGGTCAACTCCTTCCTTCACCCGTCACCTTAACTCCCTCTCTTGGCCCAAAAACCCGCTCAAATTCCCCCCATCTCACTCTCATTACCCGCGCGGCAGACCACACCACCAGGAAATCATCTTTCATGCTAAGTTGACCCGACCAACGCACCGTGACTTCCCTCTGACTTGCCGCCATTCTCTTTCTGAGAGGCAGCATAAGATGAGAGAGTGGCGGGAGGGAGCTATGGATGAGTGGGTCCCAAATGGATCAAAAATGAATGATTTACTCATGGAATAACTAGACAGTCTGATCTGAGCAGTGGAGGAGGGTGAGGATACAGGGGCCCCTTTGCTACAATAGCCTGACGTACTCCTCATCTGCGGACCTCCTGTTACAAGGGCACTGTTTCCTGACATCTCTGCAGTTAAGCTGTCATCACCCTGCAAGACTTAGATTTAATGAGGAAAACCCCATCATCTCCTCAGCACCACACCCATCTGTCTCTGAAATACCTGAGACGTAAACGGATGAGCGGACCCTCAAGATCAAACTGGAGCATTACCTGATTTGGAGGCACTCAGGCTGGAGTGAAAATAGATTACAGACAAGTTATCGCCTCCTCTGATTACACACTCAATTCACCTCTGACCTTTAGTCTGCTCTCACAACGGGACAGAAATGGCTAATATGACACAACCACAAGCCATTTGGCAGGCATTGTCACAAACTGGTTCCTAAAAGTGTAAGGTAGATTTTTACCAACTTTCACATATCTACCATTCCCACAATGCAACTGGAAACATAACAGATGATTTATGCATGCATTTTTTTGTATTTTGTAAACCACAGTAACAGCTATTCCTTTTTCTCTTATACTCTAAAAGCAAAATGACTCCAATGAGATTTTCAGTTACCAAGGTCACACACCAACTGCTCAGAGTCTGGGAAATATGCGTGACAAAACAACACAGTCTCCTTGATACGTCACAGATACATGTCGAGCGTAGTCAACTGTGTTTGTTTGTGAAAACCATGAAAACCCTGCCTCTGATAATGCAGCTCTGATAAAAAGCTGGTCTGTCAAAACAGCCTAATATAACTAAATGAAAGATGAGTTGATATCTGCGTCACGGCACTCACCCCTCTCACAGTTGGCTCCTGAGTAGCCCTCAGCACAGGTACACTGGTACTTGTCAGGTCCTGTGTTGATACACGTCCCTCCATTCAGGCATGGCTGGTGAGTGCCACAGTAGTTCAGATCTGGGAAAGGAGAGTTTCACAGAGTTTTAGTTTGTTTTGAGACAACACAGGTCCCTCCTTTAAAAACTGCAACTGAAATAAGAGAAGATTAACCTTTATCACAAAGATGACCGCCCCAGTTGGTATCACAGAGGCATTGCCAGGGCTCCACGCAGGTGCCATGTACACAGCCGGGGTGGGGGATGCATTTGTCACAATACTGGCCCTGCCAGCCATACAGACACCTACAAGACACAGAGCACACTGTTATTCAAACCCACAATGGGACAGACATTTGAAAGTCTGCTGCTACTGTGGGAAATATTAATGCGAATTCAAAACTATCACCGCAAGTTCAGATAATCCCAGAGGCATCTGAAAATCCTAACCCTCTAATCTATTGTTTGTTCCAAATTCCTTCTTGAGCAATACAGCAATAATCTGAACCTAATGAACAACACATTAGCATATGCAGCTCTGAGCTGTGCAGATAAAACAACAGGCTCTATTCTTGCCATCACAATGGGGTTGAGACTAAAAAGACCACAAATGAATCCTGAGTAGCAGGGTGTTTATGCAACAGCCTTTAAACAATGGATGGGGACAGGGAACAGGAATATTTAGCATTTTAACAAACATAAAAAACAAAACAATAAATTACTGTTCCAGTGGGACCTTTAGCACAGCTAACATTAGCATGCGGCAAGACGCTTTCTTTTACAGCGCCATGCCTGTGGCTTGGCAGTTGCTCCATCTTTGCAGAGAGTAGTTCAGCCCGCATTGCTGTTGTTACATTGCAGCTCATCCTGGTTCCCATGAGTCAGGAGTCAAACTTGTGCCTCAAGGCCAAGGAGGGGAGCTCACTGTCCACTAAAATGTCCAGGTCCGTAATTACACTGATAGTGCTGGCCTTTTCTTCCAGGCCTCCATAATTAAGACAGTGATCCAGGCTAGCTGATAAGTCTGCTTTTTAAAAGGTGGTGAAGTGGTGATACAGTACTGCTTTGGAGTCTAGGGACAGGAAACACAGTGTCCCTCTGGGGGAAAAGTGCACTGATTAGCCCCAAGAAACGGACAGACTGTAAAAATAAACGCGGTGGTTAAGTAAACCTCTGTCTGTGATTAAAGCAGCTATTCTTAAAAGTGTGCTAATCCTCTCATGAGAAGCACATCACTCACCGACAGCATCCTAAATCATTTACAGTCATTACACAGCTAAATTACAAAGGAGTGCAACATTAGATTATCCACTACATAAACGCTGAACATAAGCATGAAAGAAATTCTGCCTGACAAGACCGAGAGATGTGGCTGCACATCAAACCACTCCTCTTTGTGACATAATGGTCCTCAGGTGATTTCTTATCAGCATTTGTTATTAGCTAGGGTTTACAGCATATGTTGCCATGTAACAGTCAGCTGTTCAAGTCTTTATCCTTCTCATGGGAAACAACTCAGTACAACAGGAGCAGAGCTTGACTGTAGAGTTTTCTGGCAAGGTGCATATAAACAAAGCTAAACCAAAAGCTTTGACAGTAACCACACCTGTGCACAGACTAAAGAAATTCAACCTCCATGTTC
Source organism: Rhyacichthys aspro (assembly GCA_036850595.1). Taxonomy (NCBI): domain Eukaryota; kingdom Metazoa; phylum Chordata; class Actinopteri; order Gobiiformes; family Rhyacichthyidae; genus Rhyacichthys; species Rhyacichthys aspro. Next base: position 16,672,755 of record CM072162.1, on the reverse strand, counting down.
TGCCAATGGCCACACAAGCACTTACAAGAAACCTAATGATGTCAAAAGCTTGGGAAAAACAACAAAGGCTGCTGCACAAAACGAACAAACCCGATCACCCTGTGCTTGATTTAGAGCCAAATCAGACAATTAAGAAAACAGCCAGTGGCTACAATCAGGCGATGCAGGCCCTTCTCCAGGTTGAGATACAACTGTTGCAGCGCACAGTGCACTAGCTTGGATATCCATCTGCTCTGGCCTTTCCTCTGGCTGTGTGCAAAAACAGCATTAGGAAGCCATTAGCTACACAAACAATACACTTGACGGCTCATCCGAATGTTACACGTGATTTAACTGATAACATTTGCCCCATTAGAGCCTACATTTTAACATGGAGTCCAGGCAACTGAGTCACTCCTCGAATCTCTGTTAAAGCCCTTGTATTGATCTCGGCCAGAAAACAGAGCACGTAGAGGGAAAGCTCCATGCTATGAACACAACTGGTGCTTGGACCAACATCTACATATCTAAGAGATCCTCACCACACACTTATTGGCAGAGGTCTCTACAGTAAATAAAAGCACTTGAGCAAATCACAGCTGACAAGTTACCATAGTGAAAATGTTGTCGGGCGGCCCATTAAACCGTAAGCAGATCAAAACACGGAGCAAAGGAAGCATCGGTCACTTACTTGCAGCCACCCGGTTCTTTACAGGATCCATGTTCAGTGCTGCAGCCTTGTCGACAGATAGCTACAAAAGAGAGTGGACAAGTTATTTTACTGCTCGTTCACAGCAGACAGACTCAGCTCAACTTTAAGCACTTCTTAATTACAGCAGTAAATGATAATTACTACCAACTATTGCATTTCAACCAGAGGAAATAAACACTGCTGTCAACAAGCATGCAAGGCTTCACCATAAGCCATGATTCATAGTTCAATATCTAATAAAAGTTTAATTCCTGTGGATGCAGTGGAAAAAGGAAAATTTATGAACAAAGTCTCCATTCAGGGGCAGGAAGCAGCAGACAGTGCATCATCTTGAATCACAGACCTTACTCATTCATAAATCCCATACTAATCCCCCTTTTAAATGCTATGACCCATTAGACCAAAGCTCACCTGTGTTACAGTCAGGTCCAGACCAGCCTTCCAGACATGTCTTGTTTCCATTGCTGTCGCACGTGTAATGTCCAAAGAACTCGTCTCTCGGCCTGCAAAACTTATTGCAGCCGAAGCCATAGTAGTGCTCGTCGCAGCTGACTCGGATCTGATACTCAAACTGTGCGACGGGGCCGTTGTGAGTCAGCTTCTGCCAGTGAGGGCTCGGGTTGATCATGCCAGAGTGAAATGCCTTTTCTATCAACTTCCCATCTGCACCTAAAAGATAATTTAATGGTCATTACATTTTTGAGGAAAGAGGAATGAAGCATCCTCTGGTGAATTTGGATGATCATACAGCAAGAACCAAAATATTCAGACACAAATTGCAGAAGATCTCCAAGATACTAGATTATATGTAATTAAGGCAACTATGTGTGTTGGAAAGGAAGAAAAGTACAAGGAGGAAATGGAGAAAAAAGAGAAAGGCTGCCTGTAATGAGCACTCTTAACTGTGTTTTTTCTCACGCTCCCTTTTCCAACTCTCGCTGCTTGGTTTCTGATTCTTAGGTTTACAGCTTGGGGATATTGCTGCTCTGTACGGATACTGCCCTCTGCATCTGCACAGGCGAGGACACAACCACAGCAGCCATAAATTACAGCCTGTGGACACCAACGCCACAGTCACCGCTGGGATGTCTGCCAGTGTGCCATCAGCACTTTTTCCAGCCTGCGTTTCTCACATACATTCTTGTTCTAACACCAGTCAAAGGTCTTGGGCCAGCTCTTTTCACACCACACTTTACATGAACAGTAAAGGTCCATCATGCATGATTTAACGCACAGAGCGGGGAAAGTTTTCTTTAGTACAGCAAACAAAGACGAGGTCACGGCTCTGTCAAATGGGCAAAGGCTGACCTGGTAGCCAAGAGCAGTAATGAGCTTTACAAACAGAGCAAACACACTTAAACTGAGCAAACATGGCCGGTCCAGTCTCCAGACGCTACACTGTACTCATACCGCACATTAACACCACTCATTCACTCGCACACATAGCACTTGCTACTTGCTATCTAAATCTTCCACCTGGGAGAGAATGAAAAATGTGTCACAGGAGTTATTTACCAAGCTCACCCGAGCAGAGGTAGCTGACCGCTGGGTGAATCGCTCCTGTGTGTAGTATGATGCAATGCCACAGAGCCCACGGTCATTATTTACTGTTCTGTGGAGCATATAGTGTAGTGAGAGGCGAACTGAAATCACAGTGCCTGGCAACATTTCACAGCGATCTGGAATCCAGGGCTGAGCAGTGAGGCATTTCTCTACCGACTGCTGGCCTGCAGCGCCGGGAGTAGCATGTCCTTACTACCTGCTGCCTGGCTCAGCGATAAACATAAACGCTGAGACAAGCTTCATAAAGTCATTAAGACCCCACTTTGGCAGTGTAGAGATGTATGCTTCTTTAAAAGGAGATGTAAAGACATTTGTCCAGTGATCTTAAATAAACAAAAGCTCTAAAACAGTTATGTATGTTCAATATGTTAATAAAAGGAATTGTCTGACATGCATTATTCTTTATCTAAATAACAATATAGCTAGCATTGACATATGAAGCTAAAAGAGCTGGGAGCTAGCCTGGTGGAGCTCAGAGGGGCTTAACCAGCATTGAGTGTGTACATTCAGGGGGCTTTTCACACCAATGCCCTAATAGCTCTCTGGGGAGCGGCAAATACAGCAGAAAAGACCGAAACCTTGTTGACCTCGGACAGACCTGCATAAACAAGCAGGGGATAAAGCCCGCCCTCAGCTAGAATCACTGTGCCATCGCCGGTCTGGTGGACTAAATAAAACAAAACTCAAGTTTGGATTCAAATTGTTACTACAGTGCTATTACCACATCCCTGAGAGGAACAACCACAGCTTTCACGAATAAACTCTGCAAGTGTAGCTGCAGTGTAGAGCTCCAGTGCAGTCCACCTGTGCCAGAGGTAACCCTCAGACCTGGCCCCCCACATTGAGGCTGCAGGCTGGTGGCAGCATCGAGCGGGGTGGCCGGATGAACTCTGTGTTTCACGCCTCAGTGACAGTGAGACAGTGTGACCCCGACCCCGGCTGGCAGCACCTGCCATCAGTCATCAGCCCAATGAAAACATTTTCATAGGGGAACAGCGGGCCCCCTCGATACGCCTTCCTCGCCGTCTACATCGCCATGCTTCCTCCGCTCTGTCTGCAGGCCTGTCCCCACTTCTTATTCTCTCCCTCCTTACTGGCACCTGTCATCACACCATCGTAACACGGATGCACACACGCACCCAGAGGACCCAGTGGAAGAGACCAGGGGCTACAGGAAGAATAAACTTCCTTTGCTGACCTTCAACACACACTACTCCTCTTAGACATTACTCTGAGGGACAGGAAAGGCCAAAAAAGACAGAGCAAAGGGGGATACAAGATGGAGAAGGCAGATGAGGACAAATACTCACCACTGGTTTCGTTGCTGAAGTCCAAGGCTTCCACTATCAAAGTGTAGGACCTCTGGGGAAGACAAGAGAGATACAACATGTGTCAGCTGTGAGGGAATAGATCTTCCAGCCTCTTGTACTTGTTAGGGACCATGCAAATTAATGGATACTACAGTCTAACATGGTGCAGTGTTGATAAAAAGGTGTCATCACATTTAACTATGTTGTACAAGAATGAAAAATAGATAAAAACATTAACTTTATTGGCTAATGCCATATGACATCAGGAGCACTAAGAGTGGTTTGGAGAATTCTGATAAACCAAAATACTCTAGTAAAGCTGCTCAAGACAATCTCTTGAGTAATGGGCAGTCAAAATAAAAACGTAGTGCACAGAAAAAGGATCCTTTAGGCTGAAATGCCAAAAACATGTCTTCATCTTAGCCACGGTAACAGTTTTTCCTAAATACAGTTTTTCCACATGTTTATGAAATGTGGTGAGAGGAGTCAGTGGAAGATTTCCAATATTCTCAGAAAGTACTGTTTTACAATGTGTATGGGTTTTCCAATTTCATGCTCATTTGTAGGCCTCTTACAGAAAAGCAAAAACTATCTTTGAGGCAGAAAATTTAAGATCCAGGAATCTAGAGTATATGAAATGAATGGTGGGACAAAAGAAAGGGGGAAATGGCAGGGCCAAGGGGGCAGAGAGGCAGACTGAATGAGCTACACTCTGGAGGGCCTGTCTTGATTTCAGCACTCCTGAAACGCTTTGTCTGATTCGGGGTCGGTAGCGCTCACACCAGTATCGCCTTACACATTCACACTGCCCTGTGCCTCAGTCACGGGGAAGCGAACAATGTGTTTGTGGACGCGCACGCTAGAGTCAGAAAGAAAGTATGCAATGGTGACAAGTAGCTTGCACTGCTCGAGCATCCAATAGAAACTCCTCTTTCACATCCCTGCTCCAAACGGTTCTGCTCTGAGGCATGTCAGAAATTCGACAGAGCCACCATGACTCCCTTTAGCAGCAATGACTTCACGGTAAACAGACCTGCTTAAAGGAAAACCCCTGTTCACTTTCTACAAAAAGGAAAGGGCATGACTCATTCCTTAACATTTTTTCAGCGCTTTACTTTGTTTTCTCAGGCTTTCCACCTTTTCAAGAGACATTTGTCTCATCCTGTGCCAGTATTCCACTGTAATCAGAGAAGCTACAATATATTATACAGCACTCATCAGCTGCACCGTCTTTACAGAGTTTTCTGACTCACAATTGGCTATAATTACTCGACACAGAGCTTGAGTAACTGAGTCATTTGGCAACATGATACCTCATCATTGCGCACTACAACACAACTTACAGCTTGCTATATTAACACCAAGAACACGAGGCCTCTGGTTCCCCTTCAAGCATTAAAGAGTATCAGGTTCAGGCCTAGTGCTTATGCTTAGCCAGCAAATGCCTCTGCTGTGAAGACAAATACATGGAGCTTTGAGAATAAGGGGGATTTCACCATTTGTTCTGTGCTTGTGAAGCATCTCGCGTCTGTGCAAAATTATTTGGGAGGGTCAGCCTATAAATCCCACATATGTGACAAAGTCTCAAAAACAGGAAGTCATCTGGAAAATCACAATGCACTGAATATTGTGTTTTTTCAAAATCTTACTCTGATAATCATTGCATCATGTATCCAGTAAGTGACAACTATCAGAAGGGGAAGGTATGTCTTAATTTGGATGCATCATAGTTTAGTAACCTTTAAGTGAACTTTTAACAGTTTGAGTTTTTTGAAAAGGCACGTCATCATTTAGGCGGTGACTCTAAAGAAACAAAGGGACCTCTGCCAAAACACCCAAACACTGGGTACACCTGCTATACACAGTGAAACTTCTCACCAGGAGAGAGAGCGAAAAATAATCATATATCACTTTGGCAATGGACTGCTGTCATAACACATAACGATTAATGGGTTATTGGCTGGTGTCTACAAAGACACAACACGCCCATATCTTGCATGATTTAGACTTGTTTCGACTTGGGAAATATTGCAGCAGTGTGATCCCCACCATTGACTGATAAAGTTATTATTTCTGCTTTATCATCATAAAGATACAAGAGCTGACTGTTCTTTGGTTTTAGCGATATTCAATAACCATTTTAGACACTAATTATACAGTTTGAAGTATTGGCATGTTTCTATGTGGTTACATTAATAACTATTTACATCCAGCTGAATTCACACTGAAGATTGTGTTATCAAACAGACATGTCAGAGGGCTCTAAATTGTCTTGGTTTAATAAGTAGCCCCTTATTATTGGTATGTTTGGTTTTTCAACAAAATAACTGCTTCCAGAAAGAGAGATACAGCCTGCCTCCCCATTCACTAACACTCCATAACTCCTCAGTGTTATCAGCCTGGAACCGTCTGCCAGTGCCAGGTTCACTTTTCCCAGGCTCCCAGCTGACTCACAACTTCTCTTTGAACTACAGAGGACTCTCTCTCACACGCACAACACACAAGTCCAAGTGCAATAAGTGTGGCCATATGTCTTCTTATCTTCCCCGGCCAAACAGACACTGTCCAACAGACATGTAACATCAGCGATAAGGATCATTCCAGTTCGAATCGCACAGTCCTGCCAAAGAACACTATTGAATCCTCTTACTAGGGGAATTTTCCCAATACACACATACACAGGCCTCTTGTCCAGCCCTCGACAGAAAATGGATTCCAAAAGAGAGGAGAGGTATGTTTCTATGACTCGAGGCAAAAAGCAAGAGCCAAAGGTCTAAACAGAGCCCAACACAAAACAGATTAGACTGGTCTCGCTACACTCGGCACAGAGCAAATGTAAACAAAGAAATGTTGACCCTCTCTATCAGTTTTCCTGAGTCAATCAATTCAACGCTATCAACTGAAATCTGCCCAGTGATTAATACTGCTCAGTAACACACCCTGTTTGCCATAAAACTAGTCATGAAAAGACAACTCTTCTAATCACCTCAAAGCTACTGGGCTCTAATGATGGACTGGAAGGAAGGAATGCATTGTTTGCTGAGAGATTTCCATCCAAACATGCTCTGGAGAAAGACTCTTGAACAATGACTATTCTGTATAGGTACATCAACTAGGATAACCTAACCCCAATAAAGAAATCTCAGCTTTTGCCAATCCAAACAAAAACTTAGCAAACTGATTTTGGATCTGTCACAAGTCAAACAAGAATAAGACACAGGCCAGGAATGAAAAATGAAAGCTGTATCAAACCATTTAGATAAACAATCAGACATCTGTCTCCAAGGGTCACTAAGCATATGGAAAAACAAAAACACCAGAGATTATCCCAATTATAGGTGTTTCTATGCATGTCACGGCTCCATAGGGCTCAAAGGCAGTGACACATCACAAGTTATTATATAACAACACGCTTTCCACCACAAGAAGCTGTTGGCAAAGCTGAAATAAAAGGACAAATACTTCTACCCCCTTCTTTCAGTCGAGTAATTTGCACTTAACTGCCACATCAGAGGAGACAATATAAAAGAAAACATGTCATTACTTTCACAGCTGCCAGCAACACTTACCCTAAAGGTTAAGTCGACTGATTCAGAACGTACCTGATGTTGGTTCTCAGAGGGCTATGACTTGTCAAAAGGTCTATCATCATCATGTCAAAGGTGTGCAACATCTAAATACCGACGCCAGTGCTGTAAATTATTACGACCGATCTTTAAAGAAGTAAGGCGCCACGCCATTTAGATTTTATTGTGATGTCAAAAAGTTACTCAATAAAGAACAGATCTCTAACAGATTTTGCTGTTTATAAACCGCCACAAAAGTTGAGTTACAAAAGATTTTAGATTTTTAAAAGGAAAAAATTGAGGAGACTGTGTGGAGAAATTGTCCAATTGGAGAGCAAGCTTCATCAGTGCTGAGTCTAATACAACTGCTTCCTGTTGCTTGCCCTGCACTGGCATTACAGCTGCACTGCCTCTATTATGCTCCGTAATCCTCACTGTAGTCACTGAGGGCACCCCATTGTCCCAGCTTGATACACTTTTGTGAGGGGCTGCTTCAGTGTGGTAGCTGGGCCCACACTCTAATATAAAAGTAACCATCTATACATAAACCATCAGAGCAGTATTATACCAAAACGCCAACATGTTGAAGATGTCCAGCCGACGGTGTCCAGCTGGAGGCCTGGCTGTCGCCCTACCTGAAATGAGCACATGTGTGTAGCCTCATTAAGTGCAGCAGTTACTGTGGGTGGCAAGGTTAAAGCGATGAAATGCCTGAGGTCCAACCGAGCGTGACTTAAACAAAGCCCTTGGCCTGGACAAGAGGCCAACTTCATGCAGCTCACAAGAGAGACCGAAGAGGGGGGGACAGCTTCATGAACTCGGAGCACCCAACAACCCAATTGCACTACACTGCCATCTGTCCACAACAGCCAATCAACTGATGAAAAGGACAAAGAGTGATATCATACCTAACCTGACGATTGTTAATGTGCACTCAAGTAAAGCTCTCGGATAAAAGGACGAGGGAATGCAATGAGCGGCTCTTTTCTGTCCCACTACTGGACATTTTGTAAAACCTATTCTCAAACCTGATATTGTCAACGGGTGATATCTTAAAACAAACCGTAGGACAGCAGTGACACACAACATCCCAAACAAAACAAAAGTGCCAAACATAGTGGTCATAAACTATCTTTTCAAAATAGTCCCATGTGCATGAAATTGCTTCAAGTTATTTGTCGGGGTGGTTTTGTTCTTTTGGGTCATTTAGTTTTTATAGGCCTACTTTGGTTCGATATTTAGTTTGGGTGGTTTTGTCTTTTTTTGTCGCTGTAGTGTCAGTATTATGAGCTTCATGTATTTGCAGACTGGTCGAACAATTACAAAGGGCCCGATTTAGCCCTTGGGCCTTGAGTTTGACAGTCTGCTGTAGGACATTTTGAGAAGGTGTAATCAATGTGTCATTACAGCAGAGTGCGCACAGCTACAGTCGTCCTAAAGGCTGCAATACTTCCACCGTGTCATATTTCAATGTCAACAAATGTTTTTTTCAACAAGAAACGATTTTCACCGCTTAACATGAAACTAATCTGGCACTAAGCATTTATGCCAGCTAAAGGTTACCATAGAGCACACATAAACAGAAACTTTTGTCTTTTTAAAAGGTGTGAGGCGCCAGTGTCTAAGTGGAGAGCAAATAAAAAAAATCCTGCCCCTATCAGATTGCATGCTACCCTGCCGAGAACATTGTTCTGCTGCCTGATCAGATCATGGGGGAAAACCAGACTAAATGATCTGTTCTGCCCCCTCTGCTAAAGCTGGGAACAACTTAGGGAACGGCACAACGAATCCAAGACATGCAAGTCTACAACGATCTTTAACACTCTGCATTTCTCCTGACAGTTTAAGTCTAAAATTATGCACAAAAATAAAAAGTTCAAGAACTTAAGTCAAAAGTGGATAAAAAATAGCTTTGATGAGACCGAACACACACCAGCGCACTGTCCCACAGACCCATCAGGCACTGGAGGAGGCTTTGGGCCAAGCTGCAGGGTTACAGAGTATAGAGTGAGCGTACTTTTCACTACACTGAAATGTGCTCCATGGCAAATCTTCTCTCACAGACCTACAACCACGCTCCCACAGGCATGTCAGCCTCATTTATTTACCCACGAAGAAGAGCTGACACTGAGGGAAATGAGAAGTTTTCACTCAGACGTTACAGTGCTTTCTACTGGACGCTCTGCCAGAGACGCAGAAGCAGAGAAACGTGTGAGAGAGCTGCTCACTCAACTCCTCACACAAGAGCTGACCTGAAGGGGGAGGCTACATTTTTGACTGGGTTATATGCAGCTTATGGCAGAAGACTACAAAGTATTTAGAGAGTATCTGATGAGGTTGGTGTGTTCATGCTAATGGCTGTCCGCTGGTTTACATGATCCTTAATCTAGGCCTTGTTCCTGTTGCTTAGTTGTATTTGTTCATGTTTTAGACCTGTCTAATATGCAAAGTGTTTTAAAAGCAGAAAAGACAGGCCTGGGCCTGAAAAGAGAAATACCAACAGCACCTGGTTAAATTGATGCAGAAAATTAGGAGACCAGGGGGTCCTTCCTCAAAAGGATAATTCACAAAGAGCTAACTACCAAAAGAAAAGTGCATTCTTTGTTTGTTGTGCTTTCTGTCGAGGTGGGTTTGGGGTCGAGGTGGGTGACTGACACAAGGTAATTGCTCTGAACTGCCCTGCAAACAGACATTTTCTCTTTTTTCGTTTGAAGAAGCCCGTCGAGACGCACACAACGAGTTGTTTTAGTCTCCAACTCACCGGCCAGGCAAAACTGAAGGGCAAAACTATCCGGGATTTGTCATTCCTGACAGAGCTCTTGAAAGTAAACGTATTCCCTCCCAGGACAGGCGTAGATCCCATTCCGAAGCTGCAGGGCCCCGCAGCTGAAACTCTCGACTGATATTCCTTCAGGCAAACTTTAAAAAACGTGTCGCACTCGTCCCTTGTGCATTTTCTATCCGCCGTGTTCCGTGTGCCATCACAACACAAGCCGCTGTGCAGCTCCCCGTTTGCATTGTGCATCGATAAGATCTGCAGCTCGAATTGTCCAGACCCCTCTGACACCTGTTGAAGACACAAGAGTGAGTTAAACTGCAAATCATACACATTTCAGCATTTCTCACAGATTTTATTTTATAAGTGATCGTTAAATTAAACACGGCACTAGTGGACAGTCCCCGGAGTGCGCGCTGCTGCTTTGAAATACGACTTTAGGAAAGCTAGCACAACAATTATACACGAGGCATGTTCATGTAATGTTAGCTTAGCCGCGTTTTATTGGGTGACACATGCCACTGAGGAAAAAATCAAACAACACAGATCCACGGAGTAAAATGCAAATACCTTCGTAAGAAAGCAGAGTAAAAAGGCGGCCAGGACTGAGCCCCGTCTCAAAACCATGCCTCCGGACTGCTGTTGCCACTCGGTTGTACTAGTCTTCTGGCCGACACACGGCACCACAGCTCTCCTCTGATTTAAACATGCACGATTGGGAAACAACACTTGGACAAGCAGAGCACACGTCCCCGGGTCATAGACAGTCTCTTCCGTAAGTCCCTCAGACTCTCCAGGCGCCTGCTCTTCTGTCTTATCCTCAGTTTCCACTTGTTGTTGGAGAAAAGTTTATACAGTAGCCATGCGGCAGCCGAGTCCACTGCTGACTGACTGACTGAGTGACTGCTGGTCCGAAGAGGAGCTCACTGCACAAGTTCAACAAGGAGGGAGTGTCTCCAAAGCCTCCAGCTGCATATTCATGAGCGGGGCAGAGCCGGGCCCGCCCCTCAAGCATTATACCAGGGTAATCATACACTCAAGACTGCAGCTAAGGGCTCTTTGTGGTGGAAAATAAAAGTGGACATAAACCGTGACCTGCAGAGATATTGATAATCATAAGTCATTACAACCACAAGCATCAACATTAAAGAATTATAGAGAGACAAGCTTCAATTCCACGACACTTCCAGCCTAATGCATTTTGTTCTGGTCTAGTGACCACAATCTCTACTATTATTTCTTTACACATTAAGATTTATGTCATTTTAAAATGTTAATAGCTAGTTTTACTGTCCTCTAACTATGTGCAGGTACCATAAATCATTTGGATTGCAAACTGGGCTCAGTTTAACAAGGCTAGTGTCTGTCTCAAGGGCACTTCGATAAATGCTTACTATGAAAGACATCTTGTAATGTGAGCCTTGGAAAAAGCATTGAATTCCACCGAGTATCTGCATGTTTTTGCAATGATTTGTAATCCATGCATTAGTCAATAAAAATGTTATTTAGTCGGGAGTGTCCTACAAAGTGCAGGATTAGACTTGTGCTTCATTTGTAGTATTGCACAGTAATAATCTTACCTAATAATATTATAAATCTTCAAACCACACATTTTCCCACATATATAACCTTCTCTTTGTCAGTCGTGAAATTATGGTGGTATTTTCCTATAGGCTGCTTTTATTCAAAAAGGGATCTTGTATTTTATAACCCACTGTAACTCTCAGATAAATTCTGAATGAATCAAAGCAGAGTTATAGCTCACATATTTAATTCATGGGACTCACAGGCAAAGACAGGGCTGACAAACAGTTGAAAGACATTATTGCCGCAGTATCCTCTTCAGCCTGCTCCGGTGTCGAAGGCCAATTGTGGCCAGGTGTATCTGTGGAAGAAGGTAATCTGTGAAAGGATCAGTGACTAGAGCGGCCCGTACACATTCATCAGAGAGAGGACAGGAACCCCTGTGCTCTGTGGTTAGTGATTTGTGTGGACCAATTACACAGGTCACTCAATGGGTCAATCAGGGAAACACCGTTGGGAGCTCTAGCTTGGCCAGAAGAGCCCACATCAATCAGTAACTATGTAATGTTTCACCATCACATTTTATAGCGGTTTATGGCTGTGTCACACGACCGTCCTGTATGCAGCTCTCCCGATAAGGACTTTATCTTCTTATTTTCTATGTTTTACAAAGAAATCTTCAAATATTTTCCAGTGATGTGTCAAAGCACATAAGAAACCCACATTAGAGACACGAGGTGAGAGTAGCTTCTGCAAATGTACTTAAAAGACCACTTATTGTCAAGTGTGTAGTGCATTTGCATTTAAACTTAACATGCACATTAGAGCTGCTTGAAATACAGTGGTCCTCCATGTGAGATATGCTCATATTTGGAAATTATTGTCCCATTAGAGCTTTAAATCATGCTGTAATGCAACCAAGTATGACAGTAAGTGACACCAGTGAGCCAGAGGAACTCACAGGCCATATCTTTATCAAATATTTAACATATTTATCTCATATTGCATGTTTCCCTGACATTGAGCCGCTCTAGCACAAATCGTGTTTCCACCGTCTTCAATCACTGTCAATATTCAGATGGCACGTTTCCTGTGGTTGAACTTCAAGATGAAAGGTCCGGCCGAGTCGCTGCCTGGCTCAGCCGCAGACTGATAGACATCTCAGGTTACAAGCCTCATTGAAATGCTCTTTCTGCGTAATTAGGGTTAATTGGAGAAGTTTTTAACCCTAGGGAACATTTTCTCGTCCATAGTAGGAACTAAATTTGGGTCTAGAGATCGTAAGGTTTTGACAACGGGGGGGGGGCTGTCGCGGGATCCTGTCTGTGCACCGTGCCCCTGTGACCTGCCCAGAGGTGATGATTGTGTTGGGAGGATGACAGAGGTGGGGGAGGCCATGGCTGTACTGAACCAGGGTAAAAATAAACCTTCAAGACAGAAATGATCTCACTGGAGGTAAGCAAAAAGAACAAATTCAATTCTGTCACAACTTAATCTGTACATGAGGTGCTCAAGGACAAGAAATACAGAACAAAACTTAAGCAGCAATATCCATAAAGCAACTTTAGGGGGCTTAACTTGTTGGTCAAAAAGCTTATGACAAACAAGGACCACAACCAAATACTAATGCTCTTTATGTCTAGTGAGTTTGAGACAATAAAAAATACAACTCACACTTGCAGTGAATTTATTTTCACTTATGGATATTGATTCAGTAAAATGAAAACATGAATGTTGTTAATGTCTTATTGCTTTACTCCATCTAACTGGCCAAATATTGGATTACCATAACCGTTACTGCAGTTTACGCAGTCTTTTCTGATATATTGCAAATGTTAATACTGTTAAGCTCTATTTTGTGTGTTACAAATGTACACAACAGACATAACATATTTACTCTATGTTATATTAGGACGACTTATGAAAATGAGGCTGAAGCCCCATTGGCTGGTCCACTTCCTCTTGCCTGCCGTTGGCCTGTCTGTCATAAAGCTAATAGGTATCTACACAGCGTGGTCTGTAGTCGTCATGGAGCACAGACAGGATTTCTCCTCTGAGGCCACGGTGCTAATCTCCTGCAGCCTTAATGTGATTATGGTAATGATCACACAAATGACCCCTGGGCTTTGGGGGGATCCGCGGTTCACACATCCTCGCGCTGGGGCTGCACAGGCGCCGTGGCTCCACCGGCAGACCACCAGACTGAGCCGGTCCTGGTGGCCTGCGCTCTTCTGTCCTTGCTGAGCTTGGAAGAGTAGCGTGAATGACCAAATGAATTCCACACAGCAACAAAAGAGCTGAACGCCATGAGAGAGATGGATATCTTTTGTTGTCTGACACTCAATGCCGTATTCCAATCCAATTACCTCAGCCCATTGCAACTCCTCCTATCAGCGGTGCATGGCATTGTAGCCCTCATGAATTCAGACTGGGACCCCTAACAAGAGGCTGGTGGTGGATTAGGTGCTTAGTGAGCACTCCAGTCCCTCCTACCTTTTCTAAAATATGTGGTGGACTCCCCCTAAAAAGCTCCTGAGCTACCAGCCTTAACTTTTTTTATCTAATTTGTTTTAACGTCATTATTGTCTGGCTCTCAAAGACGGAGCAGTGAGTAATTTCCCCTTGCATTCTTGAATGTCTCGAAGTGATGACATTGTTGCTTCAACAAGAACATCTTTGTGGACAGTCAACATTAAAAAATAAGCATGTGACAGAGTGAGAGAATGGTAGATTTAGTTTACCTTTGGAGGAAGGTGTGATCAAAGTGACACAGATATTAACTCTGCTGGAGGTACTTCTGAATTTAAAACATTAAAAGTCCATGACCAATCCTGAGCAACAGTGATCTGTACAAATCAAGTAAAAACAGATTAATTGACTTATTTCCAGTCCAGCTTAAGGGCCAGACTTTTCCAAAAGTCAGATTTAATGTGAACAGCAGCTTAAAATATCTTGTCAGTTGTAAACATGGATCTTAACAAATATAACAGAAATTGAAATATGATACAAAATCATCAATTACAAAATCAACAAATATCATGAACATTTATCTAAAATGGGGTTATGGGAAGTTATCATTGATTTGATGCTCGACAGGGACCAGACTTCTTCTTTGTGTAATATGGGAAAAAAATATTAGGATGGCTGGCCAGGCTATAATTTTTAGTCAAATTCATCAGACAGCTTGTTGGTGTCTCTGAATCAGAATAAGTTACACACTTGTTATATCATTAATAATCTTAATGATATTATTATAATGTTTTTCTGGAGACCACTGGCCCTTTTATATTATCAAATCTCACTGGGAGGTTAAAGTGGGATGATCAACTGTTGCTGTGTAAAACCCAAAATTGGTCAACATAACTGTCCTGTAAAGTGAATTTAGAGATTTAGAGCATTTCCAGATGAAAGTGAAGAATGTGTCTGTTGAAGAAGCACATCTGAGTGGATCTACCACTGAGAGGGAACATGTCTTTGTAGTTTAATGTCCAGGCCATTTAGACGTATCACTGTGTTTATGGGAGCTGCTTTTAGAAACGTGTTACAGATGGTATCAGCAAATGCCTCTGGGATAAATATTATTTCCCTCTGTTAAAGTTGGCCAGTTTGTTAGATTCAACATTTATCCCCAAAGCCATCCTGTGAGGTGATGGTATTTTGATGTTCGGAGCATGAATGTGGTTTGTGCTGAAGGAGTGCAGCTTTGTGAGGGTAAGAATAAAGTGGATTATAGAGGGTTAGGTTGAGAGCAGAGGCTTTGATTTCATTGGTTCAAACTGGGCTTAATTGCTGTGGTGATGT
The DNA here is from genome assembly GCA_036850595.1 of Rhyacichthys aspro. Taxonomy (NCBI): domain Eukaryota; kingdom Metazoa; phylum Chordata; class Actinopteri; order Gobiiformes; family Rhyacichthyidae; genus Rhyacichthys; species Rhyacichthys aspro. The sequence goes on along the minus strand of CM072162.1, from coordinate 16,657,524 downwards.
TTGGGTGACTCATTTATGTCATGTTTATTTTAGCTGTCTCTTGATTTTTTTTCTTCTTCCCTAGGGACTGCTGGGCATGTAAATGATACTTGGAAAGAACACAGACATAGATATTACCATAGATAGGAGTAATAGTGGACTGCAGGACTGTGATGTCACTCATATGAAGAGTTTCTGGGAGTTGTGGGAAGGGTAAAGCATGATGGAGAAGAATGTAGACTTGTTGTAGCCTTATTTGTGTAGTGGCAGTGGATACAAATGAAGTAAGAGAGGGGATAGCATGGGGCAGACAAACCTGGGCTGAGATTCAAACCAAAGTCGAGCCACTAAGATACCGGCCGATATAATATTCGTTTTTTCGTTTTTTGAAGTATGTTAATGTTACTATCATATACTCATACCCTTACTACTTTTCTTCTCTTTGGGTGTTACCTTTTCAAATGCACATCAAGTGGATGAGTACATGGGCCAGGTTAAGAGCTTGTGAATGGATCATCAGTCTGTGTGTGTCCTGGGACATCCTTAATGGCCAAGGAGGTGTTTGATCCTCTGCAGGGAGGGGAGGCCAGAGGGCTGCAGTCACTGAAACAAATCAGATTATCCCTGCTTAGGCTCCAGCCCAGTCCTCACCAGCACTGCAGTTCCACCTGGCTGACAATACCAGGTCTCATGCTGCTGAGCTGACCTTGTGATCATGTGACCCAGAGCTTTTGCGTGTGTGTCTAATAAGTCATAGCACAGCACATAGCACAGGCCAAAGTATGTTTGATTCATCCTTGCAGTAAAAATGTTCAAACCTGTCGGAGGAATGTTTACGGATTAAATCATTAACAAATGTGACCATCTTTCAGGTGGGAGGATGCAAATTACTCAGCCAGGAAGATTAGACACTGTCCATCACTCAGTCCAGGGTGGTCTCACAGCAGTGTGACCCCCGGGATCAGTGAGACAGAACAGTGGCCTCTTCAATCAGGATATTGGAGCGTGCTTGAGGTGAGTGTGGCTAATTACCTGGACTTCCTATCTGGAGGAGGTGACACTGATAAAACTCTTCCTCTCTTTTGTCCCTCAATCACAACGCTCTGTGGATTAGATAAAGGAAGATAGAAATGTCTTTTTCAGTTGAGGTTAACCTAAATGTGAGAAAGTTCAATCCTGTTCAAACCTAGCACCAGAATGAGTCTGAAGTATTCTTTAAAAAAACAATAATTTCACAAAAACACATTACAAAATGTCTCTATTCACAAACACACCTGTAAACACTCTCAAAGTCTGCCAGACCACTACATGATGATAAACTGTACACCAAAACAAGACACCAAAAGTACAGACAGGCAGTGATTTTAATTATTAGTACTTCTGTGTCCAGCAGGAGTTTTGAAAATAACCCAATATCTGTGACGTAAAAGACGTGTACAAAAAGGGACACGGCATAAAGTCATTATCAAATCTGGCACTAATCGATGTGTGATCAGATCTAATGTTGCCAGCTTTAATACAAGGTGTGATTGTGCTAAATCTGCCCTGAGATGAGATCCTGAGCTAATGTGTCTGAATTCAGATCTCTGTGAATGGGAATCTGGGTTTTGTTTTTTTTGTTTTTTTCAAAAGCCCGATTTGAAGGAACAGCACGCCATCATACTCAATGTTAATTACATTGGAGTTTGTTATTAATACCAGTGAGTCAGTCACTATTATTAAAAAAGCAAAGTGTTAGAAACAAGCAAATTCCCTTTTTTGGTTTTAACAGTTCATTTATAGTGGTTAGTTAGTCAGGAGGTTCTCAATAGTCCTGTGGGCAGAGACAGTCTTTTGATATGAGATAAATTTAAAATGAAGCAGGAAGTCTGATCTGATCTCATACGAACTTAGGAGGACACATGTAAAAATGCCACAGCAAGTGGAACTGAAAAAATCCCATCAAAATGCAAGGTCTGAACTGCCCCAATGACAGCTGCTGCCAGCCTTGAAGGAAAATATTGATGCTGGCAGTGTCTTGACGTCCCTAGCACCATGACGTAGCGGTTTTTCCATGACACATTTGATGATTGCTTCCAAATGGGCCTGTCAGTTTTAATAAAGGCGACCCAAGCATTTCACTTTCCTCTAAAGTAAACAAAAATGCACCAGCTCTCCCACACACACTTATGTACAGAATGTGTGATCACGCTGCAGGAATGAGTCTTGAGATAAAACAGGCATTTGAGAGCTGATGTATGTTTTCATGGTCAATCCTTTTTGCTCTTGTGTGAGGCGGGTTGCAGTTGAAATTGATGTTGTTTTTGTAACGTTCGCAGACTGAGAGCCATAATGTTATTTCAGGAAACTCCATGTAAGTCTCAGATATGACATTACAAATGAATATGTGGTGTTAGGACGGGAAAAAATACACCACGGTGAAATTTAAATTAAATAGTACTTCAACGTGTTTACCTTACACTTCCCTCAAAGTTAAAGATGAAAGTGTGGTCGGTTAATTTTATACGACAATAAACTCATTTCTTGTCATGTTTAGAGCTGGGCTTAAACCCAATGCCAACATTTGGTAAGTCAATTAGATTACACAGTGTCAACTAACAAGAGGAGGACCATACTCCGACTGTTTATGGAAGTGTGTGACTACGCTGCAGGAGATTGGAGCAGTCACAGAGAACATGGAAACACTGGATGTGGGAATTCGCTCTTTCAAAAACTGGCCACACCACAGAGTCCCGAACCGGTCTTTTTCACCGGACCATGTCAACTACCTGTTAATGTTCAACTAATGAGCCTATTTTCAGTCCAAACAGTGTTCATGCTGCTGTTTAAAGGCCTGATTTTCAGTACATGACTCTTGGTGTATGTTTTGGCTCCTCGGATTATTTTCCATTCATCAGGAACATGTTAGAAATGCATTAACATTTTGGAAATTTTGTTTAATTCTTTTGCAGAAATATGTTACAAGATACACTTATGCTGATGTATGAATGCTTTACTGTATATGCTAAAAAAAAACACAAGCTTGTCACAGTGTATGGTAAGTAAGTGGTGTTTTTTACAATCAAAAATCACTGTTAAAGAAAATACACGTGGCACATCCACATTCATATTTTACATTTTTTGTTTTGTTTTGTTTTGGGGTAAAGTCAAGAATTGATTTGTCCTATGATGAGGATTTATATGTGTCACTTTGAAATAAATGAGATGTTTTCTGAAAAGATTATGAAGTGAAAGAATAGGTCAGGCTTGTGTGGATTGAAGCAGTGTCACCCGATCAATGGTAAACCTCAGTTTGTTACATTTCACTGTGGCTTAATGTGCAACAGGAGATTTTTATGGCCATGTCTTTTTCTTGTTGGCCATGACTCTGAAAAAGCTGTGTGAAGTATAGTCATAAAGCTGTCAGTGCGAGCGATATTTCCACATGGCTTGATGACAAACAGCATGTAGGCATTGCATGTGTGCGTGTCATACAGAAAACATATTGTAATCAGCGGGATTGTAAAAATGACTAGTTTTAATTACTGTGTGAATGTTGCTTGTTTTCCTGGATCAGGCTAAATTATTTTGTCTTCTCTGGTGCATTTTGCAAGTTAAGAGACGGCCTGTCACTCTAAGTATTGTAACAGTATAGTCTTTTTGTCCTTCTCATAGACATATTATTGCTGATACACTCCTGCCTGCTCCTTGTCAATGAATTGAGGTATTTTTCCACTGCCATTTTCTGGACTTGATGCCATTTAGAGGCAAAAACAGGAAGTGCAGAGCCACAAAATGTCACATGAGTTATGCTCACCTAATCTGGTTTCTCTTCCCAGATGAACTGTTGACCACATTTGTTCAACATAACAACCAGTTAAATAAAAACCTTTTTGTTTTGAGCTAAAATCAAGCCACTCTGTCCATGTCTAAACCATAATGTGAAACAACAAAAGGGGCAAAAATACTTCAGGAGAGTGCTTTTTTTAGCCGAAGATACTCCATGTTACACACTCCACAGATATAGGTGTGACTACATTAAGTGACCTTAACAGTATGCCACGCTAAGCCTAAAACAAGCTCCCACAGTCAGGCCAAACTTCCAGTCAGCGTTTAGACTCTTTCATTCTGAGTTCAGGTCAGAAAGAAGATAGCTCTGCATGGTTGGCAGAGTCACAACCCTTTGAAGAGGTGTCCGATTGCACCAAATTGGCATCTGTGCCCAGTTTTGTCCTGTTGTGGTTGCTCCACGCTAAATGGTCCACAACACCAAAGCAAAGTGTTCCCGTTAAAAGCAAACAAGACAAGAAAATGGAAAGGAATCACACACATGTACTGATAAATAAAGATAAAACATGACTGAACTCAACACTGGTTAACTTTCTCAAAGAAATCAAAGGGGGCAGATGGTGCACGTTCAGTGGGAGAGCAGTGCTTAGAGGCTTTTACCAGTGTGAATGTTTCTCTGACAACTCGGGTGAGCTGTTCTGTAGCTGTACAAGAGGAGAGGCATAATGCGTTTTTAATAAATTGCAGGTGCTGCGTTACATGAGAGTATGTTTAAATATGTAAGTGATGCTGAGTGTGACTGTGAAGCCACACATTGCTGCATGAGCTCTCGGCTGGCTACAGGCTGGCGGGAGTAGACAGTGTTTTGACACGACGGTGCCTGTCTGTCACTGGCCGAGTCGACTTGTGCTGAAAGAGAGCGAACCGCTGGCAAGTCTCACAGGATCTGTGAATCGAAGTCGGCACAGAAGAAGGGGCCCACTGTTTTCGTAATTCACTGACAGACCCAGCTAACTTTGTTTATGATGGCGGCTAAACAAAAACAGTCTGGAAACCCAAGAATCTAAAGCTTGCTTTAATTATTTTTATTTGATAATGTTTTTCATTGTGACCTAATCAGAATTCCTGAATACATTTTAATGTGGTGCGCTAAACGTCCCATCTCCCCCAGTGCATTATGCTGTATGTAAATCACAAAGAAAAAAGGGGGATCTTTTGTGTCAGCACATCTGACATTCCTTTGTGCCGAGTTAAAGGCTTGTCTTGTGAAATCATGCTTCACCGCTATTGTGGACATGTGGTCTGTGCATGTTCATTATTAGGAGCCTGACATTATAGCGTTAAAAGTAAGAGGCTGTGCTCATTAACAAGCCCAGAATGAGTCCCAGTCTAAGCATTCATCATCCGAAATAATGTCAGCTATGCAACAAATAAATTAGTGATGAAAACATTTAGCCATGGTGACTAGACGCCACTAACAAGTCTCCTTGCCAACTTAAAAAAAAGTTTAAAAAAAACTCCCTTATTAATTCTGGCTCAATTAATATGGAGTGCATTCACGTTAACCAGCAATCATTACGCCCCAACGATCTAAAGGCCATTGTCATACAGGCACTTGAAGAAGTCTTTTGTGTAACAGAAGAATGGTGAAGTGACCCCCGGCGGAGCAGAGCAAGGCCGGGGAGACATCTCCTTAGCCCCGCCACCCTCTGCAGCCTCTCAACAGCCCGGGGTAAAATTTCAGCTCCAAGTGGCCATGAGTGTTGCTGAGTGATAGGCAGAGAGAGGAGACCCTAAACCCAATAGCTTTGATGAATGAAAGAAAACACAGAGTCCCCCCTGACTATAGCCTGCAGCTCTGTGACTAAGCAGGTTGTAATGCTTGTGTGTGTTTCCTGCTTAGGCTCTCTGTACTTTTACTTACTGTATGTGTTTAGTCTACATGTATGCACTCTATCAGCCCCTCTCTAGCACCAAGAACAAGACAGGCACTCGGATCATTTTACAGGCGTCAGTCAGCACTTTGTTCAGCGCATCATTGACAGCAGCAGTCGACCAGACAGACTTGACAATGACAGTGATTTTTGGGAGGTCAAAGGTGCAGCTTCTGGGTCACAATCTGTTGACCTTCTATGAAATATATGCCATTTCTTTCAATACACAAATGACACCTCCCCCATTCACTTTCAGCTAAAACATTCTTTTAGAAAACAAAATGATTTAGATGGTGTTTTTGTCATGGTTTCAAAAATAACATTTGATCATGTTGTTGCAGAAACAGCCTAACTGGGTCATCATTGTAAGAGGAGCTTTTCTAGCTTTCTAGCGCCAAAATGCACCACACAAACAACACAGAAATATGTATGTAACTGTGTTGAGCTTATTTATCTTCTGAGTTGAGGCCAATTTATGACAATCTCATCAAATTTTCCACATCTTTGGTTCTTCTTTGCTTTTACATGGATAACCCTTAAACATTGCGTGGACAACTGATTTACACAATCGTATATTAATAAGTAACCACCCACTTGTTTACGGCTCTTTTGCTGTTTCTTATTTCCTACTGAAAACCAAAATGTTGCCACAGAGAAGATTTAAAAGTGACGGGGGCATCTTGAATACTAATTTCACCAGATCATGAGAAAGTTTTTCACCTTGAAGAGAAATGTTGTCACATTTAGATCTCACAAGATCTTGTGGCACGAGATCTCAGACCATAATGGTATCAGATGGTGTCAGATATGGATATTGGTCGTAATGGGCCATAAAATTAAATGAGTTATTACAGTATGATTCAGACGTAAGCTGCTGTCTTGTTATTGTAATTGGTGAATTTGTTTCTTCGGTGAATGTATGTTGTAGTAACATAGTATATCTTATAATTTACTTCAGTTATCCCTGCTCTGTACCTGTAATGGGATTTGTTAATTTTCTGCACTGTAATGTAATGTAACTTTGTTTTTGTCTCATGATTACGAAATCCCATTCCAAAGCCTGGTCACTGATAAGAGAGGATAAAACAGTCCATTGCTTCATCCTGTTAAAACAATAGTCCCAGTATTTTGGATTCAAATGTGTTTGGTAATAATTATTTTTATGAAGAATGTGTGTTTTGTAGCATAGTTTTGTGCTATTAAATGTCAAATACTGCACTTCAAAGGCTGAAAAATCTGAATGTCTTTGAGGATGGGTTTTGCCTTGAAAAGAAAATAACTCTGCAAGCCTTTCAACTCTGCTCCACGCTTCATGTCTCCAGGATATACGAGAGAGAAAACACTGCACGGTAAAACGTTCCAGGTTCACTGGATGTGTTTAAAGCCGAAGTTGCTCAATCAAAAGGCAGATAGTGGCTCGTTCCCATTTTATTACCCTTCAGGAACATGCTCAAAGTATTATGTTATCAAACTGGGAGAGGGAGGGAGCACACAGACAGCTGAACAAAGGCAATACAAGCAGCTGTGCCAGTCCAAACAGCAGTCCGATTATTTGTGTGCAAAGTTAGGCAGGCCTCACTAACATAATACTGCCATCAAAATATGACAGGCGTGAAGGGCTCTTCAGATGGGCCTGTTTGGAGGCTGGCTCTTGTTATTCAGTTGGAACAATTTTCAAGAGTTGACAGTTGTATTGAATTAAGATTGGTCAATAAAACAAAGTGAAATCCATATCAAAAGTGATTTTTCTCTTCTCCCTCAGACATCTTTGCTGTGCTGCTGCTCAAATGCACCGAGGGGACAGTTCTCAGACTCGATGGCTTCTCTCTCGAGGTGGCGGGCTGGCTGCAGTAGGAGGACCTTTGTTGATACAGCTGATCTCTGTTATTCCAAGTGAAATATATGGTCCTGTTTGTTTTCGGAGATAGACCAAACGCTTCAAGTTGATATTTATCTATCACAGTAATGCTCAATGTTGACTCAGAATCTAGTTTGTGTGTCAATGAATTAACCTAATTTTCACTCTGCACACATGCAAATTAACGTTAGCATAGACTAAAATAACACCACTGCCTACAATTATGGCTCCTGTGATGAGAGCTGTTTGACTTTATGAGCTGTGTTTCAAGAGAAATCAACATTGTTACCCACGGTGTTCTGGGTCTTTTAGAAATGACACCCCTCAGCGCCCCGAAGCTGTTGAACGAGTGCCAGTAAGTGCAGTAATTTTAGAGTTGCGTGCAAGACACAATACCTTGTGGAAGCACTGCACACCCTTGTGATGGATTTCCCCTCATGAAGGTTTGATTTGGTATCTATCAAGGGGAAAAACACCACTAAAATGACTAAAAGCATTGTTCAAAATATTTGGCAGGAGACAAGGGAATGTGCTTTGTTAAAAAACTCTCAGCCGATTAATATTACAACCCAACACAAATACATTGCACTATGAGATTTCCTCAGATGCTTCAATAATCTCAATAAAAAAAACACTATTGCTTTACAGTTTCTTGTGACAAATTGCTTTTTACAAATGAACTCACACGATGTGGTTTGGACACTTTTAGACAATATTCAAGTCCGGCTTTGCAGCTTTTGGTTGAAGTCATGATATTACCTCAGTGGTGCATGAGGCAATACAGTGTTGGTCTGTCGATGGAGGGAAGGGGAAGTCCCCGCGTCTGTGAGCAGTTGGACTGGACCGGGTGAGTAATGTGGCCTGGGATTAGGTGGAGCAGCCTCACAGCAGCAAACCCTCCCTCGCACTGATCTGTCTGGACCCATACTAGTCCGCGGCTGGACCGGGACCACAGCTGGACTGCATCGCTCCACAGTGTCAAGCCATTCATTGAGCTGCTGGGTAACTTTTTCAAGAAGAAAAGGAGTCTGGAGCAGAAAAAAATGCAGAGTTTAAGTCATGCAAGAGATCATCATTCTTGAAAATAAATGAATTTGCATAGCTATGTTTTACTGGAAGCATATTGGCTCCGTGATTTATGTTGGCAGGCTTTGTTTTGTTCAGCATACCACTTTGACATGACAATAAAAAGACAATCATTATGCATTATTGTCCCAATAAAACAGTATTTCAATGTCAGTGCTTATGAGAGTTGTTTTTACTGTGCAGTCAATCAAATTAAATGCAGCTATGTAATGTTACAGAAGACATGCAGTACTAATATTACAAAGGGATGATATATTGCATTTAACATCCAGATGGATTAAATGGATTATTAAAGCCCCCACAACAACACAACGACCTGCCTGCAAAATACTAATACATTCCATCAACCCAACTTTTAGAGCTTGATCTTCTGGTTCTGAGTTTAATGCTACATCGATTCCATCTCCATCTCTTGAACGCATTGGAAATATTTATCTGTGTTTCCTTTTGCGTCACATTTCTCTATTTTTGTTTCTGTGTAAAAGTAAATGGAGCCAGCGCTGGAACAGCCACTTTTCCAGTAGGATTTTTTGTCGGCATAGATTCAATGTTGACAAGTTGTGTACACCAATAGCTGATGGAAGCGTCTCTTAATCGAACGAGACCAGACCCCCTTGTATGTGAGCATGTGATTGGCCAAAGCTTCCTGTGACACACTGAACAATGTTATTCATCCCAATCCTTCATAATAAAGACTTGACGATGTCTTAAAGTGTGTTTTTTTTTCACATATCAGCAAAAGTATACATTCAAACCAAAGCTATAATCTTTCCTAAACTTCACACTTGTATTATTTGCTGTATTCCTAAACCTATAACGAAAATGCTTTCATTGCCTGAACTTAAACCTCAGCTACTGCCTATCCAGAGTGCGTTTTACATCCTTCCAAAAATGGTTTAATAATTACACTTCTTCTCTAGTTTTTAAGGAAAAGCACTGACAATAGCTTCATATTAGTAGTAAGCACAACTCTTGCGAAACCAACATGAATGTAAACTTCCCTCTGTGATCCTGGTGCGCCGCAAATCATTTCTTTTACATAAACAGATGTGATGTTGAACGTCATACGACATACCGCACGGAACTGGTGGCCTCTTTTGCAACTATGCTGCAACCCGCGCTCATTATTTAAGAGTATAGCCGATGGATTTTTTTGGCCGCTCAAATATTTGTTTACCCGAAACATGGAAGAAAGCTAATGTTTCCAATATTTTGAGGCACAAACCATGTCCTGTGGGTGTGGGTCTTCTAGGTGTGGTGGCCAGTAGACAGCTGGGTTGTGGCTGTTGGGGTTAGCAGCTACAGTGTTGGGAAATCACAGCACAATTACAACCAGAGAAAGTGGTATGAGGGAAATGAACGGGCATGAGTGACAGGTCTGTATTGGTCTTGTGCGTTTAAGGTGACAGCTTATCAAGATGAGTGTTTGTCTATGGAAGTAGGATAATGATAATAATGATTCAAATTTTGCTGAGTCACGATCAAAGCTGAACATTTTAGCGAGCAGTTTGGCTTACTTTGTGATTCTTACAGATTAAAAACACGACTAAGGACTTTTCCATGTTATTTCACACTGTTAATTGGAACTGTGCAGCTGTAGTACATTTTTGTGGTGTGACTGCCCCAAACATCCTATTAACAGAATGTGTCCCAAACCTCACTGTATCAAATCTGATATGACACCAAGCCTTAATTTGGTCAAAATGAATCACAACACTTTATTATGTCACAGCAACGGAAGATATCAGTGGAAACAAAACAAGTCCCTGTGTAATATGTCGCCATTAAATCATTGGACAGATGTTAGGGATGGCAGTCTGAGGGAGCACTTCAAAAATGATTAACACAGAGACGTGACAGGACCAGAATTAATGAGCACGATCCGATCATATAAGTGGTTAACGAAAGTGCCAAAAGCAGGAACACCCCTCGATCGGCAGCAGCTATGTAACAGCTCCTTTCCTGTGTAACCATCTTCACTTGCAACATCTCGGTGGAAAAGCAATCAAAGTGCAATTTAGACATGTGCGCTTGAGTAATCACATGTTGTTTTAGCTTAATTAAATGACCGATTTGATTGTGAGAAAGAAAAAAAACCTCCACAGAGCATATCGGCTCAGAGAAAACGCCTAAACTAAGTGTAAATGGAGCGTGTGCTAACTCTGCACCTATCAGCTGAATGGAACACTGTGGAAATCCACTGTATATTATCATAAGATTACTATCTACGAATGGTGCGCTGTGTTCACGTTCTTCGCACCACATCCTCCGAGAGCCCGAGGTGAAACAGGCGCACTTCCACTACATGAACAGGAATTTAATGACTGAAGGGCCCCAGTGAGAAGAGGAGAACTTCACTGTAGGCACATTAGTGTGAATGACATTTGTTTAGACAGCAATGGAGCAGCAAAAATCTGCTAAAAAGTTGATGATTTTAAATAGTGACATTTATATCAAAGTCTTTGCTGTCAGTCATTAAACAAACCAAAGTTTCTGTGCAATAGGGTAAAACAGAATCTGGTTTAAGATGAGTATTTCCCAATACCAAGTACAAATTTGAGTTCTAATGACTTGTTTTAAAGGATCCAGTCTTGTGCTTTGATTTTTTTTTTCCCCTTTGGAGTCAAACACGTATTTCCCAATACCAAGTTCAAAAGGCTCCAATAGCAGATTTGTTATACTGGTATCTGGGCAACCCCCAAAAAGAAAAACGCTTTACATTAATTCATTTGGACAGAGTAACTTGTTTTTGAGTTATCCCTCTTAAGATAAAAATAGTGTCACAATGTTAGATAAGTGTAGAATTATTCACAGTTCTGTTGTGTTTATGGCATTTATTTCAAAGCACCTTTCCCAAGATTTACCCAAACCACTTCCTTCCTTCGAGTCCTTATAAGTTCGGCTGTAGAAAGCTATCGATGAAAGGTTTCTGATCCTGTGGTGTCATTGCAGGGGTTGGAGGTCACAGTTATTCATCTTAAGGTGTGTGCTTTGAGGTAGTGTTCAGACTTGATTCTGCTACGTCACCACTGATGCACACCTACACACCCATTATTGAAGCATTTTTTAACCGTGAGAGAATGGGAAAAAGTTAATAGTCGAGGTGCAGTGATTGATTTACAACGTTGACCAGATCTTGAAAGTTCAACTTGTGCTATTGTGAAGTCAACCCATTCTCACTGTATGATCTAGAGGAAAAACATTAAGGCGGCATTATTTTAGTCATTCTAATGCTTCATTTTATTTGTTACCGCAATCCATACAGTCCCCACTTTAACGGAGGGACGTAGTGTTGTGTGTGTGGCTAATGGAGCACAGCTGGTTCGTGTGTTTCTCAGCGGTGGCGAAACTGTCTGGGACGTCCTTGTACGTTCTCAGCTGGCATCTCACTATCAGGCCCAGACATTGGTCTCAACACACAGCACTGGGGCGAGACAGATTGTACCGCTGAGCGACGTATTTAACCCCTGACAGACCCCCAATTAGCCAGCTCGTGTCCCGTTTCCTAAAAGATTGGGAGAATGCATTTGTTATTTCAAAGGAAGTTTAAAAATGAATGAATGAAAGACTCCACTAAAGGCCTTTTACAATTTAACGTCTTGTTTTGCAAATGCTTAGATTGTGAAGAAGGGGGATGAAGATGAAACCAGATCTGGGACACCATCTTGACAACAATAGGAAGGAAATGCAGTGCTATTTAGACATAATGACCCTTTCTCGGCAGGTCTCCCAGCTCTCAAAGGCTCCCATGGTCCCAATCAACACCTGATTAACACCAAAGTCCTTCCCTTTTCCCCTTCTGACTTTCATCTCTACAGTCCACTGCCTTCTGAGTGAAACTGAGCCTTTGGACTTGTCAAAACCGAGTCTGTGGGCAGTCTGCGTCTTGTTATTATCACCTCAACAGGTTTTTAGTAATGCCAAAGTGCAATACAATTTGGACTAAATCTGTCATCTCGGTGTGTTTTTTCTCTCAAAAAGTGCTGAGGAAATGACCATTATACTCCGTCATAACCTCTTTGCGGTTCTTGTTCGGACCCGGTTTGTAAAATTGGTCATTTTCTTGGACTTCCCTACCTACGCCACAAAAGTACTTTGAAATGAAACATCAGGAAAGAGGAAATTCAATCTGGCCTGCGTAAATGCTTTTCAGCGACATCTAAAGAAAATGCTCTCAGGTTAACGATAGGTCAGCACCGGACCAGGACTTAGGCCTCTACTCTTACAGGGTCTCCAGAGAGGGGCTATCTGGCGCTGCATCTGGTTAGCAGGAATAATCGCGGCGGTCACAGGTGAGCCAGATGGCAGATATGTGGCAGCGTATCAGCGTGTCAAGATCTTAATGGCCTCTGTAATTCATGAACTACCCCTGGATTACGTTTCAGAGGATCAGGCAGATTACAGTCAGTGCTTGTTTTGAGGATTTTTTCTGTTAAACCACTCCCCAGCACAGTACAATCTAACTAAAGTCACAATACTACAAATAAAGAAAACTACTTTCATAATCAAACTGTGCTTCTGTTTGTAGAGCCAGCTGCAGCAGTCACAAACAGTAATGCAGTACAGCCATTGTCTTTCGATATTTTCAGAGTCCTTGCTATTACGCACGAGCACCACCGCCATGTAACACACCGAGCATAGAATATACAAAATAGAGGCTGCTGTTTTGGATTCAAGCTCTAATATAGAGTCCGTGACTATAACATGGATCATGCTGCATCTGAAGCATATACTCTCTAATGTCACAATTGAGATTAAACTGTATAAAATAGACCAGAAACATATTATGCAATAAAGTCCAAGGTTTACGTTTAGTTTACTTTATCATCTTTGTGGGGAATTTCATTGTCTCGAACCCAGTGGAGCAGTGGGCAGCTGCTCAGGGGGCGCTCGGGAACACTCTCCAGATCTTGCATCATTAATTGGTCATGTTACTAACTGGAGACTACAGCATGTTTTTTTATGTCGGTGGGAAAACGGAGTAGGATACCCGAAAAATACCCATCACTTGCTGTGAGGTGACAGTGCTAGATAGCGAGCCACCAAAGTGTGATAATATATGATATAGTCCTAAGATGTTGTGTATAATCCTAAAAATGCAACATTGTACAGAAGGAAATATGAGTAAATAGTATTTTGTTGACTTGTTTATGGGCTTTTTTATAAGAGCAAAACAAAAAAGAAAGAAGCAATGTACACAGCTATGGCTATTCATCTGAACAAACAATATTACTCAGTTGTACATGGCACTCAGAGCTATCAGTGCATCAATACAAGGTTGTAGGGCTGCCTGTTGCTGCCTGTCAAAAATAAGCAGAGCCTTTGCCAATGGAGACACTCAAATATCACATATTGTTATCGCAACAATAAACTTATTACCTTTTTTAGCTAGAGATGTATGGTACGTTCAAGGATGTAATGACACTCAAATGCACACATCAGTAACATCACCACTGGGTGATGTTACTGATGACAAGATACTCACACAGATTGACCACACTGACATCTATTAGCAGCAAGTTTATTTGAGTTTAGCGCTAGTTTACAGTGTTTTATTACTCTGAGTATTGCCATGGGTGTTTCAGAAGGGATTCGGGGGTGTTGCTTTCAGGAAAACACAACCACTTATTAAAGTCTAGACGCAACATAAAACCATCAGAAGTTCTGCAGTAAGCACTCACAAGGCTCCGATTCACAGAGCCATTGGTGTCTGCTCAGCCACTCTGGTTTTCTGCCGCTGTCTGTTCAGTGTTACACTCAGAGATGTTCGTGCCAACAGATGGTGACAGGACTCAAAAAAGTGGCTTCTCTAAATGTTTTGTAGTTGGAGGAGAAGACTAACAGACCCCAGGACATGGACTGGTTAACCAATTCATTGCACAAGTTGTAACAATGCAGAGGCCACACACCAAAACAGCTTCAGGCAACAATACTGGCTGAAGTCATTGGAAAATAGCAAAAAACTTGAATACATTTGCAGTGAATTATCCCAAGCTGTCATATTTACGACTTAAAAAATACATTTTTACAGACAGTCTCCTTCACGTCAAGCCAAGACATTCCTCAATATCCAGAGGTATCCCACCTGCAGCACCGCAAAGAGATCTATGGTTTACAAGCTTTGAAACAGCACGCTGGATACTAAAACTGCATGTGGACAGAATATAGACATGTGTGAAGACTCAAGGGAGTAGGAACCTGGTTGAACCATCAGGTAAGGACACAGGGAGCTCTAATCAACCATGACTCTAAACACATCATCCTAATATCATTAGACTTAGTCATGAATACAGAAGTTATTTTAAAGTCAGCAGGTGAGTACAATTAGTCATTTGTATGTAATAAAAGCCTTTAAGTATGTATTTATTGAAGTTTTTTGCACATTGCAACCAAAAATCACCCTCTAAAAATAAGGTGACTCAGTAAGTAAGGATTTCAAAGTGGAGTTGATCTCTGTATCGTGACACAGTGTGGACAATGACAAATTGTGTCTCTAACCATGACTTGGTGACCTTCAGCTAAATAGAGAAGACTCTGGCCTGTTTTGCTCAGCCTCGCTCAGTATCTTGAAATTCAAAGAGAAATCATGAGCACTTTTGGAATGAAAGCATTTCTCTAATCTTTTAGCGAGACATTGAGATAGAGAACATAGCAAGGTGAAAGCAATGGGGCTGTGTCTGCGCAAAGGACAGGTCGACGGAGTCCGGGGGTCTGGCCCACTCTTCAAATGGCACTGTGTTTGTTGGGGAATGTGCAATTATGGAGGCCAGGCCTTTGATCCAGGTTTTCCATCAGGGCTAAATTGTCCTCACATTGAGCACTGCAGTGTATCCTTGGGCACTCCTTTATATTCTGCTGCTCTTTCATGTGCACCCCTCTGGAACTCAAAGCATCCCTCTTGAAAAGTGAGCTTTGGCCTGTCCATGCACCGCTGCAGCAGGAAAAAAACACTGACCACTCTGCATGTGTGTGTGGGGTAGGGACAGAAACTGGGATGTGGACAAAATGTCCTCAGGTCGCCCTACTGTAAGCAATTACCTACTGGGACACTGTGGTTAATGTTAGGGTTAGGTATGTTAAGTTTAGGGTTAGGCTCCAGGAAATAATTACAAGTCAATGTAATGATATATAATAATCCATAAGGACACCCAGTCTTTGCAAATAACATAATTAATCATCCTACACAGAGGAAAGTACAGCTGAATGGTTCAGTATACAGAACGTAATTGTGTGTTTTATGTGTTTGGATGGCCTATATTTCTCATTGCATGTGTAGAACTGTTTGTGACGGGAAGTTTTTGTGCCTGAACTTGCATGTGTTTGAGTCTTTGATTCTTTCCACATGGTGCCATGAGTTATCTGTGCTCAAAATAACCACCACCTCTCGCACAGTCACCCCAAGGACTTTCAGACGTTCTTTCCCATCAGATAGTGACCTCAGTTACTCTTTATTCGAATCAGAAACTTCACTCTGAATGGTCTTTTCATTCGTTAATGCACCTCTTGTGCATCTGGGCGAAGGCAGAGGCTATTTATACCTATGTCCTGTCTGGTCGAAATCAGGTGATTATTAGATCGGGTGACATGTTACCTGTGGTTTGTGATGTGTCCTCATGTGACTTACAGTAACTGACTAAACCTATGATCTGAAAACTCAAGCAGCTGTATATTCACAGACTGTGTTGTAGTTTTTATCAAAACCATTTGTTTCCCTGTGACGTCAGTATACATTTGTAGAATAATAAAACATGTCCTCAGAAGATAAAACCATGAATATTTAAACATTTTACTCAAATGTATCCAAACAAATCAAATGCAATAGTATTGAACATGTTTAATGTAAAAAATGTTCAAAGGGCTTAGTCTCTGGTCAGTTTCAGTGGTTATTTACCTAAAATATTCTGACATGAGACATTTTTGCTATGGTATAGAAAAACAAAAACATAATTTCTGTTGGAGTCCTTTAAGTTCAGCGTGTTATTGTTTTTAAAACTTGTTTTGATCAGTACAAAGCAGGACTGAACATCATGTACAGGAGAATAAGGCTTGTGAACCATGTTCTTAGAGCGGGACATTGCTCCGAGGTGAGCGCTCTTGGATCTGAACGGGACAAGATCCAACCTGTCAGACCGATGTGAGGGCTCACATTTATCACACACATAAAACTTTATGCCGCAGCTTATATTGCTGACATCTGTGGTTTTTAATGTGATGACATCACTTGGGGAAGACACAGCTTCTTGGTTCTTCCTCATCTCTCAGCTTTTTGATGATTCATAGTTTTTAAATATGGAAATCATTACTCAAAGTGGACTGCTCCTGACAAATAATGATAAATGTATTAATGTATTATTAGTCTATTTTCACCAAAGGGTCACATTTTCCACATGACACTTGTGAATAGATGCAAGGAGGACAGCGACTGACTATAAAATAAAACTAATACTCAATCATTGGTGGATTGCTCTGCACAGTGAAGGTCAAACATCCCTGTAATGCATCAACAACACACATTTGAGTGGAGGAGGATTTTAAAACAAGAGATAAGTCTTTCAAAACAGTCTGTGAGCCAAAAGTGTGCACAAAGACACTGTCGAACAAGACATTTGGTCAAATTATTGGTTTCATATTCCCTCTGTTTCCTGTGGTAAAGGTAATAGCTTTATCCCGCAGACCCCCGCTGGTGTTACCCTCCCGCTCGTGGACTTAGGCTTTGGGAGACCTCAGCTGTAGTGTTAAAAAGCTGAGGGAAACTGTCTAAAGTGGTCTCTGAGTTTTGGATGAGAAGAGGCCAGGCTCCACATGTTCAACCTTCTTCCCTCTGCACTGGCACAGATCCAGGCTGCAGCAGACTGGTGGGTCCCCTCTGAAGGTGAGGGTGTTACGAGTGTGTTGGTGTGGGTGAGACTTTCGTTAGTGGCTCTCACTGCGGTGGGCTCTGACGTGATGTCTCCCATCTCTCATGTCTGGGTTGTCACTAAACTTGAAAATGTGTGTCTTCCAAACCTCAAACCAGTTCAGTTTGGCACGTGTTGGAAAGGTACGCACAGATCTGCTTTGAGTTTCTGGGTTAAAGTTAGAGGTGTCAGTCAAACAAAGCAAGGGCCGTAGGATGAAGACTTCAATCTAAAGCTATTATAGCTCTTCATATGGCTTTGACATACGTAACCCAAATGAATGGTGCTTAAAGAGGAATGGTACCCCTCCCAAATAAAAGTTTCAAATAAAATTGTGAAACGAACCTGGAGCACGCTACAGTACTTGATAAAAAAAAAATAGTGCTTTAGAAAATCCGAGTTTTACTGTGTTTCATTAGAGGCTCCATTCAAGTCATTTAGAGTCCAGACAGTGTGTTGTAACAGAGGAGACACCACTGAGAACTTTTATCCTCAAAAGGAAAAGCCACAACCTGTATTAAATAACAATTAGACCATTTGGTCACCCTTTCTGGTCCTACAAACTTCAGATGACTGTGACAAAGAGTCATCTTTTTTAGATTTGCACATGCAGCCACACACGCAGAGGGCCTTGATGCCTTTAAAAGTTTGAAGTGTGAGTCAAGGAGATATTTCAATCCTGTGAAGCACATTCCTTTTTGATAAAAGCATATTACCACAGACAAAATGTGGCGCTTGTACAATTAGATTGTTCTGGGATTGGTGCCGATGAGAGTTTGGCTGGACGCCCTGGAAAGCCACACTTGAGTGTAGTTAATTGCCAGACAGACAAGAATAATTCTTCCAAAATCTGAATTTATATATTCACTTGAGTGGGGCCATAACATGCTGACAGTACACGCTACATATCAAGACAGAGTGCCTGGTCCACATCAGTGGAAGAGACATAATGTGGGTATTGTGAGTTGAAGGGGCCCTTGACTGTACCAGTGACTGTAATAGCCATGAACAAGCGCTCCTTCAGATCGGAGTGTCTATGTCTTGGTCAGACAACAGCAAGAGACATAAAAAAAGCTCCTCACAGCATTTGACAGAGCACACTTGTCTGAAGAAAGCTTTTCAGTCTGGTTATCTTATGAAATGCAGACGGGCCTCTCTGTGCCCTGCAGACTGTGGTAAAGAGTGAGAGTGGCCTTGCTTCCTCTCAAGAGCCCTCTGAGTGCCATATTCATTTGGGATGTCCTGTCATGAGGAGACCATAGACCCCTGTGTACGTGTGGGGAGTCTCAGTACATGTATGTGCACGTCGGTGAAGTGTCAACATCTTCTCTGAGTGATGGATACCTCGGGTGGGGTCAGTGGACTCCCCCCACCCCTCGGCGTCCCTGTGCTCTGCCTTGACCTTTTGCAGAAGGTCGTCTTGCCTTGTTGCATCTGTCCCACTCTGGAGACACTCAAGGAGAGCGAGTGCTTTTTAAAAGTCTGGGGGCAAGGCTAGACTCCTCTTTCAGTTGTACATCTTTCGTGACGGCATGGGTGCATCCTTGAAGGCTGTGAAGGATTATCCTGTGTGGTCTGCAGACCTGACGGCCAGTGCAACCTTTCCACAACAATCACTCAAACGAAAAACACTATTAAAAAGAGTTGAAGGCATTTCTCTTTCAGATCAGATCATATTCAGTGATAAAAGCCCACCTAGTGGCACTTCCTCAATCGGGCTTGGCATCCTTTTTATTATTTCCTTTTTACTATTTGCCTGAAGAGCTGTGAGAGGACATTTATACACAGAGGTTTTTACAATCTAAAGCTGTTGTTGTTTAAAAGGTTTCCTCTTTTAGAAAGCTAAAGTGCTTTGAATATTGCATTGATTAGTGTGATTACTCAGCTTCCCTTGACTACATCGGTCATGCAGATTTGGTTTCCTGCTAAGTCTATTTTCCTATTCTCCTTGGTTAATAGGATTTCTTCTATATTATTGCCCACCATGTTCCAAATGTGGCCTCCCTGAGCACAGGTTTTTCTTACAGTGAGTGTGTTGGTAAAGCTTGTCATCTGGAAAGCACATAACACACATCCATCTGCTATCTCCATCCAGCCCCTGCACGACATTAGATATTATCATCCGGATGAGCTGGATGTGTTTTGTGTTCGGAGGCAATCTGATGATTTTTTGACTTACTGAATGTATTCTCTCCTTGACCAGGGGGTCTGTTGTCATCCGCCGCTTTCTTCCAAGTGATGAATGGTCTGGCCTCGAGTGAGCCATAAATTGTTTTCATAGCAAAAGGTGTGCAGCCTATAGCTTGACGTACATTTAAATGCCAAAGATCAGCAGTGCGAGTGTCTGTATCAGGATTTTCTCACCTGAAAGTTCAAGCCAGGGCCAAGAGTATGAATTATTATTGTTTACATTAGCAACTGCAGCTTTGAAAAATAAAACAAACGTGCACAGTAGTCTTCTGTACATCCGGTCATCAACAGCATGCTATGTCTTCCTTCAAATAATAATTTTCACTAGTTTGTGACATACTTGTGACTATGTGACATTTCTGGCAGGTATACCGTCACTTCAGCAGCCAGTCCTGAGTGTTACAATATAGATCAAATACAGAGTCAAAGCAGAGAATGCAGGATTGCTACTTGGATGTAAGGAATTCTTAAGATGATGTCCTTTTTGGTGCTCTTCAGTGTGGGGATCAATCTCAAACTTGTAAAAAACAGAAAAACTGAGGCTCTTAAAAAGTGACAATTATAAAAACCCTTTATTTAAACATGGCTAATTGATTAAAAAATGGTCCACACCTCACATTTAGATTCAGATTTAACAAAAAGTCTACACAAAACAAAGTTTCCTAAAGCTGTAAGCCTTCCCCTTTTTGGACTTGCTTTCTAATGTCTACTTAACCCCAGTATAGATTCTACCACTGCACCTCAGCTGGTCCATCCGCACATAATCCTATTCAGAGTCATGACAAATTGATGGTGTGTGACCAGAAGAGACGTGAAGCCCAGCTTTGCCAATATAAATCAATTTATCCAACCTTTAAGCAATTGAGCAATAGAGAAAACATTTTGCTCAATAACAAATCTAATTGCAAGCTTTCCAAATCCAAACGTTACTAATGAAAATACTGAATATGCTACACGTTATTTTATTACTTTGGTTGAAAACTGTAGTTTTCCTTTACAGAACTGTGCAGCTACATGATGGATGTGGCTGACACACACAATAACTTTTGGAAACTTCCATGCAACATGGAGCAGAAATTTGAGGCCTCCTTCAAGAAGCGGAGGAACCCCCTGCTTAGAGGCAATCTCAGCTGAAGAGATGACCTCTAAATCATGTGTCTGTGGGCTGCACACGAGAGAAATAGTCACATGGTTAGCAATGGTAGCCTTTCAGCAAAACTCTCGCTTGTGCAGAAGAAGCTGTCTGAATCTAAAAATAACATGCATTTTATTTAGTTCAGTGGTATAAAAACCCTGTCCACATAAAGTTCACAACATCAGACCAAACAACACAGCAGAGCCTTCCGAAGGGACACACTAGATGGCAGTGTCACTGGAGATCATGTGGATAGTGTCACAAACTGATTGGACACAATACTAATTTTATATGATAAATTTTAAGCCCCTTTTGTTCCCCTTTCTGTAATATTACTGGGATTGTCTATCCCCAGTTTTCCATCTCAGTTGGCCAAGTGTCGCATTTATGCTCTAAGAGTGACACAGCATAAAAGCTAAATTTAAAAAAAAAATCTCAAATGTGGTGTAAATACTGTCTGCACACACCTAATATTAGGTTAGATGAAAGAAAGACAGGAATTTGAAAACAAAAAGTGAGCTTAAATGGTGCTAAATAAACAACAATGCCAGCAGCAGGGTCTATGTTAGATTTATTATTGGTAGTATAGTCAAACTGTTGGGCAAATACTGAGATAATTTACCTCCCAATGGCTCCACATTTGGCCGCTGCAGAAACTGCGACCCTCCTTTGAACTGGTCTCGCTTTGGTCAGAAGCCTTCACCCAAACTGCTCTAACAGAGAAATTGCACCAGAATAACAGAAAGAATCATGGTAAGTCTGAACGCCCTAATAGTGTCTATTTGATTTGTTGAAATAAAAGAGCATTGGGACATGAAATAATAACACATGAAGAAGAAATATGAACATAAAGCTCAGTGGAATGTTTTAATTACAGTGATTGTGATGAGGAATTACATGCGGCTACTGCGCTCTGGTTAAAATGTATTGTGTGTCGTCAGTGCCCAGGCTGTCATTACTGAATGTGTGGGCGGACATTCACAGCACGAGTTGACCTCACACTGTAATCAAATGGATCTCTGACCTAATAAATATTCACTGCTGGGAGCGAAACAAATATGGCTTAGCAAACTTCTGAAGCTACTTTCAAATCCCCGCTTTATCATTATGGAAACTGTTTGGCTTTGTGTGCTGTAATTGTTTTTGCCAGAGGCTGCGATGTGTCGAATGTGACGGAGTCAAGAGTTTAAAATTGGTCACAGGATGTCGGGTGGTGAGAAATCCTGCAAGACAACATGAAAGCAAAGCAGGGCATTGTGGTGCACAGAAGTACAAACTGTGATAGAGATTGAGAGAATGAGGACACAAGCAAGGAAACAGCTCAGAGGAGGGAGGGCAGAGGAGGGATAAAAGCAGGAGGCCCAGACAGGCTAGAACAAGAAAGCAAAGAAAATATCTAATTGGAATCAAGTGTCCTGACACAGAGCGTGGGCGACTGAATTCCGCAAAGCGTGCTGCTTTTCCAGCGGCGCAACACTGTAAGAAACAGAGAAAAAGGAGGGAAAAAAAATAAATTGAAATCCCCGTGCATAGAAGCAATTTTATTTCTGGGCGGGTTTGGTTGAGACAAATGACACAAGGGTGTGGAGGACGGCCACAACAGCATTTCCATTTCAAACTGTGGGCAGCTAACAGGCATTAAACACAACAAGGCATGTGAGGAAATGCTACCCAATGACATAATACAAACCGCTAATTAAATTTCCAGTTTCTAATGAAGCCTAATTGTTAATGAGAGTGTGTGGTGTGCGTTTCTGTGTGCGTCTAGTGTTCCCGGCACAGGATGGAGAGGTCAAAGGGCACGGCTGCCCTTTAAGAGGTCACTCTCTGAGGCTGGTTTGCTCTGTTTGTTTTCTCTAATGGGGAGCAAAGCTTAAGAGGATAGATTTGTGGACTTATTACTAAATAGATTTGTGATTTTCATGATTAATCTCCATCTTTAGATTGATGTGAGCAGTGTCAAACTCAATCTGAAAAATGCTGTATTCATTGTTTTTATGTCAAAGGCTGGTAATAGTCCATTTCTATTCCTTTGCATTTACATAAAGCTCTCCAGAGGCCAGATAAAGCATTCATAAAGGAACAGATTTGGCTTCCTTGAGTTTGACAGCTTCAGATGTTGTGAATTCATTTTCCAGATTGTCTGTGGATTCATGGCACATTAAAGAGCGTCATACCCTTGTGTTGTTAAAAGTAGATGAAGCGTTTAAGAAGGCTCACCTAACCCTCTCTCCTCTCTCTGCTCTCAGTGTGTGACCTTTGCTTGTCTAAGGTAAAGCGTGCAGTGTGCCTCCAGTTTGTGGTGAGAGACTGGGGGCCCCCGCAGACACTGTGGCTGACCACGGCCCCGAACCGCAGGATATACATTTACTCATGTCATATCACAAAGGAAGCGGGCCAGATTTAAGCGTGATATGCATGACAGTGTTTTTCCTCTTTTGCTGGTTTTGGGTTATAACTGATGAAAATGGATCTGTGGATGTTTTCCCATGGTCCCTTGCTGTACTGTTGTTCCTGCTGTGTGGGCTTCCCCTTTTGGATCTTTTAGTGTTGGCTCCAGACACAATGCTTTTCACTTGTTTTCTCCTGAAAAATTCTTAAGAAAGAGGTTTGTCTTCTACTTTGGTGGCTCATTTCCCCTTCCCAAAAAACACATGTAATACATATGAGAGTCAGTAAAGGCTGGGTGGGGAGTAAATATTTCATACCCGAGACCCCTTGATATTATAAAGGGCCACCCAAGGGACTATGACTTTAAGTGAATATCCAAACATTTTGAGATTTAGAGAAAAACAGAGCCTTTAAGTGAACTGCTAATTGCTTAAGTCTCTATAAGTTTAAATAGCAGTAAAGCTATGTTGTATTCTCTTGTTATGCCATGTGGTAATTAGCCTCACTTCTGATGAGGCGCTTAGCTGCAATTAGTGGTTAAGAGCACAGAGACATTGTTAGTTCAGAGTGACGTCGGCTCGGTAGGACTCACATCTGCGACCATAAAACATTCCAAACAAATAGGGCTCCGAGTGTGTTTTTTTCCCACATATTTCTTAAATGGAACAGCAGGTTTGCCGCTCCACATACATCCCACCACCTGTGTCAGGGGGAGCGACCAGGGACCACTTTCAGAGTGTAATTGAAAACCTAAGGCTCTCACTGCGGTGGACACGCTATTTGAGACTCAGAGGGCGCAAAGGGAAACTCAACTCCAGTTATTGTTCGCCATATAGCCATAATCAAGGGAACACCCTTTCTCACTATAAAGTCAAAAATAGTGGTATAAAGTGAGAGTGTTGTGCTGATAAAACACATTATGTGCTATATACAGTTATTTAAGGATTTTGCGGTCAGCCTGGTAACACAATGGAGCATTAGGGCAGCTCTGTGGGGCCACGCTGGCTCCAGCTGCAGACAGGAGGGCATTTTTCATTAGCGTCAACGCTGGCCGCTGCATTGTTCAGGGGCATATCGACACTTGACATAAGCATTCAGGACCAACCCAGAGGCAGGGCGTACCTTCAGAGAATCTTAGTTGTGCACAGTCATCCTGACACGCCCTGTAAAGCATAAACACCAGGAGACTCAGGGCTGAGAGGCAGACAGGCCATCCTTCACAGGTCATTCATCCCATTCACTCCGGGAACCACTCGTAGGTTGTGTAATCTCAGAAATGTGAAGGTCAAGAACAGGAGAATAACAATAACATTTTTCAAGTATAATCTGCCACAGATACGAGGACTGTATTGGAAACTTACCGTCTGACCTTTTTTTGTTTTGTGTGTTGCAACATTTTGGTCGTTAATTTATTGACTGGTGTAGTTAATAATGAAGCTATAGGATATATCAACCTGTGAGTGCTCTCACAAATCCACCAGATGAATAGGTGACAATAGTATAATAGTACCCAATTATAAGAGACATTCTGATTAAGTAATTCATTTCTGTTTTTACTGTTTTTACCCATTTCTACAACACATAATGATGGAGTGAGTGTGTTTTCCAAGATCTACAACTCCCGAAATCCAAATTCAAGTAAAAGAGAAGATATAATGTTTTATTTAATACCAGCCGCTCATTGCCTATGTCCTTGACCCTTGATGTAAGTCTTCTTTCCCGTTTAAGTTGAGTTTGACACTGCTGCTATAAAGCGAACTGTTTCTTCTCCAGTATCCCTGCAGAAAAGGAATTATTTTGCCAACATTTGGGGAAAGAAAGGGGTTTACCCACAAAAGGTCCAAGGCTACAGTCAACAAACACAGATCATTCACGACATCCAGATGCTTTTGATTCAAAGCTGCAAATGTGAAACATACCTGTTGGTTTCCTGGAAATAAACACAGTGTGGTACGATCTAACACTCCCAGCATTTGAGAAAAATGTCTTGAACAGAAAAGCGCTCTTCATAGCTTTTACAGCTTTGATTTCATTTAACACAAGTTTTAACACAAGTTTGTCCAAGCTTATTAAACAGTCACACAGCACCTCTTGAAAGCCATTAACAACATGTCACGGCACATAAACAAGTATAATATTTGTTTTCTGCAAACCCGTGGTGTCTCTTGCTCTCGTTAATGGCAAAGAGCTCACGCTGCTTTACCCCTAAGCCCGCTCCAGATGGGACGTCTGAACATTGCTTTGGAAAAGTTAAAAATAGCCCGCAAAGTAACACTTCATCTATCATCCCGGGCCCTGTGGCAACCAGCTGAAAGAGAACAAACCGCGTCACTTTGTCTCAACAACGAAGGAGATGCTGGAAGAGCTCTGACAGCTACAGGGATGTTTGCTTTTTTGTGGCAAAAAAAGGAGAAAAACCTTAAATTCAGACCATGCTTCTTTCAGAAACGTCACAGTCAAGCATGTAATACTGAGAAACACGTTCCCAGTAATTCATGAAGGGATTATTTTGCTTTGCTTTTAACACTAACGACGGTAAAGGAAGGGTAAAACCACTGCTGCCAAATTGGTTACATTCAAATAACTGCTAAAATGCATAATACTCCAAAAGAGAAAGTGTGATTTTGACCATTTTAGTCCTTGAATTTGCTCATGAGCTGACTCAAGCTGAACGTTTTGTACACTGGGCTTTCAAATAGGATCTGCTTTATCTCAGGTGTTGTGGTAATAAGCGCCCAAGGCTTTAAGAGTAAGCTATTTCCATCATGTCGTGACATATTTTTGGTGCATGGGTGGTTGGTTGTACATGTGAAATGGCCGTTGCAGGTGTGGGTTTGTGTGTGCACTTTATTCGTGGGTGTGTTTGAACGTGTTATCTCACAAGAGAGAACACCCCGAGGAAAAAAGGAGGAAGAGAAAAAGGAAGTGAGAGGAAAAGCGAGAGTTTCTTCACCGCAGATGGTTATTGTTTAGAATTCCAGGGTCGTGATCTCACACCGTGCTCTCTTTCTATCTCTCAGATCCTGTAGGCTATGAATTAATCAAACGAAACACAAGCCTCGATAGTGTACAGCCTCGACTATCAGATTACCAACTGCAGCCCCCGTCAACAGAAATCACATTAGTCGGGCAATAGGCTGAGACACGTATGATTACAGTTGCAGCCAGCAGTATTTGGTATCTTCTGAAGGAGGCGCAGTGGAAGTCATCTTTTACACGTTACGAGACATTTGAAGCAGCCCACCTGGTTGTGTGGAAGAAATACAGCCGTGTCCCTCTGCATTTTCAAGAGTTGAAACTGAAAAGTATTGTGAAATGCAGTGCACTCCTCCTAATCAGTTTACATAACCATAACAGTCATAAAAGTGAGTGTGCAACAATCCCTTTTTCCACACTCAACAACTGCCACCTTCACTAAACAGCCCCAAGTAGAGGCAGATTGGATAAAAAAGGTGGTTTATGGGAGTTGGATTGCTTGGTTTGATTAATACAAAATTGATTACTGTGTAAATCAAGCAAGTGGATATGCAGTATGATGCAGTGATTGCAGGGAGTCATATGAAGTGTAAGTAGAACTGTATGTAGTGTGCACAATGTATGGCATTGAACTGCACTAAGAGTATGTGATTTTAGACAGTGCTAGACTTCCTCCTCAGTCTTTCTACTCTGTTTACTTTTGTGCTAACCAGGGGGGATATCCTGTCTCTTTCTTCACTCTTTTCTGTGGAGCAGCCAGTCAAGGTGCAGTAAGGATGTCAGGAGGCCAATCCTCTGATAGATAACACTCCCAAAAAAGCCTCTTTGTTTGCACAAGGCACCCGGCAAAAAAAAAATCCTTTGATGGGATGAAGTGTACCCCCGTCACCCAGCGCCTCACACCTCCCATTATCTGTGAGCAGCGTGGGCCTGAAGCATTTAGCTGCTGTCAGTCAGCAGCAGCACAGGGACGGGACTGAGGGCTGTCTTGGCTCAGAGCTGGCAAACAAGCCACAGAGGCCCCATTACTTTCTCTGCTTGTCAGGAAAGAGTTAACCCCAATGGGGGGAGGCCAAACATTAGGCTCAATGGTAACTGAGTGTGTAATTAATGCTGCAATGTGTCCAGTCCCCAGGACCTTCTCAACCTCAAGACCCTTTCTCAGACTCTGGAAGAGAGAAGGGGGTCAGCAGCAGGAGAGGGGGGCATCCGGGCCCCTCTTATGCCACTGCATCTGTCCAGTCTGGGGATAGAGTCTCCGCCGGAGCCTCAGGCCAATGACCCTTGTCGAGCAAGTTATGGGAGACAACAGATTGGTCTCTGATGACGGATGTAAGGAAGGCGTTTCATAGTCCCATGATTTATAACGACTTCTTTCCTCAAACTATTGATGTTTGGGAGAAAAAGCATTTAATAGCTTGGCCACAGCAGAACTGACTGAAAGAGCCCCTGGGGTAATTGTTTTTTGCTGCTGCTTGTGGAACAATTTGCCACTTTCAGAGGGTGAATTATTCCTGCCCGCGCTTAATGAGCTCACTTTTAAACAGTTATTTAAGGAACAAGCCTCATTTTGAGTTTGTTTAAGATGTCTTAAAATATTTTGGCTTAACGCTGCTGTTTCAAATCACTTTTGCTTTATCTTTTTCTAACCACATCTGGCTTGGTCATTACAGCGATAGTTACTGTGTGATTTGGCTGGTTCAATATAAGGTTTTATCCTATTATGGCTTAGGGGGAACAGATCATATTTAGAGCAGTTACATAAAGAAATGATGGCTGAGAAGTGTCTGCTGATATCTGGTGGGCATTAAGAGTCCACTGGGATTCTTACCATTGCTAATTCTGGGCTAGACGTCTATTGATTAATGCCCTACACTTAAGACGACTCTTATCATGCCTCATATTTGGTTTGGAATCGAGAGCAGATTCCTGAACTTGTTCATTTTTTGCCCAAAACCAACACTTCAGAGTCAAGACAGTTATATCTGCCCATAACTTTGTCCTCTTGAAGGCCGTGAGAGCATTTTTGCCTTGGATAAATAAATATGTTATGGAGATCACAGCATTACACTTCAGCTGGGAAATGTTGTTGTGTCATTCTTTGTTTGTTTCTGGTGCTGGCAACTGGTGATTAAGTATATTTTTTGCCCTGACTAAGATCAGCCAGTCAGTAAACAATAGTGTGATCGGTCGATGAGTCAGAAAAGTCAGAAACGGGAATAAACAAATACCACGCTTCAGCAGGAGTCTTGATCCACAGGAAACTGGGATTGGTAACCAGAGTCTCCAAGCGGCCTCCTATGTAGCTCCCCTCAGTAGGAATCTCGATGACCAAAAGCCACGTAACTCTCTTGTCAATGGTGGTGAGAGCTGCTCGACCACATGTGAGCATTCCTGAGGCACCACGGCCTGGCCACAAGCTCATATTTATCGTATGTGGTTAAAACGCCACAGAGGAATCCAGCGCCAACACATAGCACAAGGAACACACACACATTCTGTACAAAGTCGGTAATATAGACAGAATCAGCAATATTGTCAGTGTCAGCAATCTAACTCCCGTAAAACAAGTCTGTGAAGACGTCTGGCTGCCGCTCAGTCACGATACGAGAGGCCTCCCAGACTGGTGCACGGTAATTACTGCTCCTCTGAGTCTTTTGTATTTTAATTAACCCATCGTTAATGGAGTTTAATCACTAACACCAAAAAGTCCCCCTGTATTTACAATGCCTGTCGTGTTTGTTGTAGCAGGTATAACGACAGTCAGGTCGGCCGGCTCTGACACACACACAGGCCATTAGCAGCCAGTAAGAAGTGCGGGGAGTCCTTCCTCTGGGCCCTTTGATTGTGGACTGTCTTAGTAGTTTTAGTGGTGCTCGGCTATTATCATCCACCAAGGTAACATGCAACGGCGCTTTTATGTCTTCCCTGAACTTTGGACCCAGCTGGATGTGTTTAGAACTGTTATAATGTAACAGAGGTTCAAAAGATTTCACTACCTTCCATTTAGCTCTCCTGCTGACACCGTTGGGCCACTTTAATATGCTTCCACACCGGGTCTGGTTCTCATCAGGTCCATATGAGGGAAAGGGGAAAGGTGGGTGGGTTTGACAGTGGGCTGGCCTTACTGGGAGAATCAGTCTGATAAAGTGTGATCCATTAGCCGCAGTGGTGCTGAAGCCTGACAGATACAAGTGGCTTGTGGGCTGATTAGCGCTTCCAGACAGAGAGTGCCTTACATGAGTGGCATTATGTTATGATAATCACTTTCAAATGCGTGTTTTGACTTCATTTTAATGGCTCACTTTAGCACAGACTAAAGTCTGGCCTAGGGGCCAATCATAGCACAGGTTCCTATTTAAATAGCCTGCCAAGCTGTCAAAGTATTCGTTCTTGTACTCAGTTATGTTTTTTTTATTGAATATAGACAGCTTATGATTAGACCAAGGCCACATCTGATTTTTTTTTTAATGAATATTATGATTAATTGGAAAACGTCTATCTTCACATTCGTGGCACATTTCTAGAAAAATAAATCACTCATGAGCTCTTGCTGCTCTCTCCAACAGTCATTAGTTTATGTGACATACATGTTACCAGATGAACCAGCGAGGCACCACATTATTTGATTTTTATGTATTTATGTATCTATTTATTAATTTGTTATTACTTGTCTCTGTTATGTTTACATGTACAGTTCAGTTAGGCCACTGTCAAAGTTTATATGCATGGAAGGAAACAATGTGAATGCTGTTTTTGCTGTGTAGCCTTTACTTTTAAAAATAGGAGCAAACGTTTAACCCTATGAATGAACCTTACTTGCTCTTGGCGCTGCAGCATGGGACAACTTCACTATCTAATAACTGAATCAGTCTGGAAATAGCAACATTAATACGTTCTGAGTTGAAAGCATGATAACACAATATTTGGACCATCTGAAGAGAAGATGGATGCAGCATAAGCTGTGATATACATAACCTTTTCCATTTTTTACAAGAAACAAGTTAGCAAGCATCCTGAAATGTATCAGTCTAAGCACATTTTTCTCACAATTGTCATCTCTTTCCTCGTTTATTTTTCTCTCATAAAATAAAACTGTGCCTCTTGAACAATGATACTCAGGGAGGTGCTGTCACAAGTTTAAATGGCCTTGTTAAGAGAAACTTTAACACCTCTGTGTTAGCATTGCATGTGCAACATTTGACTCAAACTGTGGTTAAACCTGAGCCTCAGTTTTCAAGGTGCCCAACAGCCCACTGCCCCCAAAGCATTAGGCCAGGCATTAGCACAGAGTATTTTCCTAGGCAATAGCGTCACTTTCCCCTGGCCTCTCTGGAGAGTGCGGTGGGACGCTGTAAAACTTTACTGAGGGGAGTAGTGCGACATGGGAGTGTCTCACCTCCATTAAAGTCCTTGCCAGGGTGCTGTGGCATTTAAACTCTCATAAATAAATAACGGTGTGATCTACAAACCCCTAACATGGAGTTCCCCATGCTCTAAGAGGGAGCAGCAGGGGCTCTGCAAGAGGTACAACAAAAGGAGGAGGGTCAGCGGAGGCGTAGTGCTCTAATGCTGAACCAATTGCTCCCAAAAACTTTTACAGTTGCCACTAATACGTGCTGGCCCTCTGTAGTTGTGCAGAGCCTCAGCCAAGCCTTTGCTCCTCGGGACAACCCGGCCACCAATATAGTCATCATAAGCAGGCTGTTTTTCTTGCTCTTGTTTTACAGGCAGAGGGGTT
This sequence comes from Rhyacichthys aspro, assembly GCA_036850595.1. Classification (NCBI taxonomy): domain Eukaryota; kingdom Metazoa; phylum Chordata; class Actinopteri; order Gobiiformes; family Rhyacichthyidae; genus Rhyacichthys; species Rhyacichthys aspro. The sequence continues at coordinate 16,626,569 of CM072162.1, read as the reverse complement.
AAGTCACCAGCATCTGGAGGCCCACACTGCAACTGAGGGAAGGTCAGCGCAGGAGCAGGCTTTTTCAATAGCATTAAATAGAAATTGCTCGTGCAAATAGTAATAAGGGAGTGGTTTGAGAGCAGCTTACACAATGTAAATTCAGTCAGGTGTGACATTAACAGGCAATATCCCACTGCTGGCAAACTCAGTTTATGCTAGTTGTCCAAAAATGAGAAATAAAATGCCAGAGAGAGGAATGGATGAATGGCTGGTAGAACTGGCAAACAGAGTGAGTGGAGCAATTAAGAGTGAACGGGCTGACATCATGAACATCGATACAAAGACTATGTTCAGACTGCAAGCACAGGTGCACAATACTGAAGTTGTTTAAATGCTACGAAGACACCTTTTGCAATAAAAAACCTAACCTCAAAATCATAGGAATTTTTAGGCTCACAGTCATGTTGATGGTCCCTGACATGAAAAAAAGTCTCCTTTTATAGACACATCACCAGGCTGAGTAGATATTCGACTTTTTAACTCCTCTGCCATGTAATGGAACTGAAGTGTGGAGGCACAAAGAGTCTATTAGTGCATGCACATTTGGAAAAGTTATGTCGTTTTCACACGCCCACACTGGAGTGTCACTACACAACATCCTGAAGAAAAAACAAGGAAGAGACATAAATAAGAATGTCATTAAGACGGTGCTTACAGATTCATTTTTTAGCTCTTAGCGCTTTGTAATGACAGGGCAGATGATAACTGTCTCTCTGACCACCTCCATTAATCAAAGTTATGCTGTTTCCATTAGGTTTAGCTAGTTTCCATAATGTCTATCAACCAGCCAGTGCAGAATTATAACAGTATGAGAGTGACAGTAATGATATGACATAAAGGCCACATGTGGAGGGAGCTTTTTTATTATTTTGTAAGTTCTTGCAGTAAATGAAGCCTGCAGTCAGAGCAGAGAAAAGCTCACAAGGCCAGGCTCTGTCAGTCTCCTGAGGTAATGCACACTGTGTCCTGCTTGTGCTGCATAGGGAGGATTTAGGGGGATTTTGGATGGGCCGCTCGTCGTGGAGTCCCTCTCATATTTACTAGATGGACAGTGTTTGCAAAGTTAGACTGATCTGTGGTTGGAGTTGAGCCTGACACTGAATAAAAAGAGCAACAAAGACAAATGATTTTTCCCTTAAGAGCCACCAGTCTTTTACACAGAGAGGGAACAGGACATGAGCTACAGCATATTGTTTACCCAGGTGTGTGTTGGAGCTTGCCAGCTGCTCTGCAACAGTATTGAAAGCAGACTTGAAGCTTATGCACAAACCTGAACAAGAAGAACATGTCCTTTACAAAAATGGATTGGTTTATTGTTTCCTGAAAGCAAATCAAGCCTGAGTTATTGGTCAGAAACACACTTGGCTGCAATCACAGCTCTAAATTCACATATGCCAAACCTTTCTTATCTTGGTAAGGGGAATTTTCAGCAATCAAGATGATTTAGATATGTAGAGTACATATGTTATGGAGGGAGTGTATTAACAGTAAGTACAGGCTCCATCGCACAAGAGACATAAGTACATTATAAAACCAAAGTAGTTTGGCTCTTACGCTGTATTTTTCTAAATTTCACTGTTATAATTTTGAAACTATGAACAGAAACACAGAGGAGGTTCTGCAGAAAGTGTCTGGCTTGCCTGCTTAGTTTATATCTGACTGTGGATTCATATTCCCAACCCCAAATTTTCTCTCAGCATGAGAGAAGTATTGCAACAGCTATTGGCAGAAGATCCCCACTACAAGGTTTTTTCATGTGAATGTTTAAAAGTATTAGCATGATAGTAATGCCAGGAAAAGTAAATCCTCTAGTGCATGCTCGTATGAGTTTATGAACGTGTGCGTAGACAGAGACAAAATCAATCGCCTTAATTCAGTGGGGTATTTCCAACCAGTCCACTGCTTCTAATTATAATCGGCCTTTCAGTCATTGTCTATTCTCTCCTGCTTTCATTCCTGTGCCATCAGTTTCATATGGTTGTAGTTTGCATTAATTCATATGTGGTCCACGTTTGAGTTTGCAGCCTCAGAAGTTTAATCTCAGCCCAATCACAACAGAAAGGTATGTCCCGGATACTTCTAAGAGACCGATCCCATCCTTGCCCTCTGGCCATACAATAAAGAGCAGCTATACTCTTACATGTCGTACATAGTTCACATCTTAATCTATAGTTAAACAAAGTCTCAAAGAATAATGAAACAAAACAATGTCCTTGCAAAGCACATTGTGAGATTACAAAAGTAAACAAAAGACGAGATGTTAAATTGATACCATAATGGTTTTTGAGCTCTAATGGTTGCAATTTTATAGTTATTTTATGTGGAAGAAAACCATGAGCACAATGCTCTGCATTACTGAGGAATTTGAATTGGACAAACAATGCCACATGCATTTATCACAAACACACTGCAGCACAGTCAGGCATTTTTATTGTTAGCATTTTACATGTTGTGTATGTTTGGCTCCAATTGGTTTTCACTTCCCTGGGCTTAGCATGAGGTCTCTTGCTCTTGTTATGCTGTATGTCTGTCTGGTTGCTCTGTTAATCATTGTATATTGTCCATCTGCCTGTGCTTCATTATCACCAGGAGAAATCCTTGTGGTGGATTTTGTAGGAAACTAAAGTGCTCCTTTACTCAGAGAGTGGAAGCCATCGCAGATCCAAAAATGGACCAATTAAAATTGACATAGAAATGAAAGGCCATATCTGTATGATTAGTGGCATTAAAGGGAGTTGTTTCTTTTATTACTCTCCTCATGAGGACCAATCAGGCCAATAATAAATATTACTGGGGCTGATGTGATGCCATATTCTCTAAATGTGACAAACTGGCTCTCGTAGCCTGGGTGGTTTTCCACGGCACTGATCTGACTTGACATTTGAGAGGGTATTCCTCCTTTGGCAGCGATGGTGGAAGATAATGACTGCCATATTACATCAACATCGCGCCATGCCAACAGCTCAACTGATGACACATCCCATGATGCAGAGCTGTAATAAGCTTCCCATCAATGGTTGTCACACGGTTCTCAGAGTAAGTTATGTCTTCACAAGCAGTGTCGTAAGAGACCCTTACACAATAGTTCTGCTCTCAGAGGGACTGCAAAATACATTCATCTAAATTAAATATTTTACATCCATTTGATTGATATCCATTTACAATTTTTTCAAGTTTTTGGCAAATATTTTGTTTGTAAATAATGAGACGAAAAGAATGAAGGTATTCTGATCTCTAAAATGAACACTATGAAAAAGTTGTAAAATCCAAAAGTTATATTGTACTCTATACTACTGAGACACAACAGTAATTTAGATGTAATTTAACATGGATTAACCTTTTTATGAGTAACACTAAGGTCTCTATTGTACTCATGAATCAAGGTTGTTGTTGTTAAAGAAACATTACAGCTGTAAGAAACCTGTTATTGTTAAATGGTGAACAGTAATTGCACCGCTGCACTGTAATCCTAAAGAGCATTTGTTCAAGGTCTACCTCCACTCCAGAGAGCCTATGTAAAAAGGAGATTATTCTGTTTACTTGACCACAGTAATTGTCCTTCAGCTCTTGTTGGATCTGTGACTGTAGAAGATGTTGGGCAATCAAGCCAGTTGAGCCAAATATAAACTCCAGGATATCCCCCAAAACAATGCAGTGAATAGTAGTTCTGACTTTTTAAGAATGAGGAAAACCCACAAAGCAAAACTGTCCATTTAAATGTCCTCCATTATATTAGGATATTGCACTGGGTTGTCAGGTGTGGGTGGGCTTGGATCTTTGTCAGCCTATTAGCTTGAAGCCGCAGACTCCCACCTCACCAGTTTAGAAGTCACAGCCAGCCAAGACAAGGTGGTGGTCTCCATTTTACAAATGAAAGCAAATTGTTGTAAATTGTGATCATCACTTCCTCTCTTGATCCAAGGAAAGCATTTTGGAGGTGGTTGGAGATTATTCTACCAGATGCTGGTGTAATGTCGTATGTTTGGCTTTACCTATCCATCTGGAACGCATTACACAACACAAGGTACAGGCTGTCATGGCAACATGGGCAACATGGCCCCAGACCTGGGCCAGATCAGTGAGGTCGGCTCTTAAAGCAAACAACTGATGTCACTGAGAGCGTTAAAGTGAAGCTGCCAGGTCCACCTCGCCTGAGATGCTTTACATTAGAGAGTGACAGGAGCCCACTGTTATCTCTACACTCATGTGCATCCAGGAAAGTGCAGCTTTGTGGCCTACAGCAGTGACTGCAGTGTCCTTTAGGTCAGTGTTTGTGGTGAGCAGATTCACTGTTGGCTGCAGTTGGGACAGGGCCATTGTGGTTAATTAGCGGACAGAGATTTGGCCCCAAGAGGGTCAGCTCGACCCACCAGTGAGCTCACATCCCCTCATCTTCACACTCACATGCACGGCCGCTCCCCAACTATGAGTCAGTGCACAACTAGAGAGACAGGAAGTCATTTTACCCACATCGGGCCCATCTCCAGTCTCATCGCCTGCCAACTCGCAGCAGTGTGATTACAGGCGAAACTGATTAAAACAAAACAACTTAGTTTAGTTCCCCTCCTCCTCTACGCACATACAGTACACATGGACGGTGACCCCCCCAACACACAATGAGGCGAAACAGGATGCTGGAGCAGGATCCTGGCTATTTTTTAGCCTCTAATGGCATCCTGATGGATCACAGGTGTCTCCTGAGAGTTGCACACATACAATGAATACACATGAGATGAGTCAGTGCCCGCCTTCCTGGTTTAATCATTTAATGATTATTATGTCTCTAGGTATTTCCTCATGCTTGTTCTTTGGTACCTCTCAGAAGCTTCAGTCTGGCTCCTAGAGTTAAAAGACTTAATAATAAAGTGATGAGAAAGCAAGTCTCCGTGGCAGCCACATAAACATGCCTCTGACTTTTAAAGGATTTTCCCTGAGACATCGGATGCAGGTGCGCTGCTGAGATCAAAGACGCCAAGTAAGACCTACTTAGTTTGAGAACTCCAAGAGAGCTGATTTATTCCACTAGTCCCACTGTAAAATGTCCTGTAGTTTGTTTGGGAGTCTACGCCTAATGGTGTTGTACTCCAACAGAAAATTGAAATGGGATGAGGTATTTTCATTGTGAGAAATTTGATCAGGTAAGGTTCATTACTAATTTTGAGATTAAAGAATACAATTTTATGACATTAACATGTTTCCTCTAATTCATCAGTTTCTTAAAAGAGTCATTATGACACAGATGGCTTTAATCACAGGATGTGCCATATGTATTACGACTCTAAAGTACCTGACAGTACCATGTGGGTTAGGCCATGGCATCTGTAGTGAATTACAATAATGCATTACAGTAATGTATGATCTCTGTAATGTCACTCTGGCAGGGTCATGTTAGACTTTCACTTGGTTTTAATGACTCTGCCACACCAGGGATGTTGTTTTTAATATAGCATTTAGCTTACACTACATGCCACAGGATTGGGTCAGAAGTGGAGCACATCCAAAGCACAGTGAACATTTGCTGTTCGCTCATCCAATCCACCAAACATGTGAGTCCAACCCAAGTCAGTGAACCTCTGAGGCTGAGGCAAGTGCCAGCAAACAAATAAGGCTTTCACTGTAAGGCCTGGGCATTACCATGGGAACTGTGTGTCTCACTGCACAAAATGACCATAATGAAGGATAATAAAGTGTATTATACAAGAACACAACACTGTAGTCAACCAGAAAGCACTTGAGTGTAAATTAGAGTTAGTCTGCTGGAATATGTTTTAACACATACAGTAAACTCATGTTTATTCTAGCCACTTCTGTCGCTTCCCATCTGTCAGTTTGTAATGTTGCAATTAGAGGCTTATAAATATAAATACAAAGAATGAATCTAACTTTAATCATCAGTGCTGTCCTGGTCTGATCCCTGGGGTGACATTGGCGTCCCAGAAGAAAAAAGAATGCCAAAAAGATGACGTGCAGTCATTTGTGATCTGTCAATACTTGCCTCATTTTCCTTTGAATTAGTGGATTTACCGTTAGACTCAGAGTCATAATCAATGAAGCAAAACAGATTAAGAATGGAACAAATATTTCATGCTCCTGATAGAGTAGAAAAAACACCTGTGTTACATCATCTCTAAAACCACAATTAATCCTACAGATAGTGTTACTATATGTTGTTGTGGGGATTGGGAACATGAGGGAAGGACTTTTACCGAAGCTTGAAATTCTCTCACATCACTCTCTGGTGATGTTCAGAATTCCTTCAAATCCTACTTGTTGTTATCTGCAATGGAGCTTTTTCCTCGAGTATTTTGTAGCGTTTTGAGCTGGGATTTATCCTCTTCGTTTTGTTTACTCCAAGCACTCATCGCGGGCTTCTGTGTGAGCAGTTTCAGTATGAACATCTGTCAAGGTGGTCATAAATAACATTTATTCAGCTCTCAAACTGCCTTTCCACTTTAAGCTTTGCGGCACAAGATAAATGCCTTGCAAAACACACAAGTCTTAAACAGCGGCATGCTCAAACATTGACACACAATAAGAGATATGCAGCTTTACTTTCACCTGTGTGATATCCACCTAGGTCTGTTTCTAGGCATTTCACACACTGTGCTCACAAATCAAGTTACTCCCCATTTTTCAAGTCGGTATCAAAGCGATAATGGAGCTGGAGAGATTCCAGACACTCCCTGCACAATCCTTTAAGGAGAGGAAAGTGACATATTTATATATCTATACATTTATGATGAAGGTTAAGTAGCACAATTTTCAAACCTACATTACTGTTATTTGGTCCTCTGACAGTAACATGCACAAAGTCACTACATTCACAGTTTTGGACTGATGTTTTTAACTCTATTAGGCCGTCACATGCACAACAGAGAATTGAACGAGTCCACAGCACTGATAAGCTAGGCTACATCCATGATCAGCACTTGGCAATTGTGATTTTAAACAAGCACATGACTTAACCTGACAAGCCAGATGGTCTGTTCAATAGTATATGGTCAATCCGGAAGTGCATCCACAGAACGCATTTGCAAAGGGCAGGTACTTTAAATGAGTACCTGGCTGGTGACTGGATTTGTACTGTAGTATCTGTACCGCATTGGCGAAACCACCAGCAGGTTTGTATGTACATGGATACTTTGCTTGGAGCAGTTCAAGATAGATTTCTGTGAATTTGTAAACTCTAATCTCTCGAGAATCCAGCTACAGCAGTTAATAAACAATAAACTAGCAACACGCGCTTTTTCCTTTTAAAGTTTTTATGTGAGAGACCAAAACAACCAACAAAGAAGTTCAGTTCAATATGTTTTCTAATCACTCTAAACATTGTGCCAGTCTCCTATGACCATGAATTGGATTATCCAGGTTAGTATCCTGGTCAGAGTAAGAGAAAGTCAAAGTTGAAATAAGACATTTGCATGCATTTTTAAGACAGCAAGGCACATTAATGTTTGTTAGCTCAGTAGGTTTGTTGTCAGTCTTTGATTTCACTGTATACACTTTGAGTTAAATAATCTACTGCTCTCCAATACTACTTTGGTTAAAGATGAGCTGTTTTACAAATGAAAAATCATATAGAAGTTTACCCAAAGTTGACAGTGTGTGCCTTCATATTTTACACATGCTGCCATATGGAGCACTGGGAGCACATAAGGATCACAGGCCTAAACAGTGCAAACATGAATGAGATCAGTTTGTATGGATGACATGCACCAAGTCATTATGAAGTTTAAACAGTACAGAGTTGGCTTTGTTCGCTTGTCACGGTGTTGTAAGGTTCAAACCCTCAAAACTATGAGTCTTTGCCGAGGCCTCCTCACCTCAAACACTGGCCTGTCCCGTATCATGTCAACATACCACATCTAATGGTCACCGCAGGGATGAGTGGATTTTCTGCTTGGTTTGTCGCCAATGCAGCCTCCCATAACTGCTTGTATCCCCTCTGAGTGACTGTTTCACAGACATCCTCGTAGGGAGTTGACACAGGCCGGCGAAAAGACTCTGTACGAGGAAGGGCAGAGCAGAGGTGAGGCACGGCTCATCTCTGCAGGGTCAAATGGGACACAAAGCAAGAGCTATGAATGTAAATACCACACTGAGAATAAGAAGAGGCTCCCAGGATCATTACTGCAGGACTGACTTCTTGTTTTGACATGCACAATGCATACCCAAGAAAGGAGTGCATGTGGGCTGTAGTGATTGAGCAGTCACCTGAACATACATGCAGGAGTCACCCATTGAAGCTGTATTATCTGCTTAGTCACACTGTGTACACTTATGCCATCCATGAAAAGGCATTTCCTAATTTATGCACCAACATGTTGCCATTACACCAGGGATGACACCGAATGCAGAGCAGAATGCATTTGTAACGTGTCTAATGTTAGCCGTGTGTGTGTGTGTGTTAACCTAGCAGCTTAACCCAATGTCTCAACCCTGTCAAATAAGGCTTGAATTACATGCTGGTTCAGGGTTGGGAAAACAACAATGATGAGTCTTGTCAAGGGCAAACACACTGAAATACTGAAAATAAAATATCATCATCCCCATGAGAAATGTCACATTGAGTTACGTTGCTTAGAAATGTGTTCTTGGCAAATAAATGTTTGTAACCAGATTACTATAATCCACTTACATTAGCTTCAAAATGTTGTGAATAGAACAAGGAACTGCATAGTCTGACTGTCTAGTTGCATCATGTTGTGAAAGCACTCAAATGATGTAGAGGCCAGAGGCTAGAGGCTAGAGGCCAGAGATACTGGGCTTGGCTTGAGCTGCACTTTTAGAGACTCCACACTTACTTTTAGAAAAATATAACCTCTGTGTTGTGTCCAGAGGAATTCTCTTATAAACAGGCTGAAGGACAATTAGCCTCAAATGCCAATAAAAACTAGATTTGTTATTAAAACATACTTTTTCTGGTGACAGTTAAATAGTTCCACCACATGTACTGTATGTGTGCATAATGAATTATAGTGAAAAAGAAAGCAGACATAGTTTAAACGTTTAATAGTATAATATCAAGAAATAATATTCAGGATTTTGCTGAAATGGTTTTAGAAACCCCTTTTATTACACATCTATGACTAAACCTACTTCTTATTGCCTGTATTTGACTGTGTGGCTCTCAGCCAATCACCACTCACAAAAGAAAGGAAAACATAGCAAACTTTATGAAAAGTGGTTAGCGCTTGTTCAAAAGAGCAAACCAGGATTTGATTTTACCTGGTGAGCTCTAAAAGAGGATTGGGCATACAGCCACGTATGTTTACAAAGATTTAATTTGGAAATTTTCCATATTAAATTTTTAATTTAAAACTGCAGCTGAGGTTTAATTTCATTACTTCACTCATAACTGTAACTCGTAACTTTGAGCAACCATACATTTAACTGCAAATAATTATTGGCCATTAAAACAATGTAATAATAACTAACTGTTTAAAAATATTTATTACAATGTTGTAATTTACTACACCATAACAGTATATATATTCCACAAAATATTATGCAACAGTGTTATTAAGTGATTATTTTTAGTTTTAGATTCAGTTACTGTTTACAGCTTGGAATTTATGAAGATTTTTACATTTTTTCCTCATTTTTTTGAGTATAGTTGTCATTATTGCGAGACAGGAGCCGGCTGTGGCGCACTTATCTGGAGGTAATGAGAGGTAACATGTGTGTAATGTGGTCCTGTGCACATATATTTGTCTCACATCCCCTGTGTCTCCGGACGCCCCCTTTTCCCTCCTTTCTCCTGCTGTCAAATAAATCCTCTGTGGCTGTTTTGAAAAACCTCCACCTTTTTGTGCCAAACATTCTTTTCCCACTTTCTCCCTCTCTTTCTCTTATTCCTCATTAAACTCCCCGAGAAGAAAGCATGTTTAGTGTGAGCTTGGGGGGCCCCCCTGACTCAGTTGTGGGAAGAGAACTGTAACGGTTAATGGAGGGAGGTCTCAGGTCCCCCGGGGGTAAGACACCCACATTCACCCAACAACAACAAGACAAAACATAACAGATCAGATCGGAGAGGGATGATGTTTCCGAGTGATGTCAGACCAACACAAATTGTCCCGAGGAAGCAGCGGGACTCCTGATGGGGCGCAGGTGATGGGGAGGAGAGGGAGGAATAGCCCAAGGAGACATGGCGCTTGTCTGGCTTGTTTCCCGGCCTCCCGTGTTGGAGCATGAAAAGGAGCAGGTCGTTTACACCCCAGTGAAAAAAGCCACCATAGCCCCGGCAGCACCTGGATGTTATTTGGGCTAATGGACTTGGGGTTTACTCAATAGTAATCAACCTGGGGGGGCTTGTCGCTTTGTTTCATACGCCACTTTTTCTTTCAGCACTTTTCCAAATACTGTAGGCACCACACACGGCATACTGTGCTTCTTTATGATAAATACTGTTTTCTCCCTGGGCGCCACCCGGGGGGTTCATGCATGTTAACCAGAGCACTCTGGGTTTTAATCCTGACTTAGTCCACTTTGCCCCATGTCATCTCCCTTATACCACTGTCCCCCCAAAAAGCTAAATTTATATCCAAATAGATTAGTTTTTTCAGTGCAATATAGTTTATGTGGAAAAAAATATGTCCAAATGAACAATGGCTAATGTTTACAGTATGTATTGACCTTTGTACCTTTATCTTTGGGAGCATGGATTTGCCGGAACAATACAAAACACTACTAAAGGTGCAGAGATTGCGCTCCTTTTAGGGTCACAGGGTATTTTTGTTGCGGTTCCACAAGTGGTGCTGGTGAAATCGGAAACATTGCTTGAGGCTGGTTGGTTATCCAGTTCCTAAAAGAAAAAAAATTAATAAAAGCTCAGGTATCATCTTGTAAAATCACCGATCTTTAATTTCTACATACATCTTCTTGTTTACTATGTGTTTGCTATTTTATCTCCTGGGTCTACCTGAAATCCCTCTGCCCTCTCTCTGTCCTTATCTCTCCTCTCTGTGGCCTGCCATTCTCTCTGTGTTTATTTTATTTTGCGCAGTGCAGTGTTATGACAAAGCCTTCACTCCCCGGATGTATGCAGTCAGTGCTTGTGTCATGCCCTCATGAGGTATGGGGGCCCTCGCGGCTCTACCAGCCCCACCCAACCAGGGCCTGCCCTTCTCAGGCTTAGTGGAGAGGAGACTCCTGCTCACACCCTGCCCTGTCTTGTCTGACACACAAACCAGGTATGGGGAGAGTAACTAATCCTGCTATCCTCTTTTTTTTTTTTTTTTTTTGCTTTTGGACAGTTCCGAAATGCTGGCGAGAGACATACAAGCTCTGTCCATGTTCATTCTCACAGGAATGACCTCATTCATACAAGCTTCAGGATAGTTTATCATCAGTCAGTGTCCTGTGGGGTTAAAACTTTTAGCTGAAGTCAAGACTCAATACCCGAGCAGTGTAGTTTATCAGGCTGCTGACTCATTTATTCAGTTTAGACTTTTTTTTCTCAATGGAAACACCAGACAGTTATTTTTAAATGCATCCCTCAATTTTCTTACTAAAATCCCCAAAACATTTATTCATAGGCCACGGGATTAATTTCATTTTTCAAAAAAAGGATCTCCAAGAAAAAAGGCAAATCAAGGGTGGTCTTCTAGTCTCCACACAGTAACTTACTTTTTTCTAACAGTTACTTTTTAAGGTGAAATGCTGATGTATAATAAATCGCCAAAAGGTTGCTCTAAGAAAATGTTTTGTTTCATCATTTGCTTTATGTTGGTGGTAGACAAGCTTTGCAAAAATGCCACCCAAGACACTGAGTCTGAACTCTACAGAGGGCTGCTTGAGAAGAAAATGGGACTGAATATGAAAAATAACCCACCATGATAAAAGCTGTAGAATGTGTTTCCACTGGTCTCATCTTCTATCCATCATCCCAACAGTCTGAGTGTGAAAGTGCTTTAAGTAAAACGTTACATTTCATCATTTTTCCATTCTTTAATTTTCACCACAAAGCCTGACATGTTTTAAGAGGTGCAACCTAATATTGCTTGAACTCCAGGACCTACCACAAAGATCTCTGGGTAAAATGGGAGGGAAGGAAGTGCACAGACAGGAGGACGGGCGTGGATGGAAAAGTGCGCAGTAACTTGGCAGCAGCACACCCTTAAGTAACAACACATGGCAGTGGAGGAATTGCACGTTCACGGACACCCGACGTGGATGGAAATGCCGTCCGAATGGGCCGCTGACCGGTTGAGAAAGGGAAGCTGATAAGACTGTGCCGTACCTAATTCCTTTCCATGTTCTCATCCTGGGTATAGGCATCACAATGGGCATGATTCATGGGGGTAATTCCGCCAGCTACTGACTTGGCTCCTGCTTGTATTTGGGAAGAATGTGACCTCACAATACGTCTCTTTCAGGCCCGTCCCTGTCTGACTGCGACCAGCCTCTCCTTGAAGCCCTGTTCTGTTAGAGCCTGCAGAGTGAGGACAAGGGAATGCGGCATAAAAGCAGCGCAGAGAGGCTAAGGACGGTCAGAGGGGGAAAAAAATGTAAAAAAAAAAAATCTCATACTCCTTCCACCCCATAGTGTTATACCCACTTAGTCTAATAACTCAATGATGTGCAGTGAGGAGGGGATTTTAAAACAATGAATGTGAAAGTCAACCACTGTGACGACCGCAGAGACGAGCCCTGATTGCACAGGGGAAGTCGAAAGGTGTGACGCTTGTTTCTTGTTTCCACATTACGGCCGCAAGTACTACCAGAGGGCTAGGCCTTAAGGGGACGATCTGAACAAGGACACGTGATGCAGAGCAATGTTTTGTAACCTGACACCCTCAAAGAGCTCTCTATCTAGAGCTTAAACAAACTGCAATCACTGTGTGTAATTATTTAGCTGTATTAGGCCATTTGAGGCTTGGTTAATACCTGCTTACATTCCATCTGTCTCCAACACAAAGGCCTTTGTCTTTATCTGAAGTCAGTGTTGAAATATAAATTGCAATGTGGAGTGGCTCAGGCAAAAGTGAGCTTATGGTGGATGGAACATAAAAGTGTACAATCAGATTCAAAGCCAATGGTGATTTAAAAGAAGAAAGCATGTGGTTTACAAAGGCTATAAAGATTCAAAAATGTTCCTCAGTGGCCAAAATGAGAGCATAATTCATTTCAAATAGGATTAAATGAACAATCAAAAGACAAGTAGAGTGAAACGTGGTGTGCGTCTGTGTAATTGTACGACTTCTCGAAAGCTGAACACTGGCGAGCTATTTTAAGCCAAACCCAAGCGGCAAAGGGAAATTTTATCCACTAATGTAGAATGCATGTCATTTGCGAGCACTTCAGGCATAACCTAAGTCATCAACAGCTCGCAGTTGGATGTAGATCTCAGAAATATGAGTTATTCTACCTCTTTAAAGGAGTTAAATAGAGCCTCAGTGGTCCAATAAATCCAACTTTTATTCAAGCAATTCACCCTTGCCCCGTTTAACGTAGCTATAGAGGAAAATCACTTTACAGACCTGCACCATCATCAAACACTGAACACACATGACCATAAACACATACACTCTGGCAGCAGCGGAGGCGTTGGCGAACACGCACCGCTACGCCACACACACAGGCATAAAAAGGGCGTTTACATACACGTTTGTCATGTCACCCTCCTTTACATCCTGCTGTATTTTGCCTCATAGAACAAGAAAATGTGTGTGATGTCAGCTCTGGCACAGCCCTGGTGTCTGAAAACATTTGATTCTCCGCCCCAGTGAATGAGAGACAGACATTACTCACAATAAAATGGAGACTATCTGTTTTCCCTAAAGTTAAAGCTGGTATTTGTTAGAGTTGAGCTGTGCCAAAGCTGGGCAACTGTCTGTTGTCTCTAACACAACGCAGATTTAATCAAGGAGACTCCACAAAACATCCGTCTCTGCCACTCAAAAGTCTTCTCTATCTCTAAGACTGGCAGGGCCAAACTGGCACTGTGTGTAAACATCAGTGGAGCAGAGTTAGTCATAATACAGCCTCATCTGGACATCAATCTTCATCCACTCGTCCTGCAAGCAGCGACGAGCACGTCTTGTGTTGCAGCTATAAGACAGGGCTAGCTTTACCAGGCCTGTGATTAATTGATTGCTCAACGAAGCCTGTGGAGAGTGTTTGGAGATTCCAATCCGTCCTCGCTGTTTGTCACTGCACATTAAGAGTGAATGAGCAGATTCCTGAAGCCTGACTCATAGACTCCCCAGGCAAACACCTTTCAAATAAAATTTAGCAAGAAACAGTACACTGGAAATGTAAATTGCTCAGCCATTTCCACCGTTTGATTTTTCTCCCGGTGTTGGAGGGAAACACAGATGCTGGAGGGTGAAGTTTGTTATGAAAAATAAAAAGAAATGGACTGCTGAACGAGCAATAAAATAGCTGATTTGAGTGCACACTGTTTTCATTTTGGCTAGGATTCGCTCTTATTTTTGGGATCAGTATTTTAGTATCAGCCTCTTTCACATCCAGGGCAGTAATTGTACAAATAATGATACTAGACATATCAAAACATGGAAGGTAATGCACAAAAAAGCTGTGAAGACGAGGCTAATCGGTGTACTCTGCTTACAGCACCAGTCATGCAATGTTAAACCAGCACTCACATCAGCTACACGGCCCTTCTTTGGACACTCCATATGACGCCCACTCAAAGGTTGTACCAGGTCCTCGGAGTAAAAAAAGACATTCATAGATGCAGCCCCTCTAGATGAAGACAAGAGTAATTACAGAAAATCAAGGATGTATGAAAGTGGTTTATTTTTACGGTTTGTGGGTACAAAATGATCTTTGCATCCACAAATCCCTTCCAAATTGTTGTCAAAAGCAGTGAATAGCTCCAATTTAACCGTGCCCTGTTTTGTCTAGGGCTTTACTTTTGCAAGCCATGAAAAGTAGATCAGATGGTTATCTGGTGTGTTATTGTTTTTATCCCAGCTGACAATGTGAGAAAGACTGAGCTAACAACCCACTCACAAATCCGCTGCTTCTATTTTGGTGCGTCGTCTAGACTCAAATCATTTTACTAGGGACTGAAAGCCACAGCTGCATGGGGTTTTTTCAAAAGCTGGCTAAAGTTTGACCACGTTATCCCTATGTGTTGTGCTTAAGCAAGTGTCTGTTATTGATTTCCTGCCAAGCACCTTGCAGGGTGTATATATGAAATGTGCAGATATAACGTTGAAGAGTTGGTGAGGTCACTTCCTATAACGGCTTTACGCTGGGGAAAAGATCGCCTGCAGTCATAAAATGTTTATATTAGTGCCTTTTATGGAATGTTCCTTGTCTACATAATAGTTCGCAGGATCATAAAAAACAAGGCCGACAAAGTGCAAATTAAGAGGTTTGTGGGGGTACTGGCCACCTATTTTTCCACACTTCAAGTCACAACATCTGTAAACAAAGTCAATGTGTTCAACAAGCAACACACACCCAGAAAGGCGACCGCAGATGATGTCATTTCAGGATAATGAACATTTGGAGTTGCGGAGTGAGCTGTGTATTTAATTAAAAATTAGCCTCTTTATTATTTGCCTTTAAAACTTTTGTTGCCTTAGAATTAACTCTTGGCAAAATAAACTAAGCTAAGTCAAGCTCTTTAAATACTGGACCACAAAATTAATTTCTGCAAGGCGGCAATGGGAGCTTCAAAATGTACCGCTTCATTCATTAAATTAAGCTGTTCTTAAGTGTCACCTGCAAGAACTGGAACACAAAGAAACAGGTCTCGTCACTGAATGGTCTGTGTGGTTGTGCCGAGTGCATCACTTCCCCGTTCGGGCCTCTTCGACATCCTGCAGCTGCTGAGAATCTCCAACGTCAGCATCCTCCCGTCGCCCGCTGCACTGTAACACACATACAGTACAGTGCCCCTTTATAAAGTGGCACCATTTATTCCTTATGACGATAATAAGATGTGGGGGAAGGGCTTCGTTCAGCTTTAAAATACAAGCCGGTCACGTCATCACTGTGAAGGAAACCACAATGACTTTATATCCATACCTATATCTGAACATCTGTGTAAGAGTGACAGTCACGCAAATGCAAAACAACATGTTTATAGGGAACTGCCCTTGTAAATGAAAGCTGCCGCAGGCTTGATTTGAAAATAGTATAAATCAAATAGTTAATAAAAGCTCCACACATTATAAATATGTATTATTTCATTTCAGGCAGCTGCCATGTTATTTCTGTGGTGCATTTTGAAGCCCCACAGTGAAATCTTTATGGGTTATTATTCTGACCAACTATAATGATCATTTGTTGTAACTGAAATCAACTATATAAGTGAAAAATCATGGAAAATGATAAGACCTCTGTGTTTTTTGTTTTAGTTTTTATGTGCCTAGTGCTTTGTCTCCAATTGTCCAATAAGAATGGGTTTATCAAGTTTTATTTATTGGTTCAGCAACTAATGAAACTCATGCAAATTGAATTAAAATTAGTTCTCAGGCAGACGTCATGGTTTTGCAGGTCTACTGCAACACACACACGTATACTGTACATTAATATAAGCAACTCATCTGAAAAATGGTGGAAAAATCATTTAAACTGAATGTAGTGGTTAGGGTCTGGTTATTTGTATGTGCCTTAAAATGTCCCCAAATATTCACGTTACAACAACATGAGGAGACCATACTTGTTACTTGGATGTAACACTTCTGCCTCAGTTGTATTATATGTAAACCCTCATCATCTGAACTGTTTCGCCACTAATTGACTTCACTATTGTTGTCAGCCGAGTGATTGAAAACGCTTTATTTAAACTTACATCAAACGCTATCTACTCCATGAATGATTTCTTCCCTCCAG
Organism: Rhyacichthys aspro; assembly: GCA_036850595.1. NCBI lineage: Eukaryota > Metazoa > Chordata > Actinopteri > Gobiiformes > Rhyacichthyidae > Rhyacichthys > Rhyacichthys aspro. The sequence continues at coordinate 16,609,712 of CM072162.1, read as the reverse complement.
CAGAACAACGTCTAATCTCCAGGAAACATATTGGTGTGAACACCCTGATCTAGCCCGGCGATAATGACTGAAAGGCCTGTCTTGATTAAAAAAGTGACTAAATTAAGCCAAAGCCTGATACTGCAAATAGGAACAATAAACACAAAGGGTCAGCAGGAAGAAAAGGGCCTCCATTAGCCTTCACAGTGGCTGCTGATGACTGATATGATAGCAGGCCCATTCAAACTGCAAATTTTACACATGATTGAGGCTCTATTGGATGTAATGAAATGGCCTTCCTGAATATTGCACTTGAGTAACTGTGTGACCGCTGCAACAATAGCCGCCATTATAGTTTGGGCTCCCAAGCTATTTTTCATCGTACCAGGTCCACCGTGTTATTACTGCAGAACTCGGAGTGAACCCAGGGCTTTGGTTTCTTACTGTTTCGGATGTGAGCAGTTTTCTCCAGTGGGAGCAATTCACAGAGTGTTAATTGACCACCGCAATCACTCAGCAGATTTATGGAAAGTCTGCTGGGTCACAGGAGACGTCCAGAGGAGGCTGTCCAGGGAGCGGAGACGGCCCCCGGGCAGCGCCTGGGGAGTTTCTGGGCTTTGTAACTACACTACAGGTTCATAAACTCTGCCTTTCTACTCTGACCTCAGGGTAAACGTATGTCACACAGGAAAATGATATTTAAATGTGAAATATAAAGCAAAAAGAGCCCATCGAGCTGTTATATTTATGCAATTACACACAGCATGAGCCAATAATTGCAAAACCAGGTCAAAAGCCGGTGTTAAATCATCTACTATCTTCAAATACAAGGCCAGTTTGGTGACCCAGTTTGCTGGCACTTTGTCATTCACTTGTACAGATGTGTACACTGTGCTAAGTGGGGGAGGGGCGGTAAAACAGCCATGGCCGCTCTGGTCCATCTGGTCCACTCTAATCAGCTTTCAACAACAAAGCTAGAGACAAGAGAAGGATACGAGGCGCATGTGTAAAAACAGATCCTAACGTTCACTACAGTAGTAAGCGTTGAACTCGTTTAATCATTTACACACAACGGCCTTTGAAGATTTCACAGAGCAAATACCTCTTCGATACTGTGTGAGGCATATGTTTAGCTTCAGAGGGATGAAATGATAATGGTTTGAGTCATTGTTGAGCCTGTAGTGCAGTGTGTCACTATGTCCGAGTACTAGTTTGAATGAATGTGTGTGTGGCCCTGCATCTGGACACTCTTAATACTATTTAATCCCTATCTGTCAGCCTGCCAGCCTTCTCCTCATGCCAATGCACAATCTACAGTCTGTCACTTATCTTCTGACACGAAACAAAGGGGTCCAAACTCTATTTAAAGTGATTTTTTTCTGGACTGAGGACGTCCCGGTGCTCACAGAAGGGCCTTTTCACCTTCAGGTGAGAGTCAACAATGTCTCATTTTAATAATCCACGTATTCTTTAAACTAACAGTGAGATTTAGTCATGTTTGCAAAGGATGTGAATCAAAAACTACTACTATATGAGTAACACTGTCCATGTAAGGCACAAGAGGCAGCATTTCCATAATGAGCAAGTACTGGCATCATTTAGTATTTTACTGGCTGCTTTTGTGGACAGTATGGTTAGGAAATTGCTCTGATATTTTAACATAAAACTGTTGAGAATAATTGCCATAGGCATGCCAATAATTTTACAGTTATTATGTGATAAGCTGTATCATTTCTTTTGATGAATCGTATAAGTGCCTTTTTGTACATGTTGCCCAGAGTGGATGATTTACGAGAGCTGTAAGTCTGCGTTCTGCTGCTTGGAGCCTGGTCTGAATGCCATGCTTTCTTACATAGAAACGCACTGCACTAATGGGTTTGTGTTACATGGCTAAATCAAGTCGAGCTGTGAAGCAGCTCCCAGCAAACCTTTATGATCCATTAAGCACCAGGCATGGTTTCGCTGGGGCGTCCGTGCCAGCTGGCAGCAACTACCGATCCGGTATCATAAGCAGCCTCAGCCAGTGATAGCTTGACTGAGGTTTTAAGAATTTCCCCTCTTCTTCGAGTTGATTACATACATGTTGTTTTCTCATTAGCCTAGGCTCCTCGTGGTTCTGTCTGTGGAAATGGATGATGGAATGAAGGTAAATGCACTTGGTACAATAAGTTAGACTAGATGTCTGCAGACAGCTTGGGAAGAGAGACAAGTCTGTGGAGTGGTTTGAGTTTGGGTGGAGACAGCAGCATTTACTGTAGAACTGCAGACAAATATGCATGGACCCCACCCTCGGCCAGTGATCAACTCCTCTGTCATCAGTGCCTTTATCATGCAGACAGAGATTGATATCCGAGGATCAGATTCCTCAGGATTCCTTTTGTGAAAGAAAGTCCCATTCCTCAAACATTTGGACTGTTATATTGTTATTCATGAAAGCTGGCTGCAACATCCACACACAAATAAGCTCCCACTTTCCAAGTTGTTTTCCTTTCGGCAGTTGTCAAAGCAAGGCTTATTCCTGAAAAAGGATATTGAAATGTTTATGACTGTGCACTACTGAGGAGGCTTTTGTCCTGAACACACTCCCGTACATCAGTGTGGTCTCGTGATGACTAATGTCTCAGGTCTGCTGAGTAAACCAACAGAAGAAAATAGTGCACTGCAAAAAGGGCTTAGGTACAAAACCAACATCTTATAAGACTGTCCTGAGGTTGTAAATCTATATTACATTTAATCCTGTATCATATCACCTATTATTTGTGAGTCCATCTTTTTGCTCCGTAGTGAATGTGATCTACCTCCTCAGCCATCGTTTTCAGGCAGCATTTGTTTTACGACCCTGCAGACAGATGAAGGGGAATTCCATGTTGAGTTTTTATCAGATTAAAAACACAGCAGTTAGCCAGCGTGAAGCCTGCTAAATCGACATGTATTCACTGAGCAGAGCGTTATCTAGGTCACAGGTAGATTACATAGGCAAATCAGACATTTCCTTGGATAATGTCACATTGCAGGACGGTCGTTGTGAATTCAGGAGCAGAGGAGGAGCAGCGGGGTCACAGTGGCCATGAGTGAGCGAGGGGAAGAGGCCAACAACAATAGTTCAAAGCCTTTTGGGTTGCATTTGATCCATTGTCCTGGCTGGTCTTTGGAGACCACTACCAACAAGGCATCACCTTACACTGGTCCAAAGAGTTGTGTGTAGCTGGAATGGCATGTGAGATTCATTTCAGCTAAAGGCCATGGTTACAAATATATATATATATATATATATATATATATATATATATATATATATATATATATATATATATATATATATATATATATAATATATTATATATATATATCTTTGCCTACAATTACAGTTGTAATTGCATACATGTTTTGTAAATGAATGCAAAAAGTGCAATAGGAAAAAGGCAGATAAGCAAATGGCCGTTATCTGATGGGGATTTGAGGATTATCACAATGGCCCATTTTATTCCTCACAGATTTTCCCTCCTGTGTAATTACCACTTGCCTTCATCTCTCTGCGCAGAGATTAATGTAGCGATGAAGGAAAAAAATCTCCCCACAGTCAATGTAAATTAGAGTGCACTAATCACACAATGATATATGGCCAATGTCAGTAACAAAACATTTATTGATTCAAAGGTTTGTTTTCTTGTAAAATTGGGCTTTGGTCACAGTTCTTTAGCATGTTCACTTGAGTCCTGAATGTAAGTTATGGTGTAAAAGTCAAGACCTCCATATTACAGTGTCAAAGGACCTACTAATATTTATTTAAACAAGAGTGTGAGATAAATGATAGTGTCAAGGTTCCCTTTTGCCCTTTCTATTAATGACCTGTTCCTGAGGCTGTAATTAGACATGAAAAACAATTCAAGGTAACACAATCAAAACCAGATAAATGTAGCTCATTAGCAGCTTTTTGAAAAGGGCTCTCTTATCTTTGGTAGAGAGCGAAGGCTTTGTCTAGTATCACATTAAAATTGAAAGGACTTCCTAGAAAGCTTCTCTACATCAACATGTGAGAATGGGCTTGTGGCCGGCTCATGAATGGCCGGGACAGAGATGTTATCTGGCCTTAGGGAGGATGTTTGGGGAGTGGGAGTGGAAGGGCTGTGGGGCTTCAGTGTGCAAATGCAGCTAACAGCCAGGAAGGCAGAGTGTTGACTCTGCAGATTTAAGCCAGCTACCGATGGCTACGGGGCTAAATAGTCACCCCATGGACTAATAAAGAAAATCACCTCAGGCACGAGCCGCGGGGGTCAGAGGTAACTGCATGGCTGGGAAACACACAGGCCGCGGCTTTCGATCACGACGCTGCCTAATTGAAATGACAGTTGAAGACCGGTGGGGGTAACAGTGTTTATTTACGTCTTTGTTACGCAGTGAGCAGGCACAAAGATATGCGTGAGCCGGCCAGGGATGACATCGTTCGCGTATGCTGTCTGGCTCCGGGATTGCTGCCCCAGTACAATAAGGACTTCCTGTCTGCCATCAGAGTCCCCCACATTCCACCCCGGCTCGGGACGGGGCGAGGGGGCTGCTGCAGACATGTGGGTTTGTGTAAGTGGGAGTTCAAATTCATGAAATAATAGAGACCCGTTCCTATTGCTAACCCTCAAACACACTCAGCTGTTCAGAGCAGGCTGTACTTGAGGAGAACATGATGTGATTTCTGTGGAAGTATCAAGGTTAGTTTGCTGTGATTAAACAGATATGGCTTCAGGGGAAGGCTTTGCCTGGCTGTCAACACCCTGTTTCATGCTGCTGATAGCAGCAGGTCTGTAAACGCTCAACACTTAGGTTTGTTGCTCCAGCATTATGTGCATAAAAGAAGTAAGTACATGTATATTTGAAGAGATCTCCCAATATGGGGGTAATCTACACAAGAATTATTATGTTTTTGCAAGAACCCTTGTAAAAGCCTGCACATACAGCAGTGTCTGTAGTAATTCAGACTCAAACAGTGAACTAGGACTCAGAGTTTTAATAAGAAAATCTGATATGTACTTATTATCTCATTATAACACACATTTCTAATCGTCTGCAGTTATTTGGATCAACTTTAATGACTTTACAGTTATAGTAAAGAGCCATAAAGTTCTCATGAATATTGTATTAATCAAATGCTTTCTGTAAAACACAGTGGGAAGGACACAGTCAAGGGGAAACATACGCAGAGGTTTGTGCTTGAGTGTCCTTGATAGTCTATTTATCTTTTTGCGGTGAAGTTGAAGTTGATGTTGTTGAAAATACTGGATTATGAGAGAGGATCTGAGATCTCTATGTAGCAGGTGCTGCTCCAGGGTAAAAGGAGCCTGATGTTGCTATTTGAAGACACGGGCGAAGACAGTGTTGGGGATCTCTTGTTTCAGTGAGGTCAAGGTGAGGGACCAACCTTCAGCCTAAAAAACAGCCTACAGTTTACTTGTACAGTGTCTAGGCTGTGGACAGAGGCCTCTAGGGAGGAAAAGAACACAATAAGGACCATTTCATAACAGCACCACTGTCAGATGACCTACATTCAAACAGGTTTATCAAAGATAACCACACGGTAAGGATCAGATTGGAGGATTACACATTGCTCAAGTCATTGTTTCTGTAAATATCCACAAAGATCAGTGGCATTGGAGATTAATGCTCTCTGAGTAACTGACACTATGACCTGAAGATTAAAGATGATAAAGATGATTGGACACTGAGTGTGGTAAGGAGCCACTGGTGAGATCCCTTTGTCTTAATCAGCTGCTGAGCCGGTTCAGTTTCCATTGGGTGAAATTAAAACATCACTGTGTGCATGTGCAATTGTTCACCGTTGACTGTTGTCACAACAACCAGTGACTGTTGCTCAAAGTACAGTGCAGTACACAGTACATTTGATACTAAAATTTGTATGGTTTGTCAAGGCCAGGTGTTGATTACTTGGTTTCTAGGCTTGTCTAGGCTTTGTGGTCTCAGTGACCTTCAGAATAAGAGCCGACGGTATGCACACTTCAAATTATGTAAGAATGTTTTTTGTTGAATTGTAGGTAGTTTAGCAATTTCCTGAGACTGTCTTTGAACATTTAGTTTGTTTAAGTGAGTGATATGCAGGTCTAGCTCAGGACCAATCCTGCCTCCAGGTCAGACCTACTTCACCCCTCTCTCGAGGCATTTGAGGCAACAAAATTATAGTGTATTAAAAATAAATTGATTTGAACAAGTGCATTTATGATTCAAAGATTAAAATGTGAAGAGATAATGTGGCATTTGTTCATGACCAACTAAGGTTATTCAGAAACATGGCCAAACGCTAATGAGTGAATAGACTGAAGACTATAGTGACTGTGGTTAGACCTCAGTTTACAAAAGGTTCTGGACCAATAGTAATGGCAGCTCTAATGTTACTGCAGAGCTAAACAGTCGACTAATAAAGAGCTGCACGTCTTATTAAAGTCTTTCAGAGACTTGTTATGTCTAAATCTTTGGTTTTAGTTTTTCTCCCAAGTCCCAATTGTTTTATCCATGGTTATTTGCTAAGTGTAAACACATTCCCTTTGCATTCATCCATGGCATGAATGTAATTACCAGTTTAGCCCCTGCTTTCCTCTAAAGGGTCACTGCTTTTCCAAAAAGTCAGATTTATGTACCCTTAAATGGAGGTGATTTTTGTGTTAAAGAACTTGGTCCTAGTTCAAAAATGATTCTCGTTCTGTTCCCATGGTGGCAGCCAGCAGACAAACTCAGACTTGCCTTAGTCTTTGTGATCACAAATGTCTCCCATGAACTGTGTAAACTGTGGAATTATATAACGATTATTTATGTCATGCAAAAACAATTACAATCTTTATTGCTCAGTCCTTATTTACATTTCTTCAAATACTTTAATACCAGGCAGATAAGCCACATTAATCCCCAAAAAGTCTAAATAAACTGCAATTATTTTTTTTATTGCTATTTGTGGTGCTTTGACATGTTTCTCAATGCGCTGACCTGTGGGTAAGTGTTACTTCCTCCGACTGCAGTAGATTTGTCCCAAAGAAAAGCCGTCCATGCGGATCATGTCGAGGCTTGTGACTTCTCTTACCATCTGCTCACTATTTCCTCCTGCAAAGAAGATAATTGAATCAGAAATCACTTCTCTTTAAGGGTTAAGGGGTGCTGTCTGTCGCTCACATCTTCACCACAACAGTTTGGGAGCTTGTTTGTGTTCTTTATAGAGTTATTTCCACCCAGTTGTCACTTCCAACATCTGCCCCTGCAGATCAATAGTCACCTGCCACACTTAATTTAAACTCCATCAAAGAGCACAGTGCCCAAAGGGGGTCACGCAGATAAGGCTTGAGTGGTGTGCTTCGTAGGATCTTCTGCACAATAGATGATGTATCTTCAAGCTGGTTTGGTGAAAATAGGTCAGTGTTGGCAGCTGTGGGTAATGTGCTCCCCAGATTGGCCTGTGGTCCGGCCTGCTGCTCACCATATTTAACACCCTTTGTGCCATCCTCTCGGCACTAATCTGTCCATTCAGCCGGTGTTAAAATTAATTTGCGGTGATTTCTATGAGGGCACAGGCATCGTTAGCAGACATCAAAGGGGCTACAAAATGGACACGTTGGCAATAGTGTGCCTTTGTCCTTGGTCTTGCCCCTTTCTAAATGCCCATGACAGCAACTTTGAAATGTCTGCCTGATGAGGCTTAAATGCTGCAGCCATCACAATGACCGAACATCTCATGATAAAGACAAAGAGACACAGAAACAACAATATTACAGACGAGTTGCAAAATGACCCAAGTCAGAGTTCAAAATGCTTTGTATCACAATCATCACTGCTGGCTCTAAAAATGACAGATAAAACTTAATTCAATTTCAGTTTTTTTCCACTAACTTATCTGTGCCCCGAGACTGAAAATAGATATCACTCTTGAGTGCTTGGCCTGTGCACAAGATGGCGTTCCCATGGGAAAGTCGCAGACAAAAGTGTTTAGTTGAAGTTTTCCAGTGGTGCTCATAATGCCATTAATTGTGTGAAGGGAGAGCTGGCGAAAGGGCTGGCTATAGAGCGCCCTGAAGGAAGACACGTCTTGTAAAGCAGGTTTTGCTGAGCACACTGTCGCTTCTCTGGCTCATATCTCCTGTCTTTTATCCCTCTTTCATGTTGCTTTATTTAATCTTTCATTTTCTGTTTATATCTCTCCCTCTCGCGTAAACGAACTTTCACCATAAAACAAAAGAGGAAGAATTAATGACACAAACATCTCTGACATGTGCAGAAGAGCAAAACGCCCTTTCTCTTTTTGCATCACTCTCACTCTATAAAAAAGATAAACCTATAAACTCGAAGCAGAGATGGAAGGATTCAAGTGAAAACAAAGGAATGGGAAGTAAGTGGGTGGTGTAACTCTCGTCAAAGACAAACTCAGATTCCACGAAGCCAATCAGCCAATCTAAGATGAATGATTTTGTTGAGCACTCTTGCCACACTGGGCGTGGGAACAGAACAGATTCTCAAAAAAAATTGTAAATGATTTCCCTCTTGCTTCAAAGATCTGAACAACAAAAAGGTTTGTGTTTATATGTGGTTACTGTGTGTCGTCTGTGGAGCCCTGTCCGTCTCAGCTCAACACTTTTTGGATTCTCCGGCTGTCCACTCACGTGCAACAAAATACAAAAGGATGCCGTCTTTAGTTTTCCTGCATAAATACAAGCATTCAGAGGTCATTTAAACCAGGGGGGTCCCGACGCATTCCCCTTCTCTCGAGGCTGCGTTTTGATCAAAGCCATTTCTAAGACTTCTTTACTCTTTTCCTCCTCCTCCTGCCCGCCCACATCCCACTCTCCCACCCCCCGAAAACCACGTCTGCCCTGCTGCTGCTAATCACTGGTGGTCTCCTGACTGCCAACAGTAATTGATTAGGGAGCGGAGGACTGGTGGTTTGGAGGGGGTGAAGGGGAAAGTTCAACCCCACAAGTTCTCAAGGTCACTGGCCTCTCCGTCTTACCCCCCTCCTCCCAACAAACCCCTTTCTCATGCTATTAGGTATCAGCCACAGGGGAAACTGCAAATATTTGGCACACTTGGTCCAACTTCCAAGCAGTCTGGTGGCGGCGAGCGCAAACAGGAAGCTCTCTGTGAGCAATGCATCTGCTTAGCTGCTGAAAAGGTTCATGTTCTGATTTATCAGTTAAATTAGGAATCCTTGGTTGACTTCTATTGCAGAACACTCCTCTAGTGAATGTGGACATTTTTGTTGATTTGAAGTCCGGTGTAACAGGAAGAGGTCACAATTCTTGCCTCCAAAATGCTGCTGGCAAGAAGATGCATTTTTCTTTTGAGCACAGAAGAAGCCTCTATTTGCAGTTATGTTTCTGTGATCAAACCAAGCCACAATAGAACCTGGAAGAGGCTGATTACATGACAACTCTATTCACCCAAAACAAAAAGATTCTGTTGCATTTTGGCCATTTATTTACACAAGGACGAGGCTGAAGAGGTGTTTTGTTTCAGCAAACCCTGAAATGTCAGGTAAACTGTGAATACGGCATCCTCAGTGAAAAGAATGATGAGGTCACATACAGATAGGCTGCTGGCAACACACAAAAAGGGCAACTGTAGTGTGTTTTTTTCTGCTTTGAAACTGGCAAAAACTAGTGTGTTTTGAGGTATATAAATGATCCAAAAAACTCTTTAAGATTTGTCTCTTTTTACTACATGTGATTTTTTTTTATTGGGAGTGCAGTGACATGGAAGATTGGACTTTTTTTTTTTTTTTAACCTCACAAAATGTTTAACCTCCCTCTGTAACTCAACATAATTGCTTTTTTAGGATGCTTTACAACAAACAACACTTTGGAGTTTGAGACTTTGTTGTTGTTACCTGACCACAAAGGTGTAGAACTTACTAAGGCAAAAAGAAAAAGTGGGAGAGCACAATAAGTCACCTTTAAGACCCAGTATTGTGGGAGCTATGAGTGTCACAGGAAATGTTCGACAAGTTTCACAGCTCTGCCACAGACCGAGAGGTGAGGGCTTTTAAAGAGAAGCCCTCCTGAGTAAGGGTCTGGGTTTGATGTTCACTGCATGACCACTTGTGGGTTGTCCATAATGAACCACTCTCTGCCTATTGGACCAGTTAAATGCACTTGGAGCATGCGCAGACACTCTCAGGTATATGTCTGGACATGTAGACTCACACAGGCTGGTGACGTAACCTCTGGTAGAAAATCAACCTGGAAGCTAAGAAACAATTAGACAGAAACCTGTGAATTTATACCCAACCGTAGACTGAAGACTAATAGACTTCCATGTCTCTTTAAGTCATTTCTCCCAGAGATGGCCCCAGGCTGTGGCAGCTGTGAAGGATTCATCTTGGTCTGCCCCGTCGCTTACAGTGTCTCTTAACATTTATCATAAGGAACCCATTTTTCAGAAATCTGCCAGTGTGAGTGCACATTTCCAGCTAATTTCAAACATAACCCTGTAAAGGAGAGGGAACATTAATCCTACATATATCTTTTTGTTCCCCTACCGCTTATGTATATTCAAACAACATGTAAAGGGGATTACGGCAAAACTTGATATTCTTGCAAATACCAGATCAAGATATCATAAAAGGCTTCCTCACTCGGCTGCGAATGAAAAGCACTTGTGTGGTTTAACTTTATCCAGACTTGTGAGTGCCAGAGGAGGTCGTTCAAAGAGGTGGTGGGCTCTGTTTTATGTCCTGTCAGTGCTGTGCGTCTGCTCTCTACTGCCCTCCTTTGTTAGGCACATGGTATAGACCCCATCAAGACCCCTGTGTTTAAACCCCCCTGCGCTCTGGACAATGTTTTAACTGTACACACATGTGCTCAGGATATGATAAAAGTATGGTCTCACCTAACATTTACATATATTTTCTCTTGAATTCGAGATCCCTAAATGGGCTGCAGCTGTACATTCTGCATAGGTACAGTATCTCAACTTCTTTAGTGAGTGTTATATTATGGAGACTCTTTTCCTTTACCTACTAAAAAAAAAAAAAAAAAAGGCCAGATGCCCTGATGCACTAATTTCGTCTCTCATAAACACACTCAGCTTATCTAAAAGGTTCTTATACGTCTATTTCTGACTTAAATTATATCTTATATCATCTTTAAGTGTTATACTTCCCCACGCTACAAACAGTTGAGTCTTATTTGAGCGTGTTTACTGTGTCTGAGGTCAGATTTTATTTGGGGAAAAATGGTCAGTGTTGTTAAATTTCAAATAAAGGCAACCTTTGTGGTAGACTTTTTCCATACGACCAGAGCTAATATGGTTAATGAGACTAGATGAACATGTAGATAAAACAGAGATATATTTAAATGCATAGAGTGAAGCAAGCATTTTAAAAATAAATAGCACATTTCTTTTTACTCCTGGCCATCCAGTGTTACCGTAATTATTCTCGCTCACTGTCACTTTCGGGGGCGTGAGAAAAGAACTCAGATATCATCTTTTCATAGGAGGCTTCACTGTGGGTGGTGTGGTATAATGGTTTTAAGCTGATGCTGGGCGACTTATCGTGCTGCCGCGGACAGGACGGGGCCTGCGGATTTGAAGGAAATGTCATCTGACGCCATAGGGGCTGTGTGAGCCAGGCATCCGTCGGCCCATATTCTTACCTGCTCTCAAACAAGTCCCCCGCAGATGCCCCGCGCTAGAAATCGAACGCCAACTTGTAATCATATAAATGCGAGCCTTGTCACACACACTCCCACACATATTGTATCACAGAGCCGATTTTATTTATACATTCAGCGCTTATTATTGTCTCTCTCATTTCAAGATTTGATTTGGCACCGTAGTGTTGTTACATTACAGCCTTTGAAACCGGAGCTGTATGTACAATGCTCCTGCTTAACATATCAAAGCCCATTCACTGAACCTAGCTTTCATTTCAAGTGCTCACCTGACCCACAGAGCATGAATTATGCTGTTTTGTCAGTCCTCTCCTAAGCAACAAACAATGAGTGTTTTTTTTTTTTTGCAGCCCTCACAAGACATGCTTGTATCTTTTAGGTTTGCGTGCTTGTTTATCTTCTTGCAGAGGTTTATCAGATGTAAAAAATGGCCAGTATAAGTGGTCTGTAGTTAGGGAGCGGTGCGATGGCGAGCAAAAATGCTGAGAGAGTGGGATCTCTAAGGCGCACGTGGAGCTGGTTGAGGATGTGCTGCTGTGTGCGAAGCGGGGAGAAGGGTCTTCTGGAGGAGCATGAGAAGATTAATGGCGGCCCCCAGAAGCTAGGCTTGGATCAACAGGAACCAGGTGAGACGGAGACTGTGCAGATTACAGTAGAAGATCTGGGAATAGTTAACGGCAGCTTCAGCATGTCTGAGGAGGAACCTTTGACCCGCTCGGCCAGCTCAGTGTCGGACTGCTTAAGGGCGCCGCAAAAAAAGAAACTCAAACCTATCTCTTCGCTTCCAGCTGTGCTCCAACCCGAACTGGAAATAACTTTTATTAATGGAGGGGATGATGTTGATGATGAAGAAGAAGAAGAGCTGCTTTTTGACAACGATAACCCAACCCCTGACATTAACCTGATCCCACCAACTCCCTCCGACGTTGTGGAGGACGACCAGTTCTTTGATGTTACTTTAGAGGACATTGTAGCGGACTTCTCTGACACTGACATGGAAGAGCAGTGTCAGGAAGAGCTACAAGGTGTGGAGCCAATGGAAGAGGGACTCACGGTGACGGAGAATAAGGTCAGCTGTGATGACGCAGCTGAGCCCCAGGAAGACTTGACGGATGAGTTTGAAGGAGAGAAAGAGGTGGTGCCTGTAAACAAGGAAGAGAAGAAGAAACCCAAACCCAGAGTACTGCGCAGTGGCTACTTGGTTACTCAGCTTCCTGTGTACACGCAAACAAGTGAGTTTTCAGCAGTCATGCCATCTCTGTTCCAATAAATTTAACAAGCGTCTCCATGTCAAAGTCATTTCAGCGCATAAATAAAAGCAAATGTAACTTCCAGCCATTTGAATGTGTCACATTACAAAACAATGAAAAATACATATACACATTTCAAAGCCATTAGTGCAAATTAAATACTTTTTATAGAAGAGTATAAGCAGTGTTACTAAGGAATGGTTTTACCTTGCCTTTCATTTATGAAGTATATTGTATTTGCTTTTAGTCCTGAAATAAAGCACATACAGCAGATTTATAGGTGCTTCTCTTGGCTCTTTATGTCACATGTCAACAGTACAGTTTATCATTTGTCATTTACTGAGCACAGACTGGAAGACTATTCTTTAGTGGCCCATTATCCGCCTGTATTATACTGTACGTCTCCATTTAAAGACAGGTCCAGGTGGGGGTTTAAGGCAATTGATGGTGGTTTCCTGATCCAGCTGTTGGGAGCTCATGTATTGCCTCTTGGTTTTGATCTCATCCCCCCATTCAGATGAAATTGCACTCATTATGTGACATGGCTACAGTACTTGAACGCCTCCTTTGGGAGTTTCAGAAGTTCCCCTTTGTTGGGCTCCCTTTTTAGCTATTGTGTGCGTATTCCCAGTGCATGGCTGGGCAGGCGGTTCCCAGGTTTTGGGTTCCTGTGACTCAGCATGCTCTCCTCCCTCAGTCATCTCTCAAAGAGCTTACTTTCCTTTCAAACCAAAGCAGGACAATAATACTGCAAACGATAAGCATCACTTTTGCCTATCTATTACATAAATGTGCTGAAAAGTTTGGCCTCTAAAGCTTTACTTTGCCACTAATCCTGTGTGTGTCTGTTTGTGAGCCGTTGTCAAACGCTGTCACGCACTCAACCTTGGTTTCTCAATGTGTGTGTGACTGGGATGTGTTTGCAGTGTGTTTGTGTTTGCTAACCTGTCAAGGCTATAATGGCTCACTCATGTTTTGACTTGTCCTGAGCAGCTCATACGGGACTGATGTCCATCTCTTTATTATGATCATGATTTTACCCTTTAAGGCAACCTCAGGCTCTGTCACAAAAAATGTCTTGTCCTACTTTGTTTTGATTGGACTTTTTCTGGAAGACACAGGCTTTGTGAGGTCTGAACTGGGCTGTGGTGGTAATGCCACCCTTCATTAGCATTCTCAGACAGTTCTCTGTCTTGTGTCCCTCTGTCTCATGCATGGTGAAAAGGAGTCAAACAGCGAGACTGGAAGTGATTTTCTCAGGATTTCAAAGACACTGTGTTATGTCTGAGGTCAGCTGAAGGAGCGTCCTCCTACATGTCTCAAATGGAGCCCAAGCTGCTCACTTTCAGTGTTTTACTGGATGTGTTTGGCTGCAGGGCAGACATTTTGATCCTGTGCAGAGTGAGTCCAGGGCTGGCCCAGGTGATGGAGAGAGTGCCGGCCCTCTGCCCCCTCCTTCTGCCTCACTCTGCCCCCTCCCTCTGCCTCACTGTCTGTCCAGGACCCAGACAAGATTCCACTGCTGACACACATAAACCAATTACACTGTCTTATCTGATTCTGACTCCATCTAACTCCCATCCATGTCAAACCCGCCTTTCATAAAATAGCCCCTCAAATGAAAAACATGTGTTTAAATTAGGCTGAATATTTCTGTTAGGTAAACTGTTTTGAAAACGCCACTGTTGTTGAACAGTAAAAGAGTCATAAATCCTTCAATCACTGAAAGTATTAAAGTTAATATAGTTATGGGTAAACATTCCAGCTTCTATTAAAATCACATCGAAGAGTGGCACTGTTCGAGAGCTGGGACTAAGTCAACGCCATATTCTCAGCCTCATTTGTCTTGCTTGTTATGATAGCAGAAAAAAGATATCAGCTCGCTGACCAAGTGACATTTGTAAAATGAACGAATGCGTTGTTTCTGTGGGAAAGAACTCCAGTTGTCAGAAAAGTATGTCATCAAGCAGACAGACGTTAGTGTGTCTGACTGGTTGCTAAGCAACCCCATGTAGCTGTGTCCAGTATCAGCACCGGCTAATGCACCGCAAACAGACTCTGTGACCTGAGGACCAGGGGAAGTCTGAGGAGGCCCAAACCCTGTGAACCAAGCAAAGATGAATCATCACCTATTAAACAGATTGATTATACTTGCAATAGCATGGAGAGTGCATTTTTATGCATTTAAAACACAACAATTCTTTTTCTGTGCAGATGACCTGAACCAAACTGATCCAAGCCTCCCTGAAATGCTGAAGCCTGAATTTTGCAGAGTTCGTCAAAGTGCAAAGATGGATACGTTTACACAACCAAGGGTATGGGACCAGAAACTGAACCTGTTGTGATATAAGCCTGTTAACACAGATCTATCTGTGGCCAACAAGGAACACACACATACTCATCATGTATTTAAAGGTATAGACTGAGAGCCACTGTACATTCCTCGGCTTTATCTGATTAAGACTGTGATAGATGAGGTACTTTTTGAGGCTAAATTGATTTGGGATACATTTCCAGTCAAATGGTGACAATAATCTGATTTGTTCTTGACAGAGGCCAATCACTCGCTCTCGCAGTTTTGGGGACATGTTGTGTAAGAGCCCAAGTCTACAAATGTTTACCCAAATTATAGAGAAACCTCGTGAGCTGAGGTCACCACGTCAGCGGCGCATAACTGTCGGTGAGTCAGGTACGGCTTAGCTGAACTTAACAGTTTACAGATATGCATTCAAGAAGCCACCCACCTCACAACTGTGTTTTCTTTGTGCCTACATGCAGCATCATACATGCCTCTGAGCACCCATCTGAATGGAAACTACTCTGAGAAGGTACTGTAACCATCAAAGCAGGGCCTTCAGGGTGGCATCAGCACACAGCCCAGAGCCACTGCAATTACAGAATACAATCTGTTTATATTTCTCAGCTCCCTTGATCTGTCAAAGCAATGACTCTGCAAATAGTCTCAGGATTTTGGTCTTTGTGTCCAGGATTTGCCAAGCTAGATTGCTCGTATCCTTAGCAATACATGTGTTCGCTGAAAAACAAAACAGAGAGGAAACATAAAAGCCTTTTAAAGTAAATTGTTCATGGCCTGCATTTAATATCTCCCACATTATCAGCAGTGTTATTTTCTTCTGGTACTACGTCCTTGACATATAGTAATTTATGTAGCATTGTATCATTTTAGAGCCCCTCAGTTAGACAGTATGGAATATTTAGGTCGTTACGGTCAATTTAGAAATCATTTGGATCATTCCCTTAGTTGTTCTTGTGTCTTAAATAGTCAAAGTGAAATCCTTATGAATGCAAGCCAAACTAAGCTGATCAGTCCAGTCACCTTTTAAGGGAATCCTGCTGGTCACACTGTAGTTTCTTCCCAGGAACAGCATAAACAGAATCAGTGACTAAGGCAACAATTATGCAGAAATCTTTGTTTATGTTTGCAGGGGAGTAAACATTTTATTGTCCATTTAAATGAATCTTTATGGATAAACACACAATTTCTGTTTACGTGCAGCAATTTGTAGAAACATGGCCCTCTGTCAAACTGAATCAGCGACACAGACAGTGACAAAGTGTCCCTGTTTGGTCATGTTTCGTCTTCTCTTTAATTAAAGTCTGAATCATTTTCCATGTGTCACGTTCTGCTTTGTGTTCACAATGATGGAGGTGATTGAAATCCCAATTCTTTTTCACAGAACATGAAAGTACATGTGTCTAAATGTCTCAGGGAGATGAACACAGAGGAAGTGTGCCAATGGTTCACCAGTATTGGACTGCAGAAATGCCTTCCTTTAATCAGAGGTAAATCCTATTCTTGTAAACGACTCCTCTCCCAACCCTGTGGCTTCATAACACAAGCAAACACTGCCTGTTTCAATTATCTCAACCACAGATCACATACAAAGTTAGCAACGGGAGATAACAATGCGAGCAAATTAAACCTGACACCTTTACTGCTGCAGTGCGTTATGAGTGCATTGTGTGTTTTATTACAGCGGCTCAGTTGTGTGGGGAAGACATGGCTTCAATCAATATGAACATCCTGGAAACACTTCAGATCACCACAATGGAAGACCGGGAGCATCTACTGTCAGCCATCTTTAATGAACTGGACCATCCAAGCAACATCACCCAGAAGATCAACAATGTGTTTGGTACAATGACATTCTGCATTGTTATTGTTATTGCATTCCACATGTAGTATACAGATAAACAAAGCAGAACATCTTAATAAAAATATGTTCTGCTATTATGTTATGTTATCTATCTATCATGTTTAATCGCCAGTGATAGGTGCCATTAGTTCTGTCTATGTACTTGGATAAACACTATACATAATCACTGCTGGAGCACATTCATAACATTGCATTATGTTGCATTAAAGCATGGGACATTTATAAACTAAATTGGGAGTGTTTCTACGTATTGAAATCTGGCCTATCAGACCTATTTTCAAGGTTCAGTTCACAAACAACAGCATGTCCCCAAAAGGCTACCATAGATGTGCACAGGCCCTAGGAAGGAGGGGTGTGTAACTGGAACCTAAAATATCACCGCTGGATGCTGCCAAAAAATAACCATTACACCTTTAATATCAAAGCAATAAAACGATAGTATAGTCAACACACTGACTACAAACCAGACCTACTTAGCATTCATATGACCAGTGTATGGTAAAATGCAGCTTATTTACTGGCTAGTTTGCATACATTATTTATAAATATATTTCATATCCCCATAGGGACTAACAATGGTGAGGCGTACACTTCTTCATTTACCTCAATGAGCAAGTCCACATCCTCTCCCCATCTGAGCTGCCTGACCAGGAATCGCCGCTCTCTCAAGCTTAAGTAAACGCTAATTTTATGTTCAAAACACTATTAAAAACTCAACAGGTTATATAAGTAATTCTTTGGTGTTTTTTTTATAATAGGAACAACAGCCAAACATACACAGTGCAAAGGAATTCCCAGTTCATAGAGATTGCCATTAATGGTGAGTAACTGAATGCCTCGAAGAAGGAAATGTATGCATGTATGACAAACGATACAGATGTATTAAACCCAGCCTAAAGGGTTTGAGCAATATGAGCACCAGGCTGCTGGCTGTTATGGATAATTCATGCCATTACTTTTGCTTGTTGTGTCATGTTGTGGTAAAGTTTCACAGCAGATAGTTCATCTAAGAACGCCAAAGGAAACCACTGTGGGAAAGATCGTGGACTCATGTCTCAAGATGCTGGGAATGACGGAGGATAAGAGCCTGTTCACAGTCAAAGACAAAGAAGGTGAAGAATACTATCATCTGGATTTTTAACACAAAAACACGGGGATATTATTTACAGAACATTTGGTTCATTTTCAAGGTTCATCTGAGGAGCTCTCACTGGATCAGCAGATTGGCAGCCTACTGAAAGCCTCGCCAGATAACAGGCAACTGGAGCTGCATTTGTGCAAAATGGTACTTCAACATGAATTGTCACATACAGTGCTAATGGAAAGACAGTTCATAATAAATGCACAGTTAAGCATTAAACCTAAGTAAAAAAAACAAATAAACAGTGGAAGTTCTTTTACTTCCTGTTCCGGTTCTTACAGAAACAAACAGAGCACTGCTGGAGGAGAAGAAATCAAAGAACATGTATGAGTTGTGTTTCTAAATGTTAAAAGCTAACCTATAATCAAACCAATTTTTACAGAATTTGTTCATAGACAACAGCATGTCCCTGCAGGGCTACCGTAGGGGTGGGGATGGGAAGTGTGGAATTGCAGTCTATAATTCCACCAATAGATGTCACTAAAGAGCTTTACAGTGCATTTTTAACCACTGTATTTTAATGCTGCTTTCTGTAGTGTGACCGAATGTATCTGTTGTTATAGGACAAACCAAGAACCCCTCAAAACAATCCAGAAACAAGCAGCTTGAATGGTCACCATGAAGTCAGCAAACACGTCCAAGTGAACCAAGTGGACAAAGACATGAGGATTAAGGAGCTGAACCAACAGGTGGATTCACTACAAAATGTCATTCTGCAGGTCAGCATCTCCCAGGAACTTTTTTGATGGTAACCTATGTCAATGCAAAGCTATTTATTCCCTGTTTGGTAAATTAACCCCGCTCCAAATGTCTGAAAATTCCTGTTAAGGTCCAGGATTTGCACCAGGGTCTTGTCACATTCTGCTCAGAGCTGAAGAACATGGAGGGGCAGCTGGACATGGGGAGGCTTGGGTCTGCAGAGCTCAAACACCGGCTGGAGTTGGTCAAAGGCAGACTGCACGACAGGAGGCTGAGTCTGCAAAGGCTCAGGGACAACATCAACATTAGCAACGGTTTCAAAAGGAAGTGGGTGGATTGTCTCATTAAATGTGTCATACATGGCAGTACAATTAATTGGAATATGTTGAATCAATAAATGTGCACTTCTCCCAAGTTTTTGTGGTTAAGATTTGACTGATTTGGTAATACAATTAACCATTAGTATTACAATAAATATTATGTACTTTTGCGATTCATGAACTCCTATAAAAACATTGGATTTACTTTCACTTACAAGGTCTGAGAGTCATTACACTGAAACAACATTGTCTTTACATTCAGACAGTTGGAGGTCCGCCTTTTGGAAAAGATTAAGCTGAACTGCGAAGTGTTTAAGGAGGAAATTTCCATTGTACATCTCAACCGACAGCTGGCGCATCTCCAGAGTGCCCTACAGGAGAGCTTAATAAAGGTACTATGTCACTGACAGGAAGAATGCTCAGATTTGTACTTTTTTTAAATCATTGTAAATTCAAGTGCTGGGTGCCAAATTTCAACATTTTTGTCTCTGACACTGTCCTTGCTGTAACCATTACCTGAGGGTTTATAGTTTGAAGCACATATAGTTTTCATCAATAACAAAGATGCTGTATATTTCACACCAGCCAAGATATTAATGACTTCCGGTGCAGCGGGCCATTACTTGACACTATTATGTCCATCAACTTTGATCTTTTGGGTATTGTTTGGCTGAGTGACAGGACAATGCTCCATTCACCGTGCTGTGTTTCGTTAAGCTGAGCATTTGGTCCCGTTATGAGAGCGGGTATAGAAAGTGAAGTGAGTGGAGTCCTTCAGACGAACATGCAGCCTTCCTGAGAAAATGAAGTTTAGCGCTGTCACCCGAGAGCCTGTGACCATACCAGCAGAGGAATGTGTGCGACAAAAGCCAGTGCGAGCGGCCAATGGAGAAATGGGCCAGCATGTGTAAAAGTATCTGCATCTATCCCCGGAGGAGACCACTTCTTTTTTTTTTTTTTTTTAATGTGGGTCTTTTATCCCGTTGGAGAAGCCCTAACGAGGTGCCATGAAAGGACACACGCGGCTCCGTCTTTGAAAGGTGCCCCGTGTCACGTTGCCGCCCCAGGGCCACGCTTTTTTAGGTGCTGAGTTTGTGGGAAAAGCAGCAGCGCTAATGTTTATCATATGACCTAATCAGAGTTAACACACAGGTCAGAGTCGAGGAGCAGCCTGGGAACTGATGGAGCCGCTTCTCTAATAAGGAGCAGACCGCCCCGTGTTTGGTCTTGTAGGCTGCCCCGCATTGCAGACAATAAGGAAATATTTCATCATCGGTAGTCTAATCTCCAGGATCTATAGCAACTGGGGAGCATCAATAAAGCAGCGGTCAGGGAAGGAGAAAGAGAAACACTGAGAGAAAGTGAAAGGAGGGGTAAAGGACAACAAATGGCGGAAATTATATCAAAAAAGAGTAGTTTAGCTTGGAAAACTTCAAGGCTTTAGACACACCAAGAGGGGAATTTGAAGAGCACACTTTTTATCTCTCTATTGGGTAACACACTCTAGAAGTTTTGAAATAAAAACCTGTCACCTTTTTGCCATTGCTTTTTAAAGGAACAGTGCAGTATCCCTTTAAAAAGCCCCCAGTTTGGAGAAGTAGACAGGAGCAATGACACAGCCTTTGTGTTACTTGTGGGG
The DNA here is from genome assembly GCA_036850595.1 of Rhyacichthys aspro. Lineage (NCBI taxonomy): Eukaryota > Metazoa > Chordata > Actinopteri > Gobiiformes > Rhyacichthyidae > Rhyacichthys > Rhyacichthys aspro. The sequence goes on along the minus strand of CM072162.1, from coordinate 16,588,852 downwards.
CTAATGGGGCCAGTGTAAGAAGACTTTTATAACAACTAACAAGGGTTCTGCAACTTCAAAAAAACTATCAAATAATCCAAAAATGACTTGGTGAAGACAGACTATTTTGATCTATTTGGACAAGCCCACTGAAAAGAAAACTGTAAAATATGGATAAGAAATAAAAACAAATTGTTTTTTATAAAACATAATCGAGTCACAATAGTTATCTTAAATATGGATTCATTTGCTTTCTGAAGTGTATTGAGCGATGTGGAATGCCCAGAGTCTGGCCCAGGTAGACTCAGATTTGATCAGATCATGTGGATAAACAAGGAGAATATGAAAAGAGAATTCCTTGGGCTCTTGGCGTGTGTCCAACATTAAGGAGAACGAAAAGGAGAAATGATGCACTTTAGGCTGCGTGTCTCAAAGGGCTTGGGCTGTGTTTCCGCGGTTATATCCTGTCTGGACCACTTGTCTGAGGAGCGAGAAGCCTTAGCTTTGACCTTTGACACTGACAAGGCGGCATCTATTGCTGCAAGGCATTCACACGGTATTCGGGGGGAAGGGGGGGCCACTATGCCAAGAGGCAGGATAAGGGAGCGCTGGAATTCAGTGGTTAGACTCACAAGTTATTTCTGATCCCCGCAAGCTACTTGTGGTGTGATCTCTACCAAAGCTAATCATTACATGTTGTCTTCTGGCATCCTAAATCTAATCTCTGAAGCACTTCCACATAGTTGTATCTGAAATCCTTTTGTACTGTAAAAAAGTTGCTTCATTCTCAGCCATACTGTCACGAGGATCATGTCTGCCTTTGTAAAAACATATGTGTCTAATGTAGATACTGTATAGCACAACTTGTGGTTGATTCAAACTGATAACACTTTTGTATTCAATTCCTTCAACTTTAAAGCTAGTGGTGTAGATGAATACTTCTGCATTATATATATGTGTTATGACTTGGGTGAATGGGAATGTTCATGGGAAGTGTTTTTTTAAATGTGTTTCAGGAAAAGAAACCCAGAAAAGCCATCCGCAGCCTGAGCCAGCTCGTGTCCCCACAGTGTCCAGCCATGTTACTGGTTGTCCAGGAGAAACGGGACCCAGACGGCCGCTATGGATTTACATATCGCTACAGAGAAGGCATCGGCCTGATGGTGGTCCAGGTGGGCAACTGCCACCTCTGTGTAGATGACAGGTAAACTATACTAGTGGTTACAAGTTAAGCCCATATAGAAAGATCTGCTGCTTTCTAATTTTTAAAACTAGACACATGTGGTTCAACCATAATGTCAGGCCACATTTAGGAATTGTATGAGCATTTAAGAATGTTTTTCTGTGGTATCTGGTTTATCAATTAAAGCCACCTAATAGTCTGGCTTAGAGTTTAAATCTTTGTAGTGTCAATGTAATATAAAGTATCTGCATGTAACACTTTATCTTGTAATTCATCCAGGTATGTCACCACACCCAAATATGTCATCAGAGAAAACAGTCACTATGGCAACCATCAAACTATCGTAACAAAACATTTACAGAAGAGAAAAGAGGGATAAAAACATTTGGATAATTAGGCAATTATGGCATTAGAAGCAGCTCAAAGTGTACCTGCACAGCCCTTTCAGAGCTGTGGATGCACACAGCACACGTACTCTCACCACACACTATTGGCAGACCTGCTGAAATGTGTTTTATACAAATGTCTGTGAATAAGTGGTTTTATGGGCTCAGTCTTTGTGAAAGTGAAAGGTTTAAAGTGTCATCATGTACGATGTACGACACTGCAGCTGTCTATCCCATTCATATTTTACAGTTGGTTTATTGTCATAGATAAAACCCTGTTTATATTGATATCTCTAATTCAATTCAAAGACCAAAAAATATACAGGTTAAACGATGCACTGCTGAAAATGGTACATACAAAAAGATTATTCACAATTAGAAGTTTTAGAGCACAGACAAAACATAATCTATTGAAATATGACTGGTACTTTTCCATTTCAGATAGGACTGTAAGTTTTCCGACTCCATTTACTTGTGTTTGTATCATCACAGGGCCTACTTTCCATGGTGCCAAATGCACTAATTTTCCATAAATAAACCCCATAGTGACAGTAATATGATACATTTAAATGATAGATTTAGTATCTTGTGCAGTGTGACAAATTGTCTGTATAATTGATCTCCAGGTTGGTGGAGGTTAACGGGGTCCCAGTGGTCAACTCCACAGAGGAGGAGCTGACAGACCTCCTCCACCGGGAACCTAGCGCTCAGATTGTTGTTCTGCGAAGGCCCCCGGCCGCTGTCACCTCCCATCAACCCCCTCTGCTCCTCACTGTTAACCCTGACCCAGTGCAAACAGTCTGCCCGGAGATGGACGTGGTCACCATGGATACTGCTCCACGGCGGAGGGTGATCGCTGTTTGATACGTGGGAGGGAAAACCAGGAAATATGGTGGTTAATAATAGCTTTTTGTTATAAAAGATTAATATGAAGAGTGGCTCATAAAGCGTGTCATTATAAAATTAAATGTTCCTTACTATAGACTTGTGTGTTTTCAATGCCCTGAAGTAATACTGTTTGCTTTGTTTGTTGTTGGGCTGTACATTTGTTTTTTTGTTTTGAATTCAAGGTATGAAATATACAGTGAATATAAGAATACTAAAAATGAATATTTAAAGAATATTAAGAGGATTTTGATCCAGTACAATATTTTTTGATAATTATAATAAATATAAAGAAGACTACACTATGGACAAATGCGTACCATAGTGTTCTTTAAGCTGTGTTTTGCTGATTAGACATTAAAATGATCTTGTAGAGTTCAAGGAAGCCTTCCTTAAAATGAGTCACATGTCCCTGTTTTAAACTGTAATGTAATCCACCGTGCTGTAGGAATAAACCCGTGGGCCCGGAAATGCCTCATTTCTCAGCGTTTTTTCTTTCTTGTTAAGTGGCAGTGTATCATACAAGTCTGACAGAGTCAACGCAAACACTACTAAAGCTTGACCCGGACCCCTGAGGTCCAAAGAGCCTGAGAGGAGAAGTGATGAGACCCTTTTTAGTTGTCAGTCGATGAGAAAGGTCACACAGCAGTCACCAGTACGTATGAGTATAAACGGTTCTGGTCTGGTATCAAAGGAAATGAGCTCTGTGTAATCCCAATGATGAGAGAGATGGTATTTTCTGCTTGCCAAATAGAGCCGCTGGGAGGGGACAGAAACTGAAATGCCACAACATGTTCATTTATCCAGTGACATCAATGAAGCATAATGACATACCTCAGGAAATAACAATATACTGAGAAGTTATCCAAAGCCACAAAACAATGCAATAGCAGGGTGTAGACTTGAGACAGACACCGAGGCAGATAAAGAGGGGACACACAAAAGGAGGAAGTTGACAGTGACGATGATGCTCATTGTCAAAATAAGCATAGAGAAAAGACTGGGGTCAATCCCGTCTTCTCTTTCATTCAGCACTGTGAGAGCCGGGGAGGGAGCGCTGTAAAAAAGCCACACAGACTGAGACAGAAAGCAGAGGAGAGAATGTGTCATGGCTGTCTTTATGGAAATAAATTAACACTGGAGAAAATGAGAGAAAATCCTATAAACACTGCTGCTGGCAAGAGTAGAAAGGCACCCTGGGATTCCTAGTGACCAGAACACACACTCAGACTTTGACACTCCAAATATAAACCAATGAGCTGTCAATATGAAAAATCCACTGGGTTCAGTAATTGTAGTGACACCATGAAACCCTTTAAAGGGGCTATATGTAGTTTTGACATCCACTAATTAACTCCACTTAACCAATGTGCTGTCAGTCAAAACAGCAGGGGAGTAGTGTGGAGAAAAAGCATAACAGTTCCTGTCACTAAATAAAAAAATTAAGTTAAAGTAAATTAGGAAGCCACATGGAATGCAATGGTATATAAACACGTCAAAACAGCACACTTTTCTTTTGGATATCTAAAGAAATAGATATTTAAAACTCTATTGAACCCAGTGGAAGTACTATGACTTATCCTGTTCCTGTATAGCTGCATACAGTGGACAAACTGAGCACAGCTTTTAGTATCAGGCACAAAGACCAAGAACAGTCATTGACAAATTAGATTCTATTTCTAAATTTGTAAAGCAAACTCATCATGTTTTCTAATTTTCTTACACATTCTTTCCATTTTGCTGGTGTATTGCATTAAATAAATAAATACATAAATATGCAACTTTGGAAAGGTAAACCACAATGTATAAAGAAACACAAAGAATGCATTTCCAACACAACAACTCTGCCTTGGGTTAGCATTAGGGTAACTGTATGGATGAAATAGACTGGCTTTTTCAAAACAACCCACAGAGTTAGCCAGCGGCAGAATGAGCCAAAATATGCCTTTGGTCTGGTCTTTGTGTTTGTTTCATTTGTTTGGATGCATTACACTGTTCCGCTGACTATTCGCCATCTCTGGAGCATGCTCCAAACATTTAGTCTGACATTAGCTGTATACGTTAGTTAAGCCACATTCACGCAGCAATAGCCCAACGTGTTAGTGCATGTATTTTAAGTCTGATTATACTTGTACTAAGGCAATAATACAAAATTTACAAGTACACACAGCATCTTTACGTACATTCGTATTTGAATATGCGTGAGTAAATTTGACTGTAAGCAAACAACAAGCTAAATTTGTCTCCGTGCGTCAGTCAAAATGCTGCTCGTAACAATAAGACTATAAACCGATCGTTGTTATAGACATTACAGAATATTTTAGATATTAAACATAGCTCTAATAAAGGACAATGGTGTCAATTCAATAATATAGGAACAGAACATGAGTGAGGAACAGCAGCAGTGAGTTCTAACTGTACTGTCTGTGTCTACATCTTCAGATCACCGTGAGCTGACCCTGGCTCTACCTGACACGAAGTGGCACAATACTCTCCTGCATCTGTTTTGCCTTAGCAGCCCCCTAAAGCTACATCCAGCGCACACTGATAAGCTCCGAGGTGAGCCCGGTGTGACTGAAAAGCTCTGTTTTACCCAGCAAGCCTCAGCTTCTCACTCCTCAATCCTCCCACCTTTTTCAACTCTCTAACCACCCCATGACATTTAAGGGTGCCTGGCATCCGTTTGAAGTGGGAGAGGGGGCATTAGCTCTGGTTTCCTGCCTAAATCCCACACAAGCCAATAAAATGCATGCAGGTCTAAAGCAAACCAAAGGAATTCCTGTCCACTAAACGTTAAATAAATAAAAGCAGTATTAGGTTGTGAGTTGGGATTTATGCCGTGTCCAACAATGTTTGTTAGTTGATGCATTTGTTCCACAGAGGTCTATGTGTTTTCTTTATGTATTGTCAGTAGGAGGTTATTAAAATATGCTTGTTAGTAGATCATTTCCGTGCCAGTACACTGTGGTTTTAATAAAGCTTCACACCAGAGTTATGTGTAGTAACTGTGCCCCACACCTTCCAGCTTCTTGTATTCCAGTAATCACTCAGCAGCAGCGAGGGCTCGGAGGGTCACAGCAAAATCCCAGGGGCTTCTGATTTCATTTTGCTGAGGTGGAAATAGGACTTGTGCCTCTTCCTCTGGCAAATCTCACACTAAGTAGCAGCACTAGCCACTTGAGAAAGTCCCAGGAGATATTTATGTGTTGACCCTATCTTGGTCAACAGTGCTGTGTTATTTGACCTTTGTCCCTGGCAGTTTTTTCAAACATAGTCTGCAAAACAAGTTGGGGATGCACTACCACCTACTGGTAGCTTTACAAACTCCACCAGCTCCATTGTGTTTTATGAGACGTGAACGCCTCTTGAGGTTGATTATGAAGTGAGCTCTGATTAAACTCTTTTATTCATCCAGAGTCGGGAATGGGTGACAATTATCTTCTATGTCTAGATGAATGCGTGAAGCTCACATCCGTAATCACAGTAATTCTTCAGTGAACTGACATAATCATTTGAGGTTTTGTTGATTTTTTTAACATTCAGATTCAATTATAGCTACCTAAAAGTATTAAAATCCTAGTGACATCTCCAAGAAATGTAAAAAATATGGCAAGTGAGCAGTTTCTCAATTTAAAGGTGCATTGTGTAAAATCACATAATGAAATGCAATGTATAAAAACAGTAGAACAAAATGTAACACACCAGTCAAACCTATTTCCAGAAGTTTACCCTGAGCACTGTTAGAGATGAAGCACATTCATGTTTGTGCTTCATGTTTCATATGAAGCCTTGGGACATTTATTGGGACACACTGCAAATTAAGAGAAAAATTTGAAAATCTAGTTGTAATAAATATGTGTTGCTGCACTGAATATTAGTGCTTCATTGCAAACTGGTCATATCAGAAATGACAAACAAAATGAGCATGTGTAATTGATGCATGTACCCAAAGGTTAACGTCAAACTGCCACAAATTAATGTGCGTCGGCTGGACCTGACACCGGGCTACTTCTCAAAAAGCTGCTAAGGGACACTTTAACACTCTCCACACTGCTCAATTAAAAGTCTAATGAAAAGGCCATTAGGATTAAGTCTGAGGTGTGCTCTGGATGAGATAAATATGTTAGTGGAAATTCTTTGCAAAGCCTTGCCAGGAGGCAAGACTGAGAAAGGTCAGCATAAGGTGTTAGTCATTTTCCAATCCATTCTCTGTGAAATATAGAGAGTATAATGGGCCATGCCTCTGTCCAATAGAAGGTTTAATTAAAGCAAGATGAAAATGGTGATTAGGATAATCAGTGTGGAGCACAGCTGCCAGACAGGGGCAGTGACGTTTTATATGCTGTGATAGAACATAGTGCAGAGCAGATTAAAAAAAAGGAAGGAAAAAAAATTACAACAGAGAAACAGTCAAAGAGGTGGATAATATATCAAAACGGCTAAGCCTCTGATCCCTCGCTTTGTCGTTCATTGCTACTTTTTTGGTTTCTGGTCTCAGACTTTCTACAACAAGCACACTATTTATTTATAAACCTCAAGTTGTGCAGATTACCTTCTTCTACGTCAACTGTGAGAATTTGGATCTGTATTTTTGTAAGATGAAGAAAATGTATGCTCTCTGTTAAGGCTGATAAACAAATCTTTGATAGACCACATGGACAAAATAACAAAGCCATAATTATCAGTCAAGATGTGTTTAAACTCATGGTGTTTAAACAGGGTTTCTCTCGACCCAGGCTGCAATCATGAACAGCCTGAAACCCGACTCTAGATGGCAGTAGAGGTCTCAATATGCTTGATTTCAGATGCAGAGTGTCTCAGTGAAACACTACTAGGACAAGATGCTTCACAGCCATCTATATTTGAGAAACTGCCAGGCAAATCCTTAGCACGGGCTGATTATTTGCTCCTCGATGGTTTGGAAAGTAGGCCAAGGCGCCTCTGATTCTGATTTGACACAAGCGGCAGTCATCACACCAGCGATGCTACAGAAAAGACAAAAACAGCAAGTGAACAGGCCAACACTGGTCTGAACTGAAGGGGACACGTGCAATATGGTGTTCTGTCATTCTCTGCTTCACTCATTTCCCTCACACCATAACACTGTGCCTAGATAATAGAGCTGTGAGTGAGGGCTGTTTCCTAATTAGAGCCATATTCTCCCACTCTGACTGGGGAACCATCAAGTACCAGCCGACAGGGAGATTTAATAGAACTAAATGATAAGATACTTGTTGCCTTCAATACGCAGGGTTCAACACATAAAATATATCATCTTTAGCTGTGATTGCTTTAAACCAATCTCACAGAGTGTTAAACTTTATGGCAAAAGAGTAAGAGCACTCATTACATTTGGATTAGCCTGTTCCACATGGCATCGTGAAAATTGCCTACAATCAAACCGAGCAGTTAACATATCCTCTTAGTCAGAAATAATGAGATATCGTATAATGTGGTGTGACATTTGTATGCACCACTCCGATACATTTGTCGATAACCCAGAAAACAGTCAGGTGGCAATAAAAGGCTTTATGGGAGCGGTTGATGGTAGAGAACAGGCCAGAGGAGATAGAAGAAGCACGCCGAGGGGAATGATGGGAGGAAATGATGCGCATGATGAGTGCTGAACGGTTGGCCAGTGGGACAGACCCTGTCAGACGATCTGCTAAAGGGGTGCAAGACAGGACACGGAGAGAAAGATGACTGCAGACGACAAGAAAGAGAGATAGAGAATGATAACACCGGAGGAAAATGATGGTCTTTGTCAAAATACTATTAGCCTTTGACAACCAAGGTTTTCCCTGTCTTATACGTCACAACTGAATCACTTTCTGTGCAGTTGTGATGCATCCCTGGCCCGGCACACAGCTTCAGAGGACCAACGCGTGATTACTGACTTGAAGGGTTCACAGATAGAGAAGCGGGGCGGGCTCAAAAGCATGATTTATTCAGCTCTTATTACATAAATTCTGCCATGCATTTGCAATTCCTCCATTGCACGAGCATTTCCGTAGCCCAGAAATGTCTGAGGGCTGGCGATGCTGTATCGAGCGTCATTTGCTCCTCTTCTCGTCTTCGAGCTTTTCATCTGCAGAGCGGGCCCTCACACAGAAACAATGATGACCCAGTTCTGAGTTTGTCTCTGTCTTACAGCCAGTTCTCCTCTGTCCTAATCATAGTCCCTCAGCACCGAGAGCTGCCTGCCGCGCTATGAAGACACGTGGAGGGAGGGAGGAAGACAAGATAAAAAGACAGGGCGGAAAAAAAGTAGGCATGAGAGGAAGGAGGGAAAAAGTGTTAATCTCAGAGGGGAAAGGAGATGACAAAAGAATAGATGGATGGATAGTTATGTTCACAGATAGAAATAGAGAGAGTGAGGAGGTTAAACCGCGGCACCTTCTGTGGTTTGCTCCCAAAAGAGGGCACATCTAAAGGCGGGATTGATGCCGTGACAGCTTGTAGAGGGGAAACGGAGGCCTGATGCACCGTGCTCCTTCATCTGCAGATGTCTCAAGAGATACAAGAAATCAGGTCATTCTGTTCATCATCAGGTGTTACTATGCATTTGCTGGAGGAACCCTGTAGTGCTTATGTAATACATTATAAACTCTGCATGTTTTAAGAATCACATCTGAATATTGAAAAAGCACATCCTGTTCTCAGATAGTTATTTTTCTTGACAATGTGATCTAGTGAAAAATGCACATCAAGACATCAGAGTGAGGCAAGTCAGCAAGAACATTACAACCCACTAAATGAACTGAGTGCTTTTCTTGAAAGAAGCTGAAAAATCTCTACAGTTTCACAGTTTTGTATCCCGATAATAGACTCGGAGAAGTAATGTGTTACAAGTGTCGGCTAATTTCACTGACATTTAACTGCTACACTGCTACAGTCTTTCCAATACCCCAGACCCGACGGGTAGTCAGACGTTACAGTGTCAGAGATTACAAGCACATTCTTTAAGCAGTTGCACACACACAAATTGCAGTGATGTGGGCAAAGATTTTTAGGCTGAAGTAAAAGTAAGAAAACATTCTGTTACAGTGACTCCATGTGCATGTCAGTCCAGTCTACGCTCACTGATGCAAATGGACAGGAGAGTAAACACGAGATAAATTGTGCATCCAGCATGAAAACGCATCCCTCTTCCAGACACTCTTGTCACTGGGGTGAGTGCCAGCTGGGACCTGGCTTGGGTTTGACCTTGTCTTTCTCTTCAAGAACATGATAAACTAAGTCAAACAGGATGATTGATAAAAAATATAAGGGTTAGTAAAAGTGCCTATTTTGGAAAACAGGATGCCCTTTGCACAGCTGCTTGGTTGACATTAAATATAATGCCTCCAGACACTGAATGAACCATACACTTGGTTTCCTCCAAGTCTGGGGGAGGGGAGGTGTGAATTAGAGTCAGTGGTCAGTGGTGCCAAAGCTGAGGAGCTGGCACTGAGCTGGCAGCAACCTGGCACGGGGGAGGGGTGATCGTCATAGTGTCTGTCTGTAGCAGTAGGGGGACCACATCTCAATGACTCTTAAGCCGCTTGTGCTATGCTAAGACATGTATCCTTCAGGGAGGATGTGGTGGAGTTGAAAGTCAACCAAGGACAGAGATTTAGCACAGCCAATCAAAAGACTCAGACTCTGCATCTCCATATTGGATTTAATAAATGTCATTCATTAAACTCTCCCCACGTTATTAACAAATCAATACTGAAACTTCTAAAGAGATGTGGTGCAACTTTTTAAGGCCAACTACAGCAACAAAAATGTCTGCAATAAAGCCAGAACTAGAAGTATTTGATGCTTACTTTAATAGGCCCATAAATATAGACATCTGTGTATGTTTGTGCTGTCTGCCAGAATTGCAACTTCCACTGTGTGATATATACCACCGACGTGAAGAGATGAATTACTCTGCGGCTTATTCCTCCCCACTAACCAACCTTTGCACAAGGTGACCTTGTGTGTAACGTAATTTACAACTGAATGACATGTTTGCTGTTCGCCGGGCTGCCGCGCTGCATCGGCAGGCCCAGCGTTTTGACACATTGCTTTGTCGGTCTGCGGCGCTAAATGGTACAATTCATTGACGGGGAATTGTCTTTGCTTCCATATGTCTTCCATCTGCTTTGCTTACACTGATCCTTTCTTTCAACAACGAGACGCCAAGCAGAGATGGCATGTACGGATGGATAAACAGAGCGCAGATGTCATTTTAGTGTGATCAACAGCTTCCAAGTCATCTTTCTGGAAATTGTAGGGGTTCAATGGTGGATTCACTGCAGAAAACCAAAGGTATTTCCTCAAATGATACATGGACTGAAAATCTCTACCTCCTCGTTATATGTTGTATCACTGTCTAAGATCACATGTGTAGATACAACTCCTAAGCCTTGATCGACTTCTCCTGCGGTTTAAATCTCTGACTGTATAGACCACAGCCCGCCGCCCTGTCCACATGCTCTACCAACCAGTGGCTGATGATGTGAAATATTGATTTGCATGTCCACCCATATCACCACGCCTTGGCTTTGCTGTCAAGTTCATTTAGAAGAAGCCTCTTTAATGGCCCTTTAATGCCACGCCTGTGACACTAGCCAGAGCATGGGTGCAGAAAGAGGGGGAGCTGTCCCTTAGGGTAGACAACACAAAGCATATAATAATGAGAAAAGGCATAACTGTGTTCTCATTATCTAATATAGCTTGTTGACAACATACTGCACGAGAAGAAGTGCTGTATTTAGTGCATAAACCTGCAGCTATTCATGCAAAAGGAATAAGTGGCGTGCCGGTTCAAATGAGGTTGTACACTGTATTTCCCAATTAGTCATTTCAGCATGGGTTCACTCTTCTGCTTCATATAAACAGCCAACAGCCTTGCCCCGACACAAGCAGAGACACAATCTTAAATGGGTGCACAGTGAAACACGTGTACACACAGAGAGAGATGCTGCAGAGACAGAATGGCCTTTGCAGAAAACATAAGGTAAAAGGTTACTCTCCTGTCAGAGTAAGGGGTTAGTGTTACGTCTCTGCTTCATCGCTCTACAGACAGATTTGAGGCTGGAGCCACATGAGACTATGCGTGCAATAACGAGGTGACCTTTTCATCTATAGTATCTAAATGACAAATTGATGCTAATGCCAGTGCCCTCTTTAGTTTTCACCCAAACAGCCTGGCTTATTTGCACTTAAAGAAGAATGACTGTGAGCCGACGCCGAATCACTCAGACCAAGAAAGTTTCACACAAATCACCTCCTGTTGATAGCTGATGGGTTTGTTTTGCACTATTTTTCTCCTTCAGCACATTTCAGACGGCTGCTTCAGACAGACATAGACAGTCCATCATGACGTGAGAGATACCAGTGGCCTTTATTCTCACTGCTATGGTTGCTGTCTGAATGGGAGAAGGAGAAATATACTGAGACAATAGTAGGAGGTGGACAGCGGGAGAGAGATATAAAGGCACAAAAAGCAGTTTGACCGACACGGACTAGGGACCAAATGAAAGCGAAAGGCCACACTATTATCAATAATCCAAGAAATCCAAAAACCTTCTGTGTCAATGTCCTGGGTCTTGAAAAATGGAGCACAACACGAAAGCTTTTGTGAAGTCGTAAAGTGCAAAGGGACAGGTGAGTCACCACAAACAGTGAAGTGAAATGGGAGAGTAACATTCAAACTCTTGCTGTGGCACATAGAGCAGGCAGCAATGAGGCGTGGACTGATTATAACTGAATGACTAAGACAGGATTGGTCTCTCTTACGCTCCCAGTGTGAAATCCCGAGTCTTTATTGTTATAATGTCATTAGCGAACCCTGTGTCCCACTTCTGAAGATTTGCATCATCCTCCCTAAACCCCTGTTTATTTATTTATTTGCATTGAAATATAGGTCATGCATTCATACACAGCCCATACATTTTTAATAGTTTTGCAGCTTTAATTCAAGTGTCTACGTGCCGCCCCTATGAGGCTATTTGAGAGTGAATTAAGCACAAACAACGCACACAGAGGTGCAGAAGTGTCTTTTGAAAAGCCAGAGGTACTTAGAAATACCCTCGCCAATACATGTGGTGTGATTAGTAGCATCCCCTTTTCAAAGTGTAGCAAGAGATCGTCCTGGTGCAGAGACAACCAAACTGTCTTTATTATGGTGGATTATTAATAAATCCAGTATTTATCCGAGTCACTTTTAGACAGGCCATTCCATTAAACAGCAACATGGGGTTAAATAGACTAAACACTGCAAAAACTGCTTAAATAGTGACATTTTACAGTAGCCTACCCCTTGTTCCTGGATGAAAAAGTGTCTTAGATGCCCTCTTCAGATTTGGCACTAAAATCTGTACAATGTAATCAATGTAATCAGATCTAATGAGGCCAGTCCTAATGCAGGATGTGTAAGCGCTAAATACATCTTAAATGTGTTGTGAAGGAGGTTTGGAGGTACCTGAACCACATAGATCTCTGTGGGGAAGTGAAAGGGTCTGGGTTCTGGCTCACAGAGACCTCAACAATATCAGTAAAGGGATTACTGCATATCTTAATAGTTGAATTAGTTGAATTAGTGTATACAATATGGTAAAGGTAATAAGTACAGTCATAAAAGCTCTGTTTTAACCAATAGGAGCCAGTGTAGTTTTGCATTTGAAGCTAATGCAGACTGCATAATCTAATACAGACTCAGGAGAACACATGTAAATACCAAACCAAGTAGGACATGTGTCTAGATAGAAAGAGGACAGGTTGAAATGACCAGTGACAGTGTGAGTAGCGTCATGTATTCATACAGTCATACTTTGTTTATGTCATCAAAATTGCAACACAATGGGTCAGAACAACACATAGAATTGTCAAAAGTATCAGATTTTGCATGTTTTTTAGATACTATATACATAATAATACATCCACATACAGTAGATCATACCATTTTTCAGCTAGGGGCTATTTTGATAAACTGCCGTTGACCAAATCTGACAGAAAACATTTCAAAAAGTTCTGTATCTGGATGCAACCTGTATAGTTCTATTTCTATGAGCCAAAAGGGACCCAAACTGGCCTTTTGCCTCCCAGCATGCACTCTATCTTTCCCCTAACTAAAGAGAAATGACAAAGGCCACTCTGTTTGCCCTCTGTGCCATACACCATGGAGATTGTGTGACACTGACATAGATCTTTATCCAAATATGCACCTGGGAATATCATTTTTGAAAGGTGGCTCTACTAAAAATAGCATAAGGTTATGGCAGAGGACAAATAAGTGGCAAAACGCATTACATTTAAGTGATTGGAAACAGCCGTACTTTCACCAGAGCAACACTGGGACTGAGAAAACTAGAACAAAAATGGCTCCAATGGTTTATTTCTAAATCTATTTAAATTTGATTAGATGGGGAACTGGGATCTGCTGTCTGAGAAAAGAAATATGCTGTTCTTGCTTTTAAATAGCATTGCTTCTGGGATGCAGAAACAATAAATGTCAAACGATAAAACAACGATAACACCGGAGTGTGTCTTACAGTAGAAACAATTAGATTTTATGCATTATTTCTTGACATTAGCAATTTGCCATTTCCCACAGACAATTAGATCGAATGTTGTTTTGTCTAAAGGTACAATACATTTGATTAAACCTGGAGCAATAAAAAAGAGCATTTAAATGTTTTAACTCATTCATTCAGGCACCCAACTGAGGTTAAATAAAGGATAGTAATTGAAATGTAGCTGTTAGTTATGCTTGATAAGAGAAAGACAGACAGCTTCCTCAGCTGAGTGGAGCCGTAGACTTATCTCTTGAATGCATTAAGTGGGCAAAATCAATACTCTGTCAGCCAGTCAGAGCGGAAAAACACATTTTTATTTCACGCTCTGTCTAAAAATGAAATTGCTAAGAGAATAGGATTTAACTGTTGTTAAGTTAAGACATACTAAGAAGTGGTAGCGCTCTGTGTGGCCACACTCTCTGCCCACAAATCTCCACAATCCACCTTCACACTGAAAATGTAAAGGTTTATCATTAAAACTAATTAAACAGAAATTTGATTGGAAAGATTTTGACTTCCATGTGTAGTGTGTTGCCCTGGCTTTATGTGGCAGTCGTACCTTTCTCACGTTCATCTGTTAATGCTAATGCAAAATTATACTTAAACTACTCAATGTTGCATGCTGGCTTTTCCTGGCATGACAAGATACTATTTTGCATTGACGTCAATGTATGCATGACAGAGCAGGAGCCATTTAACCTATTTGTGAATCAAATGAGCCCACACTACCTAACAAGACAACAAGAAGCTTTTACACACAGAAGAACAACCTGTATTAAAATCACTATTCATTTTTAGAATCAATTACAGGGATTCTTAACATACCCAACATTCAGCTTTCTAATAGCTCTCTAATGTATACTACTATATATAAACTATGGTTTAATGTATGCAGAAGACACTGCAGTAAATTAAGTAAAGTGTAATGTCATGTCCAAATAAATGAAGATTGTTTTTACATCGTGTCCACATTATTAGGGTTAGGCAGTTTTAGAAAGCTAAAACACAGAATAAAACATATCTGGGGTCACATTTAATAACAATATCATTTAATGAGGTACAGTGTTTCCCACAGTACCTTGATAACAAACACTCAGCATTTATAGCCTATGTATAAGTCTATGTGATGTGATGAATTTACCTTATTATCATGTTTGTTGCTGGAGCCCACACCAGAAGCACAGTTATGGAGTTATTCAAGCTTAATAAATGTAAATATGACATTGACACACTGTTGGCAGAAACATTGTAGCTCCAACAAGACTAGATGGGAACTGACTGAAACATTTTTGTCCAGGCCAGAAAAAGAGATGTTTAAAAATAAAGCTTGCTGCTGTGTTCCCTCTGAATCATTGTGTCGGAGGAAACATTGCAGTGCACTTGACAATCAAATAATCAGTTTTTGCCTTTTCAAAATACACTGAAGTATTAAAAAAAATCTTGTCAGCAACAGTTTTCATTTTACAAGCATGCTGATTAAAACAAATATGCATAGATGTAGACACCCTGAGAGGCTTTAAGAAGAGGTGTTTTAAGGGCTAAAACTGCCTATTCCTAGAACTAAATGGCAAAGATGATGGACAGTCTGTTCTTTCACAGCTCAGAGAACATTATGTATCCTAAAGCAGGGGCAGTCGGGACAAGTGCCGACTGTTTCGGGGCAACAGTGTTCTTTAGACAATAACACATTTTTATTATTGTATTTAGTTAATAGTGACCGATGTGGCTTGGATTTGTTCTGAAGCATTGCCTCAGAAGAATGGTGCCCAGTGCACGTAGCATCCCAGCTGTTGTGAGCACCATCCGGTTCAGCCAGCTGGGCTCACAATTTATCAGGTTACTGTATAATGCCATTATATCAAAAGTTAGTGGGAGCAGCTGGAGAGGAGACATCAAGAATAGGACAGAGAGAGATTGCAGACGTGGAGCACATCACTGACGCTTTGGTGAGTCAGAGCTCTGATAAGGCCACAGTTCTGAGAGAAGAACAGAGAAAAACTCACTCGTCAAAACCCTACAGGCTTCAGCTCAGTCTCTGGCACCAACAACCTACAATATTAATGTGTATCCTGCATATTATTAAATAACTGGAATAAGTGTTAGATTAGAAGATCGAGCAATAGGTCATTGATTTACAGATGTTATACTTCTCACATTTTGATCAAATCTTAATAAAAAGTCTAGATTTGCTGTTTGCCAAAGACTAATTCATGCTTTAAATCTTGCTAAAGTTTTTGTTAAAACTACATGCAAAAAATCACTGTGTACATTTAAAACATGCTCATTGTAGATTCATGATGTCAGGCCAGTGGCCATAGTGTGGTGTGTTGGAAAGGTTTTGTATTATAAATGTATATGTGTGTGTATAGATGACTGTCATGACCTCTTACTCTCTGTGGCTGTGGTTTTGTTGCTTTGTTCTGTTAGAATAGGACTTATTATCTTTTCATAAATAATCATACATAAATAAGATGCCAAAGTGTGATCATTATAGCCCTACTCCTTACCCGTTCCTTTGGAGGGACGAGGGGTAGGGCTAAGGGGAACAGCTAAGAGGGAGAAATAAGAATCGGCCTAATTTTCTGCAGAGAACACTGTGGTGTGTCCTGGACATTCTCTATTTTTACAAAATACAAATCTCTCTCCAAAACTCTGAGCAGCTCTAACAAGTCTTTACAAACTGTACAGTCACTGTGACCTTGTGCCCGTCACACAAACAGACGCACGCTCTGATGCAGTGGAGTAAACACATTTAATACAACTCAAAGTTTGTTTCTTAGATTGTTCACTAATAACATGGTCATTTTGTTTAGGAATAACGCCAGATAGAGAATTGAATGATGTGTAATTACAAAAGGCAGTGTATCGAGGTTATCTAGCTAGTGCTTATGATTTCTTGTGTATTTGTGTGTAAGGGGGGTCTGTGTGCCCTCATGTGTGACTGTGTGCCCAGTATTCACGTGGTGTGTGTATGTTTCGTCTCAGTGACTGCCGCAGTGAAAGAGCGGAGCTGACAAGCGTACCGCCGGCCCTCGGTGGCACATCAGGGACAGCTGGATGTTGTCAGGCAGCCATAATGCTGACGGAAACGGCCTGATTGCAGCTCACAGGCCCCTCCTTCTATAAATCAGCTTCACAGCACCCGGGTGGGATGTAACAGGGACATGCTGCACACCTACTGTACTCAACAAGAAACCAGCAGTAAACAAACGATACTGCAGCCGAGACAGAAGAGAGGTGCAAGATATCGATTTTGCCATTTTATAAACATCATAAGTCTGGAAGTGAAGACGTGACATTACAGTATATAGTCCCATCCCTTTGATATAATAAGTATGCAGTCTTTCAGGGCTGCACATTGAATAGAGGCTGCCAGCCATTTGCACCACCCACATGGGCCTCTCCACTGTCAGACATATCAGAAATTAGCAAGCAAAACTGTAGCATGCTGCTCCCAAAGCGGTGTCAGTCTAATTAGTCAGCTCCAACTCCTCATCTGAAAGAAATTATAATGTGAATCTCTGAATAGTTTGTTTTGGATCCATACTGATTTTAAAATAGGCCAGGTTGCAAGTTTGAGACAAAAAATATGAGGTTGCTTCAGGGTCCTTGTCTTGTACCAAAATGTGTGCAACACTTACAAATCTGTTGCTATACTAAAATGGCACAGGGAGCACTGAGATTGAGCAGGTATAAAAACACAGCAAAGGACACATTTGCATTGACTATCTCACTTCCAATCACATCAGAAAAGAAATCAGTTTAATTAAAACTAGCCACAATCCATCATTCACAGCTGACCTTTTTACCAAAGTTTATTTAAATTAATTGGACTGAGAAATTACCAGATGCCCCTGGGGCTCAGCACACAACAAAGCAAGGAAAACATTCAGTCGAAGGGTTGCCACTTTAATTGGCACAGTGCATATAGCTGCTTTGATTTGTTGTGTGTGTAAAAGTCTTCTTTTTGGTATTCTCCCGGTGTCTTCGCAGGTGGATTGGCAAAACTGCATTATGTTTTCTCAAACTATGTAAAATAACCAGATAAAGGAAGTTTGCAAAATAACTTTAGTTTACAGTATGCAAATGGATGATTGCTGTTTAGTGGCTCCAAATGAAAAGACACCCTTGTGGATCACTTTCAAAGCAAATGACAAGCGACCAGTTTCAAAAGACAAGGGGATCTCATTGCTCTCCATCTGGATATTTGGCCTGTAGGGTTTACTCTACATCTCTTTTATTTTCTCATATATATGCACAGTTAATTGCACGCCCTCCCGTTCCTGCGACGTAGCTGTGAGCCAGTTTATAAAGTTGTAAAGTCACGTAGGCTGGTTGGACCTTAGAGGTGTCTTTAGTCGGAAAAAGGCTGTTTATTTCATCTTCGTCAGGAGCTACAACTCATAAGGTGTCTTAAAGATAACGCTGTGTGTGGCAGCAGAGACAGACGCATCAGCATTTCTGTCACAGCAATCTCCGCAACAGGTTTAACGCTGCAGTTGTTCAAACGCCGTAAATTTGCCACATATTGGCTGACATCCAAAGAATAAACTCTCACTCCAAAGTGACGATGTTGTCTTTAGCTCCTCAGGGATGTATTTAGATGAATGTATTAGAACAAAAACACATAGTAAACACTGCATTGTTGAGGTAACGGAGATATTCATTAGTGTCATTAGCTGCAATCTGAAAGGAAATGAACGTTACAGCCACATTATCCTGATTAGTGTCATTTTGTTTACATCTCTGATAATAAAATTGGAAAAGGTCGTATTTTGTCCCCATGGGGTGGTGCTGCAGCTTTGGATAAATCATGAAAAATTAGCGATGAGAAGGTTAAACCATCCAGTCCATTCCCAGCAGTCGGTAATTAGGGTAAATGAATAAATCTAGGTGGTCGTGGCATACACTAGATTCAAATTGCTGTGAAAAATGTAAATGTTAATGTAGTGTCAGAGATTAAATTGCGGTGCGGAGCAGGGAGGAGGTCTGGGCTGGGAAAGGATTAAGAGTCAGCTTTGAAGGGCTTTTCCCATGCGCCACAGAACCATATCGCACTTTTTTTTTTTTTTTGCTTTTCCATGCCTTTCAATAGGGACTGTTTTTCCTCTGAGTTCAGAAAAAGCCAATCTCCTCTCTGACCTTCTCCTGGCCAACTGTTTCTATTAACACACATGCGCACGCCCACAAGTACAATTTCATGTTACAAAATGGAACAACGTGGCCACCCAAAGGCGCCATGTTGCACGTTGTACAATCAGCTTCAGAAAAATATGAAAATGGAAGCAAAACATGAGAACAACATTACTGTCATGCCCTGCCTCCTCTCCTGTTTTATTAAGACAGTGAGTAGACGTCCCTCGTCCCCTGACAAAAGGACCCCTATTAAAAGCTATCTCTATATATCTCCTTTCCATCTGCCCACTCTCTCTATCCGTACTTCTTTCCTTCCTTCTCGCTCTTTGTTTCGTGCAGCCCATATGTGCGTGGTCAGCAGTCTAGTCCTTTGGGGCTCCTTTGGCGCTGCTTGAACACATAAGGAGCCTCTAAATGCTCATATACATATTTATCACAATCCAAGAGTGTGTAAGCCTTTCCTGAGTATGTAGTTGAAAATGTTTAAGCCATGAGGATATGTTATGCATTAAGTCTTGGCTCCTTTTGTAAATATACCAGGCCCAGCATCTGTACAGGATGCAGACATGTTAAATCACATCACACGATGAACCATATGGTCAGCCTTCCCAGCCCCGCCGGGAGTCCGGCCAACACCAAAAGAGCTTCGTCAACAACTTGCTTTCCATATTTTACTGTTATCACAGCGTGATCCTAGACTGAACAGACAACTGTGTGCTAGAGAGTTCAGAGCAAGCAGTTATGGTTTCTAAATATCAGCTGATTTCCTGTCTGTCAAGTATATCCTTTCGTAGTGACACTGTCAGTGGACTCACTGTGATGTGGTGTGAATGAAAACTTTAAAACTCATTTAGCGTGTCACTATAGCTCGTAGTCTTGGATTTATGTGCCAGACGCCTGTGAAAAAGCGCTAATTGGTAAATTATGCAAGGCTACCCACACACAAAGGAAATCACGCTGACTGCATTACTGATTTGAAAAGCGAGAAAGGAAGGTGTCACTACAATTAACAGATAATTGAACGAAGACTGTGAATTTCTGAGCCAGGTTCCTGTGTATTATTTTAACTCAAATGAACAAAATAAGACGTATTTCTACTGTGCTGCTTCATATATAAAAATTGATAAGCTGTGTCCAGACTGGAAAATTGTAATTTAGTAGATTCCATGTCATGATTATAATCAGTGATAAGTAATGTATTATTGCTGCCATAAATTAGTGAGGCTTATTCTCCCAGCCATAGTATACTGTACATCCACTTCAAGGTGAATGAGTAGTTTATACATGAGGTAATGAGATTAGACAACAAAAACATTTCACCTAGCTGGATATTCAATAAGTATGTCAAGGTTTGTTTTAAATGTTTAATTTACCTTTTGAGAATACCATACAAAATTATACTAGCATTCATTGCTTACAGGTATAGTATCATCATGCTTTAACCAAACTTCTCCAAAATAAGGAACAAAAATCTCTATATTATCTATTAAGTCCCACAGCCTCTGAGCTGTCACTTCACAAACAGCATGTTCTTTGGTCTTTTTGGCCAGCCTGTACCTGTGTTGAATCAGCGCCCACTCAAAGCCTCCATCTTTTGCTCCACTCGAGATTGTACCACTCATGGCTGGGTTTGCCATTATAAAAGCCTTCCTAGAGCTCATATCCGCATCTTCTGATCTAAAGCATAAACAAATACACACCACAAAATATCTCCCTGTCTGATAAAAATGATTGACTCTTTTACAAATCTATCGCTAACAATACAGTACATTTACACAAATGCAGTCTCTTTGGATATTTTCCTCCTGTTTCCAGCTTTAGCACCACACGTCACACCAGAGCATGGTAACTGGTGCAGTTTCTTCAAATGCAACTCTAGTAATTTGTCCAATAAGTACTGATATAGTGTGTAATCTTGTAAGTCTTCACTTGATACACTCTGGTCTCAGTCATAACTTGGTCTTAGTTAATGTGCCCTTCACTGCAGCACAACACATTTGTATGTTTATTAATTATTAATACCACTGTTCTAATTAATACATTAATAAACTCAAATTTAAGTGCTGTATTTAGTTAAATTAATTTGCAGGATGAAGTACAAAAGCACAGGGAGTGAACAGGCCAGGAGTAAACAATCTGCCCACAGGAAATGATCCTCAATAAACAATGTATTACAATAGACCTGGAAGAGGAGGCACTGAATTTAATCACCACGAGACAAAACATATACAACACATGAGCAGAGGCTAAACAAACTATTTAATCACAGGTTGAATTATCATCATTATGTGGCAGCATGGAGGCAGGAGATGAGTGAGTGATGGCACAGAGTGTGTGGGTGTCAGAGTGCTGGCATGTGGTGGGCTGGGGTTAAAAGGTCATCCCCACACTGTCATTAAAACGCTGCACACACTCAGCAGCACACACAGATAGCTACAGATAGATTTCTAAACCCTATTTTTCTCCACCGTGGTGTATGTTTTTTATTTTCTTTTAGTAAATGTTTTTAGCCACACTGAGCTATTTCACTTTTTGCTTGCACTGCTGGTCACCTCACCCAAACTCATATCTTTGAAAATGATGAGGCAGGCATTTGTGTTCATTGCCTGGTTGTCTCCTCTGATTCATTAACACAGGAGTAAAACAATAAAGTGTGTTTAACACTTAAATCATGAGGTATTAAACGCAGCCTGATTCAGTGCACAGCTATCATTGCTATCATGTCATAGAGCAAATGGCCTGAAGCAGGAGTGGAGCCTCAGTGACATACATCTGCTTTATCAGTTGAGCCAGAAAGATGAAATGGAAACTAGTGAAGTAGTGAAGACTCAATAATGAGATTTTTGCTGCATTGTTCTCTGGTTGGTGAAACTTTGTTGGACAAGACACTGTAACAAAAATAATGGTTCAGATAAAAGTTGAATATGCAAATGCTGGATTGTTTGACTAAAGCTAAAAATGTGTGAGAACTGGCAGTGGCTGCGTGCGATTAGACAAACAGAAGTTTGGAAAGGCTTCAAGTTTTAGAGTTTCACAAACAGATACTTTCACCACAAACACACACTGTTTCCTGTTTTTCGGTTCTAAAGCCCTGTCTTTGGGCCGGTGCCATTACTTCTGCCCTGTCCACCTGTCAGGTGCCCTTGCCTGCTTTAATGGCGGTGACAGAGAGGGCACGGGAGGGAGGGAGCCAAATGTTGGACTATGTGCTAGATCCTGTCCATACTTTCGTGTGCCAGGCCTGCATCACAGTTCATTTCCCAGTCTTTCTCTCCTCCACTCTGCTCAGCCAAGCCTCTCAAAAGGTGCCTCTCTGCAGAAGAGCCATCGCACATGGCCACAATTCTCTGCAAAATGGAGAGTAGTTATCTCCAAAACAATGTTTTTGACCTCAATACTGACTTCAGGCTGTGAATGCTTTAAAAGTCAAATCTACAGACCTTTCAGTAAATACAGTATAAGGAGCGTGAGTTGAAGTAAAAAAAAAAGTATAAGGTTTGGTGTTTTGTGCAAATATAACATCTAATAAAAAAAACAATACTTTTGTTTATACAACATATTGGCAAAAACTCATTACAACTTTATTGTCACAGTTTTCAGGAATGAAGGCACTAACAGGGGACAAATACAAAAATAGACAGAGATCAGCAGTTATCCAAACAGTATTATTGATAAAGTGGAATCTCTTTAGAACATGTCAAATCTAGTTTCATCCTGGAGAATATTTTCCTGATACATTATTTATGAAAAATAAGTTTCACATGAATTCGCTGCTAAGGAAACATACAAGCCCTTTAGATTTCATGATTGCATATACATCTCACTGGCTGCAGTTACTCACAGAAGGACGAACGTGTCTTGGTATAACTCCTTTGAAGATAAAGGTGTTGCGCTGCTGTCATCAAGGAGCATTCAACAAAAGCACAGCTGGACTTCTGTCTTCTTTTAGCTCCAGCTTTTGAAGTGAGTCCAAGGACTGAAATCAACCAAGAGGGGAACGTTTAACCATGTCAGTCACAAAATAAAACAATACATTATAAACGAAGCATAGTAAATATAGAAAAGAAAAGTTAACATTGGTAATTAACTGGGGAAGGCCGCTCTGGGTTGCACAAGTCACTGTTTGTCTTGCTACAGCAGCACATTTTCCTCATTTTTGTGAAAACTACGACTCTGTGAAGTGTGAGACAAAGGTGATGTTGACGCTGTGACAAAATCATCATTACTTTCTCCTCTCAGTCTCTGGATGTGTGAATAACAAGATTATACTTTCTGCTGATGAATGGAGAGAAATGCAATTACAGTGAGCAGGAAACCATTCAGGTTAATATATAATGACACCCTATTTATCATATGTCCTACCCGGCTGTGATGCCAGATAAATTACAAAGCCAGTGGTTTGGCGTGTGCACCTGCTGTCGGGTTTGATTCTCCAACATTGTCCTTCACATTTGGTGGTTGATAATGACACTACACTGCAGTACACATACGATCTTGTTGCATGGAAATTAGTCTATTCTTCAATAGTATTATATTGTAGTGTAAGGTTTTGAGTTGTTCCAAAGATGTGCTATACCTAGACAATAACTGAGAGGGTTTGTGAGGAGGATGCAAACATTTTACACACAGCAGGCCAAAATTCTATTAAAAGAAACTGGTTTAGCCTCAGACATATTAATATGTCATTTGACAGCCTTGCTCCTGTGTTTCAAATCATTTCTGTATCTTGTATATAGTATGTGACTGATGTTCAAAGTAGTTATTTCCAGCAAACAAAACTAGCTTTATGGGAAATGGTTATTATTGGGATCCTGTATTATCACAAGCATGTTGCATCCATAGTGTCATAACACTATGGATGCAACATGCACTAAAATACAATGTTGTACAATTGTTATCTTTCAAAGTGTTATGTTGAAAGATAAAAAGAAGTGGGAACTACTAAAGAAATACAAAATGGTACAGTTGAGAACTGTCAGTTTAAGATCAATGGCTCAAAATAGTTGCTGGATATGGAGGTCTTAACAAAGAAAATGCAGAAGAACAGTATTTTTATGACCATATCAAACTATTGTGAATGTGAAACAGTAAATGTTATAAAAAGAGCGGAACCCAGTTTCTTATTTTGTCATTTATCATTCTTCCTGAAAATGTAAATACCCTATAGACACTTCAGTTAACAGAGTTTTATTAGGACTCAATGTTGGTCTGCATACTACATTTCTGATGCTACTGCTCCTTGTGGATGTGGTTACCTAGGTAACATCTCTAGTGGCCTGCAATTTGAGAGTATGGTGCCCTGTAATGTTGGTTACATGTTACCATAGCAAATTTCCCCGTTCGACACTGCACTGTATCAAGGGGCTTTGTGGGCTAATGCTTCTCAGCCCAGAAAGCACTAAGACAGTTAATTAGGCTTTATGCACAAATCAATACTGTGACAGCGGTTCAAGGAAGGCCTTTTCAATGACACACCGTCACCTTATCCTGCTGTTTTGTTTTCTATTTCAAAGCTTTGTAAGAATGCTTTAATTACATGAAGTCAAAAACAACACAATTCAGAGACTATACAAAATGAACAAATAAATTGAATCCAAAAAGGCAGTATTTCATAATATTTCCAGCTCGACCAAAGAGCTAAATCATGTCAGCACTTAAAATAGAGTATTCACTGTGCAAATGCCCAACCAGACATGAAGAGCAAAGAACTGTATGCATTATACATAGTGCAAAGAGTGTAATACATTTATAGAACTGTGTATGCTTCTGAAGAGATGACTTAACAAGAAAGCTTAGGCAAAAAAAAATATCCTGGATGATAAGAAGGCAGCTTTTTAAAAGAGGAAGTAGGTGTTGTGGTTGTTTTAAATAATCCAATTACAGATTATGTACTTTACAGATCCATTATTTTTGACTTTGATGAAGAGAGAAGATAATGCCATGCTGCATATGTCAAGCATAAAAAGGTTTGCTCTGCTTAACACTGAGAGAATAGGTTCAATCAAAGCAGCAAAGGGAACAATGAAATGCTAATTCAAGTATTTGTATAAATTCATGAAAAGGTTATTTAGGAAAATGTATGCCTGTCAAACAATGCATGAATTAAGCAAATTCTGCCCTTAAAAGGGGCTTTGTGTGTTTGCATTGCCCTTTTAAATTATAACATGAAGATTTAATATAGAGCAAACTGCCTGCCATGGCTTCAGGTAGAACAAACTGAAACTGTTGATGGATAAAACAGTCCTATGGGGCATGGCTGTCACTTTAATTGAGTCGTTGCCTATTACATATTTAAGTGTGCACTGCGCTCGCTGCCTGAGCCAATCATGACGGCTGTGGGCTGTCATTGGCTGAGATGAGGAGAGAGCTGTGTGCTGTGCTGTGAGGGGTGGGGGTCTTTCTATCTGCTCAGTGCGCTCTCATTCAACCTCTGTAGTCAGCAGAACGAGAGGCTGAGCAGCGCATCACAGCGCCCAACGCTAGAGCATCCTGCAGAGGACTCCCTCCATGGACCGGAGGGAGCAAGAGGGTGAAGTAGTCCTGGAGAGATTCGGACACACACAAGGACAGAGAGCAACGACAAGCACCAAAGGAGTGAGACTGGGAAATGAGAGGAGTGGAGTAGACGTGGCTGGCTGCCTGAGGATCACTGCAGCTGCACTAAATCTGGGGCTGTCAGGCTAACCCTCAGCAGAGCAGTGAGTGAGAGAGGCAGGGGAGCACCACAGAAAAGAAGTGATGTGAAGAGCTCAACACTGGACAGGCAGGAATGGGAACCCCAGGAGCTTCTCTGACAGCTGATCAAAGTTTGCACAGAGGAAAAGTGCTTTTGGATCACCGGGATAAGTCAAGTTCTTCAGAGGAGGAAGGAAAACAGCAAACAGGACTGTTATGTGAAAATGTGTACCTTCTAACAGGATCCCCTCCTTTGTTGTAGTCACAGCTAAAGTCCCATTTAAGCCCCGTCAGTGGTCTCCTGCACCTGCCGGCTCCTGGTGAATGTCTTCTCTGTATGCCCTCATACTGCTCGGCAGTTGAACACACTCATGGTCGATGCCAAGGCAAGGAACATGAAATGTCTGACTTTCTTTTTAATGCTACCTGAGTCTGTGAAAAGTAAGTCAAGTAAAAGCTCCAAGAAAGGGAACGCAAGTGGCAGCTCTAAGCTGCCCCCAGTTTGTTATGAGATCATTACTCTGAGGAGCAAGAAGAAGAAAAAGATGGCAGCGGATATTTTTCCAACTAAAAAGTCTTCATGCACAACCACTGTGCAACAGTATCAGCAGCAGAACCTCAACAACAACAACACCATCCACAACTGCAACTGGCAGGGACTCTACTCCACCATACGAGAGAGGTCAGTCAGCACCCAGCAGCAACACTTGAAACCAGTCAATAAATAATAACTAGAATATTGTTATTAGTTAAAATAAAATTGCTATTTGCATTAGAACTTGTGCAGATGCTTTATAGAGTGCAGTGTGGGAGAGTGTTCCCTGCCCTCACTCTGCTGGGGCTATCTGTGTTTACACCCTGTCCACTCCTGCAGACTCTGCTGCGCTGACATAACAGCGAGTGGACAGGCACCGGCTTCGTTTGATATGCACAACAGGCTGACGCCGCTCTGTACTAAAAGCTAAATATTTACCTTGGACTATCAATAAAAGACCCCAGCTGTCCAGAGCTAAACGTGTGCTTTCCGACCTGGCTTTGTTGTCTCTCCAGAACATCATGGGGCTGTTTACCCAGCCCTGTGACATGTTCCACTACTCAATAATATATGAACGCTGCTTTATTGTTGGTCCCATTCTTTCACAGCGGGGATTTTCCATTCAGTTCAGTGTCCCTTGTGTGTGTTTTTTGTAGATTTATTAGTTTAAAAGTGAGTTGCTTTAAGAATGCATGTATGTAAGTAGCTGAAATATCTGAAAATCAGTTTAAAGACACTGGCACAGATTAAATGAACTGTAATTGTGCAGCACTTGCTCTGAATGCTTTATTTTTACACTCCTTAAACAGATTATGGTGTTTTTTTTTTTTCTTTCAGAAATTCAGTGATGTTCAACAATGAGCTGATGGCAGATGTTCACTTTGTTGTGGGTCAACATGGAAGGACTCAGCGGCTGCCAGGGCACAGAGTAAGAATTTCCACCACCGATAGTAAAATCACATCAACAAAGAGGAAATGAACAACCAAGCAATCAGTAGGCTGTGTGTTGATCATATCATATCAGCATAAGAATAACCCTCGCCATCGCCAGAGAGAAGTGGAAGTGAAATCCTTTGTCCTCCACTCTCACTTCCGCACCATGTGTCTTTTTGAGACAGTCTTCAATTATTTATGTAAATGAGGCTGAAGGATAGAAAGAGGAAGGGATATCCTCTCAGCAGTCGTCTAACACACAATGATTTAATCAGAAGTACCAGCATCCCACAGTTTTTAGAGATAATCCATATTCAACTTCTATCACAAAATACAAATGACCCTTTTCTTAAATTGCTTTTGAATTTTGAAATGACACATTGTATGAACTGTATTAACTGCAGTTATATTATCATGTCATTAATATGCAAAGTTCATTTTCCCTGCAAAATGGGTTGCAAAATGCAGTAAGTTCATCAGATTAATTGTTCATCATTTAAAAGCACTGTTGTCCATTTGAATAGGATTAGATCATTCACAATAAATTTACAAAGTCATTAAGTAGCCATGAATGTAGCTTTGGCTGCCACATCTTCAGAATCAGATGAGTCCAGTGTGGGTCATCTTTTCACTCTTTGTATTAGACCCAACTGTATTGTCTGTGATTGGTGGCTGCAGTTCACTTTGTGCATTTATAAAATGCAGTTGTAGTAGGACATTGGAGATGACTCTTTACCATGAGATATTATGCCAATGGCACATAATGACATTCTGTGCAGCCATCTTTATAATGGCCATTTGGCAGGGATTCAGATATGCATTATGATTTGTTTCACGAAGTTATACCTTTTCAATATGGAGCATGCAGCCTGTGGCTAATAGTAGTAATTTATGTGGACATCTGTAAAATGCAGTGGGTCAAGAGGTGGAAATAATCATATTCTAATGTGCAGTATTTATATAGTGCTCTCTAAAGCCACATAAAAGACCAGCTGTCACAGAGAGAAGATTTAATGAAAAAATAATAAACCAAAAATAAAACTGTAAAACGTGTGAGGCTCATTTGCATTTCAGATTTATTTTAGATTTCAGTAGAATTCATTAACTTCACACAAATGTCTTTATGAGAAAATATAAACCACCCACAGATCCCACCCACACATCCTTGTGCAAAGTTTCACTGACACAAATGTAACCTCCACAAAAACTAAAACAAGAATTTATTTCAATACAACTTCACTGTAAACAGCTCTATGTATAGAGTGGCTGTTCTTAAACCTATTGGTCTGTTGTGCGCTTTGTGTTATCATGTTAGATAAGACATCTATTTGAGCAAATTGAACTTGTGCAGCAATTCATTTGGTTTTATTAGTAGCAATTCCTGTCTTTTTTTCTTTTCTTTTTTTTGTCATCACGATCACTATCTCATTTATTAGAAATCTCTGTGTAACAACTGGCTCCATAATCTGCCTTGTGTGAGAAACTCAACAGGTACAGTCTCTCGATACGATACCAACCAAGGCATTGTTTAAAAATAAAAAATAAAAACATAAAAATGTTAAGCTTCTGTTTGCAAAGACAAAGAAATAGATGTGAAGTACATAACTGGATTATTACAGGTCCTTTTTTAATCAGGCTTTTTCTTCTGTTGCTTTGTTTTCCTTCCAACAGTATGTTTTGGCTGTGGGCAGCTCGGTGTTCCATGCCATGTTTTATGGAGAACTGGCTGAAAACAAGGATGAAATTCATATTCCAGATGTGGAACCAGCAGCTTTCTTGGCCATGCTCAAGTAAGGGCTCTGTTTGTTGAAACTCTTTTAACAGACTGTGCCTCCTTCAGCGAACTGCGCTTCTGGACTCACATTTAAATAAATTTAGTGTGTCCTGGATTTTTTTTTTTGCATGATGATGATAAGTTGAACAGTGATGTGGTTTATGTTTTTCAGGTATATTTACTGTGATGAGATCGACCTGAGCGCTGACACAGTGCTGGCCACTCTTTATGCTGCCAAGAAGTACATTGTCCCTCACCTGGCACGGGCCTGCGTCAACTTTCTGGAGACCAGCCTGAGTGCCAAGAACGCCTGTGTGCTCCTGTCCCAGAGCTGCCTGTTTGAGGAGCCAGAACTGACACAGCGATGCTGGGAGGTGATTGATGCCCAGGCCGAGCTGGCGTTACGCTCTGAGGGCTTCTGCGACATCGACGCGCAGACCCTAGAGAGCATCCTACAGCGAGAGACACTCAACGCTAAAGAGATAGTGGTGTTTGAGGCGGCGCTCAACTGGGCTGAGGCTGAGTGCCAAAGACAGGAGCTAACCTCTTCGACAGACAACAAGCGCAAGGTTTTAGGAAAGGCTATGTACCTGATACGTGTCCCAACAATGGCACTGGATGACTTTGCCAATGGAGCAGCACAGTCAGGCGTGTTGACTCTTAATGAGACCAATGACATCTTTCTGTGGTACACAGCAGCCAAGAAGCCCGAGCTGCAGTTCGCCTGCCAGCCCAGGAAGGGCCTGACACCTCAGCGCTGCCACAGATTCCAGTCGTGTGCCTACAGAAGCAACCAGTGGCGGTATCGCGGCCGCTGTGACAGCATACAGTTTGCAGTTGATAAAAGAGTCTTTATCGCTGGCTTTGGGCTCTATGGCTCTAGCTGTGGCTCAGCAGAGTACAGTGCCAAGATTGAACTCAAACGACAAGGAGTGATTTTGGGACAAAACCTCAGTAAATACTTCTCTGATGGCTCCAGCAACACCTTCCCGGTGTGGTTTGAGTACCCCGTCCAGATAGAGCCAGACACCTTCTACACTGCCAGCGTGGTTCTGGACGGAAACGAGCTGAGTTACTTCGGACAAGAAGGTATGACAGAGGTGCAGTGTGGAAAAGTTACATTTCAGTTTCAGTGCTCCTCTGACAGCACTAACGGCACTGGTGTCCAGGGCGGCCAGATCCCTGAGCTCATCTTTTATGCTTGACAACTGCTGTACATTATACAGACTCTCAATGCACTTACAGAAAACAAATGTTTACTTGTGCATAGTGTTATTTGTGTCACTGGTGTAAAGTGAAGTAATCTGCTCCAAAAGGGGCTTCATGTATGGTGTTTAGTAAACGGTCCATTTAAGAGGACTTCATTCTATTTTACTGTAACATATCAATAAAAAAACTGAACAATTGTTCTAAATGTGCATGTACATATGAATATATGTAAATTCTGAAATGTACAGTATATGAAGCTACACTTGTGGACAGAGCAGGCCACTAAGATATGCTATATAGTGAATATGCTAATATGATTATGATTTCTATGCTTGCATAGAATGCACATATAAAGCAGCAATACTTCACATTCTGTAATGGTTTTGATTTGTTTCATTTCTCATTTGTATTCAGACATTTGTGATCAATGCATTGAAGTAAAACCAGCAGCTTTTTTAGACTTGAAACTAGTGATAATGCACTTAGACAGAGTGCTAGGGGTCTTAGACAGGAGCACTGCATATAATGAGGCACATATCCCCTAGAACCTCTCTGAAGTAGATCTGCACCCAACCATCATTTCCCAAAGTTTCAGTTTGATCAGTGTTACATTTACAAAGATGTAAAGTGACCATACATGTACAGTCAAATATTTCTTTAGTTTCTATGTCTACATTGCAGTATTTAGAGCATGAGTAGAACTGCTTAATGTCATCATTAAAATGCACCACTAATTGTTCTGGTGCCTTTCTTTTGTTTACAACAAAAGATCATTGATCTACTTAGTGTTAGATTCTGTTTATCTGATGGACATGTGCACTCTGAACTGCTGAGCACTCCCTCCCAATGTGACCTTACACTATTGTTGATATCATCCATGTATCAGATTATGCTACAGAATTGCACTGATATAGGTTTGTAAAGAATTTGTTATTTTATCTTACATTTTCTTTTTAATGAGACAGATCATTTGATTTTCTGTGCTACTGAATAATTCTTCTGCTAAACATCCACAGACTTGTCTGCAGATAACAGTGGTTGGGCAAACTGGTGTTAAAGTCTTGTGTTTACGTGCTACATTGCTGGGAGACAAACGAATGTGTATGATTGTCAATGATGCAAATAAAAAAAAAAACAAGTGGTAAATGTCTTTGTATCCCATCTGTAAAAAGCATTGCTATCACAGCAGCACTTTGTCTAAAAGTTGTAGATGGGAACAGATGATGCCCTTCAGCGATGTAGTAATTCACAATGGCAAGAAGAGCAGTCTGTTGATTGATGATTTCTGCCTTCATGCCACTTAAAACCCCTCCTTTTTCAGATAATCTCCAACTCTGTTCTCTATCATTTTGAACTATGTTGCATTATACCTCTCTCTTTGAAATATGAATTTTAAATTTAACTTTGAATTCCTGATGTGCACTCACTTTTGCTAATGTGTGAGGAGACAGACAGCGTGGCAAACAGCTGTGAATTTACTGCATCAGCGTTCATAAAGCATGTTTCCTTGACCATTGCATCACAATTGTGAGAGATAGGAATGTATTTTTAAATCATTTCTAACTCAAACATGTCTACTTGACCCATATTTGATGCAGTACTAGTGTTTATGCATGACTGAGTCTAAAGATGCTTCATGACCTCACTGTTATCTTCAAAAAGACTATCACCCCTCGTTTCCTCATGGCAGGTATTTGATTACCATGGCGCCCTGTATGCTAACACTAAGTTTGACATAGCCAATGTGCATGAAGCCGAGGATGAATTGTATTCAGTATGCTGGGGGACTGGTTGTATCGATGTAATTTTTCATGATTGTGGTGCTAATGTTGTAAGCAAGATCATTAATTGCACTGAGGTAGCAGGGGACCAAGATGCAGAAGGAGTCAGAGATGAACTGCTTTCAACACACACACACTTAGAGCTGGAGTGTGGCTGGCAAATTACTTTTTAGACATTCTGAAATGAAGGTGTTCACACAACAAAAGAGTTCATATTGATTTATTAATACGTTCACTTTATACTGAGCCTCACCTTGGGGTAATATCAGTTTATTGCTAACACTATCTCAATGTATGTTGCAAATTGGCACAAATAACCATTTACATTATCTAAACAGTGACAATGATTGCCATAAAGCACATTTAACTGTATGAATGACATGCAGCCAAATCCTACAAGGCTTAAAATAAACTGCATGGTTAGGCAGCTAATTATAATTAGGGTTTTCAAAAATAAATACTTCAAAAGAAACCGAGTGTTACAGAGAGGGAAGTGCAGTTTTGTGCCTCCAAAGTAATCTTTAGAAAATTGTTTCACAGGCCTATTCACATGTACATATTAATTATTGAAAATGTTTATAATTTCACGACTAGAAAATCCATAGAAAAGCATTGGTAGTGGAAATGGGTTAAAGGGAGTTGGTGGATGACACAGCCTGAGTGCATATTGTTCAGGAAAGCCTTATTGAGGGTTTAATTACTGTTCAATACGAATTAAGGATGAAAAGATTCAGGCTGACTGGAGGCAGGACTGTGGATTACCACTGATCAACATTCTTAATGCTGCCTCGGATTGTGCCAAGAGCAGATCTGTCAGTGAGCCGCACCACAGTCCTTCAGCGATGGGATTGTTCCTTATTATGGAGCACAAACGATCACATATTCAACCACTAAATGGGGTGCAGGGTTAAAAAGAAGGAAAACTTGCTAGAAACCATTGAAAAATAACCAAGGTGCAATGGGGAAAATATGAAAACACGCAAGTTGTGAATTTCAAACATATTACAATTAGTTTGAAGTCTGCAGGCAATCACAAATCCACTCTTCGACATCCTGATGATTTCCATCTTTGCAAAATGTCAATGAATTAATAATGGCCAACAAGAGGATGGGAACACAGCTGTGGTTTTCAAGAATTCATCA
Source organism: Rhyacichthys aspro (assembly GCA_036850595.1). Taxonomy (NCBI): domain Eukaryota; kingdom Metazoa; phylum Chordata; class Actinopteri; order Gobiiformes; family Rhyacichthyidae; genus Rhyacichthys; species Rhyacichthys aspro. Next base: position 16,555,684 of record CM072162.1, on the reverse strand, counting down.
AAGAAAATAATTTAAAAATATGTTTTTTAATTCCACAATTCTCAGAGGAAATGTCCTTGCCCTTTCTTCCCCAGAACCATATGTTTCCTCCCGAGCAGATATCGATGAAACAGTGGAGACGCTGCGGACCCATAAGCCATACAGCCCTATGTGAAAGGATTCGGCAAGGTCTGCTGAAGGTTGCAGTGAATTGCAGTAATCCAGACAGATGTAGGGGTCTCAGAGCCCCCCACCAGCCTTACAGGAGCCAGTCAGGCAGGAGCAAGGCAGGGGGTGAAAGAGAATGAACATGGGGAGAAACCTGACTAGTATTCAGGTAAAGTGGTCATTCCCTTGATAATTATCACAAAGGTTATTAGTGGGCAGTCAAAGTGGCAATTAATCACACACGAGGATGACAAAAGGTCGGAAAGGTCAGAGTGAAGGCGCAGGTGAAGGCAGGGACAAGACTGATGATGGCCACATTAGCATCTATGTCATCCCACTTTCTATTACTGCCATACTAAAGACCTACAAAATGTAGAATATCATTTTTAGTAAACCCATATCTCCCAATCTGCAGGCTGAGATTCACCAATGAAGCAGCTCGGCAGTTGTGTGCCTCATTTATCTATTTATTTATTCATTGCTAAATCGTTCAACAGGCTGGGGCATTGAAAGCCTGGCTTTTATGTTAGACTAACCTGTTTACAGCAATGACGCTCAGCTCCAAATCAATCAATATGGCTGAGATTTCTGGAGCTAAGCGCTGTTTGTGTCAGCTGAATTATGTTTGCTGAAAAGAGTGGAAATATACTTTTGGTGGACAATGGGAGCTATTCATTGCAGCTAAAAGTACAAGCTGCATAGTTTAGTAGTATCTCTGTGAATAAATAGCACTAGCTTCCAGCAGGCAGAGGTAAATACCCCGTTTATATAATTGTGTGTTTGTCCTCTACAGAAAGCTATATGCTCAGGCAAGAGGCAATGCTTTCACACGCTCTGAAAGCTGAATTTGTTGGTGATGCATTATGTAAATCAAGCTATTTATTTCCTCAACTATAGTCTCGTATACCTGTCACCCACAGCAATTCCAGCAAGGCCTGATCAAAACCTTGAATGTTGGCAGCTTCCCACTGAGAGAGGTGATGAGGGCTGAGCATGCTACTTTTTGTATGTGCTACTCCACAGCCTCTATTCATACTGAAGCATGTCCTCTAAGGCAGCGCTGTGGCTTTGATAGTATGGAGTGAGAGGGCCCTTCTCTCCCCAGGGTCTGATATAATGAGAGAAAGCTTACTAAACATGATCTGCAGCTCTCTCCAATAAGCTCCTTGAAACAGCTCAGGCTTGAAACACTGCTACAAACTGCACTGATTCATTTGTACATATGCTCTCTCTCTCCTTCTGTCCACACACTGACTTGGCTAATGTGCAATAAAATGATACTGAGGCGCACAAACGAGCCTATAGTTCTGTATGCATTCATTCAAACCTTACCACACACAATGGATCCTGAATTATTTCATGTAAGCACAAAGAACTTGACAAACTGCAGATTTTGAAAGATTGCATTCATTGTGTAAATTTCTGTTTTGAATAGAGACGTGCATTCTTTGCCAGAATAATATTTTGTTCTGTGCTTTTTTTTCCTCATGCTTGACCATTATCTGCTTTTGGATCTTAATACAGTGCATCATGGAGATACAGAAAGAAGTAGATCTTTTGTCGAACTAATCTGAAATATCCACAGTCAGCACAACTATTGAGGTTTAGAAAACATTGACGGACGTTACATGTATGTGCCGAAAGGGATCTCAGTGTAGTTTAGACATTTTTGAGGATTACTCCTGTATATTGTGCAAGAATTATTACGTTTCAATGTGGCATTTACAGTTTTTAACAGGGATAAATGTCTTTCCAGTCCCAGTCCAATGTTGAAACACTGCAGTAGCTCATGAATAGATGCATGCTGTGGTACAAAGTGATCTTATACTGTCAGCACTGTTACTTCGATACATTGTGAAGATTATATTCAGTTTAATTAAAAGTAAAAATACAACACAATTCATTCTAATTTTCTTCCATGTGACCATAAAGTGACACTATAAAGCTACACTGGTTATTTCTATCTGAATTTGACTACAGTGGAATTACTCTGGGCTACACTTCTTTGAAATGTAACAGAATCCTAAAGCAGAGAGCTTTGGTGGCCTAATTTAAAAAGTGGAGCGCAATCTCTTGTTCCTCTGCCCCCTCTTCTTATGTATTACCACAGGGGAAACCGGTTACTGTATCTTAAAGTGTATGCAATTAGCAGCATTCAAAAAGGCATTACCTTGGCAGTTTCAGTGTGATACCTTTAATGAAAAGGCTTGTGGTGAAAAATTCATTACAACTCTGAAGCTGAGACTCAATGTTCAATCAAAAAGGGATTGAGAGTAATGCAGCTGCTTCAGAGCTGGGCCACGTTTCTATAATCGCTCTATATAAACATGCTCTGTACAGCTGTATGAGTCAGGCCTAATTGTCAAACTGATGATGAATCTGGTGTTGGCCAGGCACAGGATCTTTTCTCATCTTACCATTAACTCACATAATTAGCTGCAGCTGCATCAACTGTCAGCCTCAAAGTTACTCATCAAATGTCAGGCGTTCTTTCCTTTTGTTGAGTCAGATTAGAAAAAATATTGAGTTTGAAAACACTGACATCAATGAGCAATATTAAAATATGGGGGAGGAATGGTCCATTTGACAGGAAAAGAGGCGAGTCTCTGCCGCGCGGTACCTTTATATGCTTTGAAATATTTATAGGAGCTTCCATCACCTGACCCAACTAAAACTCGTTTTGCCTACGTTTTTTTGAGACAAGCCTGAAACTATTCCTTCACTGCCCTCAATAATGGCCTCAATTTAAGCTTTACTCTGCCTTACCTTCCCTCCTATTTTCACTTCTTTTGAGAAAGCTTTTCTTGCTCTGAGGTGCAGGAAATAATCACTGGACATGAGATGAATGGAAGTATTTGTGGAAGTTTTCCTTCTTCTGTAGTCTCCTGTGAATAGTCTACCGTTAACTAAAAACACTACACACGCTGATAACTACTTATAAAAAAATAAAATTACATGTGAATGAAAGATAAAGAGTGCATCAGCTCCTTATTTGAAGCACTCAGCCTAAACAGACTGGCTGTCTGTTTGACTGTGAGTAATGTGTGTTTACACTGGCAGGCAATCACACATGTGCATAAGCGTGGGATGAACATTATGTATTCATTCAAGGGAAATATATGCTCTGTGTGTTTTCTGCATGGTTGTAAAGGAAGTACTATAGGATTGTCTATGTGTGGGCTGATGACATTTCAGACACATTGCCACTGAACTTAGCACATTTATCACGTGCATATTAACGATGGAAGGAACCTCAAAGTGATCATGGTTTTAAAGATTTTATTTTTGCATTATGTTTCAAACTGTTCTATACCATTTGAACTAAACAAAATGCGTTACTGACATTTTTTTTTTGTGGTGGTATCCTTGAGCTGCACCACAAGCGCGTCGAGCTAAAGAACATCTCCACACATCCACCACAGAAACACATGCATCTGCAAAGTTAGCACAATCTGCATTTTTTAAAAACAGTGAAACAATGGGATGTAGTTAAATATTCTCAAAATGTGCAAGGTCAGGCAGTGAGCTTTGTGACTGTAAGCAGGATCCTATGTGAATAATGAATATCTTTTATCAAAGTACCAACTGTGGGTTCACTAAAAAGGTGCTGGTTGTTTTCTGCTCTACTGTAGCAAGATTCTGGGTTTACTAGGAAGTTAAATGCTGCTTTGACTGCTCTCATCTCTTCTCAGCATCTCACAGCCCACTCCTCTGTTGCAGTGAAGAGCCATATGAAATATCAAAAGGGCAAGTACGTCAGAGCTCAACAAGATTGGAGTGGAGAGGATTTTCCTCCGAAGTGCCATGCAGCACCTTCAGCAACACTCATGGCCACAGGCAGAAGGAGGAGGGGCTGCTGGAATCCCATTCCCAGTGTTGAAATTCTTTTCATCATGCCTCTTTTGCATAACAAAGGTGCATAAAATGCATTATATATGGCAAAGTTAACTGTAAACCAATACAAAGAGATTGTCCTGTATTTTCATGGGTCCTGTGTCAGAACATGGCAGTTTCCAAGATAAAAAATATCACCACCCACTTTCACCTTTACATGACTGCAGCCACAAGTCACTAACCATACATTAATGTGATTGGAGTGCTCAAGTAATTTATTTGGACGCTACAGTATATGGCTCTTTCATGGCAACTTGAATATGTCCATTTAATTAGAAAAGTCATTAAAGTCTCATGGACCAGTGATTAGTTTCTTTTGACTCCAATGAAGCACAAAGAGGAAGCAGTAGGTTTGAAATATGTCATCATTCTTTTATGCCGATAAAAAGGATGAGAAGAAGGGCTATTACAGCTGAGGATCCATGCCAGGTGTCACTCTAATTTAATGGAGTCACTAAAGACAAAGAGACAGCCTGAGGGAAGCCTTTACAGAGGCCCTGCTGCAGATGTGGCAGAGTATACTGTGATTAAAAGGACAGGCGGGGCATTTCGTGGCAACCTCATCTTAAACTGAGGATGCACCTCGGGGGATTCTGGGGTGAGGGATGGTAAATATGCTTTATAGAAGATCCTGCAGTTAAAACAATGTACACAACACATACATAGCACATAATCAATGTCAATGCCTGTGTTGCTTTGTTTTCATGGTAAACAATAGGGATAAAGGAGGCTAAACATATGCATAGACTTGACTCAGCTTTTAACAAAGAACCTGTTCCAAATTCCCTGTGCCATAGTAGATTTGTACAAGGCTAAACAACAACAGTTTGGATCAATAGCTAGATGCTTCTCTATCTGTAGTGTGTAATTACTATTTAGATCAAACAAATGCCTGATAAAGTCTGAGCACATCTAAGAAGCCTTGTACACACTAGAGCTGGCATCTATCAGATAAAGCATGATGCAAGTTTAAGTGTATGTGTGTCCTCAATGGTGCATCGGTTTGTCATGACAGAAGAAAGGTCCACTGAGGGGCAAAGTCACTTGCAGGAATGAGTGTGGACACAGTGAGATGTATTGCATTAATTATCCTTAAGCAGTGCTATCCGAGTCATTCCGATATTCAACACAGCATTTCAAGATCTCAACAAGATTTGCAGGATTAGACGCCATAAGCCCCGCTAGCTCAATATATTGATCCCCTCCCACTGAGCGCTGCATTCAATTTCCCAACAATTAGATGCACCTGCAGGTTAATATGGTGCTTTGTTAATCTGTTGTTTGTTGTGGTATTCTAAACTAACACTCTTGCATGTGTTTCAGAGCACAGGGTGGTGACACTTAGATAAGGTCAAGTCCTTTCAAAGGGGACTATTGTATAGACTGTATATTCTTCACAGACAAAATTTAAGGTCTAAAAATTAAAGCTTTATTATATTTGTCATCTGCAACGGCCACTGAATAAGATCAGCTAAAACTACAATTTTTATTTTATTTAAACTAGATTTCAATTTTTAATTTTTTTGTTGTTTACATCTGAGGACTATGTATAAGGACATACAGCTATAAGAACCAGAGTTAGTGTTAAGCACCACATTTGCTCCACTAAATTAGGCTGGATCCCACTATGGCCTATGTAACCATGCTAACTCCTCTCATATCAACTACTTTATGCCTTTAATAGGGCTGTCCGTTTTTATCCTGTCGCAATTTTGTGTCCATTCATTTCTGCAGCATGATTTCATATTCTGAGGATGTTGTTGGACTTATTGCTGTGTGAGAATGAAATTTCTCTCGTGGGATCTCGGGATATTTCTCTGGTGTAGCATAGAGGCTCTACAGTAGTAGGAATGACAGCAACATTACATGGTTGAAATGAAACCCCCCCATAATGTTATCCATTTCTATTCATAAGGAGCTATGACATGCCTCTCATTGGTTTCTGCGCATGAATACCGAGTAGTAGAAGGGATTTTGAAGCAATTCTGACTTATAAAACACAGACAGCTGAGAATTATGAGAACATCAGGAATATAGAGGGATCATACACAGAGGGATGGGGCACACCTGATTTGAAACAAGGCCTACATGTGTTTGTTTTGTACAACCAAGGATATCGCCAGCCAGGACACAGAATACATACAATCCTAAGTGAGTGGCAGAGAGAGAAAGAGGCCTGATATTGACCAGCTGCAGAAAGAGAAGATTAGCCACAGAGTTTTTTTGCTGTGGTCTGCTATTTTAGGGTGACACTAATGGCAATTGAACTGAGAAACAATGACTCCGGATTGAGAATAAGCTGAAGCCAACAGGGAAAAGAAACGTCCTTCATTTAACTTTGCATGTGAAAATGTAAGATAATGCTTGTAGGTTCTGTCAGAAATTGTCGTAAGTGTGATTTTCTTCTCTGCATGTAATGTTCCATTAAGCAAAGCAAGGCTAATTTTCCCATCAAAGAGCCCTTTTCCATCAAGGCTGGTATTTTAAGCAGGGCAGACTAATAGGTTGTGTGGCACCTTTTTCACAGTTCGGGCGAAGTAAAAAGTCATCACAAGTTTCTGGGTTTTGTCTTAAAAGCCTCTTTTCAGTGCTACAGCTATAGTGCACAACCATGCAGTCGACTTTAATTGTCACCATTCTAAATTGCTTCCCACTTTAAAAGTGACAGTCCTGTATTGATTAAACTAGCAGATTTTTTTTTCACCTAAACTATATTAACCTCTACTCAAATCCATGTGGAAAGGTGAAAGTAAATCAAAATCAGCAATCCACTTGTCGCACTCGGTCCCAGTCATTTTCACCTTCACAGTGTTCCCTCAACACTATTATATTTTCACCTCCACAAAAGCTGATGCTGCAAAACAGAGGAATGAGACGGGGTAAAGGTGCCTTCACTGCACTGCTGCGTACATGTCTGTCCATCTATCTACAATATCTGTATGTCACAGCAAATGTGTGACAAACTCAGATGACACTAATCAGTCAATTTTTCAATAAGATTGATCTTGTTGCTGTGCCATTTTTAAGCTGCTGTCCCCGCTGATGACTGATAATGTATGAGACAGTCAATGTCTATAAATCCTATGGCTCAGACTGTGTTCCCTAAAGCCCACTGAGTCAAACCATTTCCTGCCTCACCGACGTCACTTCTTTAAATGAAGCATTACAGCGCATCTGAGAGATCCTCTGGGAACATTTGTGCATAGGAGCCTGATGTTTTAGTACATGTGTATCAACATTAGTAACCTCTAGAGGGCCGATATAAACAGCAGAAACGTCAGTGTAGAGAACAAGCACTTTTAATTTGACTCCACAACTGTTAATATCATTAATTTCAACTCACACTATTACCACAAGCCTTCCTTTTTCTCATCTTCTCACGCAACCTCATATGTTTCCCTCTGGTGGCGGATGGAGAAGCGGTTGGGGGTACTGCCTCGGTAATTGGAGAAACCTTCTAAAACATGCAGATGAAGCACAGTGAGGAGAAGAGGAGCTAAAGTGGAAAAGGAAACTGGACCAGATTCTTAATTATCTGCCCCTTTTCTCTTATTCTGTCTTTCTTTATCTGACAGGGTTCAAGTCGTACAGTGGGGCTCCTGCTTCTCATACAGGCCTCGGCATAATGAGGCGCAGTGTACAGAGCCGAACAAGGACTGGGGCTCACATAAAGGCCTCAGCGAGAAGGGGTTGAGAGAGAGGCTGCAGCTTTGATGAGAGGGTTAACAGCACTGTCAGCACGCTCACTCTTACACATGTTACAATAAAACAGGCTGTCATTAAAGAAGCACGTCAAATATATGAACTAAACTGTCCAGAAGATAAACACATTAACAAAATAAATGTGATGCAATTTCAAAATGATTGAGTAGCACCAGAAATATTTATATTACTTCACAACATTGGAAAATCCTGGGATGATATTCAGTTCCTTTCAGCGAGTGAGGAAGGTGGTGTGCTGTTTAATATACTGTGTGTAACGGTGTCAGCACCCCTGCAGCTCACAGCAGAGGGAAGCACAATGAGAGAAAGACTGGATTTTTCAAAGCACTTTAGAGGAATTGCCACTGCATTCACAAAAACTATATAGAATAAGCTATAGATAAATATCTCATCTTAATATCTGTGTATTTGATATTTAGAGTACTTTTCCTGTTTATTATTGTGAAAATGAGACACTGTGTTTTTTGTCTGCGTAAGTGCAGTAATTATTCTCTAGTGTAGGCACTGTTTTCTCGTTGTGTGTTTGTTTTCAGTGTGACAATAATTTTATTCTCGTGCAGCTTCATTTACTGCCTATTTTTACACCCCCACTATATTTGCACCATATCAATTTGACAGTTGCACTTTGGCATATTTTTCAGGCAGTTCTATTTTTAATAAACCTACACTTTGTGCAAAACAAATTCCCGCTGAATTGATGCGTGTTGCTCTGTAGAGCATTGTTCCCTTGGCTAAGCCACCTACCGCAGCTGAAGGAGGCTCAGCTCTGCCCCTCTTGCAGAGCGCCAGGCTGCTCTTATCGCCCCTCCATGAGGCTGTAGAGGGGTAATAGGATTGTGACTCGCAGAGAAAGTGCCATGCTCACCAAGCAGAGGAGGGCCACAGCACAAGTGACGGGGGCCTCTGTGGCTGTCCAGAGAAGCAGACGGTGGATGTGTTCTGCTCACTCCATAAATAACCCTGCTAAATTGCAGATTTCAGAGGGTCAGTGGGACATTGGTCTGCCCGTGTATATCCAAAGGCCTGGATATAACCTGTAATCCCACAGCCTAGAAACCCAACAGCACAGCAGTTACGGGAAAATGTGTTTTCTGCAAAAGAGAAGCCTGGGCATTTATGAGATTCAAGAAAGAGAAGCAGAAGAAGAAGGAAGAACAGGGAGATTTTGTAGTTTGTAGTCATCGTCTGAGCACTACGCTTCTTCCTTAGCTGGCTCAGTCCCACCAGCAGCACAGCGTTCACTTTGTACTCAGAGGAGAAAGATGAAAGCAGCACTGGGTCCAATTGCAATGGCAGGAAGGTGGGGTGTGCTTTTTTTGACCGACAGCTGGATCACTTTGGTTTCAATCCTGACTCACTAAGAAATGACCATTCACAGAAAACTCCCTGGATTAAATAAAGATTCAAAGGTTAAGCCCTGACTCTAGACATAGCACTGATTCTGTGATTATTTTAAATCTATAGAGACTAAAAAGTAAACACTCATTTTTACTTTTTAGATTTTTAGTTCACTTTTTTGAGTGTTCATTGCTGCGGGGCAAAGCTATTTCACCGGTCGGCAGTATGGCAAAAAGATGAGCATTTTAGTTACAACAACACCCTGGTGCTCAGAGAGAGGACAGGAAGAAGCACTGCGGGTGGCGGCCCATTGAGAGGGCCATGCTGGCGGTTTGATAGAAAATAAGTGGCCTGAGGCAGGGAAAAGGAGATAGAGGGCACTAGTGAAGATTTAGGGTTATTTCTGAGAGGAAAGCACTGTACCACACACTGTACCTTCATCAGATGTGACGTGGGACCTACACAAACTGATTACACTGTATGGACATTGAAGCAGAAATTTTAAACCAATAAAATAATGGGCTGATTACTCCAAACAATTTGAATCGCTCCCATTATTCCACTGGTGTTATTTGCCTGATATGATCTACGGATTACAATAACAAAGATGGCTGCACCTTAGAGGCTCCTTCACACTCGCTAAAATGTAGTCTGCCAAAGTAAGTTTCTGTCTCATCTTCGTGCCACGTTTTCCCAAAAAGATGATGCATAGCCTGTCTTATTAACTCTGATTGATGGCACTGTCTACTGCTCACACACAAGCGTTATATTTGTTTCACTCATGCTGACAGCTGGCAGCCGCTACACTAAGAAAGCTAATGTCAGTGTATAGATAAATTGGCTTGTAAGTACACAATGCACCAGAGGCTGGAGTTAGATTGTGTAATAAAACACAACTCCCTACATCAAGCAGCCAGTCAGAAACATGTGGGCATTTTTTCTGAACAGGGAAAATTAAGGTGAGAAGCCAATGGGACCAAAAGCATTGTGTTACTAGAGAAAATTATTAAAATAATACAAACAGGAGCTTCTGTAAATCTGGCTAATGCCCCAAGAAAGAGGATTCAATGAAAAGCCCTAAGGAAAAGTTCACATGAATATGAAGAAGGTTGGTTATGGGCAAAATAGCTAGAAGGCATCCCAATAGTGACTAGAGACCTAAAGACAGATGTGAAATTGGTTGGCTTTTTGCCCTAGTTTAAGGTTGCGAGTGAGCATTTGTTGTTGTGAGGATGTTCACTGGAGAGATGTGGCCGTCGGGACCAGTGTGGCAGCTCTGGGTTACTGTCTTGTTATTGCTTCTGCACTGCATTTCTTTAAAGAAGCAAATTAAGCTTTCGATCCAAACTATCTTGTTAATGTGTTTTGCAAAGATGTCGTTTTGACAATTTAAATTGCTATATTACTTATGAAATTAGAGCTATGCATCAATCTGTAATCAATTTACAAATGGATGTGCATGAAATTACAGAGGCATTGACGACAAACAAGATTGCCAGCCAAAGTCACGTGTGTCACAAAGGACACAGCCCCTGTTTCCCCCGCCTTTGCTCTAATATAATTTATTTCTTGACAGGCCTGATGAGATAAAGTCCAGAGTGTTGGGAAACGGCTGTCTAGAGGAGACGGGGTCTTTTTGTGGTGGCTATCAGAGTTTCCGATCGGCTGCTGTACTGAAAGGGTCAACAGCACTCAAGCTACAACAAAACATGTTTTTGGACCGTGACTGACACTGACACACAGCACACACTCTTACTGCTGAATGTGTTAATGTCCTAATGGAAAAAGAGATTTCATCTACAGATAGCTGAGAAACCAAAACCGAATTAATAGACACTGTATCAGGTCTGAAATATGAATCATCTTGAACTCTGTCAAATGTACGGCTGCACACGTCATTACTTCCCATTTTATTGGATGAGAATAGATCAAACCAGAAATGAAAAAGTCCTTCTTCAATAAATTTACCGTCACAGCTTGACATTAAAATTACAAACATGGTTCTGAAATTTTCTTATAATTTATAAAATGTGGTATTGGCAGCTCTTTTAATCAAACATGGCTCATGATTTATCTGAAATGGGTACGTGAACCAATCAGAAAACAGAAAGGACAGGTTCTTCCTCCATTTGCTCCACATCCTGTTTTTGGCTTTGAATGTTATCACTTTCAGAAAATGTCTGAGTGAAAAATGTGTCAGATTCAGTCAATGACAGAGGGCAGGATTACTATCTGTCTATCAGAGTCTGGAGGAAATAGCAGATGAGCTTATTACGTTAGACTGAATAATGCATGCAAACTGAAGGGATGATAATGAATGAAGCAGTAAGTCAAATAAACTCAAATTCAATTTATTTATATGAATGTATATGTTTTGACATTTCAGGTGCATAAGCATGTGTAGACTACATTATTTGAGGAAGAATATGTTCATGCATTTATGAAGACAGCAACTGTAATTGTATTTTAGCAAAACCACGTGCTATATTTAAACACTGATTCAATATATTCATGTTTCTCTGTGCATAAGATTCTAGTTGCCGTTTCTATTTTTTACATCTTACAGTGGAAGATGGTCACTTGACAAGCTGAAGTGTTGTTTTTCTCATCAAAGCATTCTGTCTTTGAATGTTACATATGGATACGTTTTCTGTTCCCCATTAATGTCTCCAAACCTGTCACATAAAAGACTGTTAGTTTTCCCTTGTCTCCACACGCCACAGTCTGATTATCCACCGGTCTGATCCGAAGGGTTAAATTATGACGCTGATATTCTTTCTAAAATGTGATATTTGTTCTTTAAAGTCTCTCACAGTTGTAAGAAGCAGACGTACTGTAGTATGTCTCTGGGTAAGCTTATGCTTCAAGACACACAATCCTGTTATGAATTGGCACAGCTTTGTCTATTTGATGCCAGTGAAAATATTACAGTCTGTTCACTGATAGAATGGACACTGAGCATAATGCAGCCCATAATGAGCCTTGTGTATACATCTAAAAGTAGTGCGTTTATTGGAACAGGGCCCATGGTAAATCACCAAAATGAGTTTATCTCATTTCTCCGCTTTGTTGTTGCCCTGCGTGTTTACAGATGGCTCATACTGTTTGAACCCTCACAGCAAGACGTGGATGTTATCGTGACAAAGTGATGAGCTTTACCAATACAAGCCAACAGTATGATCAGGATTCAGCAGGTGTTGCACATAGACGAGAGTGACGTCTGCTTGGGACCATCTATCAGAGCTAAATGGCAGATGGTCCTCTCTGTGGCCGGGCAGGAAGTGCACCAACACAATTCTCTGCAGAAACACGGGGAGCACTCTACCTGCTGATAATCCACTTACCCGCAGACAAAGCTGCTTTAATCTGCCTACTCTTTCCCTGCCCACCCTCTCCACTCGACCCCCTTCACTCCCCCCAGCACGGCCGGGCCAGACTCCATGCTGTAGGATCACTGTTGATCCTCCTGAGCTCTGACAGGGTACGCTACAGTGAATCTGTAATCACATCAATATATGTGATTTGAACAGATAAAACAATCTGTAAAGCAACTTTTAATTTACAATGCTCGTTTGTTTTTATGGCTTATAAAAGTTAGTGCTTATTAGAAAAAAAAAATTGTAAACTCTAGACTTAAAGGGGATCAGGCCAAGACCTAAAGTCTCACAGGGAGTCATTAAATAATAAGATGAACTTTGATGGAGATCTTTTGCCAGGTTGTCTCAACTGATTGGACTTCATTAAAACAAGCCAGACATTTTGAAGCCAAGCAGGGGATGCTATGTTATCTTCTGGCATCAGAAAGGTCTGCTGTGCTGAAACGCTGCCCAGATCAAAACAGATTTATGCTGGGTTTAACTGTTTCTGGATCCTAGGGTACGGAACTGCTCTTCCACATATCTGTTTAACAACAGCAATAATGAGATGTCCTCTGTTCTTAAAGAACAAGTGCTGGAGCCCTACAGAGAAATTGTGTCAGAGCTGAATGAGACGAGGAGAAGGAATCAACAATTAATGCCAAGTGGTGAATGGCTCCACAATGAGACAGAGGCTTAAAAAGGAGGAGCCATGAAAGAGGCCAGGTGCAATATCACATCCTTCCTGTCAGAAGACTTAAAGAGACGAGAGGAAGAGCGTTTAGCTGCAAGGGATGCATGAGGAATGCTGACCACAGGTTGAAAGAATCGACTATTCAGAGCGCATCACATCCATGTGCCCTATCGGCTCGGGGAGGTATCTGCCAAGTAAAAACTGCTGCCAACGTCTTCTGAAGTGCTTGGAATACCGACAAGGAAAATGAGGTCTGGAGGATGAGAGCTGACCTTGATCAACAGTAACTGTGTTAACTCTGCTGAGATGCACACTAGTTCTTTCACTTACTGGCATAATGAGAGCATAGTTTAACTGTTAGGAGACAAATACAAATGGATATGATCGGCATGACTTATTTATACTTCTCATGTGCATTAAAGCCCTGTTTATGTGAACTCTCAGCTACCACACTTTTATCTGGCCATTATTCCATCAAAATCAATGGCAACATGAGAGTTGTTAGTATGCATTTTTTTATTTTTATACTTTTGTAGTGCACATCAAGAATGGTATATAAAACACATTCTGGTGTATAATATTTAAGTCAATAGCTTTAACTTGTAGAGGGCATCAAAAAGAAGATGTACATTTCTTGGTGAGTCGGTTTTCACAGCTGTCGACATCGAATGATTCACATGAGATATTTTTGATTCCTCACAACCTCCAGTCTCACAGTGAGAGCCAGTGTCTCATCTACAGTATCAGCTCAGCTAAGCAACAATACATACTGAATCATTTACAGCACTAACTTGTCCCTATCTAATCATTTGTCAATCTCCTTTATACCTTAACTAATGAACACGCTTTAGAAAATTTTAGACAGCAGTATTATTATATTATTATTATTATTTTATATTATTTTGTGGGATTCGTTGGTCAAATGATATATTAGTTAAATATACTGAGCACATGACCAAGAATCCTAACTAAAATAATGCAAGAGTACTTTACTGAAAGACATGTCTATCCAAACCACTCTGCAACAGTTAAGTCAGGGATAAAATGTAATGGTCCTTTCATTTTTGATTGCTTGTCTGTTTGATTGGCCTTAAGTACCACCCAATCTTGTCTAAATTGTGATTACTGTGGAAACACAGGCTAATTCTTCCTATGAGCTCTTTTTAAGGATTTCCCATTTTGCTAAAGGACAGCAGGTGATGAAAGAGCCACACTGCAGCCTGTTGGGATATGCTTTTATCAAAACCATTGAAAGTACATTTATTTTGGACAAATCAAACATGAGGACAATTAAAGAAATACATATTATTTAATAAAGTTCAGACACTGGCAGAGAACCAAATGGCTCACTGTTGAGTTTACATGTACAATCAAAGCTGGACTTTTCTGCTTTTAACTCAATGTGCTTTAAAATGTCAGTGGCATCTATTGTTTTTGCTCAGACATGGACCACGGGGCGCCCAGGCTTGTGCTTTTTCCTGTAGCAGGCCTGAGTGTTACTCGGCATCGATCAGACGATTTGTTAACAGCAGGCACTAACGTCTGGTGAGATGAGGGCCAGGGTGCCAGGTTCAATAACCACCCTGTGCTCTTGGAGCTAAAGTGTCCTATTGCTCATCACAAATATGCAAAGCACTGTGTTTCAATCTCCATTGACATTTTGTTTCAAAGTCAATACCAGCCACTTATTCACTCAGGCACAAGTATAGAACTGGTCTTTTGGGCATAAAGAAAAAGCAAGGACACAGTGTTCTTTAAAAGTTTTGCTATTCACCAAAAAGTATCTCTAGTCATTTCTTGAAAAGCTTTTCTTTTTCACAACAATCACAGTGAAAAGCGTAAGTACTGTTGCTTTCTGTCATATAAATGTCACTTCACAGCAGAAATAACAACAGAAGGACAGGTTAATGGTGCCTACAGAGACAATATAACTTTGTGTTATCTTCAGACAGATTATTTTATTGATCAGTGAGAAGGACATAAACATCAAAAAACACATTGGGCACAGCCTGCTTTCATGGTTTACAGGACACTTAAAGCTCGCTTTAATGCATCTCATTAATATATTTTGGTCACATCTCCAGAGGGCCTGTTTGTCCTCAGAGGCTCACCTTCCATTGTTTTTGAAACGCAGAGTAAAACCTCAGGGAGGTGCTGAACTGTGGCCTGGTTATTCTCTAAACAGGTCATCCAGACCAGCAGCTACTGGCACAAGACAGCACAGTAAAACGTACATTTTTATAACTTTTTTTTATAACCACAGCTTTTGAGGAAATCCTTCAAAGAGCTTCTGTCTGTGAAAGTAGGATACAAATAATATGTGTAAAACCCTAATATGTCAATGCAGTGTGACTACAAATATTTGATTTGGAAAATGAAACTGTACTTGTAAAGTAAGTGGACTTAAATAATCATAAAATATTTTTACAAATCATAAAAGATAAAATAAAACATAACAGAGTTTACAACTGAATAGCTGTAATAGCTCTCCTAAAGATAGCTATGAAAGTGACTTAGGAACAACAGTGATGTAGTTCAAACCTAAACTCAGATACCTCAGTTTAGGCTTGTTGATATTGAGAATGATGATCTGTTTTGATACTGTATGGCTCCAGAGATATACACAACACTACTCATTAGAGGCTCCGATTTGATTAAAGCAAATGTTCACAAAGGCACAACAGACTGAAGTATTACGGTAAAGGCATTTAGTCATTGTGGAGGTAAGACAGCAGGTCAACATAATATAAAGCTCAGCAAAAGTACCCATCATTTTGCCAGGCCACGCAGCAGAGGATCAAAGTGAACAGTATCTTTGCCAGATCTGGACAGGGAACGAGACAGTCACACCTTTCCCTGCGGTCTGAACATGAGACATGGAGCTGTAAATATTTTATGGCAGACGTCACAAAACTGTGGTGGCCACAGGGCAGTTCGGTGGAGTTCATGAGGATCAAGGTGAAGTATATATGAACAAACACATGGACACTAAACCAAACTAGCGCAAAATTTATGGTACACATTTTAACTAAGCATACCACAGTCTCACAATATAATATAAATATAAAGAGGTCTCAGCTTCATAAAGAAGCTATTACATTAGGGGGCACACTACACACAGTAATGTATAAAAATCCCTGCAGAGCTATTAAAGAGTGTCCCCATCGTGTGAGGTTCCAAAGCAGATCATAAATGTTGTATAACATAACATTAGATCTCATTTATCTGGTTAATAAGGTGTGTGTCTCTGTACTATTTCATCATCACCCACACAGTTTCCTTTCTGTGCAACACAGCGCTTACATAATACAAAGCCAAACTATTAAATGCATTGTTGGCTTTCCAATAGTTTTAGAGGGCACCATTCAGCACAGTCTGCACTGTGACAGCCTCCGTGGAGAGGCCAAATCCTGTAGTCTTATTATAGTGGAGACAAATCAAGTGTACCAAAACCGTCCCCTCCAGCCCTACTTTCTCAAGGTTATTTTCAAAGATAGCACACGTCTTGTTACAGAATGTGGGCTGGGCTTTGAGTAAGCCCTGCCACAAGAGACACAGAATAACCCTATGTAGTAGAAGTGAGGGGCTTAAGGGGCACACAGAGACATGGGTGTGACTAATTTAAACCCCAGGGAAGCTGAGATGGGCACTGGCTTTTGTCCCAGGCAGAATAAAGTTAGGCCTGCTGTATGAGTTGCACTGACACACTATAAAGATGCTGCTAACTTGTGTGTCAGCATTAGAGCACTTAAAAGTAATGAGATTTGAGCTTTGTGCATCATAAAGTATGACCGCCGTTGGAAACCCACAAGACAATGGTTCTCGTGTTCTGCCTACAGCAGAAAACAGGCCTCATCATATCAGGATGGCCACAGTCCACAGTGAAATCCGACTGTGGACTCTAGAGAGGCATGTTCCCTCTGTCAGTGTTATTGTAGCTGTCCCAGAGTATATTTCTCAACAGCCTGCTTACTAGATCCACTTCCCTTTTGTGTAAGGCATACCACTTTTACGGCTCACTGAGCTCAAAGAGATGACTCTTTGGAAATGCTGTGCTCAGTCTGATAAGGATGTTCTTATTTACTCAATTCAAGACCGTGCATCAGCAATATCTCTTTATAAAAACCATCACATTCCTTATTTTTACCTCAATGCATTGGGAATGTGAAAGCTAGAAGACAGTAGTACATCCCATTATGCAGGAGGCCATGCATCACTAACACTGATTTATTTTATTTTATAATGTAGTATAATGAGTCAGGACGTGTCGCCATAAATTACTCTCCAATCATACCAAATGAAAACTACACCGCCTTCATACGCTGCAGTGACAGTATACCGACAGGCTGAGAGCAAGGAGTGGTGTATGCTTCTTCGTCTCTGTTTCAGATCTTATTAGATCACAATGCAATGTTTATTTACTCTATACATGTGTGTGGTATAAGAGCCTATTTTAAGAAGGAAACAGAGATAAAAGCAGTGCCTAGGGGCTGATACAGAGATGTCCTGTTTGCAACAGCATTTTGAGCTGAAGAGTTGTTGTAGCTAACCATAGCTTTCTAGAGGAGTGACATAGACCCCTGAGAAAACAATCAAAAGCTGACATAAACCTCACATTTTGGAGACTGTAATAAACTCCTGACGTCAATAAGCTCCTGCCATTCCTATAGGCAGCTCCATTCCACACTTTTAAGGAGCTATTAGTCAAAGAGGTTAAGAGCAGGTTAAGAAATAAGTGTAAATTCACAATAACAAAATCCAAAATGTGCTGACATTGAGCATCTTGAGTACTCTTATATAACTCTTACATAAAGAGCAGCAGTGAAATACAGGACTTGTATGTGAGCGCAGGGCAGCCCTTCACATGGGCCTGCCTCAGGCTGGACATCGACAGAGATCCAGATGGATCTCACTGTGCCTCTCTCTTTTTCTCACCGGTTTACCTCTGATCATTGCTTAAATTATGTGCCTGACTTGCTTCATAGTATTTCAAATCAGAAATAAAAAACTGTTACTGTTTTCAGGAGCATTAGGTTTTATCTAACACTTTTTCTCTGTATGTTGTTTTATAATATAATATTGTAATGTCTTTTTGTCTGTGTGACAGAAAACTGTGTTACTGTGTGTCTAGGCCAGCATTCCCTTGAAAAAGAGATTCGTAATCTTAGTGGGACTTCGCTTGTTAGATAAAGTTAAAAAAAATACTGGAACAAATAGAAGAAAGTGAGACTCATTATATTAGAATACAAATAGTAACTGTCATTGAATTAACTATATTTGATGAATATATTCTAATTACACCGTGGCTGGGCCTAGCTGCCGAAGCATTTGCCTCTGCACATGTATGCACTAAGTTGCTGTAAAGGATCATCATCCAGGCAGGTAATTGGCTGCTGTTTACATTGCTGTTGGCAGAGCCCTCCTCCCCTGCCTGACACATCTGTAGTGTTCATTAGAGCAGGAGAGCTCTGTGCTACTCTGTGTTTTCAAATCTGGACATTCAGCCAATTCACTTTCAAGTTTCGAGCTACCGACAGGCCTTATAAGTCATTGTAATGTCTATGGGTTGAAATTTAAAAGTTATATACTGTGTAATTCTGAAATATATTACATTTGAGCTGAAAGGTTTATGTTGTGTGTTATATAGAGGGAGTCACTACAAAGGTAAGCAGTTTGTAAAGGAATCCGTACCCCAGGTGTAAAACCACCAGATGGTCAAACAGCTGAATCACATCCAGGGAAGCAGAGTGGCCATCGGAAGCAGTTTGGAAATTGTTGTTAAATTTTGAGCCAAAGAGAGGTAGACATCGGCAAAGTGAAGGAAGCTGCTTCTACAATTACAGAAATACATTTGAGTAAAATATTAGATAGAAAAATATGCATTTATTGACAGTATAAAGTGTAAAAAATAAACCAACAACAGCATAAATCTATTATAGCCAGGAAACTGATTTAACAGCTCACTAAGTTCATGACAATACAGTCATGACAAATCACTGCTTATAGAACTGCTTGTAGACAGAAAAAGGGAAGGTGGGCAACAACATTAAGAGGCACCTGGTGGTGAGGGTGCAAGTTAAAAGGACTAGGCTCCCTTTACCAAATAAACAAACATGCCAACAGTGACCTTCTTTCTTGCATTCTGTTGCATAACAATAAAAGATAACATGACATTTACTCTATCATTATCATTTCCAAAATAATGATGTTCTATTTTATTGATAAATTAAGTACAATCTCACTATAGCCCCCTTACTACTATATGTTGACACTCAATTGCCTTCAATAGCTGACCCCAAGACCACAGAGGTGTTACATTACCTTGACCAATCTCTCAAAGCTCTACAGATTTCCAATCAGCAATGACACCAGGAGTCCATTCCCTCGTAACCCCACCTGGAGGTCATGGTGGTCTGAAACATTGGAGACAAATAGCTGTTGCAGGTTGGCCCACGGACACAAGATGAGAGGGGTCTACAAAATAGAAAAAAGGTCAGGCCTACAAGCAGAGAGCATGAGGCATAAGAGCGAACCCTCAGGCATTCAGCAGTGTATGGAGCTAAAATTAGGACAAAAGTGTTCCGAAAATTGTTCCAAATCTCACAGGCTACAGAGGCTCACCACAATATCAAATTTGGGCATTAACAAAGTAATTTTTTGAATCTACATTTTACCATTTAAAAAATGTGAACAGCATCCACAACATAAAATGTACTTTTTCTTTGATGATCCATTGTAGGGTCACTCTATAGTCCTTCCTGATTAACATCCCATCTTCCCTTCCGTTCACCTCAAAACTCAAAACCATTAAAACCATGTGTTGTCTGAAGAAGGCACAAAAGGACAAATCGAAATATGTTTAAACATGAGGGGGGTATTGCTTGTGCTTTGCTCTCAGCCATAATTAAATTCTTAATTAGCAAACCCTGAGGAAGACATACATTAAGACAGAATTACATTCAGCATCCTAACTGATTTGGTCACTTTTATGGAGCAGGGGAGAGAGGGAAGGTAAGAGTAAAGGTAGGAAGGTTAACCTAAAGCTGTATCTTTACTGTAATTTACTAAAAGCAAACTGACTGGATATTTCATTTTTAATTCCTTGGCTTTTTGTATGCAGGTCGTATTATTCTAACATGACTCTGACAATTATTAAAGTAGTAAGTATTTGCATTATTTGGTGGAAACATGTCTTTGTCCCATTGTACTTTAGAAACTTAAAAAGTAAGGTCATGTTATCATTAATTTCTCTCCACAGTAAGTTTAGGCAAAGGTGGAACTTTTAAAATGGCCTAAAACTATCTTCACCTTACAATCCAGATCATCTCTCTGTTTAACCCTGCAGGTTAGTGGCAGTGATTGGCCAGCAAACCATCACGCTCTCCCACAGGCAGCTGGATAACTTCAACTCATCGAAGTGGGAAATAGAGAATCCATTTTTTAATATGTCTGCTAAGGTCTTTAGTCATGCCTGGCCTCTCCCGGTGCCAGTCTGGTCTACCTCTGGAACGGCTGTGACATCGCTCTGAGCCTCTGAGGAGCAGAGTGGATTTGCCACACAGCTTTGATGTGTCAGCAGTGCGTTTGCGGCACACCTCTGTGCAATATTAAAATGTGATGCAATGATAATAGGTAAGGAACAGCCAGGGGCTGAGTGAATATGCTCTGCCCTGCACAAGTTTCCTTCCTTAATTAATCTCTGTATGTTTTTGGATATGTGAAAAAACAGTGTGTTGAAATATCTATGTATATACAGTACACACATTATTGCAAAAAAAAAAAAAAAAAAGCTTCCAGTCTAAATGCCTCCTCTGCACAGTGAACGCATGGTGAGTTTGAGGGTCAACTCCCAGGTGATCCTCTGCGTACCCAGACAAGCTGACAAATTTACTCATGGTTCGACCTTCGCAGGCACTGCAGGGCTCTGCTGATCTGGAAGTAAGAAGGCTGTGTCCGGGGAGAATGGAGGCCTCGTGGCCGGTGGTGTGACGATGAGAGTAAGTGGGATGATTGTGCAGTCAGATCAGCTCTGTGGAGGCAAGGGTTTAGAGGCTCTAACGTGAACGCAGCACATGTAATCCCCAAGCCCCGGGGTAGGACTCCATGCTAGTAGGATTCTCAGCAGCGCTGCCATAAAGAAAGGGAATAAAATAAAAATTTTAACTTATTTTGTTAGTTTTCTTGTCTGAGAAGCATCCTATTAGCTCTTTAAACACAGGGCTTGATGTGGGCTTTCAGATGCATCATATAACACCTCAAGAGGTCGTTTGTTTGCTTGAATTCTCAACTCTGTGTGGGTTGCTATGCTTAGTCAAATGAAATTACCAGACTTAATGAGTTTGTGTGGAGCTTCAACTACAACCTCTGTCATGACAGCCTCATGACATTACTGTCTTATTAAGAAAACTGCATAGATTATCTGGGCTACTTGATGTTCTCCAGAGTGGGAAGCTCTGAGGTGAAGTTTACAGTGTTCCCCACCTCCACTCTCTCTTGTCTACCCTTCCTATCTTCAGTTCACACCTCCCAGAGGGAGGGTGAGGAAACCACGCATCAGAATTACTGCATTGTGCAGTAAAGAGCAAGAAAAGGCGGCAGAATATGTCATTTTGTTGAGAGGTAACAAGCAATATAAGATATACATGCATATATATATATATATATATATATATATATATATATATATATATATATATATATATATATATATATATATATATATATATATATATATATATATATATATATATATATATATGATAAAGACTTGACCTGAGGCTGGTATCCAATCATTCAGCCTTTTAATCTTTCGCTGATGTCACTGAATTAGTGTTTGGACAGTGTAGCATCAGCCACTATAACGATCTAAAGCACTGAGGAGATCTACAAAGCAAATCTGTTTCAAGTTAAAAAAAAATAAAAGAACATCCCATAAAAACTACTTCTGCCATCTCACTCAGATGTCATACTGTCAAACTGCATAATCAAGTTAAGAGTAATATTTAAATTAATTTGTATATTTGATTAAAGGGGTTTGTGTTGCTCATACAGCTCAAAGGAGACGAGGAGACCTAGAATATTACACATAATCTCATAATCTCCTTCAGGTGGCTATCTGAGCAAAAATATGTGAAAAGCGATTCCTTGTATATGTCTCATTCTTCCATGGAGGCACAGGTTCAGGGCATTAATTGTTTCTGTGTAATTCAGCAGCAGCACTCATTTTAACAGAAGCCTATTCTGTTTGATACTGTGTTATGTGGAGTACCTGTCAACCCGAAAACTGCCTTGAGACAGGCTTATTCATCCCATCACCTGTCTCCTGCATTTCTCTGAGTGCTTGCCTCGTGCGCCGCTAGCTTGACATGCTGCAGGGAGTCCATGACACTTTCCTCTGTTAGGAACCCAACTCCAACACAGAAGGAAGCTCTGTAGTGACACGCAGAGCAGACTGATGTGCACTGTGCTACTTTCATATACAATGTGCTGCTGGTTAGATGGGGTTAATTATAAGTAGGTCACTGTTTTTTGAAGAAATCTAAGAATGCGCGACAAACAAACAAACAGAAATGCTAAATTCATGCAAGAATACAAACTAATATGGGAACAAACACTTCATAGTGAATCCAGAAATACCATATATAGAAGCTCTAACACTGGATTGACATCTAGAACTGGGTCATTTAAAGACTTTAATTCAGCCGTCTTCATATCTTCATTATAAACATCTACATGAAATATCTCAAAGCATTTAAACTATATTTGCCATACACATCACCACTCACTTCTATATGTCAGATTTGATCGTCAAAAATAATTACACATAGCCAAAATGTTGTGTTGTGCTGCCCAATTTAAACACTCCTCCTGATCTTAACATTTCTTGGCTAAAACAGACGCCTCAAATGAATCATCAAGCAATCTGACATGACATTAGTGGAATTACCCCTCGTGGTGTGGTCTTCACACTTTTGCACCCTGGATGTCTAATTAGGTCACACTCAGCAGGGGTGTTAATACATCATAAACATATATTAATATTGTCATATACTGTAAGCCTAACACCATGGGAGTAATGATGAAATACTCTGTAATGTACAATCCCCTCAAAATCAGCTTTGTTTCAATGTCTCTCATATCCCATTTATATTACCCTGCAACAAAACAGACCCAAGTTATGCCACAGTATAGTCCAACACAATAAAAAACCTTTGTGTAAATGACGCAGACAACCACGCTGCTAAAATAATCAGATTTTCAGCTAAGTGATGAGATTTCCCAATTCATTAAAGCCAAAGTAATGTATCAGTGTCTCAAAAGATAAATAGAGCAGTAGTTTAAACAAACTCTGGCCATTATTTAAGCCATTAGGAAATGAGGTACTTACCAAAGTTGTTTCAGATTTTCAGATAAAACTGCCAGCTGAAAAAGTAAAATAACAAAATTAGCCTGGGGAAAATAAAGCACCTTTCCCACATTTATTTAGCACAGGTTGAGAATGCCAAGAAGCACATTTACTCTCTGTTAAAGTGCTTAGCTGGCTCTGGATAAGGCTTTAGTGTGCAGACAAATGATTTTACTGACTTCAACCACAATATTTTCCACAAAAAGCTAATTACCAGCTTCATTTCACCATCGGTTTCACAGTTACTCTTCTTCCACAAACATACCATACCCTTTGACTTCACAGTGACCAGGTTTCCCCAGGTCGCCCTAACTCCATCAGCTGAAATATCATTATGCAGATGCTATTGGAAATTTGCATATCTAATTTTTTTTGAGGCACTCTGATGTTTTGCGTTATTAGGTTGAGACTCTGATTTATTCTTACTGATGCTGGAGATCAGTCCAAATGTTGCCTTTCATTTCATGGGTTGTTTTCATGTTGGGGCTCTTTAATTGAGATGTTTAGCTGCTCCCAAGTGTCCCTTCCTGACATTTCAGATGAAAGACAATATTTGCATTTCAAACACGGGTTCAACTATTCTTCATAGAAATACTTTTTTACACTGCAGAGATGTTTTCCTTGTTGTTTATCCCTCTATTTCCCGTCATCATTTTGATTTCCAAACTGAATATGTCATAAAATGAGCACATGTAGAATTTGCTGTTGTAAGACTTTATGGTCCGTTTAATTAAGATGCTGCTATAAAAGTACCATACAACATTGGAAAGTGCTTTTAAGAAACAGGCTACTCCAGAACCACACAAGAAAAGGACTAAACTATAATATCTAAACAAAACAAAACAAAAAAGTTTCCATTCATCTTTTCTGTTACAAAAAATACTATTACATTAATTCTATTGCCAAACCTCTGTCTTGCTGGCTAATTAGTACTTCGGAGTATGAAAGTCTTTTACAGTAAGCATGTGCCACTACAACAAACCCTTTTCTTCTCTCATCACCACTACTATCCTTCATCCATAATTAAAGATTTAATCTGTGATATTTCCAAAGGTCAGATGCACAACAAAGAAAAAGAAATGCCAGTCCTTCCTCTGCAGGGGCGCACTGGTAATCACTCCAGTCTGGCTTTATGCTCTCACCTTAAAGCTCAGAGCCGGCAGATACCGCTGTGTGTGTGTTTGGGGAAAGAGGGGAGGCTGCCATCACTAAACAATGTTGAATCTGCCATTGTCAAAATGACACCTCATGAATGTTTCATCTTTTTGTCTGGGACTAGCAGCGGTGCCGTTCTGACCTGAGCTACTGTACGGTACTGACAAAAGGACAGCCTCCACTTAGCCTGGCCAAAGGTTGGACACTTCCATGCATAAATGTCTGCTTCATGCATTAAATGGATGTGGTCCTGATGGATTCTTCACCTGATGCATTAGCAATGAGACCTGCTCCAGCATCCCTGCCCCCACCCAGGCACCAAGCACCTGAGTAGCTATTTCCCCCTTCACTGCCTCTCTCAACCAAAACCAATGCTTATTTAATTTAACGAAATGCTTCAAGGTGATCATTCTTCATGTTGTAACGTGTCATTGTGGTGGTTTGTACCATATTGAACGGAGTTAACAATAAAACATTGAACTTTCTGAACAATCTTCTTTTCACAGCTAAGTTTGCTTTAAAAAAAATCTACAATTATATAATATGCCATGCTTTACGGTTGTCAAATGTATGGGTCCAGAGTTGGTCTCACTGAATATGTAGGAGTTCTAAAATAGAGACTTTTTATTGAAATGATATTCATATGCCGTCCGCTCCGTTAGCTGACTCATCTGCCTGCTCTTTTTTTCCAGATTCTGCCCAGAGCTGAAGGTTTTATCTTGTCATACCACCCAAGCAGTAAAATGTGAGTTAGCTAAAGTAAAAGTTTCCTCAGACTTTTGAGGTGTTCAAAGTATAGCCTTCCCTCACCATTTCTTCCCATCACCCTTCGACTATGATACACTTCACTGGTATTCCGTCTCAGCTGTCTCCTCCAAAGAGAATAATTGGGATAGTGGCAGTCATTTTATAACGCCAAAGTAAAATACATTATTATTTGAAACGTTTTTTAAAAGAAAGTTCATTCTAAGCTGTATTTCTTGTCACCAATTCTTGTACATCAGTGTGCTCTTAAATCCAATTATCTCCCCATTTTCTAGCAGTGTTAGTCTCTACAAACAGCTTCTTGCTGCTTTGCTTGTTTTCCAGTAATTTCTTGTCAGGAGACAGTTGTACAAAGAAAACAAAGAAGAATAAAACAAGACATACAGTTCTACACAAGATGCTTTTTAGTTTTTTAATTTTATCTTGGCATTTATGATGCACATTGTTAGTGTCTCGGTGCTGTTTGTGTGCACCATGTTTTTGTTCTCTGCTTTTGGTCTAACCTCTTCCTTTCAGGTGACCTGAGGCTAATGTGGACATTCCTGCCTGCAATTACTAATCAGCCCAAAATAAAAGGAGAATCAAAGACATTGTTGTTGCTTATTTAGTCTCTTTAATAGCGACTCTCAATAGAAGCTATGTTTTTACCCATTGTAGGCAGTAGCCTTTTTATAAACCTGTACTTCCTTCATCACTCTTTACATCAGGAACATACTATCAATACATTCATCCACATACTGTGCATCCCTAGATCTATTGATAAAGCTGGTATTTGTTGTTTCCATTGTGAGAAAAAACAGCTCATGGTGTCTGTAAGGGCTGCAGAAGGCCATATTTTCTATATTGGAGTATAAAGTGTGAGATGTTATATGCAGTATATAAGATTGAGACAGTGTGTTCTTGCGAGTGTGTGAATAATTGCACGTCTTTGCATCTGGCCATCAGTGTTCTGTGGGTGTGAGGGGTGTGTACTTGTCAGAGCTCAAGTCGTGTGTCCTTCGTTTGTTGCACCCACTGTTTTTACCCTCCCCTCTGACTTTGAGTTAGTTTGTTTCTGTCATGCAGCAAACCCAGCCTGGCAGGCCCAAAACAGGCTGCCTTTCCATTAAACATTCATGAACTGCAGTGCAGTGGCACCAATGCAGAAAGGTCACTCAAGAATGATCGGTTTATTCGGGTATAGCTGCACATCAACACGCCTGCCTTATGAATAAAAACAATCCCTACAGACATACACCTGGTTGCCGCTATACCGTACATTGATGCTGTCACCAAATATAGAACTAAGCAGATGATGTGATCCAGCCACTTGCAAGACCACAAACATAGGAATGGGCATTCTCAGCAAAGTCTCATCAATCATCAGTGCTGTCTATTTTTCCACCAAAATGTATTAATTATGTTGTTTGTTACTGATGTTTCACCAGTTTCTGCAAAACTTCGCTTGTATATCCTGTAGCAGTGGCTCTCATATTGCTTATTAAAATGCTTTACCAAGCTTGCACTACATTACCAACATGTGAGTGACGTGATAGTACCAAGGTGGAGCACAATTCTTCGTCTTGTTCTGTCCAGTATTAGGTAAAATATACGGAAAACACAATGCATACTTTGATTATTGATTGGTCCTCTATCTGTAAATGTTCAGTGATGTATAATCTCTAATCTAAATGTTTAACCTCTTAGGAGCCTGGTCTGATTTGGTAAATAGCAAGAGGTTTGTTAAGCACAAATGTAAAGGTCATTACACTCGAGTCATGTGAGCCTACTAATTTAGTTGTTCATCTTGAGCTCATATAACTTTCAATTGGGATGAAGATTTTAGATGTAGACATAGCTCAGCTGAATATGCACAATGGATCCCTCGTCAGGCTATGGGCAATTAATGAAGTCCTAAAGTGTGCTACCAGAAATAGTCTCTGTGTGATTGTGAGGGATTGCAGCACCAATCTTAACATTATATCTGAGAAAGAAGCTGGTTTAAAGCACAAATTTAGCTGAAGCCATAAAGAGTGATCCCAGGAGATCTAATTCCACAAGACTGGGGGGCCGCAAGAAGGTCCAGCAAAACAAATCACAGTGCACCTCAATTAACACTAGCGAGGCCTCTGGAGTCCACTTTTACACAGTAATAAAACCCTCTTTCACTGCTCAGTGTGTACATGCATATACTGGAAATCCAATAATGCAAGTCAGACACAAGTACTGTTTGTTTATCGCACATGACGACTTAAAGAGCTCCAGTATCTCTCAATGACCCCAGCCGTCTCACTTTGTTAATAATGAAATGCTGCATCTGCCTCAGAGGGCAGTCAGCTGATAGGCCCACCCTGCCGAGCAGCCGCTGTCCCCTTCATGAGACAAGGACAGTGCCACCGAGGGCCACTGTACAGCTCAGGGCCAATTAGCCACCTGCTGCATGACTGCAGCGCTGTGTGTCACTTCATGCTAATGCCAGCCTCATAATTGCTGTTGTTTTCCCCGTTAGAGGGTTAGGGAAATGAGATTTAAACAGCTTTTAAGAGCCACTCAATTTAGGCCACATAACTGGATCACTTAGTAGAGATTGTTAGGTTCAAGTGCAAGAATTACTAAAACGAGATATGGCTGCAAAAAGCATTAGAAAACGATTAAAAAGAAAGAAGTGTGATAATGGGTAATTAAATAAGACCATAATTCAACCCTAATTGAGGCATTTACATCAAAAAGTTCATCAGTTGATCAGCAAAACCACTACTGTTAGGCATGAGAAATGCAGGAAACAGGGAAAGTGGGAAATGAAGAGTAGGAGCATTTACCTTCTTCATGTATGTGGTTCAATGGACTTAGTGAACAGTTTCTCCAAAAGCTGGTCACACTCTCCCTAGTGTCATTTCTTCTACAATACTGCTGAAGAAGGTGAGGAAGATGTTTATTTGTCTGTCCCCAGTCTACAGTAAAGTCAACGTCACAGCCTCAGCCAGTGAGTACCTACAGAGGCATTCGCATCTAAGACACCATCTGCCAAATATCTGCAAAAGTCTATGTTGATGAAGATAAATTTCCATTAATCCATATTTAGCAACCTTATTCCAAGGCTCAGTCTTTAAGCATTGCTGTCTGAACTTTCAAATAAATTATAAATATGTTCAGTGATTAAGAGAGACAGCTTTGTGTTGAGCAGCAGTGCGTTTTGCTTTACACTTCTGTAAATGCATCCCAGAAGTGGCTCCTCCCTAATCCAGTGACGAATCACTCTGCTTCACTTCAACTTTGCAGCAGCTTTTTGCCTCCAAACATATTAGTGAAGCTGACGATGAGTGACAGGGACTTTTACATCTCGCCCCAATTAGCGAGCCACCCTTGTCCCCCTTCAACATTTACTCTTGAAGGAGGGTTGACAGATGCCCATCAGTCATCTCCACACTACAACCCTCCCCCTTTCCTCTGCACTCACAGGCCTGTCGCAAGTCGAGTCACAGCCAGCTGCCTTCATCCTGCACATCTCTTTCCACATTCCAACTATGGACAGGAAATCAAAGGTGAGAGTACATCATCACAGACCAAAGCACAGAATGACTGTCGTGTTTTCAAAAATCTATTAAAGTGTAGTGATTCAGGACAGATATAAAGTGTACGTTTAGTTTTTTTGGTTGACACCCACCATGACAGTAACAGAATGCAATTTTACAGAGCAGAGCACAAGTAATGCTGTTTTTGAAAATGTGTGTGTTTTGTTTGACCAAACCTTGTAAACTACTCAAAACTCATATGATGAGCGGCAGCTGAATGTACTGTATAACAGAAGGCATTTCATTATGTAAAGTTCTCTTGGAGCAACTAGCCCACCCCACATTGTAATACCAAATGTGTTTTTTAAAAAGGCATGTCTGACATTTGAAAAATACTGTGTTAAATGCATCAGTTTGCTTTATTGATTCCTCTCTCATAGGGTGAAAGTGAACCATTAACTTCCCTCTTTGCTTTGGGAGTTTCCCATATCGACCCATTCTTCACTGGACTCTGAGAATAAAGTGAGCCGTGGATGCACTTAAAGGTCCAGAAACCTCAAAGACCATTTCAAGTGCATTTGACTACTGCAGTTGTAGAAGAAATGTGATTTGTGAACTGGACACATATTATTGGAGTGTACAAGAATGTATTTATGCTCAATCTGAATTCCTATTTTATTAAAAAAACTGAAAAATATGTAGATATGTGGATACACGGCTAGTTTGCCACGGCCACTGCATTTTAACTAAATAAGAGGCGTAAGTGTCAGGCATTCACCATGCATTGCCTCTCACAAGCCCGGATGAAAACCTGCAGTGCAGTGACAAGGAGTCGAGGCTCTGCATGGCTTATAAGGCTTATTAACATTCTTGTCTAGCAGTAGCAGGAAGAATAACAAATATTGAATGTGACTTTTAAATACAGTAGCTGTGATATTCCCATTTGAGCACTGGCAGTGTGCTGTAAATGAGTGGAACAGCAGCCTGTCGTAATGTGGATTGATACTCTCATAATAACTGAGCTCCACTAAACAGGTTGTGAAAAAGGCCCTTCAGCGATCCCTCTCCCTTGCTCTCTTTATTTCTCTTTCACTTACACTAATGCAAATTTGATTGCATGGTGGACCTGCTCAAAGCACAACTGGTCCCACTTCTCTTATTAGCTGACACAGGACTATCCAACGCTCAGGGGCATCTATTATTGTATGTACTTAATCACTGTTTTACATTTGTGTCCAGTGTCAGTCCCATTTTGTACTGGTGGAGATCCATCAATACTTCAAGCACATTTCTATCCAGAACAAAGCTGGTGAATGTCTCTGTTTTTGTCAGTTCTTTTTTCTATAAAAAAAAAAAGCCTGAGGTGTATGCTAAAATTTAATTATAAACCATATTCTGGCAACTGGCATCAAATAGAATAGTAAAGTACCTAGACTTTAACAAAAGCAATATTCATGTAACTTTTATACAGTGCATATACGTTTTGTTATACATTTTTGTTACTTCTAAATGACAGCAATGTCCACACTATGTCTGCCCACACTAACAACCTGCTTACTGTGTCCCTGGTGGTTAAAACTAGTATCCTCCTTCACAATATTGTCCATTTTGATGACAGCTGAGCCACAGGTCACCTCTCTTTCTCATCAAACACAGCTGAGAGCACTGCTGTGTGTCCCACTGACCATGTGTCCCCAAGACAACATTTTCTCCTGCTCTATCTTAAACACAGGAAACTCGCATCTATCCTCCCAAGCACGTTTGGCCAATGTGACAAGGCCTTCAGAACATGGCAGTGTAGGAGGATAGACCATCCGTTAGAATCAGCCCACATCAGTTCATATATCACCCAACGTCGAGAGGGCTCGCTTCAAGGGGGCCCTGCTTTCTGCGGCTGAACGGTTACCTATCTCAGTGTCGGACTGTCAGCATCAAGGAGATTTAGTGGCGACTCTTAGTAGGCCTGGTTGGGACAATCCCAGCAGATAGGAAACTGTGATTACAGCTGAGGGGAAATGGGAGGGGGACCTGAGGCTCTGATGTCAGAAAGCCAATGGATTCCTGTGTGTGGGAAAAATGGTTGTTGAGGCCAGAGAAAAAGAGTCAAATTAAGCTTCCAAGGAGGTAATTTACAAGTTTCATAGTGACATAATTGTACCCCAATGGGAATGTTAATACCCTGAGCTCACATGTTGACTTATGTATGAGTAATTCAACATTAATAACACTCCAGCAAAGCTCATTTCCCTTCAACTGTCTATGCTAATAACCTGAGCTACCTAGATTATTCCACTGACATATTAAATATTACAAACTGACTCGTGGTACTAACATCATGCTGATCAGCCTAATGAGGACTGTGACATTAAGGCCAAGGAGAACTTGGAAAGCAGGGCATATCTCAGGACTCCCTCTACTGTGCCACTTATTCACAATATCTAAATGACATAATTAGGTTAATTGCAGAAAATGAACCTGGTCTAGAAGATAGAGACCAGGTTTAGTGTCTGCACTGTTGACAGATGGCCTCTAGTGATGCATCATCCATTTTCCAAAATCTGCTACCTTCATCTTTATTCTCCACCATCTCCCTGTTTCCACCAACAACTCTGTCATTCTCCTTCGCTGTCATTCTGCTGCTCGCTCTTACTAACCTTTCAAGCCACAATTTCACTTTCTCCCACTCTCTCTATAAATATCTGTCTCTGAGACTGTCTTCCCTTTGCCGCTATCTTCTGAAGAAAACAGGGAATCTTCATCCCCGCTGGATGAACACCCACTCAAGGTTAGGAGTGCTGCAGCTGCAGGAGCAAACAGAGCAGGTTTGCTGTTGTTATGCACCATTAATTGTAGACATTAGAAAAGTCTATGGTATTAATCAGCCATGCTGTCAAACATAAACTGAAGCTCATCTGGATTTTATGGTGTGCAAGCCTCTAATAGAGAGTGAGTTTTTATTTCTTCCCCAAGTAACATAGCAAAACACAATTAAAGTTTTATATCCTATTTATGACATGCACAGCCTGTATTCTTATCCTAGGCAATGCAGACAACAACAATGGCGCAACCTTGTTTGATGTTGTGTTATCCCTCTTGGTGGTCTAAATGTATTCAACACATTGCTAAACTATACATAGACAGCCTTTCAACTCTCCCATGAGGCAGTACACACAAGTACACAACATCACCTTCATGCTACTTCACTAAAATGAAAATTGAGCTTATTCAGCTGCTGTTAGTCGCACAAGACAAAATCTCCTCAAACGGGGATGAAGTTTGAAATGTAAATGCACAGATACCACTGCAGATACAAAATTCAATATTCCTCTTTTTTTTTTAATGCCGTCTGATGTGGGTATTAAAATGAGGTCAGCCTGGCCTGACGAAGAAATTACATGATTTAATGGCACCCCAGGGGATGTTTAAATATAGCTCTGCAATACAACTGGCCTTCAACAGCACAGCATGACACAACTTCATCCATAAGCACTTAAATCCTAAATGTGGCCCAGTGTGTGCACATGTAATACTGTAAGCAAATAGCACGTGTGTCCCTCAAGACTTCAACACTTTCTACTATAATAAAGCATTACCATTAAATAAGTGAATTTCCCTTTGGGGATAAATAAAGGAATTCTGATTCTGAAGATCTTTTTGAGAGGTTTATTGGTTATGTGTGTTTCTCCTCACTGCCACTAGGGGGAGAGGCAACGCTGTAGGACATATTAAGTGGTATTTCCTAATAAAATATAATATAGATAAAACGTGTGTTGGTATGCATCATGTACTTTAGTAAAGCTCATTTCACATGACATTCAACATGAAAGCAACGAAGAAACTGCATCCCCCTGGGCTCTGTAGGCAGCCTACTCCCTGTATACGACATTTATCCATTCATCTGCATTCAAGGTAGAAGTGTCTTTCATCGAGGCATCAAAACAATTTTCACGTCTTAAAAAGGGAAGTATCTTAAAAGCAGAAATGAAAAGTGAAATGAAATTAGATCAATCAAAATCAAACAAGATATATTTCATGCTTAAAGAGTCAATCTAATGTTCAGTCACACAGTAAAAAGCATGAAAGATGCCTGTAAAATAAATACCTCCGACTCTGAGGAGATAAAGCTTATTTGGTGTGCGTCTTCAAAGACAAACCCACGTTACAATAAATACATAAAATTATGTGTGTAGTAACTTTTTAAAACTTTAAACTAATAACCAAACTCCCCTGCAAAAAACATTAAGAAAGCCCAAATGA
Source organism: Rhyacichthys aspro (assembly GCA_036850595.1). Lineage (NCBI taxonomy): Eukaryota > Metazoa > Chordata > Actinopteri > Gobiiformes > Rhyacichthyidae > Rhyacichthys > Rhyacichthys aspro. The sequence continues at coordinate 16,522,459 of CM072162.1, read as the reverse complement.
ACATCAAGACTGACATAACTAATGAAGCCTGGCAGATGTAGGTTACATCTGGTCCCACTGGCAGAAAGCAATCCAGTAGTGAAGGCAGGGAGGCACCAGCCACTGTGACAGCTCCATTCAAGACTCCTAGCTCACTCCAAAAAGACACAGGCTACGGATACCTTTAATTTATTAAGACTGCGGCATGCTGGCCTCTATTCAATCATGTACTCTGAAACAGTCAGATGCAGGAAGACTAATCTAGAACCAGAATATGTGCCTGTCCCTCTAAATCCAGTCATTCTACTAGGGAATGTAAAGCCTCCCAACACTATTTCTCAGCTCCAATTCCAGTTTGCCTTCATGCAAGTGACAGCCCGTGTTCCGCCTCACTCCCTCTGATAAGGATCTTGAGTTATTACAAAACACCAACCTTCATCTGTTAGTGTAAAACGTAGACAGTTTGGGAGTGATGGTAGATGACACGTGCCATCCCACAAGACCAGGGTGTTTGCAGCCAAAATATCACACAATGCATTCAAAGCGGCATGCAAGGCTATTTATATAAAGACTAAGAACAGGAGACACATGTCAAAAAAGACAGCCCTGTCTGCAACAGTGGTGAACTGGGAGAGGTGAAAATAAAATGATGAAATGAAGTCTGTCAAATGGTGTGACGAATCAATCCAGGACCTTAAGTGATACATTTTTTGTGTGTAAGTGACAGCAACAAGGACTATCAAGCAGGTAAATATACAATCATTTACCTGATTGATAGTCCAAATGCAAAACACAAGCATGAGAGCAGATAAGAAGGTGTTGGTTCATCCTAGTGTTTCCTTTTCTTCAGGGAAAATGTCCAGACAAGCACTTGCATTCCTGACTCTGAGACACAACATTTTCACCTGGACTGCCGGCTGTGCTTATGCCTTAGAACTGCATCAAAACCCTTCATAGCTCCTCATAATAAATGTGTTCTGATTTACTATGCACTTCCAGAGTAACTTCACCACAAGACAGCTGAGAAAGTGTCGACCTTTAACAAACAAACAAAATCTTTTCCTCAGACTCTTTGAGCGATGGAGGCGGACACTAAATTGTCAACAGTGCGCATACTACAAAGTTTACAGGAGTGTTTTAATTTGACCTCTACCAGCAAGCAGTCTATATTTTATTATACTTCGGTTAATCATCAACCACAAAGACTAACTTGAAGGGTCATATAGTACACTCTGGTGCTCTAAAACCGGCTTGTCTATGCTATCTGCACAAACAATGCAACAGTAGCTGTAGGGGATGTAAACTGTATCATTAGAATGGGTGGCTTTTGACACTGTTCTGCTTTCAGCTCTAACTATGACACTAGGCTAGGAGAATACTTTTTACTTACACTTTAGACAGCTTTGGCTTCATTTTTACTGCTATCTGACATCCTCAGCTTCAGATGTAGACAGGGCTTGAGAGATCTGTAAAAAAGGCACACATCATATTAGTCTTGACTTATTGTAACTTAGTTTAAACAACACACTGGATGTTATTGTGTCTTTTCTTACAGTCAAAAAGACAGATCAAATTATATGAAAACTAGAAATATATGCACTATATTCAAATGTAATGTGTATATTTTAAATAGAAAATGGCTCTTCAACAAAAGTTAGATTTTTCACAAAGTAGAAACAATAGCTGTGTCTTTTAGAAAGAACGAGAAATTTGGTGCCGGAGAAGGGCTTGATCCGGGTGATTGTGAAACCGTAACAGTTTGAAGAGGCAGAGCTTAGGACAGAGAAGGAAAGAGGAAGTCACCTTGACTATGTAAGTTCAGTAATACAGGCACCTGAGACTGAGACAAACAGAGCAGACACACGCTGCGGCTGTGCTTTTTGGATTATGACAATGACCGCCACTAATGGACTTTTAAAACTGCCTTCAAACCAGAAAACTCCGAAAAGCGAGGATATCAAAATAAATGGCTATCACAAAAAGATACAGGTAGGTGTGTGTGTCAACAACTGGGTGTGGGACCACTCAGAGACACAAATGTTTGTCGCCCAACATTAGCCTACCGGTATTTTCTTACCTTTCTACCTCGGATCACAAATAATTCCCTTAGCTAAATGCTGAGTAGTAGACGAACACTGCAACAGTTAGCCTACAGGGTATAACAAAATTGTAATAAAAATACTGTTTAATAAAACAGCACGTTCATCTGTTAGATCTCATTTAATTTTACATAAAGATGATTTATAGTTTTAAATAATCGAAACTATAAAAAATGTTTCTACAGCTGGAGTAAGCTAGCTTTGCAGCGTTGTGAAGTATTTTCAGATACTATCTAGGAGATACGTGTTTTAGATAGTTTGGAATCTTTTTCAGTCAGACTTGATAAACAAGCTAGACCTCATCCCCTCACACCCCCTTTTAAGAGAGTGACAGCGGTTTGTTATTAATTGACGATCATATACCACTTAAACTTTGTGATAACTTCTTTTCTATTCCAGTTGAAGCATTTTAGCTCGTGTGTGCCTCCCGCGAAATAAATGGTTTCCATAGAAACCACAGACTGCTCTCGTCTTAGCTAAGATGCAAGCTAGTAAAGAAACAAAAGCTACTAAAACCTTGTCGTTAACTACATACCACTGCTTATTCATATGTTGGCCACACACACAGAGCCGTATCTGGCCTGCCATTATATCTGGCTCTCTTCTGCTTGGCACAAACCCGGCAGAAACCCCGGAAGTGGCATCCAGTTCTGTGAAACATTACGTACATGGGCAGATTTACGTTTCCGTAAGGGGTGATTTGCATTATGTCATTAAGTCTTCAAGATATTAGTTTAGGTTATTAGCGCACACACATCGATGCCTTCTTCTGTCATCTCTTGCAAGTTAGCTTATTAGATATTGACAATGATTGCATTGAGTATAATGTGTCTGTGCTGTAACCCAAGTCTTGGAACCTCTGATGTCACCTGATCATTAGCTACTGGGAATTTTTAAACGCTAAAACTTCTGCTAAATGTTTTTGCAAATGCTTAAACGTGTATTTATTTCAGTTATATTTTTATTATGCCTCCATGTTTGTCTCCCTCAGCCTTGGTTGCATATTGTACTCAACCCATCATCTGAAATCAGGTCATTTTCATACAATTTGTGTTGTTTTCTTCTGTCTTAGCTGCAGTATTTGACTGCTTATGTTGGTTCTTGCATAGAAAAATGGCCCAGGGAATGGTGTCGCCTCCAGGCAGCCCAAGCATGATTCCTTTGAACAGGCGCCCATGTACGTCGCTGTCCTGACTTACCTGGGCTTTGGCTTAGTTACCCTTTTTGGCTACTTCAGAGATTTCCTCAGGGCTGTGGGCTTAGAGAACTGCCACGTTGCACAGGAAAGACCGGAGCAGAAGGTAAGTGAAAATCAACATGTATTTGCTTATTGTAGGAACAGTCTATGACATTTAAATAGAAGTGGATGAATGCCTTAGGTGTCAACACTTTGTTTTCCCCTAATTATTTTCAGTTTTGGCTCTTAAGCTCCATCCCTGCCTCCCTCATTCATGTTCATCTGCACTTTTGTGTTGCCATGGGTGAGCCAGGACACCCCAGAGAATCCAAGAGATCTGCTCTAAACCTAATTAAATCTCAGTGGACGCAGATTTTTTCTTACTGTGCTTTGGATTGCAGATAAAGTCAAAGCACTGCCACACAGAACTCTTTAGGTTGCTATCAACACGAGTTACATGCAAAAATAGCTGAAAAGAAATAAATAAAGAGAGATTGCGGGGAATAGCTGTTCTTCACCATCAAATGAATTGAGCGGTGCAAAAAAAAAGGGAGGCAGTCACTAAATGCATCTCTTGTTGCAATTGATTCACAAAATATTTGTATTATCAGGTTAGTTTGTTGTGCCTAAAGAAGCTTTGAAGTGACTCGTGAGATCTAAAAAACATTGTTGCTGTTATTAGTGTTGTCTCTGTGACTTATGTAACAGGTTTACTGCAGAGATGTTGATTTGTTTTCCATTTGTTCTCAGGATTTTGTGCCTCTATATCAAGACTTTGAGAACTTCTACACTCGTAACCTGTACATGAGGGTACGAGACAACTGGAACCGTCCAATCTGCAGTCTGCCTGGACCTGTCTTTGACCTCATGGAAAGAGTTTCTGATGACTACAACTGGACTTTCAGGTATTGTAATATCATTTGATGTGATCATGATCGTTTCTTGTAGATGGGGTAATACAGTTTAGAGTTTTAGAGGCTTTGATGCAACTGCAAACTGGAGAAAATAGGACAGTCAGGCTGTTTTTGTGGTGAAGTGCGGTGAATCAGTAAAGGATGAAGATGGGTTTTATTGGTGTACAGGTTTATACAAGCTGTGAGCAAAAGTAGGTCAGTTATTTAAAATGAATGCAGCTACCATCAAAGTGATCTTTTAAAAAATTCGGATAGTAATGTAACTGACCTACCTGAACCTGTCTTATCCCAAATAGACATCTTGAGGGCTGTCATACAGTACATTCTGTCCCTGCTTTTAAATCACATATGTTTGTAGGCACCGTAAGCTCTTGAATATGACTGAAATGTGTCATAAACATTTTATTTTGTGCTTCATATCATCCAAGATATAAAAATAACATCTTGAGCTAAAGCATGCATGAAATTAAACACTGTCATATTTCATGAGAATGAAGAAGTCCATAAATGAAGGACCAGATTTATAACAAGCAATTACAGTTAATTGAATCTTGATTACTTTTCATTTCAGTGTGAACATCCTAATTGATTGCCTATGTTTACATCTTTGCAGGTTTACAGGGAGGACGATACCCAGTGTTATAAATGTGGGCTCTTACAACTACCTTGGTTTTGCTGAAAACAATGCTGATTTCCTGAAAACTGTGGCAGAGAAAATAGACCAGTATGGCGTTGGAGTTTGCAGTACAAGACAGGAAATAGGTAAGCTTGTGGTCAGTGTTCAGTTAGAGCTTTGTGTGTTTCAGCATGCCCTTTAAAATTGAAAAGTGTCAAGTGGAAGGGCATCTTTTTTGTTTTTTATAGTGGTTACAAGTGCTGATTTGTCTGTCTATCTGATAGACACAGACAAATCTCCTGATAGACTTTGATTTAATTGAAAAAGTATAATAGGTTCAAAATCAAACTGGGTATGCAACCCAATCTCTCTTTTACCATTTATCTGTCTTAGGTATTACACTGCTCAAATGTTTAATTATCTCTCAGTAGCTTCAGTGTAATCTGAATTATTCAACCTTTGTTAAATTATGTACCAGTTGGGCTGAAGCTGAGATCATTACATAGTGGTCAGCAAGAGCAGAAAAATAGTAATATTATGAAACACTCTGGACATTAAACAAGATGCAAAGAGAATACATGCAATGGAAATGTTAGAACAGCAAGGATCAGAAAGTGGGATCAACAGCTTTAGATGAATTTTGAATGGTATTTTATCCTCTGAACTGAAGCTTTGCCTCCAATGGTTATAAGCGCCTGCACATGTGTTATCTCATCACAAGCCTTCAGTCCTGCCCACTGCACAAGAAATTATCACACCCTAAAATTGCAATAATAATGGATAAACTCAATTTGATTTCCTTAGCACATACACTGAAGATAATCCAGGTAGGAGAGCAGAATTAGGCAGAAATAGTAACTGTTATTTATTGGCCCCCATTCACTTGTGGTTTAGTCATGACCACAGTTTATGAAGACCAAGTTAAGACTGAATGACACAATAAAGATACACAATTAGGGAGTTGTTCATAATAAGTAATGTCAATGTTAGATAAAGATTCAAATGAGAAATGTTCTTAATTACATTTGAAGACATCTGTGTAGATAAATAAATCAGTTGGTCTTCGTGTCTAAGACCACATCAAAGATTTGATTCTGGCTAGAGATGCAATACCCATGTAATGTAATTAAGAGATGCAATCTTCTGTTTAGCCAGTCACAGTAATATATTTTGATTGGAAAACAGCTGTTTGTTAGTAAGTCATGCTTTTTCAACGTTGTCTCAAAAGAGGCGCTTCAATTTCTCTCTGTCAGAGACCTTTAGTTTATGGCACTTGTGACACCAGCATGCTGTGCCGTAGATCTGCAGAGGGCAAACTCATTGAAGATGAGCCGACAAATGGCTCAAAGCAGCTGCTGCATGGTGTTGCGTGATCTCAGCAGTTTGAAGAAAACAGAGGCAAAAGCAGAGCACTTGAAGAGCATGTGATCATTAGTTACATGGCTATGTTTGTCAGTGCAGCGACACACTCTTCTCCATACCATCCATTATTCATTTCAGTTATTTATTTATATGTTTATTTCTCTTTCTGAATGGTTCATGCTCTTGTAGTCAGAGTTTTAGCTGGCTCATTGAAAGGTTTAGGGAATAACAAGCAAACATCCCATGAGGTCTTATTAGACATCCATTATTAAAGAGCTGAGTGTGTCATATCATGGGTAGTGACACTATCATCATCAGTGTCCATGCACTGTAGTTATTAGAGGATGAGATTTTATCAAAGAAGTCTAAATTACTGGTTGGTGGTCATAGTAAATGACTGCATTTATACAGTACTTTTCTACCTTAACATAGACACAACCATTCACAACAACAGTAGAACAGATAGTGGAGGCAAGGTGGGGTTCTGTGTCATTGTTGATTTCAAAAACTGTAGACACAACATATACACTGTAAATACTGTGCACAGTGTCATTGTGTTGGCACATGAGAGTGGAGACAAAGTGCATTGAAAACACACCCTGTAAATAAACAAAGACTATGTGGTAAGAATTAATGAATCACCAATCTCCCTTTTTCATCAATACATTTTTATTTATTCAGGTCATTTCATATAATAAACATAGATTGTGTTTAGGTATAGAAACACTATTAACATAAGAGGAGAAGACATAAAAATAGATGTCATCTATAAAACAAATTAAGTTAGGTCTTCTTAGTTTGGCCTGGTCTGATTTAAAGATACTACAACAACTACAACTGTTTTTATGAGGCAGGTAAGACAGTATTTGCACATTACTGACTCCAGGTTAGTCAAAGAAATAATTTACCCTTGATCATCTTGTTAAACAATCAGTCCAGGGTTTCCTCTTCAGTCTCAGTTAACTTTATGAACAGTAGCTTGTTTTTAAGCAGGGTTGATGATTATGTTGTCATAAAAACCTTGACATGATAAAAGTTTAATAAGGAGCAGACTACTGTTAAAGAATCTATATTGAGCAGAATGAGCAACATTAAATAAACACTCAACTCCTTTTCACCTGAAGAGTACCTGAGCTTGGTGAGGCTAGCACATCAATAACAAGGTCAGGTTAGCCTATAAAGCAGCTTCTAAGTGAAATGTTCCATAAAGAGTAAATGCCAATGCAGTCTGATTAAAAAAAGCTGTGTGTTGCATCATCGGCTGCGAGCCTGAGTGGTTGAGGAAATGTATGCATCGATCTATCTTGGCGCTAGGCCTGATGGAAAGCATTGAATGAGTATCCCAATAAAGACAGAGCTGCTTTAAAGCTTTATATTTTTATCCACATCACTCAGGGCTCATTTTCCTGTTCTCTCCAAAAGATTTGGTCTGTATTAACTTCCTTATTCTCTTCTCTGTGGTCACTGATTGTTATTGAGGATAATAGCTTATGCCATTAATGGGTCATTTTCTTGTGTTGACTGCCTCGCAGACATCTTCCAGCGTATTGCTTGTTTGTTTCACAATGGCAATTTTATCCTTAGTAAAGGCAATGATGAAAAGCTGTTAAAGCTTTTTCTTTTCTTGTTGTTTACTATTGGAACACCATTAAATGACAGGAGGCAAAATATAGTTTCATCACTTTTCTAAATTAATCTAAATAAATTCAGGTCTACATCTGTCACATTGGTTTAAAATAAAGGGCCCCTGTCCCAGTATGTGCTACAGAGGCACTTATGCCCTTGGTTTTTATATTACACAGATTAAAAAAAGGATTTTCTATTTTATACATTACTCCTTCTGAATCATTTATCTAAATTCTACGTAGTAGTGCATTTATAATCGGTGTTCAATCAGTTGGCAGAATGTGTGATTTGGTGGCACAGACAAAGAAAACTAAAAGACTACCATATAAACCCACAGAAATAGAGCTCTTTTTTAGATGAAATACCTTTTCTGATTGCTGTCTTGTAGGTAACCTGAGCATCCACGAAGAGCTGGAGCAACTGGTGGCCAATTTCCTTGGAGTGGAGTCCACAATGACCTTTGGAATGGGGTTTGCCACCAACTCAATGAATATCCCTGCACTTGTTGGCAAGGTACATGCATCAACACAATAAATAACACACAGCATACAAAGTGAATCGTACTCCTTATGTTAGGACAATTTCGCAATGCAGCAAATTAATCTAATTAGTCTAGCTTTTGTTTTCCCTCCTTACATTTGCCAAACTAAAGTCAGCTAAATCCAGCTGTGAACAACCCCAGACCCACCCCCATTAATTAAAATCATAATCACACATTACAGTAGCAAGAAGCATGATGCCTTGGGCATACATTCAGACACATTGACAAAAAAGCCTGGCTTACACAGGAGCAGCACTCAAGGGTATGATTATCCATATTTTGGCCTGTCGACACACAGTCTGACTCAGACAGGCGACCACTGGTTACTAAGGGCAACACACAGCATGAATATCTCTGATTAGACTGGACATGTGAAAGGGTGGTCCACTGTTTAAGTGATGACACTGGGGTCCTTTATGCAGATTGAGGGGTGTATCACCCCCTTAGGCAGCAGCGCCCAGAGTGATCCTGTAGGGGCTGAGGTCAGAGCACACTGCCAAGTCTATCCCACAGGGACATTTCATGCCAAGACAGGCCTGGCTGTGCAGGCAAAGGGAAATTAGAGTGACAGCTGCTGGTAGAGCAAAGAGTGAGGGGATTTGTCACTGAGACAGGGTCAAGTTACTCTCTACTGCAGTCCATTCACACAAAGACTCTCAAACGCTTAGAGCTTCGGTATAAAATATGGTAATGTAAGTGACATTTTCCTGGAAGTACTGAATAAATCTGCATACAATTTTTGTGCCGACAAGTGCTATACTTATTAGACATACTAATTTGACATCGGTGTATTTACTAACTTAGTTAGAGATACTTTACACCATAACAGTATGAATGATATTTCACCATAGAGCAGGTGTTTAGATGTCATTAAATAGACTACAGAAAGATTCAGTAGTCTATTCTAGTCTATATTTCAGTGCAATACAAATACAACAGTGCCAAATATACGCTGAAATGCATGTTTATCTGATTTGTCTAGGCAATACTTACAAATCTAAATGTTATTTTCTGTCTCTGTTATTGTCTTTGGAGTGTTTACAGATTTGTTGTTGTCATTTATGAAAAATGATCATACTTTTTTTGTATTACTTTAATAATTAAATCAGCAATCATCAAGCAATATTAACACTGTCTACAATAGCATTTTTTATTTACTGTATACATAAAAAAATCTCCCTTCAGGAAGACCAGATGTACTTTCATTGATAACCTCCTCAGTAAAACAGTAACATGTTTATGACTGATTTCCAGGGCTGTTTGATACTAAGTGATGAGCTCAATCACACATCCCTCATATTAGGTGCCAGACTGTCTGGAGCAACCATAAGAGTGTTCAAACACAACAGTAAGTCCAGTTTCAATAACACTTATTGCCCTACCTTTTCACAGTAAAACACAGGTCATTGGTTTAGTCATGTTCCTTTTTGTTGTTTCATTCATCAGTTCTGTAGCTTCAAATATGATTAAACAAACAGAATGCTTTACCTTAGCTCTTCAGGTTTGAAAGTTTAATTTGAGCAGTGATGCTTGGATTCATTTCACTTTGTTGCCTCCCTCTCCACTTTCTGTGCAGTACAGGATTTGCCTTAGGAAAGACCTACTTAACATTCTGTGTTTAGACCAGCAAATCTCGAAACTTTAATGAAGTGGGTTCAGTTTACAGTCACGACTTTGTTGTATCCATCTGCTGCACAGCAGCAAAACAGGACTTTACTTTGAATCTGTTCACCATTAATGCATTGTTACTGTCAGAGGATGATAAAGGGTGATTCTTAAGCTTTAGTTATTAGTTAACATTCAAAGTGCCTGCAAAAGTCTCTCCTCTTTTAGGAGCGAGGACAAATGAGCCAGTCCTCTGGCTGCAAATGTCTCCTGACAGGTACAAGCAGAGTCAGTTAAGGGTCCTCCAAGCAGATCCCACAGGCCTGTCTAAGAGGCGAAGAGCCCTGAGGCACCTGAGCAGCTGACCCCTCCCTTCCTCTGTTGTTCCAGCCTGAAACTCACTGTACACCCTTTCATTAGTGAAAAGCCATTGTAGCTACAATGAAACTTGGTCAAATTAAATATGATTAGAAATGTCAATACAAGAGATGTATATTCTTCTCGATTTGGATATGTTTAACTGGAAGTGCATCTCATACCACAGAGTTGGTAAACAGGTTTGTTCAGTCTAGCATTGTCATGCTGCTTTTGTGTGAAATAATAAGAGGGTGTTCATCATATAAAATTAACTAATATTATAGCATAATGTGCACTTAGTAATATTTACTGAAATATCCAAAATTATTTATGCAAAATCTAAAACATTTGCTAAAAGTCACTGTGCGTGTTTCTGTTAAGTGGTTCTGATATCAGTCATCTATTACAGATTATTAGTGATGACAGTTTCACTCAAAATGCTGGGATTGCAGTCATATCATGAGTAAACCATGTGTAGCTAATCAACACCGCCATCTGCTGGCAGATGGAACTTTACACTGTGTGTTTTTTGAATTACACAATAACAGGAACATTGACATAAAGCTAAGATGTGTCACAATAAAAGTTTTTGCCCTGATACTACACAAATATTTACTAAAGTAACACTTTTAGCCACTTTATGAGTGTTGATTTGGCTGCTAAGGTATTTCCTGTCTGCAGTTTGTGAAAGGTGTTTCTGGCAGATAAAGTGGTGCTCTGTATACTCTGACAAAACCTGTCCATTACAAATGACTGTTCCTCTTTTCCAGTTTGCTTTTACTGTACTGTTGTTCTTTTATCCAATTATTGACATATTCTGTGACGGTTAAATAATAGCATAAAAGAAACCATTATGTGCATACTAAATGCTTTGTTTCCTGTTAATAACCATTTTATATTCTTTTGTGTTTATTTGTGTTTGGATTAGACATGCACAGTTTAGAGAAGATGCTAAGAGAGGCAGTTTGTTCAGGGCAACCTCGGACCCACAGGCCCTGGAAGAAGATCCTTATCATGGTTGAAGGCATCTATAGGTCAGGAATCATTACACCACACAGCCACTACAGCCACACATATACTACTGCTCAGACACTGTGTGGGCTTCCAGAGGCTCTTTAGCACATTTACACACCCAGACCCACTCTATTCCAAGGGAGAAATCATATTAGAAAACCTGAGAAAGGCCTGCAGCCCGTGTTGACCAGTTTCCGCTATGGTCTCCATTCCATTGCTTCCCTTTTTACCATTTCATAATTTTGTTGATTACTGGCTTGTGGAGAAAGGTATTTTGTGTCTGTCACGTCAGTGAGCTATCATAAGTCTTAGTGGCCCTCTCCATCTGCTCATTAGCTCCAAATCAAGGCCAAATGGAGCCAGAGAGATTGACTTGGCTACACCCCCAGCTCCAACTGTTTATCATGGCCATTTCCATTTCTATTTCTATAGATTTTATCCACGAACATATTCAATGCACATGTCAGCGTGTCGATTTTACTTTGCATAGCCATCTAACTATATAAGTTCACTAAACTGCTTTATAGCAATTCTTGCATCAAATGAATAAAACCTTGAAGACAGCCATCAGAGAGCATTAATGTAATGATTAGTTCCACACCAGTTCTGGTCATTTGAGAGACAGCTTAATTGCACACCATTAAAGTGGCTTTATCAGGCAATAATGGCAGACATTAGAGACATGCCGCCACTGTAGAGCTCTAAAAGAACTAATGCTCCATCTCTAGCCCTCTGGCAACATCAAAAGGCTTGGATAAAGAGTAAGCATGCTTTAGCTATATCCTGGGCCTGCCTTTGATGTCCACACAGGTCCTAGTGAAACCCTGTCTTGTGTCATTTGGGCTGCAGACACTCTTAGCCATAGCAATACTAGCAGGTCTGGGATTGCTCAATTCTCCAGCCGTGTTCTCGCTGTCTATTTGTAACCTTAAAAGGCTTGCATCTGAGGATTGGGCTGAGGTGGGAGTAAAACAAAAGAGGCCAGCCGATAGATCCCTCCTGCCTTTGAGGGTGTAATATTATGTAATATGCATTTACAGATGTACAGGTGTTGTGCAATGAGCTCATGACTACAAGGCCTTGGTTTGTAGTAGAATAAGTATGTGCATATACATGTTACTACCATTGTACATGTTGTTTTTGTCATTTTTATTAGTATGGAGGGCTCATTGGTCCGACTCCCAGAGGTCATCGCTTTAAAGAAGAAGTACAAAGCCTATCTGTACCTGGATGAAGCCCACAGCATCGGAGCAGTAGGTCCTACAGGCAGGGGCGTGACCGAGCTGTTCCATGTCAACCCAGCAGATGTGGATGTCATGATGGGCACTTTCACCAAGAGCTTTGGGGCATCTGGAGGCTATATCGCAGGGAAAAAGGTTCCTGAGTTATTTTTCTACAAAAGCATGTTTTTCAAATGTCACACTGTGCACAAAACTATTATCCAAGTCACATAGTGTAGTGTATGTATTGTAGTGTTGACTTAGTGTCATCCTACCCTTAGAGCAGCTTTTGGTATTTTCCTTTGAGTGTTTTACATAATATCCACACAACACAACTCATTATCATCTAGATCACTGGGTGATGATAAATAATGATCAGAAAACAACATTCTGATTTATTTACGTTATTAATTTGTCTGGACAGACAATGAGGTTTAACTGTTTTTAGCTTTGTCGTGCAACATAAAGTGATGAAGTGATTATAAGTTGAAACAACCACCATTATTATTTACTCCATTACCTTAGACACGCACTTGCTCATTACACATTCACAACGAAAAAGCAACTTTTTTAGAGGTACCCTCTTGTGGACAGGGCATTAGTGTTTTGTTACAGTATAATAGGCAGTATATCCCTTTCGTCACTCATGTGAAATACACTCATAAAGGACACAGACTACAGCCATGTCTTTTATATTAGCTTATTGAATACACTAGCTGGCATTATTTCTGTATTAACCATACACAGTAACTATTTTATTTTTTTGCTCATAATTTTTCCCAAATAATGGTAGGAATGTTTTACTTTTTTGGCTTTATTTAGTTTATCAAATATTGTACAAATTTTATGAATGACTGTTTGCAGTGAATATCTCAGCTGCATGCCTCTCACTAATCAGCTGCATGTGAATCAGAGCCTTCAAGTCAGAGTAATTCATATTATATTTGAGAGCCTATCCCTTTGACATTAGTCATGGGTTGTGAGTCTTGAGTCATGCAAGTCTTTTTTTTGGTATGAAGCAGCATGACATGTTTGAAAGAGACTGCTTTGCTTTATGACACGCATCCTGCAATGTAACCATAATACAGATCAGTCTGAAACATGTCTAGTTGCTACGACATCCACTAATATTAAGCCAGCCTAGATGGGATTAATATTTAGATTAATGCTGTAGGGTTAAGTGCAATATAACAACTTTATTAGTCTGGGGTGAATCCAAAAACCAAAATCAGGGAGCTTTATGTTGTTTGTCACTTGCAGATAACATGTAACATCCTTATTACACGTATTTGGCTCCAAAGCAGCTTAAAGTTGTTTTGGTCTTAACTATAGCCACTCTGTCACACCCTATTGCTCATGTGTCCAACAAATGTTCCCCAGGTTTTGACTTTACTCCATTAAATAGTACACTTTAGTACATAACCACACCAGTTTTGTAGCAGTTGATTAAAAAGCATCAGAGGAAACGGCCATGTTGTTTGAATTAGGTATTCAGAGAGGAACCTTTCCTGCCATTGCCTTATGTTGGCTCAGCCCTGCTTTGCCATAATAAGAAGGTAAAGTTGGCAGAAGGCCAGCCCCTTCTTGTGGCAGGGGTCGGAACTGCGCTCCAGATTTAACAGGATGGCCTTAACAAGCATGATAATGTTTGAAGTACGAACACTCTGCCTGGTTTGACAGCTGGCTGTAGTAAACTCCTGCAAGAAACAAGCAGCAAAATAGAGAGAGAGCCTTTAGAATTGACGTATTTGTTGTTGTGGTGAAATCCCTCAAATCCGACACTAAGTGGAATCGGGTTGACCGACAAAAGGCTCTGCAGATGTGTTCTGGAAAACAGTCATGGTATAGCTGTTTTATGAGAGTACCAAAAATAAATAGCCCAATAAATACACTTCAAGCTCCTTCTAATTCACTTTAAGTTTGTATGAAGCAGTACACACTCAACCAATTCAAAAAAAGGAGGACATTTAAATGAGCTTATTAAATACATCTGCTGCAGGAAGAGGAACGTGTGAGAGTGTGCTTTCCTGGCAGCGTTCCCTGCTCTGTGGCATACTGGACATGTATTGCTACATCCGAACTGTGGCGGAGCTATAAAGTAAAGAAAACACTCGGAGCTGTCACTGCGCGCCCCAAACTCTAGACTTGAGATGGATTTCGGACATATTCCCTTAACTGGTTTATCTTGGTTGCACCAAAAATCCTGAGAGGCCCCAAAGTGGTGAAAATACCCCGCCTTAAATGAAAACAGATGTCAGGTTGTTTCAGGGTTCTTATCCTATGTTTGAGCATTTCCCTTGAAATCTCTTCAGCCGCAGCCACCGCCCAGTGGGGACAGATGGCAGCGAGTGGAAATAGTGGCCAGACAGCATCTCCGGCTATGTGTCATCACCTTACACCCGCTGGCCGCCGCATAGCCACTGAGCAGCAGCCCATCACAGCTACAGGCCCGCTCCAACCTCAGACCACTTACACACACATGCTCTAGGGACCCACAGCTGAATCAGTTTTTGAAACCCATCTCTTCTCCTGACAACCGCAAGCCGAATTAATCCGCCGCTGACATTCAGGAATAATGAGCATGACAGTCCTGATTCTGGATCATTTCAGCATCGGTTCCCTTTCATATTAAAAATCTGGCTCCTTTACAGTGAGGAGCAGGAGAGGGTCCAACGCTTTAAGCATCTACAGTGACACTGCCAGAGAAGTCAGGCCATTTAATTAGCTCTCAGGTGTGGACCATGCATGAGCTCTCTCTGGTGGTCTTCCAGAAAACTACAGGCCACACTTCTGATATTAAAGATATTTCATTAAACCCATTGCTCTTGCCTCACAGTAACAAGGTTATTCAAGTCTTGTTAATTGTTATAAAAGTGTGTGGCCCCATTAGCAGCCAGGCATGCTCCTGTCTGCTTCTCTAGACTTAGGGTATGCTGACAGTTACCTGCTGTAGTTACCTATCCCTAAATATCCCACAGAACACGTTTTACGAAGACTGGACAACCCCTTTAACAAAGTAATTTTAGATTTGATTATAACTCTGACATTGTCTTTTTTCTGTACAGGAGCTGGTGGACTACCTACGCAGCCATTCCCACAGCGCAGTATATGCCTCTGCAATGTCCCCTCCTGTCACCGAGCAAATCATCCGAGCCATAAAGTGCATCATGGGAAAAGACGGGGGCAACGAAGGTTAGTATCACTTGGTCTCCTTCCAATAAATGTCACCCATGATCCCAGTCTTACTCACCACATGGTCATCAAACCTCACGTTCTCCACACAGACAAATATTATGCCTGGCTTATGAAAATTTTTACACCTTGCTATAATTTTTATGGAAACAATAGCAAATCAGATCCAGCGGACAGTACCAATGTTAACATAGGAGTAAGTGCTAACCTGCGGGGAAAGACAAACAGCTGCTTGGTCTGAAAATGTGGAAGCAATTACAGAGGGTCTGCATTTGTAGAAAGAGGAGGGGACACGCAGTCCCATGAGCACACGTGACCCTAATGTGGAGGAAATCATTTTCATGTGTGGCTTGTGAGGAGAGCTGTACCTCTGAAAAGTCTCGGCCTTAATGGCATCAGACGCACAGTCAGGAACATAGTCATTTAGAGACCAGCCGCATTACCTCCAAAGAGATTTGTTGATGCACTTGTAGAGAAATGAGAGTCAGTATTATGTGTACATTATGCCAAGTGCTTGCTACAGTAGGGATTTATTTGGTTTTTTCTTACGCTTCTTGAAATGATTTTTGTTGTAACTCGGCGATGTTTTAGTTTATGATTCATGGTAATAAGTTTTAACCACAGGAACAAAGAAAAATTCTTCAAAGCAATAATATACATCATAACATTTTCTAATATTTACATTAATACAGTATGTTATTAGGCAAAATGTGTATGGTTTTCTGTGAAAATAGCCATATCTACTGTGGGTAAGTGGTTAATGGCTACATTATGTAAAGTCTTATGTTATGGTTGATGGAAATTGCCGTTTCAAGCTGAGATGAGTAACTTTCTCATCTGGCTCTGAACCAGACATGCTTAGCATCTGACGTAGCCTTGTTAAATAGCTGTTGTGGAGAAATCAGTCTTGACCTGTCTTATCAAGAGGAGGGAACATGGCAAACACTGTAGCCTTTCAGAACACTATTTCCCATGTCCATCAAAACACTATGAAAACATACAGTGACAGGAAATTTCAATGTCTTTGCATTTAGGAAAGATTGTTTTTCTTTTTCTGTCCCCACATCTTCCCTTGCGCCTCTTTTTTTTCTTTGTAATGTTGAATTTCACACTAAAAAGTGAACTGGTGGCAACAGCTCAGAAACAGGGAAAAACTCTGACAGACAGCAACATCCACGCATTCTCACCTACTCATACAATTCCTGCGTCTGGCAGCAGGTTTTTGACCTCCATGCCCTCTATTGCTGCAGAAAGGAACAATTTACAAAATGGGCCCTGCGCTTTTTGGCAGATGCTTGATATGTTATGTTGTTGTTTTTTTTCCCTCTGCGTCTCTCTGCTGAGATAAGGGGATTTAAAGTGCTCTCTTACATCCCTTTGAAAGGACTGCCAATCTGTTCCCAGGTAATCAGTGGGAAACAGAGCTGTGTTCCAAGGCTGGATGATGCCAAAGCCTGCTACAGCCACAGTGCAACCTCACTTCCAGCTGAGAAATGATGTTGAGAAAGAGCCTGACCATGCAGCTTTTACTTTGTGCTCCTATATATTAGTCTGCATTAATCATTGTATTTAGCTTGTATCCCTTTTATGAAAATATATTGCATCCAGTCTGTACGCTCTTACATGAACACAACTGAGCCATCTGCTGCTATAGCTGAGTTGTAATCATGATTAAGTTTATGGTGAGTGGATGGTGAGACAGCCCAGGTGCAATAAGAATAAGAAAGCCCTCCAAAAAGTTACTTGACAGTAGCTGGTACTGACAATGTCTTTTTTCTGTTGGGGACAGTGGAAGTATTCAAGCTGTCAAAACTATGCTCATATATATCTGCTGTTGTCCTTGTTTTAATTACAGGCATTAGACGGGTGCGCCAACTGGCAGCAAACACCAGGTACTTTAGGGCCAGACTCAAGGAGATGGGCTTCATCATCTACGGAAATGATGACTCACCTGTGGTTCCCATCCTGCTCTACATGCCAGGGAAAGTGGTGTAAGTAAGCTCTAAACACACTGCTGCAGGTCCGACAAAAGGCTTTTAAACCACGGTGCAATTATTATGACACCTATTTCGTCTGCCTCCCTCATTGTCACAAGTGATTTCGGGCTAGTGGAGCATGTGCTATTAAAGCGATATGGATGGCTGCCATATACACACTTCACACTGAAGTTTCCATGAATCAGTTTGCGCAGATGGGGTGTCTGTAACTACTTAGAGAAACATTAGGTACTGATCATGTAAACACCGGGACTGTTAAAGCCACTCAGGTATAATCACAGTCATAACTACCTTTCAGAGTGTGTCACTGTTAACGTCCATGAAATGTCAAACTCTGCCAGTAATTGCTGTTATCAGGAGCTGTACTGCAATAAAGCGTCTGACAGTTGTGAATGATACTAAGGACACAAAACAATGCCATAAATCTGAACTTGTGTTGCACCACGAAGCTACATTATGGCTTCTACTTCCTCTAAATACAGCTCCCATTTACTAAATCATCCTATAAACACATTTTGAGGTTTAAACAAATTTATACGAATTATTTCAAATGGAAGACTATTTCATGGCTTGGTATTGACTTTAGGTCATTGGTAACGTCACTGCGGTAACTTCTCAAAACTAATATTCATCATGTATTCCAAAAATGTACGGGTATCGCAAGTAATTCAAGCCACAAATTCCAACTAGTCTCTCAATGAATTCAATCACTTCTTGATTTATTTAATTTGACCTTTACTTCCCAGTCCTACTATGACCTATCACATTTGTTTTTGAGTGGTAAGGGAAGCACCACTGAAGAACAAGCGACTTCCAAACAGACAGCATCTTTACCTTCAACGTTGCATATTTGAATTGTGGCTTTTAGCAGCATAAATAATTGTAAAAGCCTATTAGAGCAGAAAAACTAGTTGCACATGTGGAGCGTTTCAATGGAAAATGAAATTGTTTGTAAATTAGTGTTAACCAATATTTAACGATGTCTTATAATGTTTCCTGGCATTTCTTTGAGTCAGAGAACACCTTGTTGCTATTTCTCTCATGTGTGTCCAAGAATATATAAAACTGTTGTTGTAGGTGTTTATTTTTCTGTTGCTGGCCAGTGCTTTTGCCCGAGAAATGCTGGAGAGGAAGATTGGCGTAGTGGTGGTGGGTTTTCCCGCCACGCCGATTACTGAGGCCCGAGCTCGCTTCTGTCTGTCTGCGGCACACACCAGAGACATGTTGGACCAGGTACATTTTTCATAGCAGTATTTGGAGGGTGTAAATGGTCCAAATTGAACGCAGATACGACTTGAGAGACTTGGCTTGTCTGCCCAGGTGCTGCACCATCTGAACGAAGTAGGAGACCTGCTCTGCCTTAAGTTCTCACGACTGAAACATTCCCCGCGGTCTGACCTTTGCGACGAGACAGACTACGTGATCGACAGCTGATGTGACCCCTGGAACCTTCACTCCACTGTGTCAAGTCTAAGTGTCCATAAACCCACTATCTCTGGTCGCACAGCACCAGAAAAGGCTGATGTTTGGCAGCTGCACTTAATCTGTTTGCAGGACACAAAAAAATGATTTACCTCTATATTGATTATATTTCTGATATGAGATTGTGTGCGACTGTGAGTTACTTGAAAATGCTCCAACTGTGTAAAGTTAAAAGTCTCGATATATACGCACAAGTGTGATATTTACTTATTAGTTCTCTGCGTTTTTTTGTGAAAGCACCCTTTAATAAATATTTTACTAGCATTTAACTTCAGAATTTTACAAATGTTTTATGTGATTTAAATAAAAATAATTTTTACAGTATTTCTTTGCAAAAATGCCTTTATTGTGCTCCATTGTACACTGTCTTCCAACTTTAACCCTGCATTCATCACCAAAGTAAATAATAACCTTCATGTAAACAATAGATCATGCAGCAATTACTTCACTGACAAGCAATTAAATCTGAACAACCCGTTTGCAGTTTGAAAAAGGTGTTATGGCATGTTTTGTGGTGAGGCTTGTTCATATTCACCAAGTCTTAACAGCTTAATTGTTGATGTTTTAGAGACTGCTGCTCTCTCTCCCACAGACAGACACAGAGTTGTGAAGATAAGCATGCAGGGTATGCAGCACCTGAGCCAACAGAAACCTAACCTAGCAATTAGCGCCAAACTCCAAATTCTAGTGGTATGGGGTAATCATTTGATTAACACAGGAAGGATTAAAGATACATGATAAATGTGTTTTCACAATCTCTCTCATAGGATCCAGTCGGCACTTGTTTGCTCTGCAGACGTTGCCATGTTTGTATGTTTTCCTGCATGTTACCAGCATAGTGATAGCATTTTACAAGGCAGACTTACAATATGAATTTGGTTAATGTGCAAAAGAAAGTTAAGTCCCAAAGAAAGGGGGCCTATGTCTGTCGTGTGTTGTATAAGGGATCACTTCTTTGTTCTGTAAATAAATAGCCACATCTGGCTCCTATCGCCAGCAACAATAGAGGACGTCTCTAATCCACAAGTCTGTGATGTCATACCAGTGTAGTGTTCCAGAAAGATTTGGAGGAGATGCGAGAAGGTGGCCTCGGATTTTGTGCCGAGGTACTCTGACGTCCTGTGGATGTCTGGAATTGATTTGTTGTAACTCTCAGCTTCAGCGAGATGCTATAAGATACATAGAGGATGATTTCTCACACTGTTGTCACTGTGAAAATGAAGGACAAACTATAAAATGAGTTTGAAACTTATTAAAAATATAGAAGAATGTCTTGATAAAAGCTGCTCCAGTCCTCTCTAAACACATCAATGTGTTGCTGAGTGTTATAGTAATACAAAACGACTGAGAGGCAAGGTGGGGAGCATATGGCTTGCCAAAGCTCCCTCCAGTCACTTCTAACTGCCCTCAGCTTCAGCAGAAGTGGCAAATGGTGCAAGCTGGCATTCAAAACATCTGTGCAGCCAGACTACTGGTGGCGAGGCCCCAGAGACCTGGCCGCACCAGCCTCTTTTGAACTTCAGATCCAAATACTCTGCACTTATTGGAATGGCATGTAGCTGCTTTCTGAAGGGGATCCTCTCCTTAGACCTTTGATGTCCACAACTGTATCCAAAGCAGGCAAGCCATTCTCACTACTCTCTGTTTTCCATTTACAGAAGATTTTTTGATTCTCTGAAAAGGGATTTTTTTTTTTTGAAGAGAAGCAGACAAAGGACAGATTTTCATGGATATGACAGCTCTGTAGTGCATGAACTTTGAAGGACTGTAGCTTAGCAAAGTAAACTTGGGGAAAATGATTAACATGGATTGGACCACATCACTTCAGGTGAGGGGTGTTACACAGACAGAGTACACCACACTCCTGTTAGGGCTTTACACTGTGGTAATTTAGCTTATTATTATTATTACAGCCTCTGAACCATTACAATGAATAGCCCATAGATTATTTTGATTCTCTCTGTAACTCTGAGCTGTGGGGCTCTAGCCGTCCTCTCCATCAATCCACTGTGTATAAGTGGCTTATGTGCGTGGTGCAGTACAGTTGTCTTTTACTGGGCCCAAATCCCGAACTGTTACTATCTCTAATTTTAAGTGACTTCAGTGTTGAAACTGTCCATCCTCTTGATTACACGCAATGAGCTGTCTTTTGAAGCAGACAATAAAAAGGCACAAAAAGCCTAATAACATTAAGGGCACCATTTGTCTTGCTTAAGTGAAGTGTTGCAGCACCTTCAAATCACACACAAACACTGAAACGTGAGCTGCGGCTGTTGTGTATACAGCAACAGAAGCGAGAGGACGCCTGTAAAGAGCCCCAGGTTTTTTCCTCTGCGCTGGGACGCGCCTGTGTGCCAGTGCGCCCCCGGGGACCACCAAGGTTACTTCAGGACTGCGTAAAGGAGTTTTAATGTAACAGCCTTTCCTCTAACCCTGAAATATTCATTTATCAACTGTGTTTTCCAACTATTCTGTGCGTAATCGCTTGGTTTGTCATTTTACTGCGCGTTCTGGGAACCATATGAACCGTAATTGAGATTTGACCATAAGCACGCGTTACTTTTGGTTTGAAAGTTTGGTGTCCCCGGATTTGGTTTGAGTGGGACTGTTTGAGGGCGAAAGAGTTAACGAGGGGGAGGGAGCGTGCGCAGGGGCGTATGGTATAAAACCACCTCTAAAGCGCACAACAGGAACAGCGTGTGTCTCACTGGGTTCTACTTTTGATTTGGTTTGACTTGTTTTCTCCAGCGAACAGGCAAGGCACCCTTTTGGATTTGGTATCAATGGACTCTCATTAAAAAGCAGCAGAATGGACGAGCCATGTGCGTGAAAGGGACTCAAGTAAGAAGTCTCTAAAAGGGAAGGTTAACTTTTCACACAGGTTTTTAGAGGTGAACGGCGCAGAATGAGGACAGAAAACGTCTTAAAGTGGACTTGAGGAAGACTACAGAGTGAGAATGTGGCGGGGACAACAAGGGGAAACAGGGCTCCAAGTTTCACGCGCAACAAGAGCGTAAAGCATTGTGCGCTGTATCCACTAACTCATCAACTTTTTTCTAAATGAAACTCTAACCACGGCATAATCACAGTTTAAAAGGGTCACTGGATCTAACTTAAACTACACTTTTGAGAAACCCCCACATACCCTCCTCTTCGATCATTTTCCCTTCAATTTTTGCATTTCTGATTCCCGAGGTGGCTCCCAAGTGGTGTTGCGGCTCCTCGTCCCCGGCGGATCCGGAGATTGGGGTCTCTGCACCGGGAGGAGGCGGAGTGGGAGCCCCGCAGGTCACAGAGCAGGCTCCAAAGAGCGGCCGCGTCAAAAGGATGGTGCGTCTGGCGGCGGAACTGTTGCTCCTCCTGGGACTTCTTCTGCTTACACTGCACATTACGGTGCTGCGGAGCAACCCGCTGCCACAGGCGAACGGGACTGTGAACCTGGACCAGGACGCAGCACTGACAGAGGTGAGTTACACAGATGCTTTGGGGAATAGTTGGTTAAAAACGTCTGTGATGTAAAACAAAGCTCATTTCCTTGGGTTTTGTGTTGACATGCGGGTGCTCTAGTGTTGCTTGGCTGTTGGTCCTTTGGGAGAGTTTGTCTGTCAGTCCGTCCGTCCGTCCGTCAGCGGAGGGATGGAAGACGGGAGAAGAGGCAGGTCAGAGATCACCCCCTATCCCAGACACACCTCCCTATTGTTGGGATTAAATGCTAGCTGCAGGCAGCTCTCTGTCATCATGTGCTCATCACTGTCAGCCAAGCGTTCAGTTGATGAGATGAGGGTCAGAGCCGAGCCCCTGGAGCAGCCCCCCTCCACTAACCAGGCCAGAGATGGGTCTAGAAGAGTCACAGAATTAAACCTGATATACTGGTTTAATCCTGGGTTAGACATGGATATAAATTGTGGGTATGGTTTTGTCAGTAGTTTGGCCCTGGTTTAGTTTAGTCCTCCTGGTAAAGAGCTGGGTTTAGGACCAACTTAGTCCCACAGACCTGGGTTAGTCCTTGTTTTCTTCTTTGTTTTTGTGGGATTAGTTCTGGGTTCAGTCTCAGTTTAGTTCCTAGTTTGACCCTGCGTTTATTTTTGGGCTATATCGCTCTGGTTTAGTCACATCCTTACATGTCATTCATCCTTTTATTCCTGGTTCAGTCAGTGAGTCTGAATGTCATTCTCAGTTTTAAAACATGCTCCTACTATGACTTAAAAAGGCCCATGTGACACCTCTTGAGTCTTGAGCTTTAATAGTTTAACTGCCCATTTGAACATCCACAGAGAGCATCCAGACTCCAGTGGAGCCCCAAATCCTGACCCGAGGGTTAAGATGGCTCTGGGATCAACAGGGCTTTTTAGAGAGTGTTAAGAATCCTTCTGCTGGTTTTTGATGTATTTTTAGCATGCTACTGAAACACTTTGGTGGCTCATTCTTCATGTCTTAGTGATAAATGGGGTTTCATGCCCACTGGAATTAGGTCCTTCCAATAGGCTTTATTAGGCTCTGACAAGAATGAATGAAAAGAATTTGAACTGCATCACTGCAGACTGGATATGCACAGTATATGGAGCAGCACAGGGAAAAGTACCATAGAGTTATTAAAAGTTTGTGGATTGGTTTAGTCCTGCTTCTTCTTGTGGTTGTTTCTAGTTTAGTCCTGTTTAGCCACAGTTTATTTATAGTTTAGTCAAATTTTAGTTGTAGATATCACATCCTTAGTTCAGACCTGGTTCAGTCCTGGGTTAACTGTACTTTCGTCCTGGATTAGTCTTGGCTAATTCAAAATTTTGTGTATAATCACTGGTCTAGCCCTAAATTTAGCCCAGGTTTGTCATGATTTTATTAGTTACATTTGTAACACGAGTTTAATGACAGGACACTGTCTAATAGATTGGTGAGCATGTCCCTCTGTATGTGTATTATCATAAGAGCCGTCCAACAGCAGGCCTGTGTTCAGATAGATAGTGGGGCATGCAAAGCTCAGGAAATATTCCAGGAATTCATCAAATATTTGTGGCACAGCCAACATTGAACAGGACATGCACAATGAGAAGGGAGTCTGTAAAATACTAAACTCATGCCCCCCCAAGCCGACCTATAGAACAGCTAACATCCTATTTGTCATTATTGTGCATTTACGCTGAGAAGCTGGCCGCTGATGAAAGAGCCCAGCGTTGCCACTCATGCCCCATGTTGAGACAAACGCTGAATAGTTTTTTTGCTCATGAATGCACCGACTATGTGAGGATATGCTTCGCTGGTTTGCCACTGAAGACGGTGATGTCATCTTTCAGCCGGGCTTGTCACGGCCCAGGGGGTGTATTGTTGCTCCAAAGTGTCATATTTAAAATGCCATTCACTGTGACACAAATGACAGGATGCAGCTCCATGCACCTGTAGAGGGACAGGATGCTGCTTGATTTAGAGCACATTATCATCACTGACCCACGAAAGGGAACTCGTTCACTGGACCAGTGTTTGACTGATAATAACGCTTTATCATTTACAATGTATTCTGGAATACTCTGCAGTTTCCAGCTTCTTTCACAACATCTGTGAGTGGTTGACTGGTTCTCCATTGTGCTGATTTTGTCATGTAAATAAACAAATGCTTGGACACAGGATGAGGCGTGTGACAGGGGAAGGATAGTTTTCTCTTCCACCTACATAAGTGTGGTGTTGAAAAGCATCTGGCACAATGTGCACTGCCTTCATTTCCTGCCAGCCTCCCAGGGGGAAGGACCCCTGAGTTGCTCCCAATTGAAAATGGAGTCATGCCCCTTTAAGCAGCCCTCACAAAGTAAAAAAGGGGGAAGCGGGAAAAGAAGAAGAGACAGTGTGAGGACAGAGAGGGGGTGGCTTGTGTGTGCAAGTGTTCATTCATGGCTTTGGAGAGTGGGGGGTGACATCCTGGGAGGCCCCAGATGAACTGAGGAATAGTGTGTCACTTTTGATCTCCAAATTAAAGCTTGCTCCCCAATGAGGAGTATCTTACAGGACTGATAGGAACTGTAAATCAGGCTGCCATCAAAGAGGAACACTGCTGATTCATCCTTTTTTGAAATGTCACTCCTTCACACAACTTGAGCGTGAGCTGGGATTTAAAAAAGAAAGAAAGAAAAAAAAAGTGTGATTAGTAAAATGACAGCAAGTGTGTCTCAATGTCATCTAAACTCAGACTAAACTTTTTCTGTTTTGTCTTTTTGTTTTTCAAAAGCAAAAACATCACACTTTCCTGTCTTTGGAGGTTATAATAAATAACTTAATGCCATATAACATCTTTGCATCATCCATATGTCCTGTGGCCTAAAGGAGACTCTAAACTGTCCATATAATCCAGTATCTGAGAGTGACAGCGCTATAATGGTTCCTAGACCATTTTTAAGTATAGCTAACCTTAAGGAGCCTATGCAGAGATATACACATTTCTAAAAGAAACAATATCATATAAATGTTTATTGAAAGTCACCGGTTGGAAAACTGGAAAATGACAGCTTCTGAGTGTAGTTGGGCGTTGCTCCCATCAGAAGAATAGTCAAACATGTGGTAAGAGCAGCTTTTCTTTATGAATACAGGCATAAACATAACGGATTAAAATGGTGATGGAGTAAATTACAAACAGATTCCAAATTTGACTTTAAAATGAACCACATTTGTGTCAAAATCACATAATCTGACTTATGTGTAATACAGCTTAATATGGTAAGACTGTGATCAGACTGGATAATGAGGGATTAATGTTTAGTCTATGGATTCAAAGATGAGAAGCGATGGCTCATTTTCAATAAAACAAATGTGCTTTTTATTTTCTAATTGCTGTTTTAAAATGTTTGAAAGAAATGACATCTTGTAGTTATACAGAGAACAGAAGAAGCTGTCTTTGCTCAGTGGCTGTGAAGTGTGTGCTGGTGAAGTGTTTTTTTCATCTAAATGTTTCTCTATCTGCATCATGAAATAGCATGTCTGGAATCCAAAGCTACTTGTGTGGTCTTCGATAAAGAGATATAGATGTGTTTAATAATAAAAGTGTTTTTTATTTTTTATTTTTTTTGAAACGTCTTCCTTGTTGGAGCTGCATAACAGCCAGAGGCAGTGCACTTGAAAGGCAGGGTTATCAGATGGCCATCTCAAAGCCTAAGTACTTATGATAAACCCAAAGAGGATTCTGAGATGTTCTCATAATGGGTCAATAACTAATGCACAGACTATGCTGTCGAACAGACCTTCCTTTGGTCTGTTAGTCATAATTCTTTGGTCACTAAAAGGAAAAGTGTGCTTTTAATTGCCAACTGCATATTCTACATTTTTCCTATAAAACTTATAATATAGACTAAATACTCTGACTTTTTATTTAGTGGCTGCAGGCAACACAGAGCGCTATCTTCTACCTCAAATTATGGCCAATTGTATAATTAGTGCAATTATGGCAGTAGCTAGCATTAAGAAATGCGTTGTGAACGTGTTTTGAATTCTTTGTGCCAGATTGTATGATCACACTAAGTCTGTCTGGTTCTGGCAGTGCATTGAAAACTCACTCTAGATAGGATAGGGTGGTCTTATGGTGTTGTTTAGCCACTGTCCCATCTGTGGTCAAATTTGAGTTACATGTACATTTATAATACTCCATCCCACGCTGTGCAGCTCCATTTACAGAGGTTATATTGTCAGAGTGCACCTTGGCTGGACACAAACAGCTCCACTGGGGGCTTTTGTGCCCACCACAATGTGGCTGAGCTGACACTTTGTCTGTGACTGGCCACCGCAACAGTACAGCCCTGCTGCCATATTCTCAGGCCTCAGCCTGGCCACAAAACACTAAAGAGGAAGAAATGGGACATGGAAAAGAAAACAAGGAGCATGATTGATGGTACTCTTTGATCTCACTCGCTGCCACCCCAGAATGGCTGTCTGACTACTTATGGCTGTCTGTCCAATTGAGGAGTAATTGTTTCTTCTGTGCATACCTGACAGGGGACATATGCCCCGACTGTCCTTATGGGACGAATTTACAACCCCCCTGTCAGTAGACCAAATGTTTTTCTGCCTACAAGAAAGCAGGGGTAATTATTTTGCAATGTTTGCTTAGGTTTCTGTGTATAGCCCCAGTGCACGAAAACCATGGGTCCCACACACTTTATTTTCTGCCCCAGTGCAAGCTATATATGTGCACATCACATTACTACAGCTATAGCAGCACACTGTCAGTTAAAAATGGAAAAATATACAGTCTAGCTGTGACATTGACATAAGTACAGGCTACATACAGTTTGTATTCTGGTCCGAGCAGACAGACGCCCCGAGCTCAGTGTGATGTTTGCCTCGCTGTTCTTTTTGGGCCTGTGCAGTCCATGGGATTGCTTTAAGAGGCCATAGCCACATTGTCAACACAAGATCAAGCTGAGGCTGTGGGTGCCATGTGGTAAACAAAACAGGCATTCTACTTTTACATTTTGAAAAACAAGAGCATGTCTGTTTTAGATACAAACACACTACAACATCATATTTTTGTTTATTCTATCTTCAACAGAACAATATCAATGCAAAAAGAAGCTCTTCAAGCCAGCTGGACCCTGAAGGCCGGAAATCTGGTCCAGGACACCGCTTCTCCCACCATCCAGCCACCCTGCCCTGGGCACAAGGCACTGGGAGCAGCCTGCACAGAGACAGTCCAGGAGCGTTCCTCTTAGACCTGCACAACTTCCCTGACCTCTCCAAGGCTGACATCAATGGGCAGAACCCCAACATACAGGTATTTCTCAATGCAAAGTCATGTGCACCTGCCACTGCATGTGCTTTTATTCACTTGTAAGACATGGCTACTCAAGCGTACAAGGAAGAAACAGGAAGAGGAGGAATAGTTTGGTGCACATCGTTACTCCTTTTTTCTCCCCTTCATCCTTCCTGTCTCATAAGATACACTGAGGTCCTAGCGTCCATCATAATGACAGCTGAAAGGCAGCCTCTAACCAGCTCAGTGTTAACGCATGTGGAGGAGGACAGGCAGCAGCTTATGTTAATGTCTCCCTCAGTGCGCAGATGTGTTTAAATCATTCTCCTGTCTAATCCAGCAAAGGGGGTCTTACCATTTCAGAAGGCATCACTGCTAAATCCGAGCACGAACAAAGTGTATTAACATCTCAAGATGTGGGAAGAGAGCTCAGTAACCAATTGAGCAAGGGCGTGAGGCTGTGGAAGAAGGGGAGAGGGGTGGGGGGTGTCTTTGATCCTGGGATTCATCTGGCTTTCATGGTCTGGAGGAGGCCGAGTAGCCCTTTGAACTCTGTGTTTAGGTGGAGAGAGCCCCAAGAGGTGGGAGGGTGGCTGTGGGGCAGGGGTGGTGGTCCCTTCTCATCTGGGAGGCACATGTGTTAAACCGAATGAGAGAGAGGCTAATTTTGTGGCTAGGGATCAGAAGGTGTCACTCTTCTGTTCATGCTGATGAAGCTTTGTGTTATCATACAGGTAACTATTGAAGTGGTGGACGGACTGGAAGGCCACGAACAAGAGAAAGGCCTTCGTAAAGAGAGCAAACCCAGCTGGGCTTCTCCAAACTGGAGGAACTGGTGGCCACACTCATCCCCGTCTTCAAACACCCATCAAACTGAGGACCATGAGCGCTCTTTTGTCAGCAAAAACGAGGACAGCAACTTCCTGAGGCCGCCAGTCGACTGGGACAGGAGAGGAGGCACCGGAGGAGGAAGCAAAGCTCAAACTGAATACGGTGAGAATGTCTGGAGGGTGGGGCGCTGCGTGTCTGACAGAAACGTGTACAATAGACAGTGAGGAATACTTATTTAAGCACTGGTCTACAGGGATCCTACAGATGGTCTTAGTCTGATGGGGAATCTGTAATTTTCAGATTTGCTGATTTAAGCTGTCACCATAATAAGTGCAGTCATCCCAGGCGAGCCTCTGGGAGCCCCTGATTGAAGCCTTTAACACTCTTTTATGAGACGGATTCTTATGTGGCATGGAGCAAACTACGTGACACAGTTTAAACGCATCGCAACATCAAAGTTCAGCAGCGGGAATGGGGGCCAGAAGCTGTGTTAGGCTGCCACACCACGCTCACAACACTCTCCAAAAGCAACCCCACAGATAAATCTGCCGTGGAAGAATTTACACACACTGTCATACAGTATCCATCCGGACCGTGTTGTAGCATGCCCAAACCAACATGGTTCAACAGGAATGCGTGCGTTGTGGAAAATGACATTTTATCCACTTGCACTTGCACTACAGTGGTTTGAAACGCCATTTTATAATCTTTTTTTGTCAAACCATAACCCATGTTTAATGTTTCTGGCTTATCACTGTGGTCAGCTCCTTCATCCTTCATTTCATACCACACTAATGGACAAGGAAATATTTTATCATCATTACTGTCCTGGTTTTTAACCTTATAATCATAATTGTGGCAGTATGGGTCATCTATTACTGTATTACTGTTGCATTCAGTCATCACATTTGCGGGTTGAGGCCAAGTTATTATCAAATTGTTCTCTGAATTTTGTCCGACCTGCCACCAGCTCTTTGGCCGTATTAGAGGGAGAGGAGCTGTGCGAGATGGCTATCTGGCCTGTATTCATACAAAATGCTCATAATGAGGGGCAGATGGTGGCGGGGGGTGTATAGGAAGGTTTGGAGCCCAGCCAGAAATACTTCCATCCCAACATGCCCACATTAATTCTCCTCATTGATGGAGAGCTGCTTTCAAGATGTGTCTGTGAGTGTTTGCGTGCGGTGGGGATCGCAGCGGTGCAGTGAAGTGGCCGTCGTCTGGTGTAACTGTTTCCATGTATTCCCATTATAGTGATCCGCTCAGTGATAATTGGAGTTAAAGAGGATTTCTTGCCATTTCACTTCCCATTTTGAAAACAATGGATCACAGACAGAGCAGTGTCCAGTGCCACTGTGACAGGGAGATCAGGCAGTGCTCAAATACTAGCCACTATATGATCAACAGGTTTTTAACAAAGTGTTTTGGCAGGCTTGCTTGCTTGGCTTTAAGGGGCAAAGTCAAAAGAGAACCATAAGCCCCTTCTGCCCTTTTATGTCCTGCCCCCACATATTATTAGCGAGGCATGCTAACAGGCCTGAGTCCAGCATGTGGCCTGCATCAGGCCTAAGCATCTCTTTCTTTCCCTCTAATCCAGACTATATGGACGGAGAGGGGGACTGGAGTAGCTGGTCGGCCTGCAGCGTCACCTGTGGAAACGGGAATCAGAAGAGGACCAGGTCGTGTGGTTACGCCTGCACCGCCACAGAGTCAAGAACCTGTGATATGCCCAACTGTCCAGGTAAAGCTGTAATAAAACAGAGAATATCCAGCTTTATGACAATTTAAGTCTTTTATCATTCTCACGATCGTTTAATGTGCATTCATCTGTCTAAAGGTATTGAAGATGCCTTCAAGACAGCGGCTACAGAAGTGAGTCTGCTGGCAGGAACAGATGAGTTTAATGCCACTGAGCTCTTTGGTGTTGGTAAGTTTATGCCTGCTCTTGTCTTGCTTCAGTCTATTATTCATTCACATGTTCCTAGACTGTCAAAGGCAGTTCATCCATCTGACTGCAGTGTTTCTGCACACACTTAGCATTCCTCCTGCCCTGCCTGTACTCTATTACGCTGCAGAGATGGAAAAGTGCAGCCGGGCTGGAGGAACACAGTATGGCACAGCAAACTCCCCCAACATCTCTGTTCTCAATCAAACCAGTGACAAAACACATTCACGTCACATAAAGCACATTCTTTCACTTTTAGTATTACCTACTTGATTAAAATGATATTTAAGTTTTTTTAAGTTGGGCTATAAGATGTAACTGTGGATATTATCTTGTTGATACTAGTATGCTGCACTTACAAAGCAGATTTCAACCAGATTTACCCTACCACAGAGAGATACACCAGCATACAGTCCTGTTTGTTCACAGGATGCAGAGTTCCCAAAATACCAACAAACAGAAAGAGTACTAACTGCTTTGTTTCTCTTAGACACAGACAGCTGCGAGCGATGGATGAACTGCAAGAGTGACTTTTTGAAGAAGTACATGACCAAAGTAGCGAACGACCTTCCCAGCTGCCCCTGCTCTTACCCAACTGAGGTGGCTTACAGCACAGCCGATGTTCACGACGCTCCCACTCGGAGAGACTTCCGATGGAAAGACGCAAGTGGACCAAAAGAGAAACTAGAAATCTACAAGCCCACAGCACGTTACTGCATCCGCTCCATGTTAACGCTGGAGTCCACCACTCTGGCCGCACAGCACTGCTGTTATGATGATAATATGAAGCTAATCACTCGCGGCAAAGGGGCTGGAACACCTAACCTCATCAGCATAGAGTTTTCAGCTGATCTGCACTATAAAGTGGACATTCTGCCATGGATCATCTGCAAAGGGGACTGGAGCCGCTACAACCAGGCCAGAGCGCCGAACAATGGACAGAAGTGTCCCGAGAACCCTCAGGATGAGGACTACTACAAACAGTTTGAAGAAGCCAGGGAATTCTAGCCCTTTGCAGCAGAACAGCACAAGTAGCTTTTAGCTCAGATAACTTTAAAGTCTGAGGAACAATATTTACTGATATGTTCAGACTGAGTCATAATGAACTTTTTTGGACAGTGCACAATACTTAAAAAGTATAAAACAAGCTAATGAACGAAATAATGTGTCACTATTTGCAGCTCAGATTGTGCTCGATAAAAGGACTTCTATTAAAAGGGAAAATTACCATTGTAGGAATGTAGACTGTGTCTATATTCGTTGTCATAGACCGTTAGCTGAATGTCAGAGCTCTGTGTTATTACAATCCTGGTGAAATATGTTTTGGGTCGAGGATAGATTACACAGTACAAGACCTTTGCCATTTCTCCTGTTTTGACTGTTTCTGATATCCAGGTTCTCATGTATGCTTGTGAGTATGTTTATAAACCTTTCTGTCTTTTACGTTTTGTTCCTCTGATCACTCTTCACTGTAAAAAGCTTGCGTTATTTTTGTAAAGTATTTATTATGTTGTAGCTGTGTAAGAGTTGTGTGTTAATGAGTTTTGAAGTCACAAGTGGCTAATGCTAACTTGAGATTCCTCCCTTGAACATGTGTATTATTGCCACTTGAGTTAGCACAGATGCTATCTAGAGAATGTGTGAATACAATTGTATGGAAAGAGGATTGAGATATAAATCTATAAATAAATCTGTAAAAAGACAATGAATGAGTTGCTAAAATACTGAATGATTGGAGTGTCAATTAGCAACTTTTTAACTCTGCAATTGTGTGACAAATGTGAGAATACTGGTCCAAAGACAAAGGAGTCACACAGATCAGATTAAGAAGATTCATCTCTGGTTTTGGCCTCTTTGCGCTAACATGAGATGGGCTACTTTTAAAGCCAGTGTGAACAAAGCCACAGATTTAGATGTCAGAGGACATTCATCTACAGGAAGAAAAAACACCTTATCTCCTCAGTTAAACTCCTGCAACAGTCTTAAGCCAGCGCACAAGACTTCCATTAGTTCCATCCAGTGTAGCTTTCAAGCCAAACCTTTTGATGGGATTGTGATATTCCTTCAGAGGCAGCGAGGAGGGTAAGGTTCCCTTGAATGCGACTCAAATTCTTTGTCTTTGGCATGTCTCCTCACATTCCTGAGTAATTTCTCAGTGCACACACTCACGCTGTCCGTCCGTAGCAGGGACCTCTGACCATTCCCTCTCTGCTGAGTGCTGCAGTCATTGTCACACAGAGAAAGCCATTCATAGTGCCCTCATTCCTGTCTTGTGTACGGCACAGCTGGCCGGGCGCAGGGCTTGTCTTTATAATACAGCAGGCCCCAGCATGTTCCACACCCTTGAGGCGCTGCGCACAAACGCCTTGCTGCTTCACTATTCATACAGAATTCCTTCACATGCATCCCATTTATCCCTTTTATTACCAAGCCAAATTATCCTCGGTAAATCACACGTTTTAAATGTAGATAGACTGATGTTTGTCTGGACTTTTTAGGTCCTCTGTCGCCTCAGAGTAAAAGGATGGTTCAAGGCTAAGATTATAGTATTTGGTAAGGATCTTTATCTCAGCAAAAAGGCCAGAGTCAGATCAAAGTAAGGTGTGGTCTTCATATTGACACATTACAGGAGATAAATAGCTGAATATTCAAACAGACATCATTTTGAGTCCCAGTCTCTGATGAAACAAAAACAGGATGAATTTCCCAGTATCCCATGACCTTTTATTCAATTACAAGCAAAAACACGCTCTGCACAATTAACAGGTTTCAATCGGTGGTGAGCCATGTACAAACAACAAGCATTTTTCTGCTGTTAAATGAAATGCAATGCAAATAGCAAAAAAAAAAAAATCTTTCACATGCAGAGCCAGCGACTGATTCATTTATTCCTCCTGCAAGACCGCCCTGAGTAAAAGTCTGGTTTGAGGCTAAGATTACTGCAAGTGGCATGGATTTTTATCTTAGCGATCGGGCCAAAAGCGAGATCAAAGAGAGGTGTTCGTCTTCATTTTAAAACATTAAGGCTGTGCTTAAATTGATGACATACTTCAGCCTTCCCTCCGCTCTCCGCAGTATCTCTGCTTTCGACAGGCTCCACGTGGCTCCAAAGAAAGCAATTACTCCTCCATTCCCTGCAAACACAAAGGGTCCTGTGCCAAAAGGAGGCAGGTAGGAATACAGATCTCAGCACAGTGCATTACCACTGGTTAGAAAACAAACCAGTAAAGACACGGAGCAAAGAAAACTTAGTGTTAGCTGTGGGGCCTTGCTTTTGTGTTACTATTTCCAGGACTCGCTCTGGTATGTTTCAAAGGATCCAAAGCATCATATTAGTGGTATATTGTCAAGGATCTCAAAGGGCTCATTAAGCATCACCAAGATATGATTGTTGGTATTTTGCCTCTATTTTTGTTAAGAGAAGGAAATAATAACCAACTTACTTACTCTTTTAGTCTTAGAGTTTGGCAGGGCTCTTTAGTTCACACACACTGACTTGACACACTTGACTCTGGCAACAAGAAAACAATTGGGCACAAATATTTCACCTCAGCTGGACTTTACTAAATAGTCCACATTGGTAAACAGCAACAATGCCATAAATGGTGTTTGTTGGAAATCAGGGATCACATGTTTTCTGATGCGGTGCAGTTGTGGGAGAGCCGTTTTTTTAACTTCACTTTCTTTCACTTACTGCCTCGCGCTGCTGCTGTTGCTGCTGCTGCTGCTGCTGCTACTTTATGGGTGGTGTTGCACAATGCAGGAAGTGTCTGCGCCGCAATACCACAGGGCCCTAACTGCTCTGGCAAACCTAATTAAAAGCCTTTTCTTTGCTCTTCTAATCTGGAATAGTTGACCTTAACCAAGAAGGTTGACTCCACTGCGGCACTACTGTCAGGATAGGTGTGGCTGGTTGCACTTTGACTACTTTGACATGGGATTGTGTCTTTGGCAGAGTCATGTTAGGAATGAGTGAGGGGCAAAAAAAAAAACATGTGACTGGGTGTACAGCTGAACAAACAGGTCAAGTAGCTGTGGAGCATCTAAGAGGGCCTTAGTTGCCCTCTGCTGTGGGACACTTGTAGAGATGAGTAAAGAAGAGTTATATTTTTGATCGAATATTGGTCAAATAAAAATAAAAAGTGAACAATCATTTGTAAAAAAAATTCAGTGAGTCATTTAGTGTCTGTTTTGTGGGTGTGTCCCTCTCATAGTATATTATGATTAAACCCTTCAGATGTGAACACAAAGCAGGCGGCGAGACATAAAAGAGATATTATATTTAGAAATGCCATTCCCAAATCCAAATGCTCCAGGACACTCTTTCATTTTCAATCAAAGCATTGCATTGAAAGATAAATCACTCCAGACAATAGGCACAGACAAGAACAGTCTAAAGCAGACACCGACCTGAAAGTAAAAATGATTATGACACTGTATCTAAAGTGGTGTTTGGTTTAAACCCGGACGAGCAGCACCCCGGGGTTTAGACTGCAGCTTATCCTCAGGGTCACTGGTGCCTTGATGTGACAATGAGGTCCACAAATGCGCTCCGGTTTTAACCCTGTGTGCGTTGATCGTAAACACTGGCACTGAGGGGCTGTAATAGTGTCATGGGGGTTTCTGGTGGCCCTGAGCTGATGAAGAGGGGGTGGCGTGAGCACAGAAGCTACATATCTGTGATTCACTGTGACAGCAGCGCTTGGCATGTGAGGACAGCAGGCCAGGCAGGCAAGGCTGCTCCCTTTGATCTTTATTTGCTGCGCCGTCTGTTTTGCATTTAAGAGCCTTGCTGAGCGCGAGGCATTGGATACACCTTGAATGGCTCAGGACTCCATCCACTTTTTAAAGACCTAGGATCCTTTTTCAAAGCTAAGGGTTACCGGGACAGAGAGGGATGATGTTTGCAGGAAAGGCTCTGCTCTCAATAGGGCTGAAGGGTCTCCCAGCAACACAGATTAGCTTTGATGAAAAGAGGGCGCTCTCTAATAACACATAATCAAGCTAATGGGGTGTGGTGTGAGTGTGGGTGAGGGGCAAGGTAACATGCGTATCCTTTTAGATGTACCCTCAAGATCAAGACAGGGTCATGAGCAGCCAAAACAAACACTACCACAGCCCCCGTCATTACACAACCCCTCTGGCTACTCCTTCAGACCTGTCCAATGCATTTGGGCTCGAGTGATGTCAGGACACTGTGACATCTTACACCTGAGAGGCAAACAGGCCGGGGATAGCATCATTATGAGGGGCTGTGTCCCCTACAGGAAAAAAATCACTGTGGACATCTGTAGTCATGTGCATTGGGCCTTGATCTTCCCTAAAATGCAAAAAAGTTTCATCAAGATTTCGGCTTTTTTCTCTCGTTAGATTTGTCATTTCTGGGTAGGACAAGGTTCGTCTGTCCACAGTACTGGGAATATATTCTGTCCATTTGGGTTTGCACAAACATACAGTAAGCATTGCCTTAATTTGAGTCTTGAGTGATTCAAATTTTAAAGAAAAGGATGACAAAGTAGTCAAAGAACTGTAACAACATAGGTTTTATTGACCTTGTGATCACGGTAAGGAGCTGTGCACAAGTACAATTACAATTATAGCTTATATCATTTTATATTAGCTGAATCTTCAAGTAGAATAAACAAGCTCTTAGACAAACTCTCACTTACTTACTCTTAGTAACAGCAAGACTAAATGATCTGATTATCAATTGAGGCCATCACACCTTTCAAGTAAAATTTAACAGCACCATTACATGGGCTTTAAAAACATAACATTTCTTAAGAAGTAAAAACTTTTTAAAGTGTGACCATACAAAATTGATAACAAATTTAGGTGATAACTAACAGTCACAATAGGCAGCTGCTACCTGAGCACTACATATCACTCCAAAAATGCATAGCTTCCATTAAATCTGCCAGAAAAGACAGCGGCTTATTGTAGATATTTTCATGCGACAGATGTTTTCACATTTAAAAGAAAAAAAAATCAGAGCAAAGTCTATGGCCTTAATGGTTATAAATTGATCTAATATGCACATAACTCTATATGATACAATATGATGAATAATATATTTGTATATGTGATAAGTATGTTATTGATAACTTCTCATTTGTCTTAATTGCTAAATGTCATAATGATGATTATTTGACTAGCAGGCAATCAACAAGGTGCATCATCCTTTTAATTAACAGAAATGATCTGTTCACTCACTAAAAGTAACACGATCAGTCACCCTGCTTTCCTAATTAATAGCTTATGTACAAAAAGAAAGAATGCCACTTTAAGTTGAAACAAGTAACAAAGAAATAAAATGGTGCATCAAGGCATTGGTGCATCAAGTCTCGTCCAGGTGACTCTGGAAAGCTTTGTGGAGGGGGAAGGAACTGGCATAGAGACACATGCTGGAGGCAGACAGTGGTAAAAGGAAGTCCTCTAAGTGCCCTTCCCTTCTTTTTCAGACTCATGTTAAAAGCTAAAGCTTATTAATCGTGGCATCACTCGTGTTGTGGAAGTGAAGGGACATCACTGGGAGTCTTTTAGTTTTGCTGGGGAAGCCCGAGAGCAGAGCAAAGGCAGTTCACTCTGTTGTGTTGATGAGCCGGCACACTCCTCCCTCGATGGCAAGAGACTGACCCGGAACAGTCCCAGGCGGCAGTCGGGATATGTGTGTCTGCAAGAACACATAACAGGCCAGAAGAAATGATGCTGAAGTGATTGAAAAAAGTGACTTTATTTGAGCACATAAAAATGCATCTTTGCTAATGCTGGTCAAAATAGGACCTCTAATGAAAATACAGTACATGTATTGTGACCTTGTGATTGTATTTTAATTTTTAACTAACAATTTTCACCTGCTAATGCAATGACGCTAGAAGGCACAGTAGTCTCACAGACACGTGATAATTTAAGTCCATTAAAAGTGTATTTTCTCTTTAGTGCTTTCTCTCTGATAAAATGCTTCATCATTGATCACATTATGCATAGACACTGCTGCCGCTTATGAATAAATTAAGGTTGGCCACATTAGATCCAGTCACTCTGCCTAGATTCTAATGCCAGGTCTGAAGGGGGCCAAAGCCAAGGCTTCTGAGGGAGACAGATTAAGCAGAGAAAGTGGACAAACTGCCAGTGTTTGAGAGGAAGGAGGGGGGGGGCAAACACAGCTGTGAAGGCAGGAAGACTTCAGCTGTGGGATCAAAGGTGACCCACTCTCTCTGTGCCAATAACACTTGTCTTCCTCTGTCCTCTCCTCCATGAAGTTGACAGTGGCTCTGGTTGTAGCCTAATGGCTCCCTGCCTGCTGACCAGACCACTGTATTTGGTTGACATCATTCGTCTAGGCACATGGCTGTCATCTCTACTGGATGTTTTTGTGCAGGCCTGACCTCTGGCCCCTGGCAGCTAGAGGGCAACTGTCAGGACAATGAGACAACAGCCAGACCGGGGCACACACATGGCAACACTCTCAGGGGCTATTATGCCTCCAATACCCCTTTTTGTGTTCATCTTATTCCCTTCATCTTCTGGGACAGAGCTAGTTAAAAGTGCTCCACTGAAGGTCTGCTGCAGAGTCCTAATGAGCTAATGGTGACATGCTAAATGTCTTTCTTTTGATGTTGACATGTCAGAAAGACAGAGGCCTGGGATGGTCTTTAAATGCATACCAGCTACAATGCACAGCAGTGAATGCACTTGCTGCTGCATGGCTTCATTATGGAGTTAAACTGTATCTGACAGTGATATCAGTGCATCCTGCAACTCAACCCAACATTCAACACACAAAACACATGTTGGGATTTGTTTCAGAGTGAAAGTAAGAAAAATAATACAACAATACACACATAACTAAACCAAAAAAGAGTAATCACACTATCACAGAGCAAAGACCTGTGTGATTCCTAAATTCACTGAGTAAAGTGATGGAGGTCTGTTGTGGGAAGAAAGGTTTGTACACATTACTATTTAATTCACACTCTGGTCTATCAAAAATCACTCCTCTTTTCTTTCTCTTATTGCTGTTGGTTGCAGGTAAATTGCTTTAAGCTGGTGGTGGCTGGAGTTGTCACTTGGCCTTGCTCCCAGCAAAAAGCAATTATTTAATTTAATCCCTTAAAGTCATTAAAATGAGGAAACAAATTAACAAAAATGTAGGAGTAGGAAAATGAATTAATAATGAATTGTGGGAAACAGTAAAACATGGCCACAACACTTGTATATTTTCCCCTAACGCTAGAGTGTGCCAGCCTTTCTGCTAGTTACTCAATGAGACCACGTCAGGCCCACATTTAAGTCAGAACATAATGTGAAAAACAATCATCTGTCAGAGAAAAACAACATTCTTGGGTGATACGAGTGTGTTTAGGGGCAGAAAAAGCCACACATTAACGCCATGGTGCGGGCTCTATGACAAATATAGCAGTATGACTACCCCACTGTTTTTCTGTTGTGGTTTTCACATTCTTTTCATGAATATAAAAAAGACAATCATATGCTATTTATTCTCCATGAAAGATGCATAATAAAAAGCAAAATGCGCCATAATAAAAGACATTTCTGGATAATATACAAAGCAGACAATAACCACAAGGCCTGAATTGCATGCCATTTGTTTTTTGTTTTTTTTCCCTGGCCTTATACAATTTGAACTGCTTTATAGTGGTAATGATGTCCAGAAGGAGGGAAGGGAGTTGTGGCGGTGTTGCTGTGAACCCTGCATTTGTCTTTCATCTGTCCAATCATGAAAACAATAAAACAATAGTCTAACTGTTTCAGAAGTGCTGCCGCTGGCCTGTCCATGCAGCTTTAGTGGAGCTGGGTAAAACATGGCTCACTGTCCCCCGATGGTGTATCCAGTGCAAACACAGGTGAGCGTTTGAATCAAACCAGATGCTCTCGCTCAGCAGCAACACTGTTTTATAGCTATTTTACAGTCTAATGTCAAAGGGATTAGGATACAGATACCACTTTCCAAGAAACTTAATTCTGATTGAAAAGGAAAAGCTGCGAGGAGCTGCCAGCGCTGTATCTGCAAACTCCTCTGGGTTTCCACCACAATTTGGAGCGAGTGCGCTTTACTTCTGAATTTGTAAAGCTGTCAAACACACAAATGCGAGCATAAAATAGAGTATAAGTGAATGTGCTACAGGATAAATCCAGCTTGACCTTTGTCCCGAATACTTCTATGTATCCGTGCTTTCATGTTCTTATCACAGAAAGCCAGGCGAGATGTACTCTGAGTGGTCTGTTAGCAACGCCCGGTGGGATGCTAACAGGAATGGGAGGAATGTCAATAGAAGAGCAGCTGTATACTTTAATGTGTACATGTTTAGATCCCAGTGCTTTATGGAGATGATACTGAAGCCTGGGCATGTCAAAGGTCTGACCCAGGGACCAATTAAAACGAGGCTAGATTTGAAATGACTCACAGTTTGTATCTTAAATAGGCTATTAATAAGCCATGCACTTGCATATAGTCATCATCTAAATCCAGACTTTTGAATTTGGCATTAGTGAGAGGTAGGGCTTTCAGGAGAAGAGGAATCTGTGAGTCACATTAATGATGATTATTTGGCTTAACTCTATAGATCACTGTCATTAGGTGTTTGGAGTGTGAGTTTGCTGTATTTGGAATGAGTGCCAAAATAAAGGGTCGTAATCAACTTTGCCTTCTCTTTTTGTTTTGGGGGAAACCCGTCATCTTGTAAACAGCTTTTTAGGTCTAGAGCTAAACAAAGGCAGGTAGTTTCACGTCATGGCCATCTGATTCTCTGTGGTTGACCAAAACACTACAAACAATAGCAATTGAGGCTGGAGCCTAGTATAAAGTTAAAAAAAAATCCCACTGCCTTTTTAACTCAACCAGACGTGAGGAAAAACAGATGCTTTGTTTTGTGGCATCCCTTCACTAAATGAACCTTGTATGTCATAAGTGAGAGGTTGCCGTGAGGGCTTTAAGATCCTCGACCCGACCACTAGCATTTCAGAGTCAGAGTCATGTGAGGGTTGGCAGAGCAGCTGTGCTCTAAGCTCTGCTCTCCAATATCACTGTGTCACCAAGAGGAAGTGGATACTCTGTCCCAGGAGATCTAGGACCTGTTACAGAGAATATTCCTGTAAAGGACAGGAGCTACGACTTAATATACACAGTTAGTTAAGTACTGTATTAGAGGTAGGTTAGGTGGTTAACTGAACCATTAAAATGTACATACTGTACATAGCTGTACAACAACATGAAAACATGCAATATGTGGTAACTACATTGAATATTGCAATATTTATATGATTTGCAATATATTACCGCTGGAAAAGTTCAATTTAATTCAAATATCTCATGATATTAAAGGCTCTAAACCAACAGGTACCACTAACTAATTTTGGTCAAATCACAGTTTAATCTAAGGCTGACTGAACAATTATTTTGAGATGCAAAGTGTGAATGTCTGTCACACTATATCACAATACCATAAGATTGTAGCAATACATGCAGTTCTATTGATAGATATTAAAGTTGTAGATATTGCAACAGTTTTGGAAAATATTGTGCAGCTGTACATTTAAAATGGGAAAAGTTATTAGATTGGGCTCTTTATGCTCATTCATGTTCATTTCAGACTGAGCAGCTAACACATAGGCAGCATTAAACAGTTAAGTTAATCAAACTGTATTAACTACAGCACAGTTCGTTTATTCCTGAGGAGCACAGAGCTCTAAGGGTTGGCACGAGCGCGAAAAAGAGAGCTGACATTCCACCATAAAGCCCAAATCCACAGAGCACATCTGACAAATATGCAGATTGTTACTGATATCCCCACTGTGCATGACTTTTAGTAAACTTTACCAAACCTTAGCACAAGGAAGGGCTGGTTAGAGAAAGGGACTGGAAGACTGGATGGAAAGAAAGACAGGTGAGCACAGGCGGGACAGGGGCTAAAGCTTTGAAATCTGAAACAGGCTTGGACAACAGTGCCCTCTCTTTATGAACACTGCCAGAGATACATTAGCCAAACACTTGGCTGAGCTGTTACTCAACTCAGAGGTAGAGGACAAAATGTCCTGTGGCATCCAGAATCAAATCACAGGAACTGCATTTGTAGTTTTGATGGAAAATAATTGTTGTTGTTGCATCAACATTTTGCAGCAAGAG
The DNA here is from genome assembly GCA_036850595.1 of Rhyacichthys aspro. Classification (NCBI taxonomy): domain Eukaryota; kingdom Metazoa; phylum Chordata; class Actinopteri; order Gobiiformes; family Rhyacichthyidae; genus Rhyacichthys; species Rhyacichthys aspro. The sequence goes on along the minus strand of CM072162.1, from coordinate 16,480,634 downwards.
GTTAATCATAGCTTGTACTATATTACCAGCAGTAGCTCAGTTCATACAGTTTAGAAAAACAGACAGGAATGGCACAAGCATGAAGTCACATTTACTGTTATAGATGGGGCCAGGGAAAATATAAATTGCTGTCTGCTTCGACAAACTGCGGATGTGTAGGCGGCCATCTCCTGTATGTCACTGACTACAGATGAATACCTCAGACAGCCTGGAGAAGTGTTTCCTCTTTCAGCAAAATCTCTAGGGTTTTTTTTAATGCTGCCCTTTACAAACATTATGCTTCTCATGTTAATACAACTGAGAAAAATATTATCGTCAATAAGCCTCTTGTGACAAAATGCTTGCAGCTTAGCTCACCTTAGCTTTGCTGTCTTGGGCTGACATGTACCCAACACACATGCTCTCTGTGGTGTGACTCCATAGGAACTCCACTGCAAAATGACAAAAAAAGACGTTCATGGCAAATACATATATACAACACTGAATTTCAAGTAAAACTATTAAAATGCAGTAATAATAGTCTCATCTTTTTAGCACGCAGGAACATGAGGATCTGATCAAAGCTTTAGACAAAATGCAACACAGGTCAGATTCCTCGATGGTAGCTTTAGAGCATTCTTCGAAGCTCCAGGTAGAGAAACAAGATCCACAAACACAATCAGCGGGCAGTGCTCTGAAGGCCTCCACTTGTCCAGAGATTAGTGCTTGATTCCAAAGTGGGAGGTCTCTGTTTAAATTTGAGATGAAGGGTGCGAAACCAGAGCCTGATTGTGTAAGTTAAAATGCAGACCACCCGCCGGGCAAACCACAAAATGCTGTCCCCCTGATTCTGAATAACTAATAATGATTTGATTTGAAAAATGTGAACAGCCAAAGCTTTGCCAAATGTCAGAAGTGAAATGATTCATGTCTTACCCAGTATACCCTGAATGTTTTGAGATGGCTGAGCTTCCACACATCTGCAGCACCGCAGGACGATCACACCACCCAAAACACGCTCCTCACTGGCCAGAAAGGGTGAGCCTGGACGCACAAACATAATGTGTTCTCCATTCAAAAATATCCAACTATGGACAGTACAGTTTAAATTTAGCCAAAACAACACACTATTATTTTTACTTGAAATAATGTAAAAGAAAACTTTATGTCCTCACTCTTCAATTTCAGTGAGATAAATCTCTTTTAATGAAATGCACTTGAATTGAACCTTAGCAGTAGTGTATTTGAATGAGGTGTCATATACACAAATACACTCTGAATGGCACTCACTATGATGGCTGCAAGGTAGTAAAAGATAATAACGTCTGGTGTAGAAAAGATCATGTAGTGAGTCTTGAAAGAGCCAAAACAAAGTTGAAGGAAAACAGGAACGTTTGGTTGTATTAGATGAAAGTATTGTTCTGTTTGCTTGCTATTGTTTTCCTCTGTTCCATGATTAACATTGATCTTTGTTCCATGTTGTAATGTTCCCTTCACTCTATAAAACATTCTTTAGAGTAGCTTGGAAAACAATCACACAAAATTTGTTCTGTGTTACATCTAAGTCTGACAGGTCCGCGTACTGTTCACAGGAAAGAAGCTTTATTTTTGCCTAAATGTTCACAGTTATAAAGGCTTTACTGACAATTCTCCTTTTTCAGGGTCCTCAGTCTAAGGCAGTAAATATAAAAATGAAATGTGCTCCATGTTTTCCAGGAAACACTGGAACCCTGTTTCTGTCAGTACATTTGTATTAACACACACATCTGAAACACTTAGAGAGTTCTTATTAAATATTCTATATATAGGCCTTGGCCTAAAGAATTCATACAATAACACACACTCATCTCTGCTCCAGCTGAGGCAGGATTTATGGAGCTTTGTTTAACTTTACTTAGTGTGCGTCTTGAAAGGAGACATCAGAAGAATTAACTTCAAATTGACTTTATCCAGCATATCCAAACGTCTCGGTGTTACAGATGGCCATGACAAAGCCGGACTGGGACTGACTTCTAAAGGAGGCCAGAACGAGGCAGAAACCACCACATGTTTCCACATGTCCTTTTCTGCTGCGCTCTGTCCTCTCTGCGTGCTCACACTGGTCAGTCACAGTTTCTCATAGTGACCACAGCTAAAAGTTTCGACTGAACAATCTTCCATATTTCGATTTTGCCGTCAGCTGCAGTGTCTGGAACATTTGATGACATTTTAAAGCTGCGAAAGAAGACATACAAATTTAAAGTATGACTCCATTATGTTCAGTGTTTCCACTTGTTATTTCATTCCTTCATTTGTTATGCAGCATCTGTCTGTTTGTGTAATTCTCCCCATGCATAATTGTGCTTCTCACAAACACATTCTTGGCTGACAAATCTTTGTGTATGGAAAAGAGTTGGACTGAAAATGAATGACTCACTGATGAATTTGTTTTGCATAGCTTCCAGCAGTGCTTGGTGGGCATCTTCAGACTGCATGGCAGCAGAGCATTCCCGTGCCAACATGGTGCGAATCAGATGCTCTCCACAGCCTGATAAAAGACACACAGCGCAGACAAAAGGTAATTCTGTTGTATACTTAGCAAGTTAAACAGAAGACAAATGCAGAATGTAGATTTGAGGTTGATATGCACAAGAGTTTCATTAACTTGGGCACATTTGATGGCCTTAACTTCAGTTTTGTAGATAAAGCTCAGTCAACTGCCTTGCTCAAGGGTAACTGCAAAAGCACAAAGTGTGTTTGACGTTCAGTCTTCTCTGCACAGATTCCCAGCTGGTGTGGGAATTTGAAACAGAAACTCTCAATACTGGCTCTACCTCTGAATTATAGCTCCCACAGCTTAGCAGAAGTATCCCTATTAATGTGTGAACCTTCACCACATGAATGAATAAATGTTTTGACAAAAAAAAAATCACTTATTATTACCTCCTTAAGTCATTTCTAACATAAGATTAAAAAAGTAAATAATTCAATAAATTATTGGACACATGTTTCAGTTTTTAGTATACATATTTTTATTTTGATATATCTAACTGTGCCTACTTATATGCAAAGAGAAACAAGGCTAGCTGAATATAGCAGAGGCAAACAAAAACAGTGCTAGCAAATGTTTTAGCCTACTCTTTATGTTCAAAAAACAAAGTCTGTATGAATAGAGAATAGAAAAACTGTGAGAGGTAACATGGGGCCTTGTTTGTACAAAGGCAAACTGACAATTCCAGGAGTGATCACAAAACACATCTGGCGACGGCTTCTCTGAAAGCTCATAAAGACACAAGAATATGGCTGTGTTGTTTCTGTAAACACAAATAAAGGGCTCATAAAATATCAGGTAACTACAACAAAACTGAATGCAAGTTAGTTACTGTGGAGACCAGATGCCTGGAGTAATTTAAAGTTTTTTTGTATTTTTTTTTTTACAAGAGCGGAGTGGCGCATTGGCCAGGTACTGTGGTCTGAATACTTTGTTTACCATAAAGTACTCAGTCTCTGGAGAAGAGGATGTCACAGCAGTTCAGTCACAACAGAAGCAAGAGCAGTACTTCAATAAAATGTGTGTGAAAAAGGTTTCTGAGACAGTGTTATGTGATAGCCAACAGCAGCAAGAGTAAACTGTGACGTTCATGGGTTGTTCTGTCACTCACCACAGCAAAGTGTAAACCGGACGAAGCCGGAGGACCTATATAACAAACGCCCCATGTGAGCCACACGTTACTAAACAGACCAGAATGAAAGGGGTGGCAGTAGTTAAAGGGTTGAACAGAAGAAAGGCTGACACAGAGGGTGAGGATCATACTCCTCGTGTCAGAATAAAAATGATTGTTGTTCTGTTTCTTTTGATGGGAATGTCTTTCATGTTCGGAAATTAAAAACAGGTGTCGCACTGGAACACACATTATGCTTTCCATCCCGTTGTGAGGGTTTTTGTAAGTTACATCAAAGGCATGCCCACAATATAGGAAGACGTTATAGGGTGAAAAAAATCGACTGGCTAAACATCTACACTACAGCTCCCGGGGTAAAGCAAAGACAAATCTCACTGGGACAGATTTTTTGACAAAGTAGTAAATGTTGCTGTAGTCTGAGAATGCTATGTTTACAGCCATTTACTACAACTGTATTTGCTGATTGAGAGCTACATATTTCAATGATTGCTTGTGCTCATAAAGTTAAGTATGTTGTAGCATCTTCATGTTTGAAATCCATATGACCGCATCTTCGACATGTCTGATCGAATCATCTCATCTGCGCTGAGATGCATTAGGCTACACATCCACTTCAAAAGGATTTCAATGTTCCCCAGAAGCTATATCCCAGACAAATGTCTACACATCCTAAAGTAGAGCCAAATATAATACAGTCTTTCAATGCCATACAGATCCTCGCTTGAATTTCTCTCACTCAAGTATTTTTAAAAGACAGACTGTCTCTAAAAATAAGCAGTCTTTGTTTAAGTGAGTCTCTGTTTGAGTTAAGACGCTAAGCAGACAGCGCCTTAGGTGATAATGTCTTACTGTCAAAGAGGTGACAAAAGTGGAGGCATAATGTCAACTTCACTTTCTTATATATGAATACTTCTTAATAAAATATTTTAATAAACCAGGATTATACATAAAAAAAGGTTTATTAACTAACAGACATTCACCAGAACTCACCCAAAATGTTTGTGCAATGGCATTTAAGAATAGAAATAAGTGCAGGCTACAACATTTCTGCAGTGAGTTGGTGGGTACACTGGCCATTCTCACTTCCCAGACCCAGTCTACTGCAGCATTTATCATTCCACCCACCTGTGGCTGAGCAGCAACTGGCTCCAATAAAGTAATAGGTGAAACTGTTGCCCACTGTATTAGGCTCTAACCTATGCATTTGCTTTGAAGGTCATACAAAATAAGCTTAGTCTGACAATGAACATGTATTTATATCAATGTATATTAACTAAAATAAAAACAAAACACCCATGATTCTCACAACTCCTTCAAATGATTGGACCTTTGTATATCCTATCTGTATCAGGTGTGATATTTAAAAACATTCCTACCAATCCAAAGAACTTTGCAATGCACCTGGCACGCAGCTGAGCAGAGTATGATGACTCAATCAGCTGAGGAAATGACTGATGAGAATCACTCATCAGGAATGGTTGGAGGTCATCGGAAAGTATCATCAGGTTTTTTGAAGCACCGCTCACTGACGCAAAAATAATACACAATAAATATCTGTTTCTGATTCCTGTCATCGCCAAAAGGGCTGTGCATATATAGTCAAGTTTAAGGTTAGTTAAAGGGTGTTTGTTTTGATTTACCTGAAGTACTCACTGCTGTAGAATAGGGATTCATGTTGTAGGCATTTTCAGCCCAGCAGCCACATCCATAATGAGCTGCCTGAGAAAGGAGAAAAACATTTTCAAACACTTAGCACATGTTTTACTCTACAGCCACGGCTTATGAGAATGTAACTTTAGTTAATAGTGGAAATTGTGGTGTTCCTTATTTTCCTAGCTTGTAATTTTACGAGAAAAAGTGATGTTATAGAGAGTTAAGAGAGCTTAACTACCTGGCCAACCCTGCCGGGGTGTTTCATGGCGAGGCCCCCACTGGACACCGCTGCAGCAACATTACCTTCAAGATCGACCACGACAGCTCCCACTGTGTCAAGGCACCCTGATCCATTTTCCTAAAGCACAGTTTCTATTATTATGACAAAGCTGCAGTGAAGACAAACTAAACTATGTGAGAACCTGCACCACATGGGCCACTAAGGCTCCCCACTTTTAAAACAGTATGAATTAATTGGTTTAAAGTCAGCAGTTATGTATTATAAGTAACTATTTGTGACATTATTGACACTCACTGACATTATACAGTTTAACATAACAAAATTATGAACACTGCCATTTGTATTTTAATTAATGTTATATTTTCTGGTTTCTTTCCCTGATTACAGTTTATTTTGGAAGTAACTAGTCTGAACCTTCATGATTCAGACTGCATTATAAAAGACTTCTGCTGGGTAAATGTTTAAAATGTCATTGTGATACATGATCAGAGCTCTACTCCAAAGAAAAGCCAAAAAGCATCACTGAACCTAGACTAATAAGGCAGAGTAAAAACAGCATCAGCCTCTCTCATTTGTTTCTTGCTCTCCTAAATCAGCCTTGTATCCAGACTTTTGAAGCCAAAAAGAAACGGAGCCAGGCTTTTCAAACTGCTCCAAAGAGGTCTTGTCATTTCTTATCAACATCCTAATTGTTGAAAGAATATCTAAATTAAATACTAAGCTTAAGGGTGTTTTAAAACGTCCCTAACAATACACCACCAAGAGACAGGTGTCTATTTTACTCTCCAAGAATGAAAAGATTTTATTGCTTGGCACAAAACAGAGGCAGAACAACGTCTATTTGTATTCAAATTGGAACCAGACTCGCTACAGTTAAAGTCTCAAGGAGTTGCTATGTTTTGGTAAAGACAAGAATGGTTTGTACAGTTATAAATATGCTGGGAAATGACTCACAAGCAGTCATAAGCAGCAGAGGTGAATGAACTCCACATTAATCTAGAAATGGCATGTTTGTGTACACGACAGTAAGACTGGAGGGTGAATAATGTTAGCCAAACAAGCTATATGACACATAAAATAAATCTGTGAATATTTATTAATTATCATATCAATTAAATCAAATTACATGAGAATGTTCCAGGTCTGGCATAGCAACTGAAAGAGGGTTAGTTTGACTATTTTTTAAACTAAATGATTTTCTTTTCTTCCAGCCATCATAAGTGAGCTGAGAACAAATTGTGTTTGCTTTCAGCTGCTTTAAAGTCAGCAGCAGGGGCTTCACATATGTGCTGCTAAGGGCAGTGAAACCCAACACTAACTCCTGTCAACACTTTAATCATTTCTTGGAAACTATCTATGCAACCTGGCAATACCATTTTCCCTTAATGACCCTTGAAGTATGTGAGATCATAACTGGTAGAAAATATCTTGATGTCTTAGTTGCAGCCTGTCAAAATGACTTTTAAACAAGACATGATATTCTTTATCAGGCTGAATGAATCATTTTAACACATTATCACCACTCACATTTTCACTTGATTGTCGTCTTCTCTTTGCCTGATTATGCCCTGTGTCCATTTTCTCTGCCAGCTCCATCTTTCGCTTGTTCCTCTTGTATGCAGACAAACTGAACTCTGTGTAGGACATTTGGCATTTTTACCCTCACAATGTGCTTTGAAAGTGCTTTGATTGATGTGTACTATTAGTGTAGATATTATGTGCATTAGTGTTCAGACTTAGTGCCATGAAACTCACTGGTAGCCATTTTCTCAGAGGGGCAAGGTGGTATACCGTGGCTTATGGCCCAGTCTTGAGCTCCTTGTCCCACTAAAAAGCTACAAGAGCAAGTTAAATAAAGCTATGTTTATACACCACATACTGATTTAAACTGTGATACTTACCAGGGAGGTATTCTGCCAGCTGACAGCTTCCCTTTCTGAGCTTCACTCAGTAGGCGGTTGGCAACCAAGATAGGGTTCTTTACACCTGAGAGAAAGTATAAATTCAATAATAAATTATTGTCTTTAGAAGATACTTACTGTATCGGATATGGGGGACAAAAGCTGAATATGAACATTAATATTTAGGCCAAAAAGTTACTATTACTTATGAAGCAAATATGTAGGGTTTATTTTTTTAAATAAAAGGTTGCCTTCAGCCCTAGGCCAAAAAAAATGTTAGAGCTGAGATGGAGAAAATGCTTTGATTTTCAAAACAACACTTGACTTTAAACATATATATCAACCACTGTTGTAACTTACCCCCAATGGCACCGACAGCTCCATAATGCAGTGATTTCCCATCCATAATACTAGCATCACATTCAATTTCCCCTGATAAATTAAGATTGGATCCCATGCCTGCATTTGTAAAAGGAGAGTCCTGAAAACAAGAGAAATATGCAATATGAGACTAGATTAAAGCAATATTTGGGATAAAACTCTATGTCAAAGTTAATCATGACAATGTCTACATTTTAATAAGTGTAGTTTAATCTGATTTGTCTGATTTTCTGACATTTAATGCTATGTATAATGACCTTTTTCTTCTGAGACTTTTGGGTTTCTTTCTGTCATCTCTGAATACACCTCCTAGTGGCAATCATTAGAACTAAGCAATAACACACTCAAACTAAACTGGGTGGCTGTTGCTCTCCAGTGTAAAGGAAAAATGAATCCAGTGTACACAATCAAAAACAATTCATTAATAAGCATTAAAAGCCAATCTTGACTCGTAAAGGGTAAAAGGCAGAAAATAAATGAATAAATACGGGCCAACCTCAAGTTCAACCAGTGCAGCAGCAACTGCCTCCACAGCCAGAGCGCCAGATTTGAGCTGATCAACAGCCTGAGCGACAGAAAAAACACACACATTATACACATTAGAATTCTCTTTTTTACAGTTTATTTCTAAGTATGTGTTATATGTGTGTAACAAACGTTACAATACAGTGCATGGAATTCTTTCAATTTTTTCTGACGTCTGATATTGATAAAAAATGCAGCAGCCTAGTAATCGTACCCAAGAAAAAAATACAAGCTATCTTTTCACATTATTGTAGATGAGAGGGATGAACAACATAATAAATTTGAGGTGTGGTTAAGCATTTGTGGAGGAATGTATTTAGTACCAAAAAATGAGCTCACCCGCTGACAGGCCCTTTTGCACACATGCTTGTACTCTTTGGCTTTAGATTCTGAATGGTATCCTGCTCCTACAGGTAAATGACAGGTTAAGCTTTCCCAAAACAAATAAAATTGAGAGCTTGTCAGTTGTAAAACATATAATGTGATCAATGCTTATAATAATAACAAATGTAAAAAATATCAAATTTCCACAGGACAAGCACTCACCTGCATGAACTAAAACAAATCCACCAAAACCTTTTGGCCTCTGGTTCTTGTTTAATTCCTGGGTTTTGGGCCATGAATTGGACAAAACAAAAGATGCCTGCTGCTCTTCAGCAGAGTTTGTTAGACTTTCCATAACCCCCACATTACTTGACAAGCCGATCATGGCCTATCCTTAAATGCCAGAGAAGACATTTTATTGACAAAACCTGTGAAAATAGAAAAAAGTAATAAAATATTACACATTTCTTCACAATTGTTTGCAAAGTTTACAAAAAGTACATTTGCAAGTGCTAGTATAATAAAAGAAAAGCAGTTTTGTGTCTAGATATAACATCTTTGCTGTAATGAAAACGTTTATTTAAGTTTTAATGAAGCATTTAAAAAGGCTGATTACTGATGATTCTTCTATTTTTAGTAGAAGATACCCTAAGACAGATCATTGTAAACGTCAAATAATGTTATGATAATGAAATACATAAAATATAAACTTTCTAAAATGACGTTTGGCTTGAATGTTTATAGTTTAAGTGACTTGGTAGGATTTAACTTCCTTGGTTTTTATATATACAAATAAATAGTTAGATGGTAAGGTAATAGTCTGGTGTTTTGTTAGCTTACTAGCCAACAGCTCGCTAACACAGCAACAAAACTAAGACAACTTACCACTTTCAAGTTTCTTCAATTACCACAACTGAATGGTATCCACAGCTTCATTCCGGTTCGTGTCTAACACAAATTATTAGTATTTGAAGCACGAAATACAACACAAACAAACTTTCTCCCTCCCTGCACCTCTCCATGCAAAGCTATCTAGCACTAGCATCTGAAAGTACTTCCTGGTTCAGATACACGTTGCTAAGGAAGTGCGCAAAGTGCGTGTCACTGGCCCACGTGGTTAAACTCATGTACATACGCCGGGTGCTTAAAGCGTGGATATATGTTTTAATGTAATACATCTTATTTACTTATTGTTTTTGTTTCGAAATGGTTGTTTGATTGAAAGAAAAAAATGTATGCTATTTTAGGTTATGACTGAATAAATACGTTTTTCAGTTGAAACTTTTTTTTTTTAATGTTATGATACACTTACTCAATAGTTTCAGCAAAAAACCTAATTCCTATATCTATAGAGTGGACCTAATGTTTCCTTTAGAACACATGAACACAGAAATAATAGAGACAGAGAGCTGAAGAACAAAGGCCCAGAAAGACTTAGGGGTGCCTTAGTATCACATGCCATTCAGTCTCTGTGGAAACTGGTTCAGACTGATGTCAATGATATGCAAAAAGAAAACTGTAGTCCAGTTTTTAATACTGGTCTAGTCTATTTCACAACCCAGATGTTAAATAACATTTAAAATTGCCAAATAAAACATAAAATGATTGGATTAGCTGCTGGACAGCTGCTAAAAAGAGGCTAGATTTTGATTAGTGCATTAGACAACGCTAATATTCATTGTATCAGTGTTATGGTCAGACATACAGGTTTTTTGAAGCCTTTACATGTTGGACTACTGAAAATATTCACTTTTGGAGAAGGCAGAGAGCAGGCAGGTTCTGGTGTGAGAGACATGCTGGACTGGGGCTTTATTAAATAGAGAAACTAAAATAAACAGGGTGAGCTGCTACAACACATTTTGCCAAAGCTACAAGCCACAGGAATCCTAAAAAGAAAAGAATACCCACATTGTGATGCCTTTTTATCCAACCTCAAAACCATTGTGAGCATGTAGACTAAACAAAGTACCAAGTGGTAGACCTTTCTGCATCAAAAAGCATCTAATTATAAATCGTGCTTGCACAAGAATTGCAGTAAATAGAAGACAAGTGTATGGTATTAAAGCCTATGGAGTGTCTGACATAACTACACAGTTAACCCTTGGACTACTGGCTCTGTTACATGCTCTGATGTAGGTCTTGGTTGCATAAAATAATACTATATGGTAGGCTTCAGAATAGAATGAAACTTGACCAAGTTTCATGTTCTCTTTAAGACAGTGACTCTATATGCATAATCAAGAGGTAAAAAGTATAAGCAAATGCCCATCCCTTCAGCTCAGTTTAATCAAAATAGCGAGTAGCTGTTCACATCTGTAGAACAGATGAGCTGGATATATGAGAGGACACAACAATGATATGGGCCGGCAAGAGGCTTGATTTAAAAGGTTACAAAGATCCCACAAAAACCACCAGGTCACACTGTGTTTTTGTATTCAGGGTGGGCAGATGGGGATCAAAGCACTGTAGCTCTGACAGTATAGGAAAGTCAAATCACAGATGTAACATTTCTTGTGTCAAAATAACATAAGCCAAACCACTCTGGCTGTGCAAACAATTACATTAACAGATACAGGCTTAACACACACTGTATGTTTTGGAGAATTTATAAAGAAATGTTTCCTTTAATCCTTCAATTATTTATTGGCAGGAGCTAAAACATTATATAAACAAAGTACAATAGAAGGTGTCAGCTGGTCGCCTCGAGGATGTGTGGTACATCAGTGGCTTAAGCTCTGTTTTTCACTGGAGTTTCCCCTTGAGTAATACTTACTTTGTCTGTGAAACCACCATTTGTATTATACAAATCATGTATCATTATTGAATGAATTATGACAGTGATATGTCTCATCACCAAAAAATGAAACCACTTAAATTCAAGGGGGACTGAAATAAAAATAACCTGCTGCAGTTATCTTTTAGCCTCTGGGCCAACTTTGTCTTTTGGATCATTTTCTTCATTTCATTGTAGATAATTGTGTTACTTGCTGTTTTTATGTTGCTATGATTTTAAGTTGGATACAAAAACATACAAATTAAGAAAACAACAGATCTGACTCATGACTTGTAGGTGCAGCCTGATGGGTTTAGACTTTGGCTTGAACTTAGTGCTGTAACCATGACTATAGCCTACACAGCACACAAATAGATCCTCCTCTGTGTTTGCCCTGCAGAACCATTATAGACAAGCAGCCAAGTTTTATCTTCTGTGTTCATCAAAGATTAAAATAACTCACAATACAAGACATGGACATCCTGATAAGATAGCTCATAAAATATTTGAATAATAGCTCCACTTGTCATTCATCGATCAGACCTAAAGAAAGTCGACTGTGTTCACATTATAATTTAGAGTTCATGGCCTGTCCTCCTCTTCTTTTATACTGGATGCTCTACAGTCAAAAGACATGCATGCTTAGGTGAACTACATGGCCAATTTTGAAGGAATGGAAATGGCTGTCCATTAGTGTGTCTCTAATTGTGTATTGCATAATAAATAAAATTAATTCTCAAGCCCATATAAAGGCAGAAATAAATTGATACAAAAAGAAATACATTAAGAAATTTACAATTGCACATGAATTAAAATGACAAATAGCATACAACGGTATAATTATATTTTAAGGAGAATCCCAAAAATCAGCGCGACCAACAGCAAACACTGACTATAGGAAAAAACTATATGTAATGATCAGTGAAAAATGCTTGTTTGACAAAAAAAACGTAACAAAATAATTTCTGTTACATAATTAGTCCCAATCCACTGAAAGCTATGGAATGACTGCTGCATATTGTGTTGCAAGATTGACATCTAGTGGTATGTTCTGAAAGGTACAGCAAAAGTTAACCTTTGGAGTAGAAGAAGAAGAAGAAGAAGAAGAAGAACCTTCTTTCATTTTGCACATTTGTGACTAATAGTGTCATTAATTTAAATAGAAACTAATTAAGATGTTACAAAGGAGTCTGTTCCTTTTGACTTAATTTCCTAAAAGGAGCAGAAGATCAATGAGATAACAATCTTTAATTTGACTTAAATATAAAAGTCTCTGTCAAGTCCTGAGAGGAACAGATATGAAGCAATACGACACATAAAGGATTGTATCTGACAAAAGCAGGCTTTGTTGGAAATTGTGGTTGTGTTTTATTTGGCAACTAACTCAATAACACATTATGAGAGAAAGTATCAGAAAATTGGATGTTTTTCAAAACAATATGGATCAAAGTCCAGCTTGGAAGAAAAATGCTTTCCCTTGAGAGATAGGCTAAAATCAGGGTTTTTTTGGAGCAGATGGGTCTGGTCTGGACCGGAGCAGAGCACAACAGATGACAGACGGTGGTCTCTGGAACCAGGCTACCCCATATGACAGCCTGACTTAGTACTGATCTCATCTATCCCATGAAATACTGTGTAATCCAGTGAACAATAGCAGGTTTTCATGACATTGTGCATGTAACAACACAAGTCAAAGAAACAATGGTGATAAATTTGTGCATCTTAACAAATGCATGTATTGTGTTATTTTAAATCTGCATCCTTTTAATCCAGGAACAAAACAACAGGGCTATTTCCAGAGTTAGTTTTAAATTGTAAGAACAACCACAGACTGATGTTTGTTGTTTTTCCTTTAATAGCAATTTTATCACAGGTTGTTTCTGCTTTGATACATTTTATTCAAAGTTGTTTTGAATAAGTCACACCAAGTTATAAAATAAAATGGGCAATTATAGGCCTACTAAATAAGTTAATGCAACCTATGCGCCCCAAATCTTTTGTATATTTACTTTTTTGTACATTTATTTAGGCTATTGTGCTGGGCATTGGGTCAACAAGTGATGCTTATATTGATGAACTAGGCAGAGTCTACTAAAAGCAACTGAAGTCGAGCATATCTTGTTGTTCCACTGAAGCTGATCCAAAGGTGGGATTTAATGAGCAACACTTTAACATGAAACTGAAAACAGAAGCCATATAAATCTCTCTTCAATCCTCTAAAGATGCGGATGTGTCTATGACAGACTGAGGCTGAAGTTGGTATTACACCGGCGCTTGCAGCCTGCCTCCTCTCACGCCAGGAGGATGAACCACTGCGCACAACCTACCCTGTCTGCCCAGTCTGTGGACCTTCTGTGACTGACTCCAGACCTCCACCAATGGCGCATTCACTTCCTCGTTCCCAACACCCAATCGCGCAGCTGAAATCCGTACACATAATTTACGGCGCAATCACGGTAGGTTGAGCCCACTGAGCTCCATAGAAATTTGACAGCTTCACAGGTGAGACAACCGTCCAGAGGCTGTTTCACTTTGCTTTTCACTTTCCCTCCGGATCACTATTCACTGTGAGCCTGGGGTTGTCACAGTCAAAAAACAACCATTCAAAGTCTAATCATTCCGGAAGCATGAGCAAAAAGAAAAAGGACTGGAAGACTGAGAAAGGTAAGGCTTCTTTTTTAGGGGGGGGAATGAAGCTATCAGCATCTCCATGTCAAACAGCTTGATTTCCAGCCGTGTCAGGAGATTGACAGTGCTTACCCAGTCTCCTTTGCACGGCCGTGTTCCTGGTAACTTGTAGCTGATCCCACACGGCGGCCGCACAGATGTTATTAGGATGTTGCGCTGGTGTTTGGTTGCCGTAGCGCATGTTTGACATTCGCGACAACAGTAGATATTCCCGCGGTTCCTCTCGCATGATTATTAGCTCACATTTATGCTTCCTTTCCCGGATTCCTATTCATTTGAGGAGAAGCTCAGGCATCCAATCCTTCCACCTGTGTGATGCATCCACACTGGCTCTATGACTTGCAAACAACCTGGTAGGTAAACTAAGGATAACATCCTCGGTTTGATTGGAAAGTAAAAGAGGACGTGTTATTTTGTCCAACAGTGATGTGTAAACAGCTGATATGCAGGCTACTATCACGCATAACTTGGCCACAGTGTCGTTTCAATACAGAAGGGGGGCTATTGAGTTAAAGCTGCAAAAAATGCATTCAGTTCTTAAATTAAAATGTCATTTGTTTCATTTTTAGACGTTTTACATTAGCCAGCTCAGTTCAGGTGCTATCAATTAACTAATTACTGCTGCTTTATTTACCGAGCATGCGCAATACAAGACACTTAAATGTGAGTTTGTGTTCTTTGTTTTTTTCTGGTAAAAGCATGTTTTATTTAAAAGGTTTCCACATATCCTTGAAGTCGAAACAAGAGTAAAAGTAGCCAATAAGAAATAATAATATTTGAAGTGGAACTGTTATCATCCTTAGTCTTGCTTCACTTCAGCAGGGAAGGTGCACTTTAAATATGAGCACATGGGAGAAATTGTATGTACAGTAATGGTTCACAAAACGGCCATAGTCAAGGTAATCATTAATTGTAGTTCTCCATTTCCAGGCTGAGCAGGTAGCAGCATGAAATGAACATCAAAGTGAATCTGATTTCAAATTCTGAGCATATAGCCTTCAAGCTTAAATTGCTCCAAGATAAGATCAAGGCAAGTCAAATGTAGATCATATTGTGAAACTTAAGAATGGACAGAATTTTTTTTCGGTGTGTGAGTGAGTTGCGTAGAATTGTAATTAGTAGAAAAGAATGGTAAGTAATCGAAGAAAATATGTCCTATCTCTCATCGTGACAGATTTACATCAAAGTAAAGAGTAAATGGGGAAATCTAAAAGACAATACATTAGACATTGGTATTTTGAGACAGTCATATCCCATTTGCTGGATCTGTACAGTTAGAGTCTGGCATGTGGGCAGCACTACAGAGACCACATTGTAATGAAAGACCATAACAGCAAGTGATAGTGCTGGTTCAATAGTCTCTGTGCAGACTAATTGATTTCAACCCATTCTTTTCTCATGGCAACTACTCCACTGACTAAAAGTTTAGTGACAAGCGCTTTCTGAGTCCAGAGAGCTTTGCTGTGTTCATCCTCCTTTTTATTCATTCATGTAGAATAAAAGCAGCCTTGGGAATGACAGCAGAAAGCAGAAGGGGGACAGAACAAAGCAGAGCAAAGATATCCCCACTGCAAAAACCTTGTATAATCTGCTCAAACTGCTCCAGGATGTTGCCAAAACATGACCTAAAGACACTTCCAAAATGTAGCAGCCCCCCTGCCTTTAAGTGTTAGGTCTCTGAGAAATTGGCTACCCATCTGAGCAGACATATCACAGTTTTCTTTGATAAATGGGTATGATGCTGTTTGATGAGTTTACTTGGCCTTGTTCACATCATGTTTACAATGGGATATTTGTTTCTCAGTGAGGCACACACTTGAAGCTTGTTTTTAACAACAGCCTGTTTTCGGAGACTGTGTTATATCTTTACATAAAAGCAGTGGAAATGAACTAGGTAAATATTAGCTGTAAGAAGAGAAAGATGCTCTAATACAAGTTCTGTAAGCAACAGCTGGGTAATGTTTTAACCCAAGTTAGCCACTGAGTTTGCTGTAGGTTGTTAGAATGGCAATACTGTCACATAATGGCATTAACAGAGCTGTTAGTTTTGTTTGCTTTCATTATGTAGTGTTATTGTAGCACATAAGAAGGAGAGTGAAACTTTTCATACTGTTTTTATGCAGTTGAAGTCATTTTTACATTCAAATGCACTGGACACGTAATGTACTCTATTGTGCAAACGTTTCAGGCAGGTTTGATGAAATTCTGTAAAGTAAGAATGTTTTCATAAATACAGCGTTTAATTGTTGTTGAAGGAACTCAACAAGTAGGTTGTTCTTCTTGGACATAGGCTGTCTCAAAACCTTCTCTCTCGTCATGTAATCCCAGACTTGTTGAAGTTAAGAGTATCACTTCCAGCACTTCCTCTTCTTCTTTATGAAGATAACGCCATTGGCTGTTTGTTTGGGATCACTCCCTTTGCATTTTGTAAATTGATAAAACTAACTTTTCTGCCTAAATCCTTTGCACTGTACCATTTGTTTATTTATTACATTGAAGTAGTTTAAAAGGAGAGAGACTGTAGATTGGTATTGATATCACTGAAACGGAGAAAATGACTCGCCCTCACTTCAGAACTGGGTTTGGCATCAGCTCGAGCATGTGAGCCACTGAAGCACTATTTCAGCTGTTGTTAAGCCTGTTTGACACGTATTCCATCTCCATCCTTTATTTCCTCGTTCCTTTTTAACAGTACAACTTCTGCTCTTTTCTTTGTCTCCCACAGAGAGACTGCTGCGTCTAGATCGAGAAGAAAGACGCAAGGAGTACCGTCGCCAAGACTACATCTCTCTGGACAAGATCCCAACCTGGAGGGAGGAGAATAACAGTAGGAGGAACAGCTTTTTTGTCATTGTTTGAAGGGGGTCACTGTTGATGAGCAGGCACATCTGTGAAAATATATATCTGTGAATAATTGTATTTGAATTGTACCAAATGACAGTACATCCTTCTGTGCACTAAAACACATGTGGAGCAAATGTAACCACACAGTATTTAGTGATGGCTGTGGTTGTCATGTATCATGTTTTGCATTGTGAACACATGTTTTTTAGAAAAAGTCTTTACTTTAGATGAGGATTTGGCAGTTGTTTTGTATTTGTATCATTATTATATACAGTACACAATTTTTTAATGGCTTCTTATTTAAAACATGATACACTATTCTGTTATATATAATGTTTTCTAAAGAGGAAGCAGAAAAATCAGTGTTCCAGCTCATCAGTGGTGACAGTTCAGAGTGAGGGTTACTGGATGACAGCTGTACTGAATCTAACACGGGTTCCCAATCACAAACTGAAAGAAAGTTGGATGCATTTCTAATCTTGCTATACAATTTTCACATGTGGCCACCTTTTAGATCCCTGTGTCCCTTTTAATAATATTGGCGGAGGATGCTCTGTGAAAGGAGTCTGCCAAAGGACTCCATAAGTCTCCATCTGTTCTCAGCTGTAAGTCATGGTAATAGGAGATGTTCTTCTAATCCAAAGATGTTTGAAATGGAGTGTATAGCTCAGACACATACCGCTGAGCATAGGGTTTTGCCAGACAAAAAAGCATCATCAGTAGGAGGAAGTTGGCTCTGGTTAAAGCAACCTTCGTGTTTTACCGGGTCTTAGTAAATAAATCATTTTCCAATTTTAAGCCAGCAAAAGCATGATGTTCAGGTATTTGCTATTGTTTAATTGTATACTAAATGAACATCTATTTCTTTCTTTCAGCCAATGACAATGAGGAAGAAACTCAGGTGACCAGTGGAGGAGGGCTTTCTGATAAAGTATCCCTCTACAAAGGGGACATCACGCTGCTGGAGGTGGATGCTATTGTCAATGCTGGTAAGAACAATGCAAAGTTGTCATTGGTCGCCCTCTAGTGTTGAAACTCTGAAAGTGCAGGATTTTTACCTTTACATAGTACATAAAGGACAAATGACAGGTGTGGTTTTTGACCCCATTTGTTCACTTATTCTATCAGTATTCTTGGAGCTGCCTTAACTCTTGTACTGGGAGTTACAGTTAATGATGGTGTTGGTTTTGCCAGTGATGTTGTGATACCATTATTACTTTGTCATCACTGTGGCATGACAGACATATTTCCTGTTGCTTAAAAGTCAGGCTATAATTTATAGAGCTTTAGCAGTAATGCCTTTTCAGACACTAAAGTTATGTAATTTCTGCTGTCAGCTCACAGCCCACGCACACACTCAGTGCTGCTGAAAGACTGCTGTACCTGTTGCTGTTGCTGCTGATTTGGACCATCCTGTAGTCTGTGGCATTAAGCCAGAATGATGGTTATGAACCTTTTATCATCCTTGATAGTTTACTCACAAGGTTGGGCATCAAGTGACAGATGACTGTTTGTAGTTTTTAAAAGTTGTTTTAATCTTTTAAATGTCGGTGAAAATGAGATGAGTGCAAGACCCATATTCTGTGACTATTTAATTTGCAGTGTTTCCTATAGGTCTAGAATATATTTGTGTTTGTGCTGTTCAGATAATATCATGCAGATTATAATCTGCTGCTACAACTTTACAAAGCTAATCAACTTCTTATATACTGTTGTGCTTCTGTTTTCATTTGTACTGTATGATGCTGCTGACTGGGACAGTTCTGTGAAATTTACAGATTAACTTCTACAGTGTACAGTCTATAGTGTTATGTGTGTAGTTTGGGGAAGCCTCTTTTCAATTCCTTTTGTACCTACATATTTAGGGTTTTATAAAATGAAATATTTTAACACTGAGGTAAATTGTGATGGCTTTGTCCTGAATAAAAGAGAGATAGCAGGAACCTAGGCTTGATACAGTGACAGCAGTGTTTAAAAGGTGCTGGTTGCTTTATGTAGTCCATTAAAGTTTAATTATTAGGCTCATTGAGTTTTTAATTCTGCCTTAATTCTGTTTGGCTGCACAAGACAGGCTGCAAGTGCCACCTGGGTGGAAGTGTATGGAGAACAGGAGGAGCTGGAGAGACATGATTTAAGAAGCAGGGCTTTGGTGCAGCCTGGTGTCTTTGAGGGCCAATATGTGACCCACAGTATAGAAAGAGTACCCTATGAAACCATTTTGAGGCAGCTCTAAAGCACAACCTAAAAGGGAGCCATGTGACAACCTCATATAGTTTATTTCTTTTTAATTGACTATATAGTCAATTGACAGAGTTTTTAGGAGTGCACTTGTCCTGCTGATATTGATTTGTTTTGTATGGAAGACGCCACTTTATTTCACAGGTTTCTTTCTGCACAGTGGTTGTATTGAACCTGCAATTTATTCAGTATTAGCAGATGCACACTATCCTATCCTATCCTATCCCATCCCATCCTATCCCATCCTATCCCATCCTATCCCATGCTATCCCAAGTAAGACTTATTTCAAAATAAATTGTATGGTTCAAATATTGAAATGACACTGAATCAATTATTATATAAACCCAAAAAGTTGGTATATTGTGTAAAATGTAAATAAAAACATAATGAATTGATTTGCAAATCTCATAAAACCATATTTTATTCACAACATAAACAACATATCAGGTGTTAAAACTGAGATATTTTACCATTTCATGAAAATAATAGCTCTTTGTTTAATTTGATGGCAGCAACACATCTCTTGGTGGTGCTTAAAACAGCAGGAGGAGCATTTGGAAAGTAGTCAAGTTTAAGACTGGGTATGAAAGGAGCATTGTAGAAAGGCAGAGTGTCTCAGAAGTAAATATGGGCAGAGGTTCACCAATCTGCAACAAACTGCATCCTAAAATTGTGCAACAATTTCAGAAAAAATATTTTGAATATCCCACCATTTACAAAAGTTCATATCATCAGAAGATTCAGAAAATTTGGAGAAATCTCTGTGAAAGGGACAAGGCCCAAGGTCAGCACTGGATGCTTCTGATCTTCAAGCTCCACCAGCTTTGCATTAAAAAGCAGACATGATTCTGTTGGAAATCACTGCATGGATCAGGAACACTTCCAGAAGTCAGTGTGTGTGAAACAGTTCAGTGCCATCCACAAATACAAGTTAAAGCTGTGTCATGTAAAGAAAAAGCCACCATCAAGAAATGTCCCCGTCTTCTGGGCCAAAGCTCACGCTGTGCAACAAGGATTTATTTTTTGATTCATCTGACCATAGGACAGTTATCCATTTTGCCTCAGTCCATTTTAAATGAGCTTTGGCCCAGAAAGGACGGGGACATTTCTTGATGGTGTTCACTTATGGCTTCTTCTTTATATGATACAGCTTTAACTTTTTTGTGGATGGCCTTGGATTGTGTTCACAGCCAGTGACTTCTGGAAGTGTTCCTGATCCATGCAGTGATTTCACAAAATAATCATCCAACACAGACCTTGGGCCTTGTCCCTCGCTCACGGAGATTTCTCCAGATTCTTTAAATATTTTGATGTGATTATATGCATTTCCTTATATTTGGTGAATCTCTGCCAATCTTTACATCTGCAAGACTCTAAAATGTATTATTTTTATTAGTTGCCAAATGCTTCTCCTCCTATATTTATGTTTTTGTTGCCCCAGTCCCAACTTTTTTGAGATGCTGTCATCCAATTCAAAAATAAATGTTATTTTTTTTCATGAAATGGTAAAATAACTCTGTTTCAGCACCTGATATGTTGTTTATGTTCTGTTGTGAATAAAACAAGATTTTGAGAGATTTGCAAATAATTGCATTTAGTTTTTTTTTTACATTTATAAAATTTCCTAATTGTTTCAGAACTGGGTGTGAAGTTGCTTTGTTCTGATTTGAAGTGTCTATATTTCTGTCAGATCAGGTCGACAGCAGTGTGAAGTAGAGAGGACCTCTTGCATGGGTTGACTCGTAATCCATTACCTGCTGTAAACCTTTCTCATCTTTCCATATTAGATCATTTTTTACACAACCAAATTCAGTGTGCACAGGAAACGGGTTATGAGCACCATAAAGAACGTGACCGGCTTGAGATGAGTGAGAAAAGCAATTGGTATGCTGTTGTATAAATCCAGCGCCATCACTAGTTTAATGAGAGGGCTGACTCTCTGAGAGCAGAGTTCCATGAACCCGTGGAAATAGACTTCATATGCATCTTGAAGTGCTGTCATTGTAAACAGAGGATGTCTGTGTTATTGTACACAGCAATGCTTACCTTCAGGATTGTTCAAGCATAATGAAGGGTTCGGGCTGCAAGGTTGTTCTCAGACTGAAGAGAAGAAAATATTCCTTTTTGTTGTCACAGTTCTTTGAGATGTAATAAGACTAACACACAGTTTGTACTGTGGTTTCACATAAGATCAGTTTTATTTGATTACCCATCGTTGTGTCATTAGAAAACATAGTAACTGAGATACACAGGCATGCTATAATATTGTTTGTTTTGAGGCAATAAAAGTGCTGTTGCCTGCAATATTTGTCCTGTATTGTGAATATGTGGTGCATTTAAAACCTCTGTAGCAGTAGAACAATAGCACTGAATACTAAGGTGTGTAATGAGCAGACATGAAAATGTACTTTTCACAAGCACTGCCTCAGCCAGTAGAAGAATGACTTAAGTGTTTTCAGCAGCAAAGCAGAAAGGACATGTGTTTCTGTGACATATTTGTTGTTTTTTCTTCTTATTCACATTAATCTCTATAACATCATACATTGTGGTTGTAATATTTCACATTTTTATTTCTTGAGCTCTAGTGCCTTGCTCTATTTGTTAATCTAGATTTTTAAGGGTTGCTCTTTATGATGTCTCATTACTAATTCCAAGAGATTGTCAGGCTGTAATACAACAAGCCAAAAGCAGTGTCAGTTTAACAAAAAACTACTTTTGTTACCTTTAAAACCCATGGCATTTGCTTCAGACTAGTGTTGGGATCTTGTCAGGGTAGCTCTTCATTAGATTTTCTGTCAGGCTATGGATGTGCTGCACAAAACACTCAGCCCCTGGAGAGGGGCTCTGTGGGTCTATCTGTCTCTGCTGCTTCACATTGTGAACATAACCTCTCTGAGAAATGCAGACATTTGGAGCAATATGACAAATGCAAATTAGGTGCTTTCTACTTTTTATATGTTCTCATATGGACTCTGCTGCAACCTGTGCGTACATTAAGCCTTCATCAGTGCAATTCGGAGCCCCATATATGGCATATAGACATGGTATAATCATCAAGGGAGGAATTTATCCACCACCATTTTCCAAATATGACTTTATTCTGAGCTGAAAGAAAGAAATGTGGAAAAATAACTAAATAAATCATAAGTGTGGTGGTCTGTTAGTGAATGTGTTAGCGTTAGTTCTGCAATTAACTATTGCTTGTCTAGTGTGTACCCAGACTCACATGAGGAACAGGAAGACCTAAAAAATAAGAAATGTATAAATAAATGAAGACTTGAACACAAAGTGAGATAAAATCTATGACAGACTTAAGAAAAAAGATTGACCATACAGCAGCTATTTATAATATACAGTAGATGTTTGACCCTTTAGTGCCTGGATACCCAGATCTCTACACTCAGTACATTATAAACTGCGTTTGGAGACTAGTAACTTCTTGGGCAAACTTGTGATTGTTGCACTGTCACACTGCGGATGAAAATCAATGCCCTTGGCTGTGAGAAGTTGCTGCTCTGTTGAACAGTGAAATGACTCTGGTGAGTGGCTTGTATTGGGTCTTGCACTAAAAGGCCCAGTTAATCGTGTCAGCGCTGAGCGTGGTATACAGCCGGGGACAGGGTTTTCCCCACCGTCGGTCTGTAAATGTAACCTGACAAAGCAGCTGAAGCCTTTTCCTTTCCCTGATTTCTCTGTTTCTGTTGTTAAGATTGGACCTCTTAGTAATGACTTTTGTTTGGCAGCCCACTCTTAAACATATTCACACGTTCTGCCCCACACAAAGCAATGTTTAGAGTGTTAAGCTGCTGGTGCTGACTCTTTATTCAGATCATGTCCTCGCATGTCTCTGAGGAGGACATAAGTCACTGCTGTTAAGGCTCTGTTTGCATCCCTGATTGTCTTCAGCCCTTCTCTCACCTCCATTCACCCTCTGCATTTCTATATGAACCATTCTTTTAGGATGGAAGTGACAGGGAGTGTGCACAGATGAAAACACTTTACAACAAGGAATGTCTTTTTCTTTACTTGTGTCAAGGCCTAGTAGATAATGGATTATTACATTGATGAGAAAAACCCTTGACCCTTGACTCTGTGAGGCCATTGTTTTTGGATACTGAACAATACAAGTGTCTTTTGACTCTTATGTGTGTCTTGCCACGAAGCAGCAGACCAGTAGAGCAGACATTAATGTGTGACTGTAGGGGGCACTGTTGCTCCATATAAATACCAACATCATGTAGGAGAGAAAAGTTTGAGAAGGTGAGACTGAGCTACTTGTGCATTTAATTTGTATTAAATGTTTTTTTTCCTACTTCTTCCTGATGTTTCTGTAAAACATTTTGAGTTGACAAATGGAAATTCCTTACACAATTTTATCATGCACTTGTCTGAAATGTTTTGCGAACATTTTTCACTAAATAATCTGATTCTAATTTTAGAGTAGCAGTGTGTAATAGAAAAGTGGAAGCCTGTGTGTCTTTTCTTCTTTCAGCAGGAGATTTGGATCCAACACTTCTAGCTGAATGCACAAAGCAAAAGGAAATGTCTGTTATGTCAGTTTGTAGGGTGATCCGGGGTGAACATTTACTGCCAGAGTGAAAGAAGGTTACAGAAATCAACCCTTGACTGCTGACTGTTTCTCTGCAAAGTCTTCAAGCAGTGTTTGCTCTGCGTGCTCGTCTGCAAACCGTTCACAGGCTTTTGACAACCCCCCATTTGAATCTCGGTTCATTGTCACTGTGTCTGCTCTCCCAGGCTGCCTCAGTTTTCTCTCAGGCTGCTTCAGTTAATCTGTACTCTTGCGAATAATGTAAACCTTTGGAACAAACATATGCTGGCCATCCAGCCAGAGCCGGGAAAAGTGTGTGCCTTAGCAGAAATACTGATGAGCTGCTTGGTTACAGCTCTCTAGTGCCAAGGTTTCCTATAATGGCTGTCTATGTATAATAGCAAGGTAATAGTAATGGTTCAAGTAATAAGCAACATAATGTTACAAGTAAAGGAATATAAAACACTTTTGGCAGCTTGCGCTTATTCTTAGAGGGATGTAATTTTCTTTCACCAGCCACTTTATTTCATAATTATACGCTCCGGCTTCACAGTCCCATTTCTTCTGAGGCAATGCAGTTAAAATAAATTCCAGCTATCCAGAAAATGCAGTCCAACTCTAGCTCGAATATCAGTGCTTTATGGAGATTGGAACTGGTGTCCTGTGTCTTCCAGAGGTTCTTTTTCTTTGTTTTCTAAATAAAAAAATCTGTTCATATGAGCGACTTAGTTGCAGCTGAAACTGATAGAGCCGATGTTTGCTGAGTTTCTCAAATTGAGAGTACAGTTTTTATAACCTAGGGCACTTCCCCTCATTCAGTATTTATGAGCATGTTCAAACTCTCCTCAAAGCAGAGGAACTGGGGGTTGTGTTCACAAAAGATGTTTTCATCTAGCATTTTTTCACATATTTTAAAATATTTGTTGTTTCTCTCCATGCTTTAGAGGCTTATTGTAGAAATATCTACTGTAGCTTTTTAAGTTTGACATCTCTTATTACTGTGTTCTGTGTAAAATATGTGTATGTAGTGATGTGAGATTAAAAAAAAAAATGCCACCCTGGAGTCCATAGAAACATCTTAAACCAAATAAATGTAGCGGAAAGTATCCGAATAAGCAAACTGGGGAACACAAAGAGAAGAACAAATGTGCAGCACTGTTTTGTGTTTGCTGGAAACATGAGAAACCAGTGGAGACTATAACTACAGGTGCACGCTGACACTTGATTTAAGTGGCCTTCGGAAGATCAGGTCAAAGCAGTACCATTAGTGTCCTCACAATAATAATAATGATAATGATAATTAACATGCGCCAGTAGGTGTTGTCTTTGCTTGATGGGGATAAGAATATGCTAGTGACCAGTAATGTCACCAAAAACAACAGAGTGCTATTTTGGAACTAGTTTGCCTTGTGTATAGTATTGAAGCCTCGCTGTTGCTCCTGATGAAATTTCCCTCTGTTGACACAAATGATTGTGTGGCTTTTGTTGGGATTAAGAGATTGGGCACTGATTTTTGGCCTTTCCTTCTAATAAGTGGCAATAGGAATAAATTATGTATTATGTGTTATATGCTTTAAAGATCTAAAGGTAAACATGTATATTATTTTTTTAAACATGAAAAATATTTTAGTTCATTTCTGATATAAGGCTTCCAACTCTCTTCTACAGCATTTTTCTTAAAGGCAGTTATTTCAGGGCTACAAGGATTGCATGCTGGAAAATCTAGAGCTGGATGCCTGACTTGTCATACTGTATTAAATCTCTTTAGTGGATTTAAGTTGACCAAGACGTTGGATTGGATTTCCATTGTGTCCTAAAGCCCATGCAGAAGGGAAATGTATTTGATCAGAGAGGAAGAATAGAAAGGACAGACACTGCTTGTGCCTCCGGTGCCAGAGACTGAGGAGGTGGTTAATGCAGCCGGGTTCAGGGGTTGGCTTATATAGAGCAGTTATAGACAAGCTGATGATTTGTTGTGATGTACAGCAGGAGAGCGGTGAGACCTGACGCGGACGTAGCACAGCCTCAAACAAACTGCATTTGTTTAACCTCGCTCAGCTGTGGCACTGTAATGGGATGATGGTTTCTGCCATTAGCATGATGAAATGGACAAATAAGTGACTTTTCTGAAACGCACTCAAGTACGGGGCTGCAATTTGGTTGGCCTTTGATGCTTGTCTTGGCTATGGAAACGGTTTAATCTCTTTAATAGAATCTTAGCCCCCCTCCGTGCGCAAACAAAGCAGATTAAAGTCCCCTATAAGACGAAGAACTGCACGGCCTTTGTCACACAATAAAAACCCCAGTTCTGCGGGTGGCATTCAAGTTTGTGTCAGACATTAGTTTATGTATGATTGAAAATAAATCATGTCGGAAGAGTGCTGAAATCTCCAGAAGCTACATCTAGGTTGCTGCTTTCTTGTGTGGAACGTAAAGCTAATTATATCTCCAGTGTTTGGATCTCTAGTGGTTGTAAATAGTCAGCTCCAAAGCAGCTTCTGTGTACCCTTCTTTTCGATAAGCAGCCAGGTAACTATTCTTCATCCCGCTTGTCATCATCACCTCTCCTGCCTTTTCGGCTCTGAGCAGGTGTTGATTGATTTTGTAAGAATGTAATTTGCTGAGGAAGAATGGAGACGAAAAAAAAGTTGAGTAAAGGAGAATATGTGGTGTTTGTCATCTGGGTATTTTTTGTCAAGGCTTGTGGCACTTTGACAAACGTGAAGACAAGGTGCAGAGACACTGTATATTTATAGGTATACTTTGTAAAGCAGCCAGGTGAGAGGGAGGCAGAGGAAGGAAAAAAAGGATGAATTCATGACAGGAAGGAAACTCAGATCAGGCTGTTGTGTACTCTCAGCAGATTTAATTTCCCTTGTTCCCTGGATAATCAGCACCACAGAGCTGTCCTCGGCAGAGCTGGACCCCAGGGGACGTCCTGCTCCGCTTTGCTGTGAAACGCATCACGGTGCAGTAAGCATAGGTACTTTTATCGCTGTGTGGGTGCCGTCATAATGATTGATGAAATATTCCACAAGGTAACTCTATACATGGATAAAAACAAAGTTTTGGCAAAATGACACAATAACCCCTTTCATTTTACACAATTATTTGACTCAAATCTGGGTGCAAAAATAGACATGAATGTCCATGTGTCAGAAAGATGTTTGACTGACTGGTGAAATAATAATAAAAGAGAAGCCTGACTTGAATGTTGAAGAACAAGATTCTGTTAGTATTACATAGACCAGACTAAGCTTGACCAGCCCAGTTTAACTGAGGAGCAGAGTACATAGATATTCTGACAATATCATGTTTTAATTCATATTATGTTTATCCATAAATTATGTCCAAGAGAAGAAACACTATTATTTTGGCACGATTATCAGGAGTCATACAAACAGATATGGTCGTACAAGAATCCAGTGGTACATTGTAGTCTTGTTTTTGTGCAAAAGTCCGGATGTGTTTCAGATTTTTTAAAGAAGAGAAAAGCAGGATGGCACAGGGAGTGTGTTTGCTCCCTCTGAGAGCTTCATTATGCTAAACTCGGTTTAGACTTTCCCTCTAAACACCAGCTGGTGTTTCAATCACAACAGTCTGTGTGGCATGTCAACATATTTAGATTTTAACGCTTTCTTTTTATGACAGCGATTTTTCTTCTGTGAAAATGAGACATGCCACGCAATTAAATGTATATAATTCCGAGGTTGTTGCTGTAATGTTTCACATACAACCTTACAACAGTCAGAAGCTGTGATGTTAGCAGAACATGAGGATAACTAATTGGCATTTCTCCTCCGTGGCACACTTGGATATCGAATCTTCTGATAGTATTGACAGTGCCACTGATGTTGAAATGCCTGAATTCGCTCAATTACTCTGGCTTTGTGAGGCAATTATCTGTGTACCGTCTAAAGCAAGTCATGGAGCAATCCAATCAGAACAAATATTCTTCATTTATTCCTGGGTTTTCTGTCAGCTAAGGTCAGACAGACCTCTGTATGTGCTGTGTTTGCTCAACTCCTTTGAATATTAGCCTGTTCATTTTTATTTGACCCGGAGCTATGTTGTTGCAAGCAGTCGTTGAATAAGCAATGGTGAAAAACTCATCTGATGTTGTTAGTGTTTTTGCTGAATGTGACAAAGCTGTGCAGTTTTTAATATGAAAAGCCTCTCCGTCTGCATGTGTTTTTCAGTTTTCCAAGGTGATTGGTGAAACCTGTGGCACGTTCTATTTCATTAATCTGTTTACAGTATGTCTCTCACTACCACCGCTTTTCCATTTGCATTCTTTGGCTGATTAATTCATGAATTTTCCTCTCACCTGAAATACATTTGCATATAAAACAGCATTGTAGTTAGGAAATATTGGAGTAATCAGAGCAAAGATTTTATCATGCCAATTCACCTGAGAGCAAACAATACATTCACACATGCCCACACTATGTGCACTTGGGTAAACTTTGGGGTCAGGCCTGGGCTTCATTAGGGAAATGCACTCACTCGCAATTAGCGCTAAAGATATTCTTCCGTGCACTTACCCTTTGATTGCATTGTTATTGCACAAAGGCAAGATAGATGGCTATATATTTGAGCACTTTTTCAATTAGCAAAGTTTTCTGGGTCTGTGGCTATCTGTCCCACGGGCACAGTACGTGAAGCAGGGAACCTGAATTGGACTAAAGTTAGCTTTGACTTTATTAACAATTAGGCTCACCAAGAACACACTGAAGCTACAAATGAAGATTGGTTTGAATGACATTATTTCTACATCTTTTTATTTC
The DNA here is from genome assembly GCA_036850595.1 of Rhyacichthys aspro. Classification (NCBI taxonomy): domain Eukaryota; kingdom Metazoa; phylum Chordata; class Actinopteri; order Gobiiformes; family Rhyacichthyidae; genus Rhyacichthys; species Rhyacichthys aspro. Next base: position 16,452,088 of record CM072162.1, on the reverse strand, counting down.
AAACCAAATTGTTATAATCGAACACTGTGCATAAGCTATTTTTCAGAAGAGAATTGGTCGGTGTTCCTGAAAGGAAGCAAAGCATTGAGCCCTTTAATGTTGGAATAATGTGTAGGTGTTATGACCACACCACAGGGGATTCATTTGTATACTTATGACTGTATGTCTGTGGCCTTTCAGTGAGGGCCACCACAGAGGCCTGAGGAAGGAAAATGAATACCTTAGTGCTCTTCTCCCCAGACATTACTAAATGAGCAAACTGGCAGTTTACAGCTACCTCTCAACATAACCTGCATGTTTTATAGATGAGAAGAATCTCACTAACTGTCAGAGAATGAAAGTACCTCTCAGGATGGCATCGTAATGGCCTCTCAGTAAAATGAGACAGGGCTTTATGGGCATTTATCACTGCGCATTTCACCAACTTTCTTTTACGGCCCAAAAGGAGATGGCATCAAAGCTCAATACTGCGTCAAAGCTTTTATTTCATTAGCTGACATGTCGAAGTGATCAGAGAGCATGAGGAATCTTCCGGTGCTTTATTATTCAGTCTGCAATTAAAGTGAGAGCTCTACTGTAAAAAGATCAAGTAAATACCAACTGGTGTCGAACTGCTCCGGTCCCCACAGGACTTTTCATGTTAAGCTTGTTTCATGTGTACGTTCTTCTGGTCCCTTTGTGCTGCTGTTGTGTTAATCAGCTGTGTCACTTCACACCTTACTGTACTTATAATATTTACAGCTTCACTAGTTTTAAAGCGTAATGCAATCTTGTAAAATGTTTAAACAACCAGTGGCTTGTGTAATCGGTGTGGACTATGTTCCTGTTGTTGTGCGCACTATGAAACCTTTGGGACAAACTGAGAGACACAGTCAATCCAAACTTACATTATAACTCTTTTTTTCTCTCTCATGTTTTAAAAAGAGAGCTTTTTCATGCTGGCACAGAGCTGGCAAACTTGGTGTTTACAGACCTCTATGCTCTCCTGTGTGATTGGAGGGGACAGTCTGAGAAGCTTAGTTCTTCGTCATTTGCTCACACTCCAGTACTTTTTGATTGATTTTTATTGCCTAGATATAAAAATGGCACTATTTCATGAACCGAAAATGCATAGGAGACGTGCTGAAGTGTGACTATCTCTATAACTGCAGCTGGAGGGTCACTCTGAGCTGGTGTCTCCGTCTGAGAACACTTTCGACAAAGCAAAGTAAAAAAAACTAAAGTAAAACAAAACTAATTTTAAGTTTTCCCAATTGGCTTGAGCAGTATTGTGGATGTATTGTGCTGAGTAGGTGTTTAATCCGGGTACTGTTGGGTCGAGACACATGGGGTGATTGGAGATGTCATACTGCAATGCACTCCAGGCTCCAGTGGGAAAGAGACAGGAGCTGCTGGCCATCTTATTGCCTTACAAATGCCTCAGGCTAACAAGTAAACACGCACCCAGCCCTGCACATCACCGTAATTCAATAGTACTCTCCACACCAGCCCTCAATGTCTCAACACCTTTCCAATGTAGAAAAATGCCTTCCCTGGGTTTGTCCCGCAGGATGTTGACCCGGCAGTGTAGGTCATCACTTCAAGACAAAGAGATTCCTATCAGCCACTGGCCATCTCCGTCCACAGCCCCACACTCAGTGAGCGATGACTTCTCTGAAACTTAATATGAGTGATATCATCGAGGTGCTTCTTTAGCCCCCTCGTACGGGGCCGAGAGGTGTGTTGTGAGAAATACCACGGGCTGTTTGGGCAACTGGGGGCAGCTCCAGGGAGTGGAGGTCAGTTCGGTGTCATTAAGGTGTGTAATACAAGACACAGAGAGACACGGACAGAAAATAGCGATCCAAGGTTTATTTCCCGAACAGTTCACCCTTGTCCTTCAGCAGAGACCAGTATTGCTCTTTTCAGCGGTGTCTGTGCTTTTATCAACATTTTATATTTTAATCATTTCAAATAAAATTATTGCCATCATCAGCAATAGAGATCATTAAACTGTTTGAGGGTATACATTTAATATATTATACATTAAATAAATAAATGGAATATGAGTCTGTGAATTATGTCCTGTGTATATATGTTATCTGAGAACTGCTAATCATTCAGTGACCAAAATCTGTGGTGAATTAATATCATATTATTATATTCACTTGGCTAAATGAACTGAGACATCTGTAATAATAATAATAATAATGTGTTTAAAGTACTTGTGGATTGTTTATGCAAACATTTGACCCTGCAGCAGAAGCACTTTACCACAGAAAGCTAATTGGGTTAAACATTTAAAAAAATTAAGCAAAAAAAATAATTAGGCTAAAGGCTTGGATGAAGCAACCATCTTACAATTACAGAAAGATTCAGAAACACTATTTAGAGGAAACCTTTAGGGGCATGGGGTCACAGGTATATACTCGTTGTGTAGAATATGTTTCAGATGCTGTGTTAGATGTGTTTTTGTGTTTTGCTGGAAGAGGGCACAAGCCTTGTCTCTTTTACAGTTCAAAATGATGCTTCTCTTTGCTGTGGATTCAACTCCTTCAGTAAATGTGTGGGTTACTCAGCCCATGATAAAGTAGATGTATGGATTAAAATGTCTGTTTTCACATCCTGATTGTTATTGATAATTCAGGAATGAGCTAAGACCACAGCACTATGTTTGTACTATGCCTCTATCTGCTCCTGCTGAGCATCCTACTACAGAATATGCACATTGATATTCAGTTCCCAGGAGTAGATTCATAAAGTTTTCATGAGGGGTGAATTAATTTGATCCCTGAATACTTAGCTATTACAACTTGTATTGTGGCTGTCGACTTCCATTGAAAGACTCAACAGAATACATGCTTAGGCTCTGCAGCCCTTACTACAGAAAAGAAAAACTCTTTTTAAAAAATATCTGAAATTTCACAGTTTGAAGAAGGCCCTTTCATTCACCACCTAAACTGATGAAGCACTTCTTTCACTTGAAGCAGACAAACTCACATGTCCCCAATATCCACTCTGCTTATCAGATAATCACTGCAGAGTGCTATAATCAAATAATCAATGAGCCATTTTACCACAGTCAATATTCCAGCTTCTGAAGATGCCAATTAAGGTTTCCATTTATCAGTGTGACATTCAGGTCAATATAACATTCCCTTTTACTATCGAGATAAATTACATGATTAGATCACTTTAATCTGCACATTTCTGCTAAACAGATAAGTGCCATCATGTGACCTATTTGCCTTGGGACAGGCCCAGTAATGGTCAGCGTGGAAAAATGAACAGACTTCCCCTTTTTGTCTACCATGTAGCTCTGGCAATCAGTGCTTTTGAATAATTTAGAAATGGAGGATGTGTCCTTTCAAAAATTTTCATTTTTACCATAACATTTTTATTTATTATTCTTCATTTTATTAATTCATTCATGTTTCTTCAGTCTGATATACTTGATTATTAGTTCAATGTAGAGCTTGTCATTTATGGCTATTATTAAATATACCTAATAATTTAAATATACCTAATAATTTCTAAAAAGTTAAAGTAAATGGAAACTTTAGATCATTTCACATCAGAAAGGCAAAACTTTACAAATAGTGTCTGTGTGCACAGTGCACTGTGTTTAGGAAGAGCAATAGCACAAGTCAGAAAGCACACAGCTAAAAATGTATCTGTGATACAAGATTGAATTTTAACAGAGAAACACAGTCAGAATAATGGAACCTGATGAGATGTGTTTTCTTTTATCTGTGTAGCTGAGAGAAAAGTGGCAGAGGACATCAAACACTGGCTATTATGTCCCTGAAGCCATAAACAGTTTTGAAATGGAGAAAAAATAGCAGGGCGGCCCATTTTTGAGAGCCTGCCTCAGCTGTCTTTTCACATGGCATGTCTGGACTTTCGGGTTCTTCCACTGCCTCATAATGAACCCTGCTCTGGGCTTTGGTCATAGGCCAGAGGTGGCCCAGTGACGATGGGAGCTGGGTTCATTAACATGGGTGAACGGTCTTAATTTTAGCTCTCTGACGGACTGTGACGTGGTAGGCCAAGTTTTTCTTCTGGGCAGTGCGGGATCTGAACTATGTGGAAATAAGCTGCTGTCAGTCCAGATGGACCCTGGCCACAGCAGATTACCACTTATTCTCCACACTGCTATTGGCTCTGAAGAATTATTCCGAAAGTAATACAGTGTAATCCCCACTTCACCATGACATTTGCCTTTCATGGCACACAATCCCTATGACACCTGTTAGAAATCTCTTAAACGCTGCACCATTGTACTAAATGCTGCATTAAATGTGGATGAGGGTTTTTATGTTGCATGCATTGTCACATAAATTGGTATACAATGACTCCTGGCATGTATTTTACATCTGGCTGGTTTGAATTGTGTGGCTTATGTTCCTCATTTTTACATTGTTAGTGAACATTTGAGAAGTCTGATATTACAGATGGCACTTACCTCTCCAGCTGTCTAATGGTGACATTTTTCTGGATACCTCAGAGTACATATAAAAAAAATCATAATCTGAACTTTTACTTATCCCTCTCAAGTGACTGTTCTCTACCGCACAGAGTTTTATAAGTACTAAGTGTACTATTGCCACTGTCTGTGTGTGCTGCTGCTGATTGCATAAAGGGACTGATGCCAAGGTGAGAGCAGGAAGACATATTTTAAGGTTTATAAACGGATCACCCCGGCCCACACACATCTGTACGCAGCCAGGTAGCAAGTCTAATGGAAGTTTCTAAAGTACTTTAGTTTTGTTTAATTGACTGACACCAGGGAGTCTCCCACTGTTCCAGATGGTCAGCCCAACCCTATTTAGTACAAAGTAAAACAGGAATTCTGAGACATATGGCTCGTCTGAAGTAAACGCACTAAGCAAAGACAGGACTAAGAGTTGAGCATGCTTCATTGTTCCCTGGGTGAATGCTTCTGTTTAGTTTTTGCCTTGTCACCAAATATATCCAGACAGTGGAAGAGCGTGTGAGGTTAAGCTCTTTAAAACAGATGGTGGGGAGCTTCTCAACTCTGGGGGTTAAATACCCTCTTTATTCCTCAGGTAGCCTAAGTGGTATTTGTGTTGTACAGAAAACTGATGACACAGGGTCAACTGGTGAGTTGTGTTTGTAAGTGCTTACTGCTTCGTGATAATTGTGGCATTTAGGTTCCTTGTTCTTACAGCCATATGGCCAGGCAGAAGTCAGTATCTGTAAAGTAAATGACAGCTGACAGCTTGTATTTAAGCAGAATAAACAGTCCTGTGAAGACTGCAGTTTGCTTTGAATTCTGGGAAAGGTTTTCTACTACATTGAAGGAAAGCACGGAAGAGTGAGCAACTGGGATAGTGAGAAAAGGAACTAAGGGGTTAGGGCACTAGGGAGGAGAAACTCTCAGAGGGCGTGGACAGACTTAACACACGCCTGAGCTTAAAGAAAAGAACCTGCTGGATTTCAAAGGAGCTCCTTCACATTGAGCGCTTCAGTGCTTCTCACTGCGTCTTCTTGTCATTCACACAGCAGAACAACTCGATGGACAGCTGGCCTCGGCTGAATCAGTAGATGGGAATGAGATGGGCTGTGAAGGCGATGGACTGAGTCCGAGTCACGCTGCAGCAGGAAAAAGGGAAAAAAATGACTTGAAGAATCAAAGGAGTTGTTAGAGTGGCCATTAAGCCCATTTGAACCCTTAGTTTGTCAATAACAATGATTACTGGCCTGACTCTGAGGCTTGTGGAGTGACAGCCCGTGATGTGCTCAGCTTTCTCAGTTTGTAGCTTTCCCAGATTTAAGATAGGGCCTGTTTCTGTCTGGTATCACAATATTTTTTTTTTCTTTTAATAGGTAGGTAAAATAATAATGTTGAAGTTAATCAAAGTTAGGGGTAACGGTAGCTGTGATTTTGCAAAACAGTTGCCAACAAAGCCCGATTGTCCAACTGGTAGAACACCAGTGGACGTGATGCTAGTATCTGACCTGTCTGTATGCAGTCACACTGATAATGCATTTAATTATCCCATATGTTGCTTTCTATTGTGCTATTGTTTTAGGGGGGATACAGTATACTCCTCCTACTCTGACCACTTTTGTCAGTAGATGTCTGTGGCCAGAGCGGGTGATGCTAATGTCCGTCCCCTTGACCCAAGAAAACAATGTGGATGATGCATGAGAGTAATCTGTCATGGGCCACATATCATGTCCAAAGCAGTTCTGATGAATGTCAGACCAGCGGAGCATGAGTGGGAGAAGTAAAAGGTTGTCAAGAAAGGTCCCTGCCGGAGAATTAAATAAATGTTTCATGAATTTTAAATAGCTTGCTGTTTGTCCGCCTGCAGTTTTAAAAGACCAAAGGTTTTGGAAAAAAAAACAGCATACGGGCTGATAGAAGGAATCTGCATATATTTGCATTCATTTTGCTACACGTTAATTTCCTCCTCCTTTCAGAAGTACATTTAGAGTGTCTAAACAATTTGTGCTTCATTTAAAGCCAACCATGGTGTTATTTTGTACATGTCAAGAAAACAAGCCTTTTACTCTACCTTTTTACTTGTCAGATATCACTTTGAACAGTGTCATTTTGAGAACTGGTTTCCATGTCTAAAAAGCTCTTTACATACCTCCATGATACCTTTTTATTCTAAATGAAAATACACACTCCAGCAGGCGTAAGTATATGATTAGTATGGTATAACTAGAACTGCTATTATTTATTTAAGATGATTTTTTCGTTTTTTTATTGATAGTGTAGCAGTAGCTGGAGAATGGGGAATGACATTGAACAAATGATCCGACCGAGACGTGAACCCGGGTCTCCTGTGTGCGAGGCCCCCTGCTTTCATTATTTTCATTTTACATGAACTTGCATGTAACCTAAATAGTATAACATAGTTTTACTACTGGTTTTTAAATGATCACTGGGTCTTATCCTGGGGTTATGGCTTGAGACAGGCTGTTCTGACCTGGCTGCCCCATACGGTTTTCATTACAAACACTGCAGCTTACTAAAAGGTCTATTATATTAGCTGTGTTTCAAAGATGTTCTCGTAATGACTGTTTGACGGGAAATAACTTTGCTTTATTGAACTACGGGTTAGGTTAACTCAATAGATGAGTGTTGACAGAACCTTGAACTTCTCTCTGGACATACTAGACTCTCAAATTAAAATCAGGAACAATGGTGCGGAAAGAAGGCCCAAGTTTGTTGGTCTAAAATCCCGGTATCCAAGATACTTTATTGGATTTGGTCAGTTTAGTTTCTGTGGATTCTCTAATGAAATACAAACGGAGAACTAAATGATGTTTGGTTGAGCAGCTGTTGCTTGAAAAGATGTGATGAAATTATATGTGATATATTACAGTGCTATTTGGTTTAAGCAATCCCAGGCGTCCTCTACAAGCTGCACTCATTCACTGCTGTCAGATTGGCTTGTTCTGGAGTTATTTTATCGCTCATTAGACAGAATTAGACTGTCCATTCTTACTATCTAAGGTGTCAAGCAAACAAACTCCTAAGACTCCACATAGCATGCACAGTTTGAACGCTTAAGTCTGCTTGTTTACTTTTTCAGGGGTTAAATGGTTTTGGTTTCCGCATGTAGTAGTATTAATCCCTTTGATGGTCTCATTAATTTCAACATCTAGCTCCTAAATGAAAATGCAGGTAATATATCCATCGCATCATGCTGTAACTGTAAAAATTATTACTTGCAATAACTACAGCAGGAGCTGGGGTTTTAAGGCACTTTTGGTAATAACGTCCAGTGACAGCAGGCGTTAATGAGACAGAAATGCATCTTGTCTTGTGGCTCTGAGCAGCGTAATTGTAGGAGGCCTTTTGTTGACAGTCCCTGGAGGAAAATTGCAGGCACACTCTGACGCCTGGACAGTCTGATCCCATTACCTGACTCCATGCTAACATCAGCTTCAATCAGCAGGTATGGAGCATCACCATGCAGTGCCTTCGTTCTGCTGCTTTGTGTCTGATAGCACCCGCCAGGATCCATCAGGGTCTTATTCTGAACTGAAAAATAGCACTACCCACCTTAAAACCAGCAGCCTGACCACATACAGCAGTCTCATTTCTTACTTTGAAGTTCACATTTAACCAAATACAATTTAACAGCCCTACATAATGCCCTACCTAGCACCAGCCCTATCTAATGCAGAGTGCATAATATGTCAGACTCTTGTTACTTAAGATAAGCTAAACTAATTTCTTGACAGAAGAACTGGGTTAGCTAACTTTTTCTCTCTCCGAGCTGCCACATCTGATTCATCAACATGCTTAAGGAAAAAAATCCCATTGTGTCTATTATGTAAAGTTTATGTAACAGACCAAGAGAGTTTTCCAAAGTTGTGCCCTCCTTGGAGTGTTTCCAAAGAGCCCATAATTTATGAACCCTCTTCAGTAAAATATTTGAATCTGAATGTGCTCATGAATGATAGAGCGAAGTGTCCAGGTTTCTCTGGGCCTTTCCACTTTTTATTATCTTATGCTTACGAGGCATATATGTCTTCTGAGATGGTTTGAGACAAATGGACCTATGTGAAGCCAAGAAATGAGCCATAAAGTCAGGGCTTTGAAAGAGTGAGTTGTAATTAAATTTGACGTTTTCTAATAAGAGCTTTAAGTCTGTAAGGGCCTTGATTTTAAAAAGGTGACATTAACTTTGATAATGTCCATCAAATTGGTTTTAAAAAGGTTTATCCCACTTAATTATCTTTTTTGAAAACAATTGATTATATTTGGATGAGCTCTGGTTTAAGTGTTTAGCAGGTACTAGCCCCACAATGTGGTGTGAAAATGCACTTGATGACGGGTTGCTTTCAGAAATTGATGGATTCTTTCTCCCCGTGTTGCGATGAGTCAGTTAGAACTGTAATGAAGTTATTTTTCCTCCAAGTGAGAAATGTGAGAAAGAAAGGGAAATCAATAGTGATATCTTGAAGCTAAAGTCTGCTGTCTAATCTCTCAGTGGTACTGGAAGTGCTTCATTTGGCCTTTTTGATGCTTCCACACCCACAAAAACGTCTACTCGCCAGTGGTTTGTTTTTTTTTTTTTTTAGAAGTAAACATGAATAAATGGACTTCATACAAGCTTTAAGTATTATCCTCCCTGTAGCTATTAGGACAAATGCACAAATAGGTTTTCTATTTAATGTGTGTGAGGGAGGCTATACATTTCTTTACATGTTGATTAATGAAGCTTCTATGTTTACTTCTCTCTCCTATAAAGGTTTTTTTCCCCCCAAACCAATAGAAAATTGAATTAATTTTACAGCAGGCATTGGCTCTTTTGTATATTCATTAATAGTATTGACTGCTTGTGAAAAACACGGCACTTTGGTTACACTGTACCGTGTTGGTAGAGGAATGCAAATCAAGAGTAATAGAAGAGCCCCATAAAAGCACCTGTGCATGTGACAGCGATGCTCTGTTTCACATGATCCAGCGTCTGAACGGGTGCAGCTAAAGGCCATGAATAAATCACACGCTTTCCGGCAAGAAGATTCTTTGATTTCCACGTTTGCAGGCCTATTCCAGCTCCAGAACAGGCAGAGCTGTTTTGATTTTTGCCTTCACACTAAACATAAAGTGGAACCACGCTCTCTCTGTGAGTGTCTAGGTCTGGCACAGGCAGGCAGATAGCAACAAAGTCTTCTCCAAAGAACAAGAACAAACCTCATGAACTTGGCATGGATGCACATCATTTTTGTGACATGGCATTTCTCACCAATGACAAGAATATCCAGTACATGTGCTGAAAGGAGGAAGTCATATAACAGGCCACAGAGGACATCAATTAATATCTCATCAGTCTTATATACCTCCAGATTATTCAAGTAATCAAGTAAAATCAAGTAAAAAATACAGATCCTGTGAGAGCTATGTATTGTATTTTATAAACTTCTTCAACCGCAAAACTTCTGAGCACATCACTGAAACATTTGAGCATTTCACTAAAAATATTGATAATATTAAACTCTGCTTAAATTGTGGGTAAACCCTCTGTTACATAATCTTCAACATTTTACCTGATGAACTTCAGATAAGTGCAGTCAGGAGCTGTCATGTCCTGTCTGTTATTGGTGACACGGTCATATATCTGCACTAGTTTTCAAATCATGGATGTGCTTCAGTGGCAGAAGTGCTCCTCCTTACTCTTTATGTCAAAAGAGACATCAATAAATCAAGCAGAGGAAGTAAGTGTATTGCTGGGTCTAGCACTTGGTCTGGTCCTCAGTTAAAACTGCATACCCAAAGGGAGATTTAAGACTCTCACAGTCAAGTGAGGTTCTCAGCCTCTCTCCTCTGTCTGGGTGTCTTTCTTGTGCATTTGCACCCACTCAACCTCTTCTCTGCTGATGTCCAGAGATCCAGGTCAGCTGACAGTCTGCCTTCAGCAGCTATTAAAGTATAGCTGAGCAGATAAAGACCTCCGAGGATGGCTATCCGTCAGGGGAGGAAAAAGAGGCGCACACAGTTTTGTGCTCTCATTAGAAAGGGTGGTATTGGCATCAGGTAAAATAGAACTGTTAAGTTTGAGGTCTACGTTTGACCTCCAGAGTCCCAACACTTTGAGCTTTAAATCTCATATTTCTCTATACCTCTAGCCCAGTGGACTATCAATTTGAATGTCATTATGGTCCAATCCACTGAGCTCTGCGTCCCTGTCTCCTAGAGGCTACTCGCCTCAGTCAGGCTCTTCAGGACTTGGCTCCCCACCCATGGGACTCAGGTGACTCCTTCTTTTCCTTTAGGCCACATGTTAACTCAGCCTCTCTATCTGACTAAACTCAATTTGCTCCTCCACTGCCTCTAACTGCATCATCAGAATAGGGCGCAGCAGAGCCAGAGCATATCCCCATTGGCCAGATTTGCATACGTGCCACTCTACAAAAATCCACTCTGTTGGTCGTGCCTCTGCTTCCTTTATTCCACTAAGCTGTCTTTTTTATTTTCCATTTTCTTTGCCTACAGATATATTTCACAGACATGTACAGACATCATACAAGTAGATTGTGTGGGAGCTTGCATTTATAAGTTTTTGGATCTGATGCCAATCTAACACTGCACTGCACAGACAGCCATAACAGGAAGGAGACTGGTGAGCAAACAGCAAAACAGGATGTAGTGATAGTTTTTGCAGGTGCCTTGTTAGTGCCATTTAAGACCAAGCCTGACTATATTCCCATGGCCACATTTGATGCCTATTTGAGAAGAAACCTCAGTCTCTACATCAGAAAGCTACGGTTTTGCCTGATTTAAATTTTAATGCAAAAATAGGCAGGTTTTTTTTAATATTTATTTATTTGTTTTTTTTAGTCTGTAATTAGGATAGTTTGTTTTTTAAATGTGAAAGTTTTAATCAGTATTTTGCAGTGTTATCTGCATGTTGTTTTGTAAGCTCTTCCTGCCTGTATCATAAGCCATGCAAAGAGCACTGGGAGCTATCCAATCTTGTTCAGAGTCACAGTTTCTTTGAGTTCCTTTTACAGACTTCCAAACACAAATGCACATTGTGACATATGAAGTCACTGGGATGTGCTGGGTAACCAGAAGAGCACATACATGACGTTTGTGAGCCTTGTTGTCAGACCCCACAGACTGAATGTATATCTGTATTCACTGAGGAGGGGGTAGTGACAGGATATGGAGATGGGAGAAAAGGATCAGTCTTAAGACACACAAATGCACAATGCTTGCTGCATGGGTGGCACTCCCAGGCGCACTCATATTTTTACAGCTGGACCCACATCCCATGGTTTCCAGACATTTGGAAGCCTTTATTGTTTGTCCCAGTAAAGTGACATGTATTGCCTTAATGGCCGGCAGTGCTTTGATGTGTGTAAATGTTATGCTCATTTCATATAAGATGACCAAGCTGTAAACCAAGTAGTTTTCATTATGTTTATAGATTAAACCTCCATGTAAAACAAATGAACAACTGTTAGCCATTTTTGATTCTTTCGGATTGCTGAGCACTGCAATGCAAATAGGTTTGGGCTAAGGCTATTTCATTGATTAAACAATTTCACTGCATTTGGCAGCGTTTCTCGATGTGACTGTGGGGCTATACCTGGATAAGGTCTTGTGTTTAACAAAGTCCCAGGCTTTAACACACTCTAAGATTTGTGTGAAGGCAGGGGATGCTGAGATATGAGCTCATAAGAGATTAAACTTTAGTATATTTGATTGTTTCTCTTGTGTGCCTGGGCTTTGACAAAGGATTGGGGAAGGCGAGTTCAGTCTGAATTAGCCCTAGCAGGAGGCAGAGAAGGGGCTCTGAGAGGGGCCTGAGCTAATCCCAGGATATTGAGCAGGATTCCTGGGATGAGGCTTCGCTCCTTTGCTTTCCCAAGTGTGACGATGGGGAGTGCAGTGGTTTGAGAGAAGAGGGAGGTTTTGGGGTCTCTTTTTCTCCTCAGTTCCCATTGTGAGGAGAGTTTTCACAGTTTAGGGGCACAGTGTCTGGGTTCTCTGTCCACTGAAGTGAGTCTTTTTGGGGGGAAACGGCGAGCCAGTGTCGGTCTCTGAGGATTAGACCCACTGGGTTAATCAGGATCAGTTCACAGTGTCTTAGAAGGGGGTCTTAGTCTATGTCCAACAAAGTAGGGGAAGGGACGCCACTGTCCTGGGTAGTTGCTGGTTTTCCTTATCCCTCTGATATCCTAATGACATTTGCTTCCTCCATCTCCTTTTCAGTCCAACTTCTCAACAATATCACCTTTTCACATGATTCTCTGAAAGGCCTGCTTTACCACTCTCAAAAATCAAAAGCAATACTATTTTTGATTGTTCAATACAAAGACTCTAAACTGAGGCGCAACAGTCCTGGTCAAATGATCCTGTTTACTGCGTCTCTGTTTAATGAAAGACACTCTCTCGTGAGTGCTCAGAGGTCCATTTATTGCCAATAAACACTGCAAAACTGCAAAGAAAACTCCATACACTCAAAAGCCGGGGCATAGAGCTGATGACATTATTACTGAACCCAACCTACGGCTCCAATAAAATGCAATTGTGTCGTGCAACTTTATAGAAATGAACCAAGTCGTTTGATCTCAGAAAGAAAGGCTCTTATCAGTCATCTGTCTTTGTTACAGCGATTGTTTTGAAATGTATTCACAAGCATACAGGATGCTATCTTGTTTACAGCCACATCTGCTTTTCATATTTATCCATACCTTTTTATATCTTCTGTACCATGCTTTACCCAAACAAAAGCCTAGGAAATGGGTGGAAATGTTGGAGACAGTTGCTGAACTTTTACAATGAAGGGAGCACTGACGCAAACGGATACCCAGGTGGTGCAACTATTCTCCTCCACTTACAGCCAGCACCCTTCCTTCATGTTCTCCATGTCTCAAAATAAAGCAGGAAAATGCACCTTTTTGTAAAGCACCATTGTTTACGGTTGGACTCGAATCTTAAACTCCCTTAAGTTTTCTCCAGTGTTTTCCTGTGGAACGAACAGCAGAGCCAGTTTTTCGAACATTCCACCCTGCATATATCTACTGTAAGCCTTACCACTATTGCTCTCCTTGTGCTGTTACCAAGCTACGGATGCCAACAACTGCAAATATGCATGAGAGCTGGTGAGCAACTCCAGCACGCGCTCAGACGGAGCAGAGCTGCACAAAGCCCAACAAATAAGTGCTTTCATATCTCCCCTCCCCCTCTTCTGTGGGACAGTCGAGGAGTTGAATGGAAAGCAGGGCTGGAGGTGTGGGGGGTCAGTGGCCAGCATAGCGGGACCAGTGTCCGATTTTTGTCTTGCTCTGGGTGTAGGCTTGTTGAAGGAAATAAGAAGAGGTAGTCATCTTTTAAGGGGTTATGCATCATTTGAAGCAATCAGACGGAGGCATAATTTCTTATTATTATTTTTGAAAGGATGTCACAACAAGAATCCAATATCCTGAACAAATTTTCTTTTCTTTTCTCTATTTTTTGTACAACATTGGTACAATACTAGTTGGAACAAAACCTACCTATAGCTAGGGCTGTGCCATATCATATTGCCCATAATAATACCGGTATAATTTTTTGGTGATACTAAGTGAACTAATCCTAAGGTATGAACTATATTACACAGGTGTGTACAGCAACAGCCATGAATGAGAACTGCTCTACACATCTTGTTCTATCACTGTGTTCTGAACCCTGTGATCTGCATAGGCTCTAGTGACTCAGAAACAGATGTAACCAACTGTAGATATGCTTTATTCACTATAAACCTTATGCTGGTGGAGGAGGTTGTGTTAGCAGCAGTGTCTCTCTCCAACTCGAACTAAGTTTCATCAGCTGCTTGTAATCATGGCTAGAGAGAAAAACTAAGCAAATAAATATCAACAAAAGTACGTACATTTGATTGACATTGTCACTCTTGTACTGCTTTGAATTGGATTGTCAGAGATGGTAAATGGAAAACTGGACTTTGTTTTGTTTGTAATAAATGCACAAATAAACTGTTCAGCTGCTGGACCCAAAAAGTGCTTTGTGTTAATGTTACCCTTCAGTTAGCCTATTGAACCTGTATGACTAAAGAGTTGAGTAAATGAGTTCTGGGGCCATAAATTAAAAGTTTAAGATGCAGGCTGTGGGTCTTGCAAAGTCTAATCAAAAAAGTGATTTCGGTCCATAAGTGCCGTTAGAAATATGCACGCTTACATTCCATTATGAACTCTGTATGACATTTAATGTTTCTCCAGTCCTCAGATTGGGAAAGTCCTCTAGACAGCTGCTGAAACTGAGACTGGTCACTTCCTCAGTCATGTAGTCAAAAACAACTTATACCTTAACTGCTTTTCACTGCTTTATTCCCATATTTGGTGACAGCAAGTGCACAGTTAGGGCTGCATCCACCAGATAAAGAAGAAGAAGAAGGCTGTCCAACCGATGAGCCCATGGCCATGTAACTTTATATTTGATCTGTTATTAAATTACACCGAATTTAATTTATTGAATCATAGCGGTCTTTTACAATCTGGACCTGGGACGTGGATCAGAACCAACACACCTGACTTAAAGGGCCGTTTACACAAAAATAGTTCTCATAAAATGCAAATGTTACACTCAAAATAATGTGCTTCAGTGCTGAAAACACTGTAGTGTGCAGGAAAAAAGAGCCAATAGCAGAGGCCATTTTAAACTTGGTGTTTTCTTACATTTTAGAAATGTTGTTGTTCGTAGTACTCGCTAGCAGCTTTGTCACTGTAAAAAAGACAATAAATGAAATAGTCCCTCGAGGCCTTTGCTCCTTGACATAAACTCGTCATAATAAACACAGATAAATCTTACTTTACTGTGTTATTGCTGCACTACTTGTTGCAGATGTGTATTTGTGCTGCTTATTGTGGCAAATGTGGCAATAGCATATGTTCAGGTGTAATTCCGTAGTGGTACAGCTATCCTTTGGGGCAGGTAACAATATAAGCAGAAATGGCAGGATGCTATTAGTCTTATGCTCTTCTGGCAGGCGCTCTGTCTCAATAGACCCCAGTGCAGTCAGAGAGTGTAACTTATGCTGCATTGAGAAAAGGCTCCCTGAACACACAACATCCATTTTATTCCCTCTGCACAGACCCACTTAGAGATGTTGTCAAACGTACAACTCGGAGGATGGCAAGTTTTAAATGTGGTACTTTTTCATACTTTTTTCATGAGGAACAACTCGACCAAAACTATTAAAGTAAAACATTCATGAATTATGTATTACTGCTTTTAAACAGTAATAAATTGGATTACATTAGTCAGTGCTCCTTGAGAAAACAACTTGTTTCTTACTGTTGTTACCCTACAGTACTAATGATTGCCTCCAGTTTGTACCTTAGTTAAAATGACAATAGATTGTCCTTTTGATATTGTCCACAATCACAGGTTTTCATTAAGGGCAACACAGATTAAAAAGAGTTGTGCAATAGTCCAACAGTGCTCTACATTATACAGAAGGGTACCTAAGATCCCTTGGATTGTGTTTGATGATGGCAGCATTTCTGAAATAGCTGCTCTTTATTCATCACCATATGCTGCATTTATCTGTTAACTGTTGTTTTGTTTGATAGTTTATCCATTCAAACAGAGGAAGTATCAAAGAAGGGGGCTTTGGTGTTGGCTGGTCTTGGTGCACAGCTGTGTACCGCCGCTTTATTAATGGGATTCAGGAGCTCATCTGAGTGTTCTGATAATGGAACAATGGAGGACCTGGCTTTGACAATCCTTCATCTCTGAGATGCTACAATTGATCACCAATTCAGTTGCTAACTGTAGAAAATTGAATTTCTAGCCCTAACATTGTTCGTTAACCACGGTGCCGATGAGATGGCCATCCAGATTAATGATAATGGGAGGCTGGGATGGCTTCTGAGACGGCCTGTGAATTTGATTAGCTCCAGACGGCTGTGGAGACAAAGAGCAGACAGTCAGACTCTTATGTGGAAGCACTTAATGAAAACCCTGCATGGAAGGTAATTGGGAAATGTTTGTCTGGCTGCACGCTTCTCAGCTTACTGTATGCAGTCCTCAGAGCTCGCTCTCTTTAATTTCACTCCCAGTGTTGCTTTTACACACACAAACAAAATCCTTCTTCATTTTCTGTAATAGCATTAGCTTGTTCAGTGGAAGCTTTATGAAAATGGTGTAAGATACAAACAAATGTTTTAAAACCCTGTAGTCTGGTGTCTGTTGGTTTAGCTTTAATCTTAAATGGTCACGTTTAGATTATTAGGTTAAGCTATCAGATATCATACTCTTTAAACCCTGACTGCTTTAGAAGAGGGACACATTTATTTTATTTGTAATAAAGTAGTAAAAGTATACAAATGTTTGTAGAGGTAAACATATTATACTCATTATTACTCCTATTAAGTGCTGTTATTTACATTTTCTTTGCATTTGACCCCAAAATTTGCAAATCAGTTTTGTCTACTGTCTATGCACACAGTCGTGATACTTGTTGCATTGTAATGTATTCATTAGCATTTTCCGCTGCACAAAAGAATAAGTGACTCATGTCCCAGCAACCTCCCTCGACTGCGTCCTGAGTTCTCCTCATGCGTCTCAGTACTGACTTTCTCTGACGGTTACTAAGTCAGACATCACCAATTAAACGCTGGTAGAAATGGCCCATATTCCCTTTCTGTGGCGTCACAATGAGACGGACTCATTAGACTGTTGAATGGAAGCAAAGTGTTTAATATGGTAATTTCCTCCTCAGTGTTCGTCAGGGACAGCTGATCTACACAGTGTTAGGATGTGATCTCAGTAGCACCTAATGTATGCAGCTTGATTTTTTTACATTCTACACATAACAAACATAGCTGTACTTTTGTACTGTACTGAATTTTAATACATTTATACTTACCTCTGTTAAGAGTAATAAATGCTTATTTCTTTTGACCTCATGGATTTTGAAAAAGGAGGAAAGGAACAAACTATTCTCACTAAAACTAGCCACAAACAAAGTACGTGCTTCAAGACTGACAGGACCAATGTACGCTCTGATCTAACTGTGATACACTTGCAGAGTAAGAATGCGTGTTGGCAGTAGCGTATGCTCATTTGCGTCTGCTCATGGAGCAGGACGAGAGGGGAAGGGGGAAGCACCATCTGGCCCCACCCCATTAATGATGAATTGTCTTGATTAATTAGTCTTTTCTAATGACTAGGTGTTATTCATTGTTTATATCAAATGGTTTTGGGGGGAAATTTTTAGCCCAAGATAATGGATAGAAACCTTGAAACTTTTATTGTACGTGCTCTACTTGGGGGGACATCGAGGCTCTCAATTAGTTGGCCAGCGGTGTAAAAGTTTATTATTTGGAGTTTACTAGAAAAAAGTGTAAAGAGTATTGCGTTTTATTGGTATATGGCTGTTTAAAGAGCCAGACAAGCTTTGAGAAAAGACTGCAGTGTATTTGGCTCCACAGAGAGCGCTTGACTCACCAAATCCAACCACCCAACAAGAGACAACCAGGTTTATTTTTCTTCCATTTATAAAGAACCTGTTACATTATAGGGCTCCAAAACAGCCCATGTTTTTCTATTGAACGAGGAGCTGGTCGAACTCCCCGTTGAGCGTCTTGTCAGTGGCCTATTTTAAATCCCCCCTGAAACTAGAGTTAATTAGGAACACCAACACAAGACAAACCCAAGGCAGCCAGGTTTGAAAAAGCACAAATGTGTTTGAATCCACACTCAATTACTTGGCAATTCTTTTTTCAAGTGCCTCCCTCGGACAGTGTGTTTTGTGCTAATTCATTTACATGGCGGCAATAATATTAAAAAGTAAACACAAAAGAAGCTCTTTGTGAGGTTAAACCTGCTTCTAATTAACAAAGAGCGAATTTGAAATGGGAATTAGTGTATGAAAGGAGCCTGTTAATGAAGTGTGTGAATGGAACGAAAGAAGAAAGCACGTGGCCTTCCTGCTTTATGGAGGTTAATGACTGGTACCAGACCAGCAGAGGTTTTACTCTCTGCTCTGGGGCCTGATCATTGGGGGCTTCGTTTTCTTGTTGGATCTCGGTCCAAACATGCCTTTACATCCAGCAACTACTCATTCACAAGATCTGTTTTATTCTTGTTGAGCTCTCCATTTATGAAATATTTAATTTGGTCATAAAGCTTACATTGAAAATATGTCATAGCAATCTTTTTGGCTAAGGCAAATTTTCAGTGTGAATTATAGGGCTCAAATTGTGATTAATCACGTAGTAAACATCATTAAAGCAACACAATGCGACTTCTTCTTCAGGATTTACACCCAATAAGCTCATTCTGCAACTTGTGTGTCCATAACAGTGGGCCTATTATTCATTTTCATATCAAGGTTATGCATTATGGCAAAAACATATTTTAAGTTGATTTAATGTACTGTTGTTTTGTGCATTTTATATTTAACCATCCAGCCCTAATGTATTCATGTTGTTCCTTGGTATAATCTGAAAAAAAGTGCGGAGAAAATAGGAGTTATGGCCAGATTGTGAGCAAACATTTTCTAAAAAAGTATTTAAACAAATGTATGTTGTATATTATTAGATCAATTCTGTATGACTACACCAAATTAGTTTTTACTACTAACATGGTTCAATCTGTGTGCTGTTTGAAGGAACCACTCGTACAGCTGTTTTTGGATGAGCCGCTGCTGGCTTTGCTGCTCTTTATGAGGCCAGCTAGACTCTTGCTACAGTTTCAAATTCTGGCTTCATGCCTGATGCCAGACTTCTATACTTTGACTTCTGGGCCTAGAGGCTTCTGGGGTTTCACTTGCATCTTGGCCCACCTTCTCATCAACCCCTTTGCAAACCAAAATAGACGCCATAATTCATTCCAGCCAATCCAGAAAGAATGTAAATAAAGAACAAAAGTTGCCTGTTCTTCACATATCGCAGGGCCTCTTCGGGAATTGAGCTCGCTTAAAACTGATCCTGCTGCAAGCTCGACCTCGGACATTTCTCTCAACTCTACTTTCCAAAGCAACAGTACAGGGCAGTGCGCCATAGGCCTTATCTCGCATTGGCAGACAGTGGGTCTCCCGTAGTCTGGATCTCTGTCTGGACCTGACTGTTCCCGCTCATCTGCATAGCCATCTTTTACTTCAATTCAATTTAAAATAATCAGCTTTAATTTCTCTTTTTGCCCTTCCACCATGTCATGTACCTTCTGTTCTGTCAGTCGAAGCAAATGTCAATTAAAAAGACATCAAATAATAAACCCAGTGAACAAGTAATGTTAATTAATATCAGAGGTTTATGATGTGTGGTACAGGTCCCGGTATGGCTCTTAGCACTTGATAATCATTCAGCCATACAGCTTCAGAGCCATTTTGGACACTGAGACTAATGAAGTTTGTCAGTGGAAATGAATCCAGACTGTGAAATGGCCTCATCAGGTAAATGATCTTAACTAAAACAGAGCATCAGCACCATCATTGGGAAAACACCTCAGTTAATGTCCCTACAGGCCATCTCTGTGTTGTTTTACGAAAAAGCCACAATAGTTTAATGATTGTTGGACTCAGACTAAATGGTACTTTATTTTGGGGGCTGTGCATTGTCTTTGTTCAGAGCTGCACTGTCCATAGCTTGTCACAGAAGCTAAATCCAACTAGAAGCATGTGCCTCTGTGTTCGGCTTCCTCTGTTGTAACCTGTTCTTTTAATGTTGGAGGTAACACTTTAGAATAACTCACACTATTAAGCATTAGTTGAGTTTTTGTAACAACTTAATTAACCCTTAATTCATCATTTACAAAGTATTAATCCAACATTAATGCACTATTACATTGTAATGATTAATAACAAATCTGTGTATATTTATACATATAAATTATATTAGTGTGTCAATAGTTTATTAATGAATTAATTGTTAATTAAACACTTATTCATGCTCATCTTTGTGTGAGTTAATATAGTGTTACCAAGCTTTACTATCGTGCCCTGTTGTTCTATCTGTACCTTTATTCTTTTCATTATTCACACTGACTATTCCCTGAAAGGTTAATTTAATTCTGCCACTCCTCATTTAATTAGCATTTAACCTTTTGTTTGGTTAAGAATTATTGCTTCAGTGTTTGAGTGAAAATAAATATCCCTCCAAGAGCTTCAATTGAATAGAAATGTAAAAATGTATCATAATGTAATCCTTTCAAATTCACTGATAACCCACACACAACTCACTCACACACTCACACACTCACACTGTGGTGGTGGTGGTGGTGGTGGTTGTAGCTCTCACTAAACACATCCATGTTCCACCTTGCAGTTAAACCATTAAACATTCATAAACACATCTCATATGGACATTTGCCCGTGCTGCATGTGCCAATAGACAAATGTTTTAAAATCTATCTTCGTATTCTTATTTTACTAGAGCATCAACCTAATGTTTTTTGTCATCAGTCTTTTTGGAAAAAAAAAGAGAGGTTCTATTCTTATAAAAGCACATTTTCTGATGTAATGGTTATAGCAGATGGGCCATGTATGCTTTTATGTTGGAAAGAGAGGCAGATGCGTTTGTGGCCTGGGGGTGGGTTGGAGAGATGCTACACAGTTCATTTGAGTTTGCACTGTGCTGTGTTAGAGTAACCACAATAACAGACTGTGGCTATTATTCTTCTTGTTGGGGTAAAATCATAATTGTGTGGTAAGATTGAAGTAACTAATCCAACACCCTTCAGCTTGTCAGCTTAGTCTCTGTTTCTCCATCTTTCAGTATATATCAAAACTTCAGACTGAGACATTTGCCACAGGGACATATTATTCTCCACTGTTTGCTGTTATTGATAAAATGGTTCTCATATTGAGTCTGGAATGCAATTTTTCTTACTGGGCATGGTCACACTGTTAACCTTCAATGTTCAGACCCAGGCTGGACATGATTAAGTATGGACCAGCTTGGCCACATTGAGGTTCACTAGGACTTGTGCAGTCACCCATTTTGGCAGACTTCAGGGCATGAAACAATAGCTGCCACATTAAAGGTCTCTATTAATCATTCTCAAAGAGATTTGCATTTCTCAAGGATTTCTTTAAATGCTGTAAACGTTTGACCACCTTTATATTCGAATCACACTCAATGTGAAATGTGAGCTTAAATGGTCATTGGAATGACAAATTTCCTAAAGCAAAGAAACCAATGGTGATAATATATCTTCTACGCTCTGTCAAATTTGCATTAAAGCTGCTCAAATTAACCACACCTTGGGACAAGACCAGGAGTCTGGGAAATGAGCCGGCAATTTAGGACAATCACCAACTGGTATATTTCAGGTCTGTAATCTAAGAAAAGCAAACATACAAATCATTCACAGGTTAGAAAGTATGGTGCGTGTTGAAAATTCATAACAGGACATGTCAACCGAGGCCACGTGTTCAGTTCTGACTGTGGTGTGGCCAGTGGCGACAGACGGTGGCTTTGTGTGCTCTGGGAGTTGGCGGGTGACCCCATAGAGAGCACCTGTCCCGAGTGGACCTGCTGCTCACTGTGTCCTGCCTTTGGGTGGCTCTGGCATTAACCCCACTGTCATGTCCCCCTCTTCCCATCAACCCCTCGCCCCGGCCCTAGGACATACATAACCTGTCTGTCATCCTGGGATTAATTAAAATGCTGCACAGCAAACGCCGTAGATCCCTTTGTGGCTCAGGAACAAACACACGTGATAGTGTCCCCACATGCGTCCAGAGTCCCGTTTGACACAGTGCCAGGTTGTTGTGTTTAGTCATCTTTAGGGATCTCTTACCAAATAATCACCTCCTGTGATGGATGGGCACATCTTACTTTGGCATACATATTTATGTGTTGTCCTCTAATAAATTAGCCATATTAATAATGGGAGCCGTTACTTATGCCTGACTAAGTGGATTTGCCCAAAAGTACGGCCATCTGGCTCACACAGATGATTTGCATTTGCATAGTTTTTTCTTGCAGTGACATCGATGTTGTCAGATCTTCCAAACTGTCCCCTCACATTGTTGTTTTAATTCATGCCTCTCTCACAAGGGATGCTATTCATTTGAAGTGATTCAAATAAATAGTGGAGCAAAGGGCGGTTACTTATTTATCCCACACCCCAGAGATGACTTGGCATTAGGACAATAGGGGTGAGGGATACTAAATGAATTCTGTTGTCCTGTGGGCTATCACTGGCTATCAGCATAATTTGATTAGTGACCTAGTAACTATGCATGTGTGGGAAGTCTTCATTCAATTCTATTGGGGCTCACGGGGCAAGAGTCCATGTTACGGGGCTCGCCCCCCTTCAAGGCCGACCCGGGCGTCGTGTCAGGCATACATATCCAGCCAGGGGAATGAGTGATTAATGACCGCGACTCGTGGTGCCATTGACAACTTCTGGTGACTTTACACAAAAGCCATCACCCTTGTCACATTAGCACCAGGCTGGGAACATTTGGCTGCATGCTTCTGGCCTGCAAAATATGTCATAGCCAGATGTATTCCTGCCTGAAGCTCAGCAAAATCCTAAAAACAAACATTTAGTCATTTTTTCTTTGTTTTCATCGTTGCTTGGCCCCAGAATCATGTAAGATCTCTACACAGCATGCATTTCTGACATCTGATTTCATTAGCAAACCACCTCCATCAATGTCTCCTTCATCAGTTGTGGTTGTGGCTAATAATAATCCTGCATAATTAGAAAATGAAGAATGGGCCTGCCAGCTTTCCCAGCAGTGTTTTCCGAAAGTGGAAATTTCCCTCTCCTGCTAAAGTTTTTGTTTAAATGAATTGTCTGCATATTAAAGGAGATGAATAATTAGGAGCCTTTGTGCTTGTGGTGATATTAAATTTTCAACTGGCTCCTGTGAAGCTTCAATTTGTGAGATGCCTACAATTCTAATCTTCATTTACCAAGTGTGACTGTTATTGTACTTATCAACTTATAAGGCTGCATACATGTAGATGCTGCATTTGTCAATTGTCAGATCCTTCAACAGAAAGGCTGAAGTGTGAAATAATAAACCTCTGTGCTGTCTTCCTCATCCACAGTATCCTATTTTCACCATATCTCTCACCTTTAAGAAGTCTTGTTAATGACATCTGTGGCTGGGGTGCAACCTTTAACACTCCCAACCAGTTCCTGCGTGTCTGTCTGCTTTCACGCTCAGATCTGTTCAGAGGATTATACCTTAACATAAGACAATACCAAAATGCATTGAGCAAATTTGTCCCATTTTTGTAAATTTTTTGTCTTATTTTGACCAATTTTAAATCCAGTAAGCAATAGTAGATAGGTATAGCTGCCATTTTAATGTGTCTGCCTTGATTAGCTTCTAGCAGGTCATAATAACACTGATGAATATTAGATTGTTGGGCATAACAGCAATAGTATCATGAGCCCAGTTTTCATCTCGGACTGGCCTAAAAAGTGACCTAAAAATGAAAGTATGTTGAATCTGCTGCCACATAAGTGTTGATAAACTACAATGTTCTTTGATGTACGACTTGCCCCAGTGCCTCATGGTCAAACAAGGATTAGTATTCCAAGAAACGAGCGGAAAGTTAGATATGGTTGTGTTGCCAGATGTTGGTTTAAGCTGCGTGAGTGTAATAGTGTCTATCGAGACACACAGTTAACTCCAGCAGATTTTAAACAGTGGCAGACTTAGGATTACAGTGGCTTAGATCCTTTGACCCTCCCAGCACTCACACACACAACCACAGGCAGCCTAGTGTTTCTTCAGTGAAATTTGTGGTCTGAAAATAAAAGAATCTCTTCTCATCCTTCATGTAACCCCTCCTGCCCTTTCCTATCTTTTGGATCCTTAAATTCATCCAAATGAAAAATGATTCTCTTGTTCTTGTTATTTTGTGCAACAGACGGCTCCATTTGGCTCCCCCCTCAATGGGGAGGAAATGAGTTGTAGGAGCAGTTTCCTCTCACACAGCGGTCTCAGTAATCGTGAGGCTGCGTGTCACCAGCACACCATAGTGACAGCAGCTTTTAATTAATCCCACCACCCTGCCCTGCCCATTGGTGGCTTCTCCCCCAAACTTTTCCCTTTCTAACTTTCTGTGAGTTTGACTGTTTGTGTTCAGATAGTGCTGTGGGAGGCAGTCTCTCAACCCACTGCAGTGCTCTGTCACTACAGGATGACACTGCTGTCACTTTCCCACATTTCTGAAAGCGGGAGATAGGCCGCTAACTGCGTTCACGTGTTTGAACCCTCCGATGTCGGCTTCTCCTATTCTGTCTCAAAGAGTTTGAGTAACTGTGACTAGAACTGTGTGAGTCCACATGAAATGTTAATAATCTTTTGTGGTGGTAGCACTCCACAGGGTCAGGGATGTTACCCCTTTGCAGCACTGCAATGATCCAATGTCAAGATGCTTGAGGGAAGCAAAATAATTAGGCGCTGAAATGTCTGTGTTCTCCTTCTGCTCCGATGATGAATGGTGACATGCTGTATTTACAATCCTAAAAGGTGCTGACACTACTGCATTCTGCACTACTTGGACAAGTCCCAAAACATTGCTTCCCTGAGCAAACGCTTTGCCTGACTGAGGGGCAGAGAGGCTCTTGTCTGAGTGAATGAGGTGCATGATGGACTAGAGGGGTGGACTAGAGGGGTGGACTGAGCTCTTGCCTGAAGGTCATACTGTTAAAGGGTCACCTATAAGGTAAACAAAATACAGCATGTAATTGGGTTTCTTGTTCTAAATTGCCTTGTGAATTATAATCTATATATAATGTTTCCTGTCGTGAAAAAATTAACAGTTTATGTCAGGTCTTCTCCTTGTAGGACAAAAATAAATCAGCCAGCTGCACACAAACACTGCAGAAACAGACCATGGCTCACTGTTCAGTATTACTTGGCTGTAGCAAGCATTAGGTTAGCAAAGTGGGCTAAACTTGCATGCGATTAGGCTGTCAACATCTGAAAATAATGAGCTGCAGACAGCCACATTGGCATGCAAATACTGTACTGACATTTAAAGCTGGCTTAACATAAATGAGAAAAGAAAACGGATTGAAGGAGAGCTTTGGTCTTCACTGCAGAGCTGCGATGCTACCAGGGGTAATGCACAAGTTGGACTTCTCTGAACACTATTGCTTTGCATCAGACTTTATGGACAAATGGGGCAGAGGGTCGATTAAGTTCTAAGGGGGACGTGGTGCTGATCTCATAAAGGGCATCAGGAGATGTATGGCCTCTTACAAGATCATTTAAACCACTTAATGGAGGACTGGAATTAATGGCTGCCAGAGCAGAGTCAATTATATGGATATTTTCATAACATATTGTGTATAATTCATAGTGTAATGGCACTGACACCAATCAGCCCCTCTGCTTTTGTTTTGGTTATGGCCTGTGGGGTTATTGACTGCACTGTGAGGTGTAGAATAAGTCTCTGTCTTCATACAGCGATAGAGATGCATTGTCATTGCCTGCCATTGTGGGGTGGTATAGCCTTGACGGTAGCGGCTTGTGTTAATTTGTATTAATGTCAGATAATTTAGTGTTGCCGTGGATGTACGTGCACACTCTGTTCTCTCAGGCAAAAAATTGGATTCATTAAGAAGACTGAGGAGCTGGTTAGATTTTTTGGCCCCACTGTTTCAGGTCACTGAGTAATGTGACGAGATGGAGAGGGTCCCGGTCGGGAGGATGGGGGTAGGCTGGCCACAGATTGAGGAGAGAGGACAACACCCCCGTACAGAAACACATCCCTCACAATGACACGCTTCTAGCCACAGCCAAAACACACTGTGCTTGTGACTGGGAGCGACAAAGACACATGACAGTCTTGGGACGACTGAGGGAGAGAGGCAATGGCTTAAGGACATTTTGTTACTGCTTATCAGTCAGCAGCTTTGTCTTATTGTGTCTCATTTGATGCGTGAACAATGTGCATTTGTTTACATGCCCTAATAATCATAAACTATTCTACACATTTGAGGACAAAGCACACTTTTACATGCTGACATACACACGGCATATCATCCACAAATTCTGACAAAGACAGGCTTTTAATGAATGTAATTATTGTCCTTGTGTCTCATGTCAGTCATTAAACACACTGGCAAAAGTGCGATCTTAGTGGGAGGCCTAACTTGTGACCGCAGCACTGTTCGGCATTTATAGCCCAGTAAATCATGACGCTGTTTGATGTGCAAGCTGTGTGCTACACATGAGGAAACAACAAGCCACCCGCTTATTTGAAAGAGATCACTTTTACTGCTGCACTCGTTCACTGATGAAGCACTTTTTTAAACAAAAGTAGGACATTTTTTGTCTTTTGTGCAGTTAAACAAAGCTATCAGTAAGACTGCCTTTTTGAGACTGTGCATTGTGACCGACAAGTTATGTGTGATGGGAACATTTAACATTTCTGTGAACAACATAAACAGCAGCAATGACCTTTTGATGAAATTCTCCTAAAGGCAGTGTTTGCTTATCCAGTATATATGGGACATTTGAGATGCATTTGTGTAGTCAGCATTAAGTCAGGGTCATTTTAAAATGTATTTGGGTAGGGTAAAAGTTAAATCCTCTTTCGGATGCATTTCTTTTTGACATGTGTTTGTGCACTTTTTAGCATTCATCCTGAAAGGACATTGTTAAAGCATTTTCTCATAATGTCTATAACCACCATTTCTACCCTACCTTCAAGTGAAAAGAGTTGAAATGTTTAGTAGCAGACCCACTCGGGTAGCTTGCTTTGCTGACTCTAATATGCATCATTTTTCACCTTTTGAGATCATCGCACTGAATCTGACCCGACCCCTCCGACCTCAAATCACTCATACAGTCTCTGCCCTTTTTTGATCCTGCTAATGGTGCTGACAGAAAACAACCATGCCCAACTGCTGCCAATGGTAAGGTCATCCAGGGGTGGTTTGATATGAGCGTCTATAGGAATGCAAATGTGACCGGCGGCCTGACCACAGCAGTACAATAGGAATAACAGCAGCCCGGGACAGACAGTGCAGCTGCCCCCATTTGTCTAATCTACGGGTTACATAAAAGGGGAATATAATTAGTCTCTGTTTGTCACACCGGAGACAAATGCATGTGGCATCTTGTGTCGTGGTAAGGCTTGTCTGACCTCAGTGAAAACATTAGTGCAATCAAGGAACGGTTGAAAAGGACACATAGGTTAAGGGTCATAAGGGACTACAGAGGTCATAGCAGGTCAGCGACAGTCTGGTTCATCAATTTTATCTCATACCTGGATCAGGCAAAAGGACTAAAGCCGCTCTGTTTAATGTTTTAGAGAAAGTCAAAACAATAGTGCTTAGTTCTTTTAATCATTTAGCTGAAAGGTCATTTATCAGAGAGTGAATGGCTTTTTCATTCTCACTTTGAACAGAGCAACATTTTTCACATACCTCAAATCCATTTTAAATCACAGTATTACTGTAGTGTTTTGATAATTTTTATAAACATGTAAAAAATGTGCTCAATCTTTAAAAGTCTGTTATTTAGTCATTATTATTTTATAATTATTTAATATACTATCCTTTTGTCATTAACTGACTTATCCTTAGTCACTTTTGTTTATTTATTTACCTTATTGTTGTTATACATTTTTATACTATATATTTCAGTCTAATGATTAGAAGAAGTAGAGCACAACAGAAGGATTTACAGCATTCATATGGAAACCATTACTGTTGCTTGTGCTAAAAGTAGACTGTCCATTGACTTTTTAGTGGACGGGGTGGGGTTAGTGTATACTTAAGGTTTGGATCACATGTGCAGCTTTTAGCATCTCCTCTTGCTATAATTAAAGCTTTGGCTGTTGAGGGGCTTGTGGATTGTGAACAAGGCTGTGTGACATTTTTGTGAAAGACTGAATGTGTGTTTGTGTAGGGTTTAGTCAGTCCCATTCAAAATGTTTTACTTTGTGTTTTTTTACATTTGATAAACTGTGCAATGGCCTATTTGACTTTTTTGCACTAATTTTACGGTCCTTTGCATGAGTGAGCTGCTACTGTGTCATTAGCGTGCTGCCTGGAGCTGGCAGCAGAGTATAGTCTGTCCTCTGCCGGGACAGGCATCCCCAGCAGGGTCTGCCTGTGCCACCCTCCATATGGTGGGCCGTCATTAGTTTTCTTTTCACTCTGTTGCCTGGTAGGTTCATCAAACCCTAGAGTCCAATCTCTCTGAAGCCTTAATTCTCCTCTGCTGTGATATTACTCTCTCGGCCGATTGGATAAGTCACACGTGGCTTCACGACATGAAAGAACAACAGCAGCCTTGAGCAGATGCTGCACTACAGGCCATGTATTCTGGGCAAAAGTAAGTTTCAGAACTACTGCTAAAGATGCTTCTAGTGATGAAAAGAGTGGTTTAACGCTTCAATTTAATATTCATCAGTTTGTAGTATTAGTATGATTTTCTTTCATATTTAGCATTTTGTATTTTAACAGTACTTTGACATTTGGAATTAATAAAATACTTTATAAATCCAAATGATAGTTTAATAAAGCAGATGGATTTTTGTACACTTTTATTCTGTAATATGACCAATATTTTCATATTCAAGTGTGTATGAAAAAGTCACTGTTTTTATTAAAAAGCTAAATACAATAAGCATTGGATCAAGGCACATACAAGACTGGCCAAAGGGCATACAATGCACTTTGGTTTTCAGTTGTAAAGAACAGTTAACTTCAAATTGTGGCAACATAATGTGTTCATTTGGAAAACAATACAAAATAATACTCATAACAAGAAGTTGCTGACACTGTGGTAATTCTAATAAAAGCCAACGTGTCTGCCTTTTGGCCTGCTGACTAGAATGACGTATGGTACATGGTACTAAAGAATGCCGCCATTGTCAGTGGGCCATTGTTGGCTTAAATATATTGTGTGGGGGTTCTCTGTGTCAGCCTGCCAAGTCTTCTTGTTTCAAGGAGCAAAAAGCCCCTTAAGGTTGGTGTGCTTATATGTCCTGTGCTATGGCCTGCAATTCTACCAGAAACACAGGAGCCCACTGGGGTTGTTCTGCTGCATTTCTTTTTCTTGCAAACAGAAAATTCACACACTGAACAAAGCAGAGAAATAAAGCATGGCACCTCATCTTTAGTCATTTGTACCACATCCCAGGTGAATATCAGAAACCCAGAAGTACACAGAGACGGCTACTGGCTGATCACTCTAAGAGGGCGGCATGCCTATGTGAATTCAATCAGCTGTGCCTTAGTTTAGGTAATTTTTTGCCTTTTTGTTTTTCAAACAGCCAAAAAACTTAAAAGAATGACCTGTGCTTATACTACAAGGTTTTCTAGAGTCTGATTGTTCACCACAGCAATGAAAACCCACTTTCACAGTTGACAAGTCATCATATCTCAGTAGAACACAGAGTTTCTTTTAGTTGGTTGATAACCTTAAGCAAAGTAAGTACAGTACAAATTACTACAAATTCCTAAAATATAGAATTGCAGTTAGTTACAACACCCACTGGTTCAGTGATGGCCTGAAACAGGAGCCTTTTCATTCTTCATAAATTGTCCTTAAATATAAATTATATGGCAAATGTACATAACATTTCTTCCCTAGTTTTATATATCCAGTGTTGTGTAAAAGTCTCTTCACTCATGAACCATGTCCATATTTAAATATCATGAGTGGGAATGATCTGAATCTGGTATTCCACTGTCTCTGTAGCTCCTGTTAATACTGTTCTCACTGTGTGGACTTTTGTATAAACTCAGGCCGTTTGGTGGAAAAATTGTGTGTATCATAAACTCCTCCTTGGTCACAGGAAGGTGATTAATAGGAATCATTTGAAAAGAAGTCTCTCGTATTTCTAGGATGGAGTTGTCTTTTTTAGTGCCGGCCTCAGCGTAGTCATCCTTTCGCCGACGGCCTTTGTTATAGGTACAGTTCCTTGAAAAAAGTGAACCATTCCTATGGACGTACCAGCACACCAAAGCCAACATTATTATTGCCAAAAGAGCCACGGCTCCCCCAATGATGGCAGCCAAAGGCAGACTGGAATTTTTGTAAGGCTCCTTCTCCTGCTCTCTGTTTAACGTGGTCGTGGGGTTGTATGATTTGTGAAATCCAGTCTCTGTCTCTATGCAAACAGGGGTCTCATCTGACAGGTAAATGTTACTGGTCTCCATGGGAACCATGCATATCCTATAGGAAGACTCTGGCTCCAACCCAGTGAGCAGGTATTCGGTCCTCTCGCCCTGCACAATGGTCTCTGTGATGGAGCCAAAAGGCGGGCTGTGTCCCAGCTTGAGCCAGCTGAGCCGGAGTGCGGTCACGGGCTGCGACAGCCTCCATGATATGTGTATGGTATCAGCAGTACTTGACTTCACACTGATGGTGATAATCTTTCTGCCTGTGGTCGTGGTGCTGTGGTAATTCTTCCCGAAATCTTTTCTTTCAGGCCTCCTTGTCACAAAAGATGGCCGCTGGGTCTGTGAGGGCCGCACAGTGTTTGAGACTGTGCTTGTTTCATATGTTGAGATGAGTTCTGACTCAGAGCAGTCAAACATGTCTGTTGTAAGGTCTTTAATTGCCATGCCTTTAACTTTATCTGGTCCCTGGCACATGAAGCCACGCACATTTACCTTGGATGGTAGAGTTCGCAGCCAATCACGCACCCATTTCATTTTGCAAGTGCACTGCCAGGGGTTGTTTCGCAGCAGAAGCTGTGTCAGATTGTCCAGATCTTCAAAAACGCCTTGTGGGAGGCTGCTCAGGTTGTTACCAGACAGGTCAAGGCGATACAGCTGCCTTAAGAAGGCAAAAGCTCCAGGCGGGACTCGATTAATGTGATTATCTTGTAGTTGCAGCTTCTCCAAACTGGTGCCTGGCAAGTTGGCTGGCGGCGCTGTCAGAGAGTTTCTCACGATGGAGAGCTCTGTCAGGTTGATCAGGTTGATTAAAGCCATCTCCCCAATCCCACGGTTGTTGAGCAGGTTACCATCCAGCACTAGCCGCTTCAGGTTGATGAGATCTTGCAACGACTGCTCTGAAATGGAGGAAATACGGTTGTCATCAAAGCGCAGCTCCTCGATGCTCATAGGTAGGCCTGAAGGAATGGTACTCAGGTGGTTTCTGGAGAGAAACAACAGTCTAAGATGGTTGCTGTCCCTAAAGGCCCCCTCCTCAATGCTGACGGCTGATACAGAGTTGTCATCCAAGTGCAGTTCCTCAATATAGGGGATTTGGGCTAAGGAGGCATGGGTAATCATGCGAATATTGTTCTCCTGAAGGTGGAGCTCTTTGACCCCCAGCGGTAGGTTAGTGGGGAATTCGTCCAGATTGTTGCAATAAAGGTAGATCTTTTCCACATTTGACAGCCTGCGGAGATCACTGGGAATGCCTGAACTCTTAATTCGATTGTTTTGCAGAAAAAGCACTGTAGCATCCTGGGGTATGCCAGTGGGGATGGAAGTCAGGCCACGGTCATTACAGTAGATGAAGGTCCCATCACAGCGGCAGACAGAAGGACACGAGGCGGAGGTCACCAGGGGGTTAGCGAGGCCCAGCAGCAGCCCAACTCTGATGAGGAACAGGATAAAGGCCTTGCATTGATACACCATCTTGAAGCTTTGTTGCCTGGCAGTCTAATCACTTAGGAGCCCCTGGGGAGAAGACACAAGGGTTACATTTAATGCACAGAGCAGAATTCCTGTTCTCATAATTGCAGCGTATTTGAAAAGCTGCCTGTAGCACTTATTATAGATTAAATAACAGCCAAAAGAATAAAGTCTATTAAACTCAGTTAAAAAGACTTAATCATTAGGATGTCCAGACAGTGAAAACTGAATATTGACAAACTGCTTCAGAATTGGCTGATGGTCCCCCATTTCACACTTTAGGCTTAAAAGTTTATAATTAATGCACAAGCAAAGAAAAGAAAGAGTTGTTTAAATTAGAGATGATGTGTTTGAATAGGTCTTTGTGCATTGCAGCTTTTAAGGCTTGACTTGTGAAATGTAATAACCTTCTCTGGTTTTACACGATTCTGGATCTCAAGGCTGCCTTTCATTGCTACAGACCACAAGTCTCTGAACAAAGTCAAGCATTGTTTCAAAAGTGCGGCGGTGGAACAGTCCTGTTAGATCATTACCTGTCTTTCACCATTAACATTGCAGAATATTGTCAGAAAACATATGGTTCATTTAGATCTGTGAGATATTTTACCCTCCATATTGTTTTTGTTAAAACATAAATATATACGTACATATACAAACATAAATAAAAAGTAAAACATAACACTGTAATTTTATCTCAGATAAATAATAAAGTAATTTAAATTGATATGATTTGACATATAATCAGTGTGTAGTTCCTTTATTAATTTTTGTTAGTTTGATCTTTTAATTAATGCAGTCCTGCCATAGCCTTCTTCCTGCATATAGCATTTAATGTCAGGTTAGTACAAAAGAAAGCTAGTATTTATCATACCTGCTTTATGCAGCGTGGTAAATCCTTTCCAGGCAACAACACCCCAATCAAAGGCTCCTCTCGATTTGGCCTTAGCCTTTGCGTAGGAAAAGTTTGTCAGGGGTTTTTACTGATATCCTGACCTGCTCAGTGTTTGCTGAGCTGATCCTTGTTTGGATGATGACCTCCTTTTTGTTGTCAGAGGCTCATGCTTTCAATGGCTTTACCATGGCAGATAAGCCTGAAGAAAAAGCATCCGCTCTCACTGACAAAGCATGCACCCTCAGGTATATTAAAAATCCAGATGGGTGTTGAAATAACCAGGTTTAACAGCCATAACTGCAAATGAGATTTTGGAGGTGTTGGAAAGTGATCCGTGTGTAGACCAGAGTGTGTTTCAGCACAGGCTCCTCTTTGTAATCAGGCCCGGTAGGCATGATGAGGTAACACAAATCTGCTCTGAGCCATGCCAATCCTCGGTGCTACAGGCTCAATCCAGGCCTGATCGCTTGTGTACTCCACGTCTTCAGGTATCCCAGAATCCTCTCCTCTTTCTGGTCGAGCCCGTACACACATTAATCCAGGGCTGTGGTCCCTTTTCCCTCAAAGAGATAAGCAAGGTTCTCCTTACGAGGCAATGTGCTTATCGCTCAAAACCCCGACTGCCCTCATAGATCTGCAGTAGGGCTCATCTTGCACCTCCTCACACCTGCCAAAAACACAGACACAAATATATTTTAAATGTATTTTCGAGTTTTTCAAAATCCCAGTTTGCTGATACGTCTTTTGAAAATGCTGCAAATGTAAAACTATAATGGTAAAAGATTACATTTAGGCTAAGTGTTATTATTGCTCACAAAAACGTCTCTGTGAGAGATATAACCTTTCTACTAGATTATTATTGTTAAATTGACCTTTACGGGCCTATTATTTCAAACACTTTTATTTCTACATGACATGGAGAATGTATCTATGTATACACAAGACAACACAATGGATGAGGGTGGAGGCCCTTCTTGGCCCAACTATTTTTTGCAATTAAAACTACTTTGTCCTAGTTTCAAAGCATTGCGCCTGGATACTTATGATGTATTGAAAACACTAACTAAATTACTAACAATTGCTTATTTAAATTTTTCATACATGATGCTTTTTGCTCTCGGCTCCAACCCTTAGCCCCCACCCCATTCTTTGAAGACTGTTTTTCTTGGTCAAAAATAGAATTTCCTTAGCAAAAGAAAATATTATGTTTCCTTCTACAACACAATAGAGTTGTGACCTTATATGTAACCATCCATGCGACCTGCCGGCAGACTGTGTGGTGTAAAACATGTGAAGGTAAATTGGGAACAAGGAGCCCAGCCATTTAACAGCTGTAGCCCATGACAAGGAGAAGATTAGGGAATTGAGAGGCTTGTAATTGAGTTACAACTTGTGAGATGCAGTATAATAGTAACGCCCCCCTTCTCTCTGTTCCATCTAAACACAGCCCTCAGTCCTATATTATATTAGGAGTAGATTAGACACAGGAAAAAGCACCAGCTGTGACCTCTGCTAACTTCTGCAGTCTGAGGAGAAGAACGTGGAATTAGTAATGGGACATGTATAAAATGGCAGCAAGATGGAGGAATATGCACTGCTTGCTGGAACTTTTAATGCAGCACTTAGTCAAGCTATTTCAATTTTAAATAGCCCTTTTCACCTCATTTTGCAAAGTTCTCCTATCTCTGGATATTTAAGTATATTCTTAATTTGAATTTTCAATTTTTAGCATTTCACAAAATAGAGTGTGTGTCTGTGGATTACTGTGGATATGGTCCTATCAAAGGAACCAGACCTGTCTGCACTCAGAATCAAACAGTTGTGAGGCTATATTAAAGACCTTTTCTGCTGAGAGCTTGTTTGCTTCAAACTATGAGCAAGAAATTATAAGGACCAGTAAGTTGTGGCTATGTTGTTTCTTTTTCTCGCTCATCAGATTACACGAGTGTGGCCCCTCTTCATTGTTTGCTGCAAGCCAAGCAGTGAATGCTGTAACCAGGCAGAGGCATGTAAAAGCTAAAAAAGCTAATCTAGGCCCTATTTTTTTTCAGTTGAAAATATTACCAAATCTCTATGTAACCATTTTCAGCCAAGGATACCTTCCTGTGTCCCTCTAAAGGGCTCTTTCTTTCAGGAGGTTTCCTTGCAGTCCGATCGGTTTCTGCTTCATTTACTTTTTACCAGCCAAGTTAAATCGAGCATCCTGCCAAATGGTGTGTGTACAACTAGTTACCGTTGAGTTAAAAAGCTCACACAAAGCTGAACACTGATAGCTATTGTGAGCTGAACATGCATAAATGAACATTAGTCCGCAATAACAGAGCCCAGGACTTAGTGCCTTCTGGCCATACACTGAACAAGAAAGGCTTCAGAATAAACTCAAATAGAAACAATTTCATGCCTGTCAAAACTACTACTGCAGATTATAATGACTTTTAGTCCTGTAAAATACAGAAGAATATTACATGGGGTACATTTAAGGGGAAGGAGCTGTAGAAGTAGTAATGACTGACTTCTGCATTATTCATAAGCCCTGAAATTAATTTTTGAACCACAGCAGTTTCCCACTGGGAAATCAATGTTGTTTGTATCTCTTGTTGATTATTCACTCTAATTCATAATGTAGCTTTAAAATGATTATTCATTACACACAATTTAGTATGTTAGGTTTGACATTTACTTGACATTTTCTCAGGTTTGTTTTAAAATGTTTTGCATGTGAAAGATAGGGAAAACTAAAATAAGATAATTAAATGTTAACTAACTTTAAAAGAGTTAAAACTATTGTAGCAGTGCTGAAAGTTCATTCCTATTACTGGGCCACTGTAAATGTTTTGTCTGTCTCGT
This sequence comes from Rhyacichthys aspro, assembly GCA_036850595.1. Classification (NCBI taxonomy): domain Eukaryota; kingdom Metazoa; phylum Chordata; class Actinopteri; order Gobiiformes; family Rhyacichthyidae; genus Rhyacichthys; species Rhyacichthys aspro. The sequence goes on along the minus strand of CM072162.1, from coordinate 16,416,338 downwards.
GTTGGACTTTACCTGCTGCTAATTAACATACGTACAGTGTTAGTTAGTTGTATGTCAAAAGACCAGACAGTGGCCTGCTGTGATGCCAAGACACAAAAGGACATTCATCTGAATCCACAGGGACACAAGAACACTCTCCAGCTCCAGAGAAAACAGGCAAAAATCTGCTGATAGCTTCCCAAATTTGGAATGTGACCTCCTGGTGCTGTCTTTAGATGGGCTGAACAGATGATACTTTTTGCAGGCCCATTAAGAGCGGAGCGTGCAGAGGCCTGAGACAGACGGGGGTTTCTTTTGTAAGCGCCTGAAAGGAGAGATCTCTAGCAGCTGCGATGGTTTTTCCCCACTTGGGGGTGGTAGGCGCTGCAATATGAAATGTTGGTGTCTGCAAGTGACAAGCAGCACCAAAACACTGGATTCTCATGTTAAGAGTACAGGCTAGATCTCATCTTCCAGGGATTAGTTAACCACCCTTTGGCACTGTTTTCCTGAGTCATGTAGCTTTGACTTGCACTGTTCATGCACCGCAGTCATCTTCAACAATTTATCATTTATTTATTTTTACCTTTTGAAATAATAGACTATGTAGCTGTTAAATTCACGATGACAATAATGTTTCTGTTCTCGCTTATGGGCATCTGGGATATTTGTGCGGAAAGATCAATTTTTAATGCACTGCTAAAAACAACTTTGTCTGTAGTGATCAGGGAAGGTGAAAACCACTGATTGACGACTTTACCCCGAGGCAACTATCAGTGGAGACAATTGGATGTGTTTTCATGTCTGGCATGCTTAAGGAGCACTGACACTACCTTGCATTACTATTGAAATCAGTCTCTTTCACTGAATGCGTCTGAAGCCAATACGCGTTATTGTGTCACTGAGATATAAGGGTTTGTTAAATAGGATTAAAACGACCCTTGCCCTGCTCTTGACAATAAGATAAACAAGCAAAGTGGCATCGAAGTTATTGCTTTATTGCGTTAATTTAATGGGTTCAGTTGGAGACTTTTGTGCCCCAGGAAAACTCGACTCATCAGCCCCGTGCTGACATTAAAGCGAGAAAACGCTCCCTCGTGAACACACGGTTTCATCTTTCTGCAAACCTCACGCGTCTATTTCTGGTGTCTGATAATGTGAGCGGCTCTATACGCTGTTATTGTAACGTTACTGTAGATGCGTGGCTCCAACACTGCTGCTGATGAAAGAATTGGCGCCTACAGAAAAGTCTGTGTGCATTTCGGGAGTGCTCGTGACTGCGGCCCTGCGGAATAACGCTGTCACTATATGCTGTGCTTATTTCAAGACATCGCTGTAAAGACGAGTGTTTTAGGAAAGGGCTGGTGGCTGGAAGAACTTGTGCGAGTTCGTCCAGCCTGATGCCCGTGTTCAGCTGCCCCTCCGCGTTCAGCTCCGCGGGATGTGCGCTGCAATTTCTGATGCACACACTGGGGAGTCTGCGACGCACAGACTGGAGCCCTCTGTCCCCTAATCCTGTCAAGTTTGCGTGTTCACCAGTGTTTATTTAGTCAACAGGGAATGAATGTGCTGTTGCTCTAAACGGGCATTTTTCACGTTGTTGAGATTTGAGTTTGAATTTTGGATGAAGAACAGAGTTTTATACCGGGGAGATTTCTCTGCCCGTGTTCGATATACACAAGATAAAGAGGCAGCAAGTTGCAAACGCAGAATAAGCTCAAATGGAGATGAAATACACGTCTGCTTCTATCCTGCAAATCTATGGGGAACCGCTCTGTGCACAAAGTAAAAGAGCGAGCCTTTGCTTCGTGGAGGAAAAGTGCTACAACGATTTACAGCTTTTCAGAAGGTGGTCCTCACAGCTACTCAATATTATCTGTCTGGATTCAGAAATTAAAGGGGAAAAAAGAGGGCAACTAATTAGCCTACATACAGCAAGACCAGTCGATTCAGTGAAATTCCTTTGCTCGAGAAAAGATCCAAAGAAGAGCAAAAACACGTATTTCCAAATGGACCGTTCTAGCAAACACACTTACCTCTATAATCAACCCAAAACATAAAAAGTAACAGGTATCCTTTTAAAGTGGGGAAAATATAATCCAATCCACGCAGTAAAGACTTGAATTCAGATCCAAAAAGACAGATTTTTCGAGGCTGGAGCTAACTGAAGTTTTTTTTTTTTTTTTGCTGCAGCACTGCTCTGTTTACTGGGGTCCCCCTCAAACACACACAATGTGCAAGGACATAGGTGCGCTGCTGGATCTCAATACAAATGTGGGCTTGTGTTCGCCTCTAGCTTTGCTTCAACCGAGCGCTGACGTCTTTTGTGGGCGGGGCCTGTCCGCTCGGCCTCTCTCTCTCCTCCTCCTCCTCCTCCTCTTCCTCCTCCTCCTGCCTCGCTGCCATTGGGAGATGCTCAGATGCCCACAGAGGTGCAGTCTGGACAGGGGCCACTAGGGGGAGTGTATCCACAGCATGATAAACTGTGTGCGTTTCACAGCAGCAGGTCATCTCTGGTAGGAGAGGACGCCAGTGTTAGAAACTGATGGGAATCATTATTAAAACACATTTTGACCTATTTCTGTCCTTTTATACAATTAGTTCATTTAAATACGCCTGGCTTTGTCTAAATGAACATACTCCAAACAACGAATATGATGTTATTCTGGTAACACTTTATGCAGTTGATAAACAATTCAATTTTTCAGTTTAACTGTGGAAAGATCAACAACCCTGATTGGGATATTTTACATAGATCAGTAAAACAACTGAATGCAACAACTGAAATACAACAACTGAATACCTTTGTGTGTGTAGGCTTCTATCATTTTATTGCTGTGTCATTACTCCTGTCTGCTTTAGAAAAGCTGTGGGCTCGCTGGCATCTAGTGTAAGAAATATTTGCAGTTAACCTGAATAAAGTCAAGAAACTTATCTATCCCTTCAACAAAAAGCATTGCTCTAAATGCTAATAATGATTGTTCTTAGCCTCTTCATTGTATACAGTGAAACATTACCGTACGTGTATGTGAATCATACTGACATCTCACAATGACTTCTGCCCCCTGCCCATCTCTGTTTGACCCTCTTTGGTGTCATTTTGATATGAATCGGTGCAGTAGGTTTTCACCCTTTGAGGCCTGAGCTGCCGTGAGTCAGTGCCTGAGTCAAAGGGTTATACACAGAGCCGACCCAGCCAACACTCTCCTGCCCTGCGTCATCATCATATCTTACCCTGCGGCTACCTGACGCGGCACACAGCCAAGTGAATGGAGCTGCCGTGGTCAGTCAGCTTCCTGTTGATGCCTGTGGGTCAGTGCTATGATGATATCATTTGTAGACTCTCCTATGGTGTTATTCATTAAAACTAATGCACATTTTCTTAATTACCTCATTCTGTTGTGACTGCCTTAAGCGTTTGTTTTGTGTTTGTAAAGTTTAGCTGATATATTTCTGCTTTGATAAACCTGTGTCTGCAGTGTAAGTATTATCCAAAATTCATCCAAATTAGACTCTTGCTAAACATGTCAGGCTTAACTGGAGCTTTAATATTTTTGCCATTACAAAACTTAAATGCCAAGCTGGCTCTGAAAGACAGTAGACATAAATATTAGCAATGTTGTTTTCAGAGAGAAACTCAGTTGGTTTTTGAAATCCCTTTTCACTGCACCTCTATTTCTTTGTTCTGTTCCCTGCGTGAGTGCTTAAGCCAATTGTTCTGGCCTCATTAGGACAGTGGGTACTAGACTATTGTGACTGCACAAGGGTCTGACCACTGACATCTCATGCCCAGCTGTTTCATCGGGAATGTGTTCCAGCTTCAGCCACAGTGCATTAGCACAGGGTTAAACCACTATTACCATCTTCACTGGAGAGGCTAGCTGAACAGACACTCAAGCCTGAAGCATCTGCCAAAACTACTGAGACCTCCAGTGGCTTTTTTTTTTTTATATTTGTTTGTGTTCCAGCTGGAGAGGCACTTACTTTTGTTCAAAGCACAATGGGATTTTTAGAGTCAATCTAAAATATATGGTTGTATGCTGTTCATTTGCCGGCAAATTGACACTGTTCCAAATTTCAGTGCAAACTTTTCACTCTGATTTGTTGTTACGGTACTTGTGCGATAGGAAAAATAATCTTATCTTGTTGTCCCAGGTGTTTTATGCCAGGGGCTGTGAGGTGACAGTAGATCTTTCTCCTGGCCTTATCCTGCTCTTCCCTTCAGGGTGACACGGTCGAGCTACCTGTGCCTGACCTCGGCGTGGCTTCCTTTTCTAAATCGACCCCAGACACATCTGTCAGCGCAGCTGATTGAGGCTCTCTCAGACGTACAAAGAGCCCCACTGGAGGATCTCGGTGTTGGGTTACTGTTATCTCAAGACCTGCAAAAATCTGTTGCGCTGTGTGTCTTTTGTTCAAAGGCAATGGCGTTCTCCTCTTCCACAGACGCAGTTTGTTCTTTTTGGCCAATTTCACAGTGTTTACACAACACACAGCTTGTTTTCAACTGGTTGTGTCTGTTTTCATGGCTGAACTTATTTGAACACTTTTCTAAGTGCAGCTGAAGTGCCTTTTGGCAGTGGTCTCAACAGTACTACTGCTAAGGCTGCACTTGGTGTTGTTCTGCTTGAGTTTGTGGTGAGCCCTGGTTTCTGTCTTGCAGAGCCAGCATTTGACCCAATTGATTTTTTGCTCTCATTGTAGTCAGTAGATGGGCCTGTCATTGGCAGACTGCAATGCCCACCCTTTTCATCCCAAACATGCTGCTTGTGTCAAGTTGTTCTTTTGTACGCTAGGTGTTAGGGATATTATTTTATCTCTCAATTTTCCAGTAACCTGTCACTTAAGCTTAGTGCATGTTCACTGAGGTTTTGCTGTGTGTGAAATACAATAGGCCCCAAAACTGCTCAGGGGCTCACAGGGGAAAAATGCAGACTGATTTCCATTCATGTCTCCTTCCTTGCTCTGCCTTGAATTCATTAATGATAGACTTTCCGTGTTCTTTAACCAGTGCCAAATTAAGGGGAACGTGTTAAAGGCTGCTGCCAAAACCCCTGCTTTGTTTTCCATTTACCTTCGTCTTTATTTGCATATTCATCCTCTACAGGCAATCAGCGGCAATCTTAGCTGTAGGCCTTTCATCTCCACTGTGCCATTCTGACAGGCAGCTTTTCACTATCACAACAGTTTAACTAGGATTTGTGGATGAGAGGCTCTGTTGGTTTTGCTGGAGTATTCACGGTTTTGATTTTCTGAAGATGTAATGTGTGTGACAAGGATAGAAAGAGGGTTCATAGAAAAAGTAAAATGCATGGATAAATATATAGTGGCATGTTGGATTTCATTACCGGTATGTGTATAGATGGAAATGTCTTGCTCAGTATTGCTGTCAAGAACAAGCCTTTGAGCTAGTTGGAGCTTTAAACATATGAACGCTGACACCAGCGACATGATCACTGCGGCCATGTGCTAAGGCACTAGTCTTTTCTGATGCAGATCCCAGATGTTTCTGAACAGGCAGCCTGACTCATCTCTCAGGACTAGGATGCAGCCCAGTAAAAGAAAAGTGCCAGTAACAACAGAAACTAAAGGGCCCACATCCTGCTGCTCTAGCAAGGGGCCTTGGCCAGTAGTCAATCAGTCCATGTGTTTTTAGAAGAATGACAAGCCATGCAAATAGCTCGATCGGCTGTTTTTCCCCCTCGCTCTTTGTTTTCATTGGATGTTTTTGTGGTTACTGTTGTGTTTTCTACAGAGACAGAGGAACTCACGAAAGAAAAAAAGGTAGAGGGGGGTAGGAGCTGACTTGTCAACCTCAGGACCTCCCATAGGTTAATGACCCCCAACACAATGCTGTGTGATCAGATTAGATAGGGCACTCTCCCCCCACTGCACTGATCAGCAACATAAAGGAGATAAAAGCTAGAATTAGCATACAGTGTCTCCACAATCCAACAAACATCTCTAATGTAGCTGATGAAAGCCCCTCCATGTTTCTTTGTAACTGGTTTACTATTCCTGCACTAAATCAGTAATTAGCCAACTTAGCATCTTTTCTCCTGCTGTATTAATGGTGGCATTTATCTTTACAATGGTTTCGTTGTGCCCACAAACATGAAGAATGCTGGTGAGTGTGGTCCTCTGCGGTACTTCCCTCCACTATTTGGGTGAATTTAGCACTTTAGCTCCCTGAGATTAGGTTTGAGTGTCTCATGTAAGGGTCGGTCAAGGTTTAAAGGAAGTCGAAGCTAATGTTATCTCTTACAACAAACCTAGTCTTTACTGCCCCAGATAAGATAAGATAGATTACACAAAACTACCAGTTCTGTAATGGCCCAGATGATTGGAACAAATACTGGAAGCAGGCATGTTAGGCATTAGCAGTGTGTGTACTAAAATAAAGGAGGTCTCATCACATAGAGCTGCCATCATTGTGATCAAAGTGTTGATTTATCTGTGCCAAACACCAACTCTGTTTTCTGTTTTCTCTATGATCTACACAACTTTGTTTACTCTCATGAGCTGTATCTAAAAATTTCCCTCTTAATCATTCCTCGTTGTACTGCTTTTGTAACACAAAAACAACTAAATATTTTTATATGTTTTGCACAGAGGTTGTGTCCTTACTATTCTCAATTTAAATGCGGACATGCTTAAACATTTCTGTTAACCAGGCTTTTAATTGACTTGATGTGTATGTGTCTATACTGTACAATTGAATTTATTTATTTGAAGTGTGAAAGAGAGGTAGAAGTATGTTGTCTTCACGACAGTCAAGTGCCTCCAGTTCAAGTTCCTGTGAAAACTCAAGGAACTGCAGCCATCTAATTGGCTTTAAACTCCACGTGAAGGTGTTTCTAGGTAACACCTCTAACCATCCCAACAACAAGGAGGTGTCAGCACCTCTGTCTGACACCAGTGTTTCAGCACTTATCCTGAGTGACTTGGATATCACATGTCACATTTCGCTGCAGCCGGGAGACAAGTTCAAAGGAATCCTGAAGAAAGTAATGATAGGGAATAAAGGGACTGTTGAGATGAAGGGAAGTTGAAGACTTGCCTGAAAGGAGTGTTTGTACAGTCCCGCCTACCTATTAACGCACTGCTGCAAGCTGCTTGTGGTGGAGCCACAAATTGTGGATTTTAGTCAAAAATTTGCTGTCAGTGGAATAGGTACTTTTTAAATCATGCAGTGCAATTTGCAGTTTTCTCTGAATTGCTTGATATTGAATCGTTCAATGATATTTCAACATAATACAAATAAGAACAAGCTTAAAAGTCTGACAAAAGCTTGTACAGTAAAGATGTTACATGTGGCTCTTTGTACAAATGATAGCTTTTAATTAATTCTGTTTAAATACTGAACGATGGGGACAAGGCTGTGACATTTCACGAGTTTGTAAGAACATTTCAAGTTGACACATCAAAGACTACTGGTAAAAAGCTGAGGAAATCGATCAGTGCATCACTGAGAGCTGTAGATGTGTTGGGTAAATAGAAGTAGTGTCATTATTACCAACATCAATCACAAAGCAATAGCGGAGTTGTGAATTTCGACTGAGCGACGGGGAACACACTGGGGGCAGGATCTGCCAGACTTTGGCAGCCGCTCATGCCGTCTCAGAGCCGGTGTGAAAATAGGTGTGACTTGAAATGGAAATGGTCCATTTCTGTTGAAGGTGTATTGTGAACATTCACTCTGTTGATTCAGTTGTGGCTGTCTGCGTCCAGTTCCTGCGTAATGTAGCAATAAGCTCTCAGAAATGGACTTGTGTCTTGTTAAAGGTCACTATTAATGTGCAAAATGCCAGCGTTTCCTATTTAGAAATATCTATTACTGTGGCTCTGACATTCCCCCATTTCCATGTAAGAATTCACAGGACACATTTGCAGATGGTTTTTATGAATATGTTACAGTTTTTAAGTCTATTCATGTTATATTTTTATGACAGATGGATGGTGTTTTTATACATACGTGTACAAATGCAAGTGCTGACTCTTGAGTACCCTTATCCCAGGGGAACCATTAGTGACATTGTTTCTTTCAGAACAAACAACATTTGGATTTATTTGTTTGTCTGTATTATGTATATTTTCTGTAATATTTGTTGGTATTTAGTTGTTAGTAGTGGTTGGGTTGTTTTTTTTAACACATTTGTGAAATTTAAATATATATTTTTTTCTCTTCAGCTCCATTAACCAAATTAACCAAATGCCAACATTAACATTAAGTCAGTATCATTAAATTTATCATTTTAAATTGTCAGTCATTTGAATTTGAACAGATGTCATGCACCACCAAAAATACTCTCACTGCTTTGGGGCTGATTCCCTTGTTTGTGAAAGTTCTGCCAAATTTCTACCAAATGCTGCAGCAGAAGCCACCCCCAGCTCTCTCAGGATCAGGAGACCCCAGCGGAGGCTCCATTTAACCCCTAAGGATTAGTCCTCATGCCTACTTTAGCATTAGTAAAAGGGAAAATGTCTCAGTGCATTGACTCAATAGGGATTCAGGCCTGCTCTACCGGCTTCCCACACAATAACGGACAAAGAAGGAAAAACGTGAAGCTTCAGCTCTGACCTGAATAGAGCTTGATGTTTGCCCAGCCTGCTTTAGCATTTGCCCTTGTGCTGCCTTCACAGTACATTACCCGACAAAAATACCTGGCTGTAATCTCAATAAAAAATGCAAAGAGGCTGCATCAGTTGGTTCAATCATGTGGAGAACTTGGTTTGATTGAAAACACAAAAAACATAATTTTTCCTTTTCTTACTTTTCTTCTTCCCATTCTCTGCTTAATTACCATTCTCATCTATCCATACTAAACCAGGAACATGGCTGTCTCTTGTATTCAAAGAGCAGCATTGTGGGGAGACGGTCAGGGGGCATTGTTAGGGGCGTGGCCTCTCTCACAGGGGTCTTTGCAAACTCGGAGCTGGGGCTGTTTACTTTAGTCCTCGGTTGACATTCCCTTGTGTTTGTCTAGGCTTTCATCACGGCTCCGTTCAAACAAGCGCCAGCAACTGATAAAACACATGCTCTCACTAAGCCACCGTGCGTCTCCACACACACATTCACTCACAGCAACACATTGGGCAGATTTCAGCATCATAGCAACAGGTGAAGGTCTCAAATGGAGCCGTAGCAATAGCAGCTGCACTGAAAGCTTCCAGGACAGCCCATTTCACAAACGAGTGCATTAGCTGCCGAATATAATGTGTTACATTACTTGTTTTCAATTTTTAAGGCTACATTATGCAAGTTAATACAAATGGGGAAAAATCCACAGTCTTTTATTCACAGAAATGACAAAGATGTGTTCCTATTTGCCTGCATCACTCTGCTTGGTACATTCCTGTTGTTGGAGTTGATGGTGTGAAGGCAGTGCTGTCAGTCAAACATTGTATATTCTTTTGCGGAGGGTTGTTACTTGCTCGCTTGTATGGATAGCGTCGAGTCTTGGCAAATGTCTCGCCTGTGCTCACGCTTCTAAGGTGCAGTAGGTGGAGCAGGACGACACGGGGTGTTTGTGTGGGAGCAGCGGGGGTGCCGTGGGGGTGCGGGCTGACAGTGACGTCACAGCCACGGGAAGGGAGAGTGTGATCGTCTTCATGTAGTTGAGACTCTGAGAAGAATCCAGGTGCAACCCACACCTGCATGTCTTCCTTCCACCTCGCTTAATTAGAGTTCAGTCTCCTCCTAATAAATATTCTCACTCATGTCTCACTCATGTGCGTTCGCATGTGGGTGGGGGCCAGTGGGCTCAACAGGGAATTATCTCGTGCTCCCTGGAGATGCTTCTTGTTCCTTTTCTCGGTTAAGCACCTCATTTTCCCTGAAGATTTATAGACTAACGGCTCCTTTCTGTTGTTTTGACTCTGTATGTTACATGTTTCCTCTTTGACATACTTCTACTTGCTGAATTCTTTTGTAAAGTCCAACTTCTCACACTAAATAATTAACAGCTGCTGTAAGTTAGTTCTTTGCCTGGTGTGTGCCATGCCAGCGGGAGGCTTTTTATTACTGCGCAAGTGCAGTGGAGCTCTACTTTTGTGCCACTAGATCTGTCTGCGGGTTGGCAAGGATCAGTCACATCTCAGTCAGACGTGAGGCTCAATGTGTCAGAGGTACTAGAAGAGGATCCATTGTGACTTACTGTATCGTAACGATGCACTCATCTGCTGGTTGTAATTGGGGCTAACGCTGTTAAACCCCTGTGTAGCTCTTCAGAAAGTTATGATCAAAAAAGCTTCATAGAGCCACTGGTATGATTTTTTTTCTCACTGACTGACACATTTGCAGTTTCTCACAAACCCAGCTGTCACTGTATTTCTGCCTTCCTAGTTTTTGTTACTGTTGGAATACAAATGTCAGGTGTCGTGTATAGCACATGAGGTGTGCTAGGTGCTCCGTTCATATTTTCAGCTACAGCAACATAAGGCTACAAGGTGAATAAGTTGTTTGATTCTTTTTCGTGTTTTACAGAAATCTCCGCTGACATCTTGCACTTTGAACCGCTGCTACTCCGGCCCACGTCACATGGCCTGCTGACCTTGCCCCTACATGTTTAACGAACTCCCTGCCTTTGTTCACTGCAGTTACGTTTCCATGGTGACCAGCCTAAGAGACCACATACAGCAATGACATGTGGCCTTACAAAGTCTGTCTGACCATGCAGCAGTTTTATTCTACAGTATTTTGGCTCCATATGTGCCCTGAGGATGAAGCTACAGTTTAACACTCTCACACTCTTTGAGATGTCGTGGTGCGTCTGATTTCGGTCCGGAGAAACAAAAGCCAGCAGTGCAAAGTTATGAAGCTGTTTACTTACTCCTCACTGTGCCAGGACAGTGCCTTATGGATTACAAGATGGAGCGTGCTTCAGGACCCCTATTCACCTGTTCACCAGTTGCTAGTGGGCAGCTCCACACCTTTTGTAACACTGTCTGGGTTTGACCATTTATTATTCTGTGCACTAACATTAGGTTTTAAGAAACAAACACGAAACAGTACACACATGCTCTAATGTCTCAGATGCAGTGTTCAATAGCCTTCCCACTTTGACCTTTAGCACTCTCCAGTTTTTGAGTTTGAGTCTCTTTTCACCCAAAAAATCTCTGTTTTAGTCGTTCTGTAATTCCACCAGATTTCACAAGAAAATTACACATGACAGTTTTTCTCATTAGCTCGTTGGAGTTTGTGCACCACTAAACTAGCTGTTTATTTGCGGCGCTTGTGCAGGTGTGTCTTTGGCTTTTGCGGCGGCCACGGCAAGATTGGCTGAGTGACTGTAATTACTAATTTAGCTAAAGTGCTGGGAAAACAAACAGAGCAGGAAAAGCCGGAATGATCTGCCGATGGGTCCCTCCAGCTGCTCCTGCTCTAATCTGCTCAGGTAATTTCCTTCAAACCCATTGATTCCATGCGAGCGATTGAATTTCAATGCATCTGTGATGAGATGGTGAAAAAAGACAACAAACCTGACTCCTGAGCACTCAGATGGATTGGCAGGCAGATGCTGGGTCAGTCTGTCAGGTGATAAGTGCTTTGGCGGGCTTAAAGTGAAATCCTTATGCATATCTATGTTTATACACTGTCACTCCCCTGTCTTTCATATGCTGCTCATTTGCAGTGCCTCTCAGATCATTTCTTAGACACAGACTAAGCAACCCTTGCAGTCTGGTAAATCCCTGTGACCTTTCAGATGGAGGACCTTCATTTAAGTGGCTGCTTCTCAACTGTCTACTTCAGTGTGATGCAGAAAAAGGAATAAGCATCTCTTAGTTTTGTAAATGATCATAAGGGGACCCTGCAGATGCTGATTATATTTTTTATTTGTAGCCTTTTAAAGGCCTTTTGTATCTTTCTAGCACATTGAGTGAATACACACAAAACATCAAATGTGTCTATGTAATATTTCCACCACCCACTAATACATGGAGGGCTTACAGTCCAAGTATGTCTAAATGACTTGGTGGTTAGGTTTAGGCAACAACTGAGTATTACAGAGAGATAAAAGAGCTTCATTGGAGACAAACAAAATATGATAGTAACTGATTTTCATTATGAGTATTTATTAAACCATAAAAACATTACCGATTCCTTTTTAGTTTGGTTTAAAAATTGCTCCACCGAACCACTTATATACAATGTAATGTCATTTGTAATTCCAACACATACAAGAATGTGAAATCTGGTCATTTCTCACCCACCACCTAAACTTGATCATAAATCAACATGCATTTTCAAATGTAACTTTGTTTGTATGTATTGTTTCATGTCTCCATGTTTGCCCCAAACTGCGTGTAGAGGTTTGTAGAGGGAATTTTAAATTCCAAGTGGATAAAGTCTGAATGTGACATCAATACTACCTTGTGTACATGCAGACACAAACAGCCTTACTCCAGCAATACTTATTTGTGTGTGTGTATGGAGGTGCAGCCCTTTATCACAGAAGTGGTACAGCTTTACGGCTTGTGCATGCACTATACAGCATGCTCCGCACTACCTCAGGATTATGTATGAAATCGGCTGGTGTTTTATCGGAACTACTGCATCCTCCATTTTATTAGGATGCAGAGCCCTGTCGACATTTACACCTCTTATGGAACTGTGGTCAGCAAAGATAACAAAAAATGCTTTTGTTCATGGGCACTGCAGCTTTAACTTTTGCAGTGCATTGTTCTGCAGTGTACTTATTGAACTACTAATAAACAATGCTTTGCTTTGCTTTGCTTTTAGTTGAATGTTTCAAATAACATTCATTCAGAAGGGACATTCTGAAATACCTGATGGTCTTTCTAAACCGGCCACGGCTCCGGCAGGATATGCAGCACATGCGGAGCCGCTTAAGATGCTTTAGCCTGATTTAGCCTGTTGTGTATAGTAATGTGAAGCCCCCCTAATTGGAGTCTAGGGGAGAATCTCAGGGAGTGCTCTCTAAGCATTGCCCCACAATTGTCTGTGGGTCAGAGGGCAGCATGAAGATTTGCATGAGGTTTAGTGCCAGAAAGAGCGTTTAAGCCAACCATTTCATTTAGAGCAGCAGCCACAGTAGTTGGAATGCGGTGCAATCTCTCTTCATTCGCCACACGAAATGACCTCAGCCACCTTCATTTATTTCTCTACTCACTTCATCTCACTGTATGCGTTTTCATTTGTGCAAACCAAGACCAGCTTTCAACAAGAGCCTCACACCAATCACATGATACAAATCTGTGTAAAATGGACAACCTCAGGTGCTGTCTGAACCTGTGGAATTGATAGCAATCAGCAAATTGCTGTCTTAAGTGCGTTGGTAATGCATTCGTAATGGACTGTGATCATAACCAGGGAGCTGTGGCTCAGAGTGGCTAAGCCTATTGTCTTTTTGGACAAAGCATGCTTGGACCAACCAGAGGTGACTGTGCTAACTCCTTTTGCCTCAGTCCACAAACTTTTAATCCCCCTTTCCCAGCCTGGCTCTCGCTCTCTCAGCCATTAGGCCGTCCTTGTCTCTTGTGGATACTCAGGTTTGCATAGCATCATTAGCTGAGGCTCAGTCCGGCGCGGTCTTTAGCCCCCCATGAAGTCCCAGTTGCTCTTTTAAGAAATGGTCACTATTTCCAACTGGTACTAAACCTTCGGCTATTGGACTGTAAAACTCTTAATACCAGCATCTTAAAGAGTTTTTAATCCTCTTGAGCAAAGACCCATAGAATGTGGTGATGAGACAGTTCAAGCATAGGTCTCAAATAATTGCCTAAATTTACAACCCTTGTTTGTAGAATTGTTGAATTGTTACAGTGAACTTTTTTGGGTTCGCATGTGTTATATGAAGATAAGTGCAGGATCTAAAACATCTTCTGGATTTGCCATTGAGGCTGTAATGTTCTTCACTGTAGAAAGCCAAGAGCACTCAGAGGGCATTAATGCTAAACAGAAATTGGATTTAACAGCAACACATAGCTGTTCTTTCAGGATGATTAGGGCTGCAGTCAGGCATGGTGTCCTTCTGCAGTTGCCTGTTTAGTGCCAGATTAGGCCTCTGTGAGCGAGTACATTCACGTTTCACTTGCTTTGGGAATGACTGGTGGAACACCTCTTGCTTCTTAAAGTTCAAAACAGGGCACAGAGCTCCCTCTCAAATAAAGTTGTCTCATCAAAGCAGTTTGCTATGTGACACAATTTGTTGGACATGCATTAGATGGAGAAACATATTTTTGTTGGTCATTATCACAGGAATTATTTATCACAGAGCCTGGATAATGGACATGTACATACAGAATGCTATTTATTCTGGTGTTGTTAACATCCGTATGGTGGTTACTTGTGATTATTCACATTTGTGCAACTGTTAATGTGTGGAGTATTAGCTGTGATGCTGTAACACTGAACAGAGCAGAAAATGCAGTCTATTAGAGGTGAAACAAATGTCCTGTTGAGCTCATTTTTCAATCTTGCCTAAAGCATTGTTTATGTAATCTAATCATTGAGAAACAAGGACATGATGCATGAGGGTGAGGGGTTGCTGAACAGATAATGAAAAGGTTATTCACTCATTAGCTACTCATTTTAAACTTAGTGGCCCATTTAAAAGTATGAATGTATTGGTTTGTTGCAATCATTTCTATTCTAAAATTCACTCACGATTTTGCAACTGTCAGAATGCATCCAGTTTCTCTTTGGAGGAGCATAAAGACAGGCTTCCATCTTGCTCATCTTTTAGTTCACAGCTCCTCTTCTTACAATGTGTAGTCCCTCTTTAATGTCTAAACCACACTCTGTTCGCTTGCTGTGTACGTGCGCGAAAAAAAAGATTGAAAATGTCTCCAGTCTTGGCTGACACTGTCACACTTTCTTTATGATTTCAGAAGGCGATTAATCTCCAAAGATATAATTGAGCTCGTTCTGCCAAGTAGGAGTTGAAAGATGACACAGGCTGCTGGAGATAATGTTCCACAGACTAAGCTAAACATGGCAGCTGATGGCTTGTGTAACCATTCATTAGCAACACCTTAACATCAGAGCATTTTTCAGAAGTGGAGGGCAGCAGATTTTTTTAGACACTGAGTAAACAAATGATAAATCTTTGGTGTAAACAATTTGTAGCACTGTCCCAGTATTGAGGGTTAGTTGTTAACATGCAGTATTGAGCCAGGAAACAGGTTTTTACTGCCGTGTGTGTGCTGTATTCCCATTAAGGCCATGAATCACCTCCAAACACCCAGTAATTGCAGATTTTGTACATGATAAACCTGATTACCAATACTTCCCTGTCTAATTTAAGCCCCCTGAAAGGTGCTGAGTGTGCATCCTGGCCAGCTGCTTTCTGCCATTGTTTTTTGTGGAGTCAGTGCATGTTTATCCCTTTACTTAAAGCCCGTGCACTGGGCAGGCACAAGCAAATCTGTTCAAGGTTGGTAAGTCCTATGGAAAATGACAGTGTAATGGAAAAGGTGATGTAGTGTCACAGTGATGTCATGCATTGTTATGGATAGTTTACATACTGTGTGAAAATGTGTCATCAGAGTAAAATGAAGCATGTTTATTGCCTGCTTTCTTGATAAGTGCACGTGAGTTACATTGACTATATCCCTGTATTAAATCAAAACTCAATCTTGCACTCTTTAATATTTTCATTGAGACCGAATGATTCCAACAGTTTAGGCTCAGGTCAGGTTTCCTTCTGAGACTCTTTCCAGATCCTTTTAGCCGGGAAGACTTCCATGTCACAGTAAGCACAGGCACTTAAACCCAAAACGTCCCAATTTCTCACACGAGGTGAAGCTTTGAACAAAATTAGGGAGTCATTGAGGACTTACCAGGTTCAAGAAATTAGCAGCTGCGCTATTCTGCAATGTGTTAATTGTCAATTAGAGGTTTATAATTATCTTTAAGGCTGAAAAACAAATGGAGATAACTTCAGCATAATAATATTGCATTACAGTTATGCAAATGTCAGACAGAATATTGCAAATAGTCACACATGTATGCAAAAAAATCACTTATGTTTGTATGTTATTGGATTATCTAGTAAGTAGTTATAAGATGGAGTGCTTAAATGTTGTACACTCATGACATTGCTGGATGTCTTATTTGCAACCGATCTCATTGCGTCATGACATAATCAGTGTTTACGGCTCATTTTGAGTGATGCACATGAATGGGCACACTTCCTGTTGAGGGCCACTGAACTATGGAATTATCTGATCACATTTGCTGATGGGAACATCCTTCCGCCGTCTCCATAAACAAATAACTGTCATTCTTATTTTTTACGGTAACTCCTCTGCTCTCACCATTTCCTGGCCTCATGGATTGGCTGGTTCCTGTTCAGTGGTGCTGGTTGTTCCTAATTGGGAAATGATTCAAAAGGCTCTAAAGATATGGCTGGTCCTGAGAGAAATAAAATACCCACTGGATCCAGTAGGATTTAAACGAACATTTTTTTTGCTTTAGTCACGCAAGGTTCAATAAGTACAATGTTACTCCAGTAATAGAAGTAATATTCATAGATTTATTTAAAGTGGTTATTTTTTTAGCATCAACAATAATTTGACTGGACTCCAATAGGAAAGAGTCACATGGGCTATCGCTGAGCTCAGAGGCATGAAGACTTTGTGGATCCGGAACAGATGCTGCTCTTTAAATGAGACTTCTGACATTAACAGTGGTTAGTGCTCTCCTGTGAGACCTCCCTTTACAGCTGTTCTGAGGCCATTTCGTCTTTTAATTGGGATGAGAGCAATCATGGATTACATTAGTCAAGCAGGAACCACAGTGGGCCAATGGGCTCCCGTGGTAGAACTCCTCCCGTTTTAGTCGTCCTTTGGGTCACTAGCCTTAACGTAGCCTCCTGTTAAGTCTGCCTCCCATACGGACCATTGGCCCTGAACGAGCAGCTTAGGATAAACATGCACGAGTCTATTAGCTCCGTATGTGTTTGAATAAGGGTGAGGAGCGAGCTTGTTTCATCTGACTTATTCTAGCATTTTTACAGCTAAAGAAAACAGATAAATATGTATCAGTTTTCTCAAAGATGCCCTGCCGCCTGTCTAGACAGAGTGCCTGTAACCAATACCTGCAGTCTGGCCAGCAGTGACATGTCGTATATCTGTAGAGACAATCTCTGTTTTTATGTATGAGTTAAATATGCCCAGGAGACACAGCTTGAGATTGCATATCTGCAACTGGAGTGCAGAGCGCTAGAAAAGATTGACACACGGCTGTTAACTCGATTCAAATTTGATTAGGCTAAATTGAATGAATGGCCCCTGTCTTTGAGTAAGTTGGAAGAGAAAAAAGAGGTATTGACAGAGTATCATTGCTCAGTGAACATGTTGGAGCATACAGAGTACTTTTAGAAACCCCAAGATGTTTTGTATTACGAGGTCAGGTTTAGTCCTCGGAGATTTTTGGAGTGTTTGTACGTGAACATGGGCCGGCTTCACAAATCTACTTTTGTGAGACTGCTCTGTGTTGTTGGTGTGGTCTTAATTTAGGATAAACAATGAATTAGTTTGCAACGGTAGCACAACATGACTCTTTCCCTCAGGTTAGTGCAAAACTGAAGTGTTACTATGGCAACAGTCAGTTTAAATAAGCTCTTGTTATGCCATTAATCAAGTGCTCGTTAGCTGCCCTTTATTTCCTCTGTTGTCACTCTGTGCCTCTTGAATGATGTCTCCATGACAGCACAATGTCTTGGACGTCAGTTTGTTTTTAATTAGTAGCATTTAGCCTTAAACTCAGGATATTGTTTCTTAATGTAGACTCAAAATGAAGGTACTACAGACCCGCACCGTCTCGCTTTCTTTCCACTGATAGGTACAGAACATTTGGTTCAGTACGGCATAGTGTGGTACATGTCAGCCCAGAGGAGGCTTGTGTTTCCACATCTACAGCAATTTACGTCTGCTACATGAACAATATAAGATAAGACAAAATAAAACTTTATTGATCCCACAGTGTGGAAATGCATTTTTAAAGCAGCTCACAGACAGAACAAGAAGACAGGTTTATGCATAAAATAAAAAAATAAATAAATGTGCAATCTTAAAATATTTACAAATACAGTATAACAGAAGAAAAATTAGTAAAATAAAAATGTCTTGAAAAATTTACCTTAACAATACACTACAGATTATACACAAATCAACAGAATAGAACGTTTATTTCAGTAAGAATAACCTACTGTCCAATCAACAGACTGCTGTTTGATTTTTTTTGGGACACTTTGTACTCTTTTTGGTAATAAAAACTTAGCCATACTGACCTGGCCCGTACCATACAACAGTCAAAACAATGCTTAACACAGCACCTACACAAGAAATGTTTGTCTAACATGGAACACCGACCAAGTGGCACTGAAGTTGCTCAGATCCATTTCAATTAACCCAAGGTTTTGCAAAAGGTTAATCTTACACCCTTGTAAGGAGCTCTGTTTTTCATTTCTACTTGAGGTAAATGTTCCTCTTGTGAGGCTTTGTCTAAAGGATTGACACGGCTAACCACATCAAGTCATTTGTAAAGTCTCTCCTTTGTGTGTTCGCCTTTTTCACGCAGCTCGTTTTGTGTGACCATGTCCTTCTCTGCAGGCCTGTGTTCTGTTTTCGCAGCTACCACAGCATCCTGCATCAGATCTCATTAAAGATGGTAGTGAAGATTAAACCACATCCTCTTTTGCACACTGCAGCACTGGGCAGCATCCATCCACATGCCTTGTATTACTCACAATAAGACTGAACAGACAGTTCCTGCAGTGGCAGAATAATTCTAGTTTGCAACACCAGTGAAGGCTTTATTTGATCAGATAAGCCGACAGATGCTCTGGACACCATTATCAGGACTTTATTACTGCAGCCCTGCAATCTTCTACATATTGCAGAAATGTCTATTATAATCCAAATAACAAGCTTGAGATGGAAATTAAAAAATGAAAGCTTTTGGGAGCTTTTCAAGAGGCACTATTAAATGCTTTTGCTAAGTTTTGGCTGCAGTCTAACTCTAGCATTCTTCTCATTTTCAGTGCAGCACTTTCTTGTAAATCTGATCTAATGCAAGTCTTCTTATGGGATACTGAAGCTGTTTCTTTTGTGTCCATTTAAAAAGAAGGGTAGATAAGCCAATTAAATGCTTTGAGAGGTTGGAACAGTTGTGGAGCTAGACTCTGTGTGAGCTAGAGCTAGTCCGTCACTGGTGGCTCCTCAGTAATAATTAGTAGCTCCATTAATGATCACAAAGTCTTTGAAGTGCTCCTTAATCCAGACACTGTCACATTCTGTCAGTGTGTTCATAAAGAAGCTCAAAGACATTAATCTAATGCCAAATGTGTGATGGTTACCCTGCGTAAAGATGCTCTCATTTCTCCTGGGGCCAGTTAGCATGTGGTGCCCCCAGTTTAAGCTAATTCTTTTTTACAATGTGAAATTAACATACTCTAATTGCATCTTTGCTTTGATCACCAATCTAAGTTTTGGGATTTTTTTACCTGGCAGTTGTGAGTCAAATGTAAGTCTCTTGATTTGCACCAGTTTAGCCAGAGTCCTGTACCTGTGCAGTTGCCAATTCCATTTAGGTCATTCATCCATCTTCTCCTCCTGAATGAATTGCGTTTTAATCATGTATGCTTTTAGCCATCTGAGGCTTCAGTTTTCTCTCCACTCTGGACGTGCACACAAAGACAGGCGTCGGGCTCTGTCACTGGCCTGCATCATGGCTGAGGTTACCTTGGAATACAGATAGACCTTAGTCTTTAATAGAGGTCACAAAGCTTGTCACTCTTCAAAAAAATAATCAAACAAATGCTGCTCAATTAGTGTTTTTCAATCCCGTGCTGAAGGACCTGTCATTCTTCCCTCTTACATGAACCTGTAACATTACAAAAGGCAGAGTCTGAAGTGTTTTGTGTCAGGACAGGGGACCTGTCCCTACTCATACCCTCTGATTTGTGGGTGACAGGAAAGACTAGCTGAGGTTAATTCTGGAAAAAGGATATATCACAGCGCTGTGGCACCCAATGCATTTCGAATGATGTGTCCTTGGGATGCAAGGTTACTGCCGAGTCCTTCTCTCCGGCTAGTCACTATAGTTATTGCTGAATAGGCCTGACTATGAAAAGGTTGACTTTGAAGTGTGTATGTATTTATGTATGCCTTGTCTGCCTTCAACAATTTTCAGTTGATTTTCTAAAGATTTACCTAATGGTCTTCAGATACTGTTTTAAGTAGATAAGAAAAAAGCAACTAGTCATTATTTCTATGTTACACAATCATATCACAACTAAATGTGTTGTAGACTGTTACACTGTTCACGTAACATCCATGTCTTCAATGTGGTTATATAACAAACTTTTGTCACAGATTTCTTGCAAAGTCAAAGGAAATAAAGTCTCTAAAAATAAATGTTAGATGGGTATGTGCTGCTCCTTGGTTGTTTTTCTTCAACATTTAGCTCTGCTCTCAGTCTCACAGTTATTCTCAAAGTGTATGCCTCAAAGCCTTCATCTTTTCAGTGCGTGTAAAAGCCACATAAATTGGCTGTGCAGAAGTGACAGGCCCCTTCACAATGCAAGTAGTGCATTGGCGTGATTTAGAGATTGATTGGTGTTTTGGAAGTGGCACAGTGAAGCAGCTCTCTGTCCGCTGCCCCACCTCCCTTTGTAGAGACTGTAACACAGGAACACTAAAGCTGACGGTCTCATGTAAAACAACCTCTGTCTGACCAGATTACTGCATGGTTCCCACCACTGCCCACATTCTGCTGCACAGTCCTAAACTCATGTGAATTCAGCTTTTTTAGCTTTGGATTGACAAAGCGCTGTCATCTGCCAGTGCTGGCATCCTCTCTTTAACCCTCCTGGTGGGACAGCCCCGCGCTCTCATTGGGGGTTTTAGAAGCCAGCAGGAAGTTGTGCAAATGCCAGTTCATTTATTACCCCGATAGTTCTACATACCCTTTTCATCAGCACATCAGTAGGAGAAAAATCTTGTGTAAATCTTGGCTTTAGTACATAACCTCCTATTAAGATGGCTATAGCTACTGTGCATTGGGGTTTGACAATAAAATAAAGAGCTTGGAGGCAAGCCAATTAACAGTTGCAATTAAGTATTACTGCAAAGTTCAGCAGGAGGACGGCAATATCATTTAGAAAGACACTACCATTGTCAATCTATTCTGCTTCGTAAGTATCCCCAAGGTAACAGTTTAACTTCAGCAGCCTCCAACATGTCTGTCAATTATTGAGTTTGATGTGGCTTATTATGTGGACAATTCTCTTGTGTGTTAGTTGGAAAACATTTTCTGATACACAAGCAGATAAGATGCAATCTACTCCAAATGCATTTAAAACATTTGTGTGGTAGGCAAACATGATTATTTTTATGCAGATTTGTAAATGGATGTGTAATGGGCCTATTAAACAGCTAGTATCCCTTTGATGAGTGAGAGTGTCTCTATTGAGTCAGACAAATATCTTTGAAAATCATTCAAGGGATTATGAACTGAGGAATGTGAAGTCATTATGTGGAGGCATTCTCCCATCAATATTTTCTTTAAACATAACCCAGTATTGTTATTATGGGATCTAATGGAGTAATCACTGTGTTGATTTAATAAGACAATATGAACTATCTGAGACTAACAAGGTGACACACAAAATAGAAAAAAATACTAATCTCTAAATGATGCTTAACCAGGTCTAATGTGTAGTTTTAATGCTACACTAGGCTAAATAATAAAAGAAAATGCATTGACGTAAACAAGATCAACATTGTTCATGCAGAAGAAAGAAACCCAAAGCCAGCTGGATACATTCTTGGATAGTTTCACTGTTCCTCGATGAACGAGACTCGAGAGCTCTGGTGTTTTTCAAGGACAGAATCTCACAGAGAGATTAGTGTAATATCAGTGCAGTTGACACTAGTCAGTCAGATGTAAACTTTAATGATTATAGAGTATGAAAAATAATACCCCTTACAACGCTGACTGGTGTATATTAACCTGTTGTTGAGCTGCACTATTTTTGTATCTGATTTCAGGACTTTGAGTTAGAGCTGACACGATGAAAGAGCTTTGAGTTAAAAATTCGTTCTTTTCCATTACAAAGAGATGAACTTTGTTGTAAAGTAAATACTTCATCTGATGATCAAGCTGTTATGACCAAACACACTCAAAATGTTAATCCACTCATTATTAAGATCACTTTTTATCAAAGCAGCATTAACCCGAGATAAAAAAACCATTGAGATAAAAGCTTTTATGCACATCAGTAAACTAGACTAATGCATTCCTCTTCACCTTTTGCCTGTAAGGTTGTATGTCACTCAATAAATGGTTAACCACTCACAAATCTTTTATTTTTGTTAAACCATTTCCAAATGAAATTCAATGAGAAGATGTACTGCGGGATATCCCTTATTCACTGGTTTGTGCCAATCGGATTTCTGTGTTAGTTGCAGGTAAATGGTCTCTGGGACTCACTTCACACATCGCTCCAACACTTTGCAGCACTGTGATCAAATCTGTGCTGGTGGGAATGGACACTCTTAAGTGCTGGTTAAGTGCATTGAACTAAGGAAGTAAGAGAAGTTAAGATACATTTAGCGTTAAAAAGACAATGCACTCTTCCTTAATGCAATGTTATGCTCTTAAGCAGCATGAACTCAAACTCTTAGAGCAATATGTGCAGTGACTTGCAGGCTTTATTCAAGTTTTATATTTTGGCAAAAGAAATCTGTGCTATGCTGAAATGAATTTGATTTAGAAAGCTCAGTTCAGTGGCTTAGGACGTCCAATTTATTGCTGTCTTGGCTCTGTGTCTACAAATTCTAGTTATTGCAGCGTGGGTATTGAGCTCAAGGGGCTAAGGCTGTGAGGAGCCATGCCGGTCTGAATCTTGTGGTAACAAGAAGCGGATAAATAAAGAAATGCAGATAGTCCCATATAATGCTGCAGCTAACCTCCTCTTTATCTCACACTGACCGTGACAACACCTCAGAAAATTGTGCACGTAGGAAGATAGATACAGGAACTTAATTTTGTGTGCTGTTGCAGTGTCTTTTTGGCCCTGTTACTACCAATAAAATGTCTCTTGAATGATCTAGCCACAAGTTGACAGTTTACATGCCAGGTGTGAATGCAATCAAAGCATAATGAGTACTTACTGAGTGAAGGAGGTAGCCTTAGACACTTCTGATCTGAACCTTACAGTTCTGCAATGTTTAATTATGTCATTAATTCAGTACAACGTGTGGGAGTCACGGTGCCTACTTTTTCTAATATCTGATCAAGCATGAGACTCTGTAACATTATCCTAGGATTGTTGTGGTAAATGGTGATATCTCTTTTTCCTTTTCCAAGCTTCATGTAAAATGTGGTTAATGAGTAGTTTAATGTTTTGCGGTTTCTCACAAGCCACAGACATTTGTTAGTTGTGACAACCACAAAGAGCATTTCTGATTAAAATAAAGAGAAAATGACTTTATCTAATGGACCTTGCCCTCTTCCACTCCCACGTCTTGTCTTCAGAACCCATTCAAAGTTGTTTCTCATTTAGATTATTATGTATATTTTGTGCAACTAAGGATTCTTGAATCAAATAAAAGTTGTTGCCTGACTAACTTCAGGGGCTTTGGTGTTCCCTTGTCAACTTCTGCAAGACCAAACTGTCGCTTTGCAAAGCCCTCCTACAGCTTTATTTTTCCGTAATTTCTCCAGGCTTTCGTCTTGGAATTGGGGGCTGAGCAGATGCAGGTAGATGTATATTTATGAGGAGGATGTGTATTTCAGGGAGAAGCCGTGTTGTGAAAGGTGACCTTGTTAGATAAAAGGAGGGCTCGGAAGCCAAATGATGAAAGAGAATAGGATCATCCTGTGCTCATTAATGTGGATTTGAAGGTCAGGTAATTATAACAATAGACGTGTGGGCTGGCTTTGGCATCTGGTATTGTTGCTTTGTTATGAAGGTGACAAGTCTGCGGAGGAAAGGGATTAATCACTGTGACACCAGCCTGTTGTCACAATGATACATTCAGACATCATAACGCTGCTGCCGCACTTCTTGAAAGACGCTCCAAAAACAACATAATTTCAACCAATACAGTGTATGATAAGTAATGTACAAGTATGAAAATCGCTTAAGAAGCAGTCTACAGCCTTCTGATATTGTAATGAGTATTTCTAAGCAAAATGTAAAATAAAATACTATTTCATCTCAGATAGCTACTAAAGGATTGTTAACACAAGCCAAACAACAAATGCTAATGTTGCTATAGAAATGTAAACATCACTGCTGCGGCGGCATTAACACAAAAACAACTCAAAGTTCATGTTTGAACCAACTAAGCCTTTTACAATATAAATGCAAATGCCCCACAGCATTCTGAAGTTCAATACTTTTTATGTAACATCATGAAAATGTAAGTTGTGTGCTGACAGATGCCCTGCTTTGTCAGATACACCAATCCAATAACCTGAACAACCCAGCTGAATGGGTAAAATGTTTCTGGCAAAACCTTTCATGGCAGAACAAAAGCTTTAACTTTTAACTGGAGGTGGACCTGCATGTATCTGTCTGGGAATATTTGTCTGCAGAAATTCACTTTTGCAGCATCAACAGTAAAAGTTCTCCCCAAAATCCCTCACAGACAATTAAAACATGTGGTGGCATTATGAATTAACAATAAACCTGCATATTACATCCCCTTTTTTCTGTGGCTCCGTTTCCCCAGTGGACATTTGTCTTTTGGCTCCAAAACATTTTAAACATAGAGTGCAGTGTTTAAAATTCAGTAGAGGTGTTCACAGTCTAGAGATAACAAGAGAATTAACTTGGAAATAGAAGTTTATCTACCAACGTTTCTCCTAATGCTTAAAACTGAATAACTGTGTGCCTGTTTAAAGATGTGCAGTCTGAGGCAGAGCAACTTTACGTGTTTTTTCTCTTTTACTTACTTAATACAACTCTGTCAGTTTTTCAGTGGGTGGTGATTAATATTTAGTACACAGTTATATACTGAACTGACAGTTATTGTTATGTTAATTAAATTCAACAGGCTCTGTGCTTTTGTTAGGATGAATGCATGCTGAGAAAAAGCATGCTGCTGGGACTCTGTCACCTTTACCACAAGTTTGTCTGATTCAGTCAGGCTCCTCCGGGACCACTTCACTGCTATAAAGAAACAAAATGACAACCGCTATTATCAGACCAGGCAACATGTGCGGTGTAGCATGCATTTTTACTGCGCTACAAATAAGAAATACCACTCCTCCTTGTATCACTTCACAAAAAAAGAAACCCTATATAATGAAATGGCTGTGTTCTAGATACAAAGTCTTACACCAGGTTTGGCTGGGTTGTACATGTAAATGGATGTGCGTACTAGGGCATATGATTTTGTGCGCGTTCAGACCGAGGAGCAGTGCTTGTTAGGAGGGCTGGTGGAGTGGAAAAGTGTCTGTGTGTGGAATAGCACATTATTCAACTCAAAAGAATTTGTGGAAAAGTCCCTCACTTGACTGGCTCTTTGAACATCGACATCCAGCTGACATGTTGAACACTAAGGAACAGTTAATGACCATCCAAGTATCGAGCAAGGCTGCAGATAACCCACTTTTCCTTATGTTTTCTTGTCCATAAGTTGTATCCTATTATGTAGCAGAAAAGAAATGTGTTGATTTTGTCAAATTAATAAACAGACTAAATTGTACTTTGCATTTGAATCTAGTTATGTTAAGCATGTATTTTGAAACATCTTGTTTGGTTAAAATAATGATGCTAATTAAAACCAAAAAAAATCCCTAGATCTAGATGTATTTACTGACACATCTGATGTAATGTCTATTAGGTTTGCTCACACTGATAGGCTGGAGCTGCCTGGGATGCTTTAAAAAATTGCCACAAGATTTTTTTTGACTCAGCAACAGTGCAGCCATCCCAAGCCATAAAAGTTTTTTTTTTTTTTTTTTTTTTTATTAGTTTTTGTACTCCACCTTTTATCCCGGAGCCACAGAAGAGTACACTATTAACCTCTGGTCTTATTGAGGAGTGTGTGAGGGTTCACCAGGATAGGGAGTGTATTTGCCGCAGCGATTTTTAGGGGTTCATTGAAGGTGGCAGAGACCAGACGGTGGACACTGGATCTGTTTACGGCTTTGAGGTTTTGTGGTTATGCCCAGGCACTTCCCATTTGACTCTATGATCTAGGCCCTTTGCTGACGACAGTAAACATGCAACACAGATCCTTTTCTTTCACACACAAGCAATTTTTGTAAATCCTTTTAAAATCTGTGATCACACTGACACTAGAGGCTGGCATTTTTCCTTTAACTCTTTACGTCTGCCCTGGCCTCTTGACACAAACCATAAACTGAGCCTGTCACGCTCTCCAGCTCAGTCATCGATATCTCCTGGCTGTGAAAATACACACCAGTGCCCCTGCTGCATTACCATTGGGTGAAGAAAATACAAGCCTGCTGTAGAGGTTAGGAGTTCAAAGGGCAGACAGGAAGTGGGTGTTCCCAAAGTGACAGTGCGGGCATGTGTTTGATGGGCCGGCCTAACGCTGTGCACCAGCAGCTCCTAATGACCTGCCATCTCTAGGCAGTCCTGGGAGCCTTCCACTGAGATTTATGAGCCATGTTGTGCTTAGTACTGGGAGGACTTCTCTGTAGCAAAGAGCTCCACAGACATAGCTTTTGGCCGTACTTCTTTTCTCATTAAATGGCCCTTTACAGTCCTTCTAGGTGCACCTTCAAGGCGAAACAAAAAAACGTTTGGGTGCTCTGAAATATTCACATTCAAACCTCACTGAGATATTTAGGCTAATGTTTTATTGTAGAGAGGGGGTCTGTGCTGCCCTTGAAAAGCATTGATCATGAAATTCCCCTTGGAACAATCTGGACACTAAAAAGAGGATGAGGTTATGCTGTGGAGAAAGTCAAAAACCTATTAAACATACATTTAAAAGGAAGAGCATGCATGTATGCGATTGAGCTGCTGTAGAGGACACAGCTAATGGCCTCTGATATTGCTAATTGTTGGCGCACCAACTGCCTCCCTAAAGGCAGAAATGTGTTGATCCCCCACAAGATGAAGACTGAGCTCAGGGCAGGAACAAACAGCAAGGAGAGCTAGTTCATAATTAATACACACATCATAAAATATGCATTATGGGGTTGATGTGGCCAAATATGGATTTCTGTTTTGATTTTTCACTCTGGATAATTGAAACACATCCTCGTACTGAAGAAAGCAAGCCCACAGCTGCTGGTGCCAAAAGTGAATACACACAAATACACCCAGATCCATACCTTAGTTTTCTGCAGCCTCCTTTCCACCACTTCAGTTTTTGTTTTTTTTTGGATATGGTGCTTAATTTTGAAATTTGTATTATTTTCTTTTTGACAACAGAAGTCTGAAGTGTGATAACAGTTTTATAAAGAATTACAATAAAGTCTTCTCCTTGCTAATTAGTTTTGCATAACAATAACTAATTTTGCATTGTTTATTGTTGCAGAATATTAGCTTTGAAAAGACTGGCCTTGGTGTTGTGGTATTTCATGCACTGTGCTGGTTGTGGTTGGACCATGGATTAATCAGCTCAGACCTACACTTGTTTATCTTGGTGGAAAGAGGGGTTACCAGCTGTTTTCATCAAGAGTTTCCAAGTAGCCATCATCCATTTAGAGATCTTAATGTCTTCCTTGATGTGTGCACTCACGCTGTTGGTTTGATATTTGTATGCACAGACAGCAGTGTGCTATAAAATAAACTGCCAAAACATATTTTATGACTTTCTGATCTGGAGAAGATTCAAGCAGAGAGGAAATGAAAATACACGAAGCAGCCTTTTTGCCTTCGTAATTTTCAAATTCATCAAACACACCAAAAAGATGAGATGCATGCGGTGCAGTCTTCATGTCCCAGTGGGCTATCGCCGTGATCCCACCTAGTTACATGTGATTACAAAGTGTCTTAACCCCCAACCCTCAGTGTGATGTTCACCAGGGCTACCACCTCAACCCACTCTCACCCATTCACTCATACAGAGACTTGTGTCAGACTGATTAGCAAGTACATCTCCAGTCTCTGATTAGTGTGGAGTAAATGAAGCGCCCCCTCAGGTATGCATTTCCATAATACCAGGTAATTAAACCCAGTGTTTTAATAGCTCAGGAATAGGATTTCTCTCCAGGAGACTAGACAAAGATGATAGACTTTGCTGAAAAAAACAAAAAAACTAGTAGAACATTAGTTTGTTTGAAACTGGTTTCCAAACATTTACTTTCTATGTTTTGTGCACAACAATGCTTTGTCCATAACAATGCATTTACGTTTGAAAACACTCAGCTTTAATTCACAATTCACATGACGTCCACGCTACTTTGGTGTGCATGGAAATATAAAACTGAGACAATCAGATAAGATTGATATCATTTATAAATCTTTAATACTTTAATACTTAATGTTATTCTCTGATGTGAATGGCCTGGATTGTTAAAATATTTTTACATAATCTAACACTATATCCTCTTATAAATCCAACTAATAATGTGTCTTAACTCAATATATTTGCTTATGTCCTCTTCATGTTGTATGTTTGCCCTTTGTTTATTGTATATCCTTTTAACTGAAGTGCTCACCTTTTCCTAACCCAGTAATGAATGACTGTTCTGGAAAGGCACATCTGAGTTGTGTGCCTGCTGTTGATAGTTGACAGATTCCAGAGCAAAACAAAGGCTGTGGGAGCACAAGTGTCTTTTTCATCGCAGAAAAACCTGGAGAGGTGCTATTGTAAACATGACAGTGGATTGTCAGTACATCCCTTTTAGTGTAGCTGTTTTTCATGCGTGTATGTCATGCTCATACACTTTGTGCACGTACACATGAATAACAAAAGCCTTTTGATTAAACAAATTCTGCAGTGGGAGAGCTTTCTTTGTCCCGGCGTCCACTCAAATGTTTGGTGCTCAGATGGGGAACAATGCCGAGCCCTGCTGGTGACACAGAAAGGTGTTGGAGATGAATGAAGTCCCTTTTTTACATGTAGAGGCTGAAAATAATAATAACCATAGTGCTGTGCTGTGATTAGATTGCTGTTCCTCAACCTCATGTTCATTCAAATGCACTAAAACACTTTAAGAAATAACAAGCTTTTAATGGTGTTCATCATTATAATCATGATTTAGTATATGACTTCTTTATGAAGCACACTTGAAATGCACACAGGTTTCTCACTGTCAGTAACAGCATTATTAAAATCACTTCTTAGCTGCTCCTTATGTGCTGTGCATGTCTCTGAAAAGCACAGTTAAATAAAAACAATACATTTTCAATGATTTAGCTCTGTATATTTACCTTTATATGAGTTAATAACCCATTGATGCTGTTAATGATCCAGAATAACATCACTCATACTGCAAGACACAATCTGACATCAAACCAGTGAGAAATGGTAATGCACATCTGTTAGCACAAGGAGCTCCATTTTACGTCACTTAAGTTGAAAAATCTGAATTAAAACCAGCAACGTCCCAGAGTGAAGCTGCAGTGGAGTTGGGACGTCTTTGTTGGGGTTCTTTGTGTGGAAAAGCAGATACAAATGCGTCACACTATAGGCCACTGTTAATTGCATTTAATGAACCACATGTTTTATTGAGCATAACCTGTCTTGTTGCCAAGGAAGAAATTAGCCAAGAAGTGAATATTGAAATTAGCTGCTGAGTGAATCACACACGGTGTTGCCAACTAGAAAAAAAGTGGAACAGCTCTGCCAGATACTCGCCTGAATGATCATTTTTTGTCATTCACGGGTAGAAAATGTAAAAAATGAGCAGCCAGATGACAGCTACTTTCTCCGTTATACAAAAGTAAAACCTCTTTGCAAAATTTCTGAGATGTGTCTAAGTACAATGATTATTAAACCATTACAAATGCAGAATTGGTTCTGTTGGACATACACCACTCTAGTCAATAACTCTATTGTTGAAAAATATGCTTCTGTGTTTAATAAAAATATTGCTGACTTTATTAAATGATTGACATATTTTTTTCTCCTTTTTCAGCAAACTCCAGTCTTCTGGGAGGAGGGGGAGGTGAGTGACTGCCTTGTTTTTCCACTAAACTGTCTCTTTGTTTGCTCTTGACATTAAAGGAATTAAATTTGCACTTATGATATTGCATATGGCAGATCCATACTCCTCTGTGGCCTCCTGACAGACTGAGTGTCTACTTGCTCTAAGTATCTTTGTAGTAATGTAGCCAAAACAGTAGAGCACAGTGCAGAGCAACCTTGCACTGTGCCACACTGAGAGATGGTCATTATTTTAGCTCCTGCCGAAGAATATTATCATCAAAGGCACGGAGAAAGTCTGAGGCAGCCGAGCGCG
Organism: Rhyacichthys aspro; assembly: GCA_036850595.1. Lineage (NCBI taxonomy): Eukaryota > Metazoa > Chordata > Actinopteri > Gobiiformes > Rhyacichthyidae > Rhyacichthys > Rhyacichthys aspro. The sequence goes on along the minus strand of CM072162.1, from coordinate 16,385,989 downwards.
GTGTGGCCATAATGGGTCAGGAACTGCCCAGTCACTGTTCTTTGCTGAAATTAGACTTTTACAGTGACATGATTGAAATAATCATTCAATAAAATGTGTATTCTTAGTCAAAGGGTGATTTTTATAAATATATGTGAATGGAGCAACTGTAATTCAAAGAGATAGAGAGTAAAATGAGCACAATCTGGGTCACTGTCACTTTGGGTTCGTCTGGTCTTTTGACATGTCTTTCTGTTCAAACTGTATTATGTCCTGTGGTACTTTAACACAGAAACTAAGCAACTATTTATTTTTTTTAAAACCATTTCAGTGGCGGTCTAGTTAAATTCATTCAAACAAAATGCATATGGCTTAATATTTTTCTTTTGAAACAGTTTAAATAAACATGGGTCCCAAGTGTAATCATGAAGCCTGGGGTGGCCCTCATCATGGATACAAACAAGATGAACAGACTTTCCCACCAGTGTCTTATATCAGAGCAGCATCCCAGGCCTTATCAGTGAGCTGGAGTAGTGCACCACCATCTAAAGGACTCCAGTGATTGAGGTCAGAGGTCGTGAACATGTGTCTTGATAACCAAGCGAGGCCGGAGGTACCGTATTCCTGATTGGCGTCGGTCTCTGCTGAAGTCGACTCTGTATTGATTGGCCTCGTAGAGAGAAACACATGAAGCAATTTTCTTTGCTATTATGTTTTCATTATTGTTATTTTGTGGCAAATCACCAGTTCTCTTTGTTGATAGATCCAGGTTCTTCTGGAACTAATAATTCAATGGTGGTGTTTGATTGCACTGCTTCAACTCAGCAGCAACAAAATTGAGTCGAATTTGTGGCTGTCAACATTGGAATGTCTGATCTGATGTGTCAATTAATGTCATACTTTGAAAGAAAACACTGCAGTTGATTGTGACCTGCCGCTGGGTTTATTAACTCCAGAGGTACTCTAATTGGAGCATTTTTCTCCATTCTAAAAAGGAGCTAAGTCTTCTTTCATTGTTAACTGACTTCAAGCAGTGCTATTCCTGCCAAGTTACTGGCACAATCTACAAGGTCAATCAACTCTAAAGTGGCAAGTTTCACATTTTCCATTTTGATAATGACCTGTGTTGTTTTGCTATTCTATCTGAAGTTACTTTTCTAGCCATATAAGAGAGTTCAGATTATTACAAGTATAAGATGAGATTGCCGAGATTCTTCTGGGATTTGAGATGTAGTTTTCTTCCAAAAACAAAGCATTTTATTTTTCTAATCTTCCCCAGGCCAAACATGGTTTTATCTTGGAGTGTCTTTATCACTCGAGGGTGCTTTCTAAACCTTGCAAAGCTGAACTGTCTGTTTTCCCCACCTCTATCTGTGGTTTGGCATGTGAGGACCTCCTGCTTTGGTGGCAGCGAGGATCGATGTGGAGAGGAGATGTGCACTCATATAGGGCTCTCCTTATCTCCCGAGTGTCTTTTCAGGGCTCGGCAGAGGGGCAGCTTCACAACAGGACCATCCATCACGCTGGTCTAACACACCTGAGCCACGTTTAGTTCCCAATGTCAAAACCAGACTTCAGTAACTTTCCATGCATAGGTCATTAAGTGAGTTAACCAAGGATATGCCACGACATTTGTTTAGTTTGAAGTAATATTTTCCCTTATAAACATCTTTATATTGATAATGGTCATATGAATGTACTTCTAGGAACTGTTACTTGTTTGTGTGTTCTTCTGTAGTATGTACACAAATGGGTTAACTAAAATAGCCCAGTTATCTATGCTAGACATGCTAGTCTCACTGGGATTCCCCATAAAATAACAATGATCTCTGATAATAGCATGCTAAATGAGGCCTCTGTGCACAGTGGCTAATTATGAATGGTGGCAGGTTGCTGGTGTGATGTGTGTCACAGCATGGCTGGATGCTGCCACAGTCCCAAAAGAATAGACCTAATGTAAACATGGTGTTGTCTGTCTCTCTCCCCCAGCACACTAATACAGGCATCCTAGCACCTACTATAATGATAGCACAAGGCCTGTGTAGCCCGAGCGAGGGAGCTTCACTTCTCTTTGATGTCTCCATCCAGAAGGGAATTGGCTCATTAGCATTCGAACCAGAGCTGCTGCCCATTTAGCGCTAGGCTTTAACTAGACCTCCCCAACAAATCGTTCTCAGGTTGGGCCTCTCTTCCTTGCTCTTCAGACAGCACATGCATACTGGTTTTGTACAACCTGACTCAGGCTAATTTAGCCCTGGGCTGCTAATGCTTAGTAGGCCTTGTCATTTCTTGCATAACATAGTCTGTTGTGGTGTTGTGAGCTCCAAGCTTTCCTATTGCAATTAAATGATGTGAGTAATAACAGGCAACAACACTTTCTATTAAAAAGGATAATAAATTCTGCTCGGTGTGATTAAATGTGGCAGGGCGTTTTTCCCTCACTTGTCAACAGGTGATTTATATTATAACAGAGACAATAAGGTCTCTTGTACTAAAACTCCAGTGCCTCCTTCAAAAACAATAGAACAATAAAGGTCATAGGCAACAGATCAATAGAAACACCTCAAATTAGCAGACACTATGCAGTGACCTTATTATAGTGTTTAATGTATTAAAAAAATTCTAAATTATAGCTACAACTAAATGTACAGCTGGCTGTTACTACTCTCCCCCACACCTCAAGAAGAAAATGTATTCAGTTTTGGACATGTTTGGATAATCCTTTATCTAGATTCCTAAGTGCTTCGGTGAGCTTATCTCTATCTTCATTCGTTATGCAAAGAGCTCTGTTTTCTTTTGCTGTCACCTCCAGGTGAACCATTATCCACTGTCTGTGTCCAGCTCGGGGCATGTTTATTGAGCAGATTGGAGGCGACCAGGGCGCGCTGCTGGGTGAAGGGGGAGGGTAGGTCAACATATAGGCTGGTGTTCTGTGACGGTTTGGGCCAAGCACAGCTCCAGCACATCTCTGACTCAAGAACTCCCTTTTCTGATTAAAAAGTCAGAAATGCAATATTCTTTTCATGACTCAAAGATTGTAATAGGTTTGAATGATGGTCCTTAGTTCACAGATGGTTACAATAGCAGTTAGCATAACTTATGACAGAGATTTCCCAACGGAGTAGCCAATAATATCAAATGAAAAATTAGACACAAAGTCTCGCCAGTCAGAATGCTTCCCCTGAGATTTACTTATGTCTTCATATTTAGTGGGCACAACTAGATCGAAGCAATAGTGCAGTACAGGTTCATGTTTGTTTAGAAAGCAACAATATGAATATTTCTCTTCAATTCTCTTGTCACCACTGCTTTGAGAGGTAATGTTGTGCAGGGCTCCTGTGTTGTCTGCTTTTGGGCAGTAGCATCAGCAAAATCTTGGGTAAACGTAAATATTATATTGTACATTGTGTTAAACCCTTGGGTAAGTGCATTTACACAGTAGCTTGTCACTTACCCACTTGTCATAGTGTGGACATCCTTAAATACTAATCGTACTTTGATAGTACTTTGATTTTCTTTCTCTCTATCTTGAAAGCCAACTCTCTTCTGTTTCTACCAGAAGACCTGCAACATATCCAATGAACAATGATGGATGGACTAATTGATTCAAAATGATTGGGCCATTCATTTCAGCCTACAGCAGTGGGTTCCATATTTAGGATTATCACTGCAATAGAACAGGAAGGGGAAAGGACATGGTTATTGGGTTAATGAACACTTGAAAGCACTGAAAAAGACAGTAATGTTTGCTGTCACTGGACCTTTTATGAATGTGACAAACATTTTATGTGTTAACACAACTAGAGAGGTGTGTGTCTGAGCATAAAAGGGAGCGGGGTATTGCTGTTGCCGACCATGTGTCCTGGTATCCCTCTCTTAGCCCATGAATCATTCATCTCTGTCACCAAGTATAAATCAAGCTGCTGGTCGTCGCCTGCGGCCGTCATGTCATTAGCTAGTTGATGGCATCACTTGATCTGTGGCACTGCAGCGCAGACGGGGAAATGACCCAACTTTTAACAGCACACATATTAGCTTATTATGAAACTGTATGACATTTATAGAGTTTAGCTGTGTGTATCTTTGTGAACAGAACTATGGGCTTATTTCAAAATGTCAATAGTTTAAGGTAAAAACTCACTTTGTAGAAAATTAAATTAAGTTTTTTTTTTACAGATGAAAGTAAAAATAGATGACTGATCACATTTACTGGCACAGTCTATATTTTATGTGAATATTCTTAAAAATGTAAATCTATTTTTAGTGCATGATAAAAATTAAATTAACATTGGAAACGAAAACTTTGCTCTGCTGTTAAAGGAGTGTTAGAGGAAAAATGCAGTTCTGTGCTACTCTCCTGTTTTCAGTGTGAATTTCCGACTAGTCGTCTTTCTTCCACCAGCGAGGTTCATTTAAGGTGCACTACTCCTGACACTCTCCTCTTATTGAACCAGAGGACAGTGAAAGTGCAGAGTCTTATCACTTGGAAATGTTAGCCCTGCCAGCTGCTGGTAAAGCTTTGAGGCTTCTGGGTCTGTACTTTAGGTCTTTTCCATCTCGATGAATGAGATATTTGTCATATTTTTATAGATACAGCAAAGAACTAATGTATTTAGTGAAACTATAGCAGGAAGTGTTAGTTTCTCAGGTTATAAATATATGTGATATAACATTTGGGTCCTCTCCTTCCCCGAGGGTTGCTGCAGTAAACATTGCAGCTGCTTGTTTTCCTTTGTGTTTGACCTCTGCAGTATCTCCCTTTCTGTGTTTTTCACAGTCTATCTATCATATTTAGAAAGAAAGGTACATCCTTCAGTCAAGGAAAAGGGGAAACTACTGTATATTTTGGCCTATTTTATTTAAAACATACCATAAAACTGACTGATGCATTCAGCTAACAATACAGTCTAAATATTATTTGTATTACTCTGCCTCCACTCATTCACAATGAACCACCTCTGGTTCTGAGCAGCGTGCAATAAAATGTGAGGATAGTTTTTGATTTTGTCGTCCGCGCGGGATGTCCCCAGCACCCCCAATTCAACTCCCAGAGTGCACCATTGTTTCTGGGTCAGTTGTTCAGATTTTGATCCACTCTCAAAGCATCATCAACCCCACTGTCTGAGCACATTTGTGTCCAGGACTTGAGAGTGGATCTGTATGTGCAACTGTCTATGTGTATTTTCATTGTATGTTCATGACATGACATTGTATGTTTGAGACTGTAAATTGATGAGATGGTCTGAACTTGTTTTTTTTTTTGTGGGCCCTACTCTGGGTTAAGTGGACACTGAGCTGACTTGTCAGTTGACTCAGTGGTCAGTTTTGGTCCTACTGCCCCCAGCAGTGTAAAGAGGACTGATGAGGTCTGACAGATGGGCACAGTTCTTAGCACGGCACCACCCTGTCTCACAGTTGCACCAATCATGGCACAGTTACTACACGGACATCTCAAGAGCTCAGCCACATGCTCACAATGATTTGAGGACATCTGACATGCCAATATACCAATCATAGGGAACCCTGTTATCTGCAAAACGGTCACTAAAATAGCATGATTTGCTGCTTGGAAATGATTGTAAAACATGTATTTGGAAGACAAGACAAATGAAACAGTTGAAACAAAAATGGCAGAAATTGATTCAAAATGAGAAACCATTCAAAATGTGTAAAACTACAACTGAATATAAAGGTTTTAAGTACAATACATCATTTTCATTTTACTTTAGTGTTGACTCACATAAATAATAATATCTGTCTAACTATACACAGGGAACATATTTGATCAGTTGCAGTACCTCATTAAAAGGCCACCAGAGCAAATAGCAAACTGCCCCCCGGCCCCCAGACATGAACTTAATATACACCTTACATTCTGTAACGATGTCTGCTACTGTTGTGTAATGTGGTCTTAAATCCATGTGCAAGTGCTGAGCTAGAGTTCAGTGTGGCACTGGACTGTTTTCTTTAGAATCCAGACGCAATTTTAGTAATGAGCCCACACACAGCTGGGCGGACTTTAAGAGACATTGTGCTGATTGTTTGACCACCTTTTGTTCAGTTACCACAGTTAGAAAATTACAAACCTATTTAGAGGTGTAAATGTACCGTGAGCCCATATGTTAAATAGACCTGACTCACGCACCTTTTCCAGCACTGGTTATTGATGTGTGTTTGCATGGGCTTTTCTCACATCTGTCGGTACATTTGACATTTCCTTAAATCAGACATAGTTTATGGTTGCACTGGGTGGGTTAACACTGTGCTAAGGTACGCCTCATAGTGCTGACTACATCATTGGTGTTTAACCTCGATGGTGCACAAGAATGAATATATCCACGTGAGCATCTTAAGAACTGGCTCATTGCTGATTAGTGGCACTTTTTTGACACTTTCTGTGCAGACTGACCTGCTACAGTGACCTTTTGCCAACTAGTAACAAACTGTCAAGCTTTCTGCATCTCTCAGGGGGCAGCCTAGTTAGCTGTGTCTGACAGGCCGCTAGCCTACAAGTGAAGTTTCATCCCGGGGAGGGCAGAGCGAGCTCCAGAGGAGAGCTGTCATCTTTTTGTCAGCCCACAGAGATGAGGAGGGTTGTCTTTCTCTATGCTCTCCATCTTTCTCTGTGTGTCAGTCTGTTCCCATGGTGAAGATCTTCACTTTCCCAGTGCCTGTTATGCTCCCCTTGGCTTGGCAGTTCAGAATAAACAGGCGAGTATCAGCGGATGAAACAAGTGTCCCCTAGGACTCGGTCCCGTCGTAGCAGTGGTCCTAACAGCTGGCTCCTGAGGGCCCCAGCAGCCATCGGTGTCTTGTAGCTGAGAGTAACACTAAAGACAGCCGGCTGGTCTGGGGTGAAAGGCGCACCATGCGTGCTTCCTTAGGGAGAGATGAGCGTTCGTACCACAGGGATGATGCCCAACACTTCACCTAATCCTCTTTCCCAGACACTTCATTATCACTCACCACTGCCACCACCGCACAAAGCCATCTCTGTGGAGTGTGCTGAGTTTCATGTAAAGACAGAGAACCTAAGGGGCTTTGAAGAAGAGGGAAAAAGGTGAGGAAAATGAGGGAGGAGAAAAGTGGTTTGAGAAATGACACGGGTATGAAGTGGCGGAGGTGATGATTTAATGTCTGACATTGTGAGAGGTAGTTTGTGGACAGCACTTTGCTCTTGCATATAATTTTATTCAAGATGTTAGGTAAAAATAAAACTTGATTACAAGGCATACATCTAGTAGTAACCATACAATTACTAAAAAAAAATGGTGCATATAAGCAGATGCTGTTTACCAATTATACATGCATGTATGCATTCTTTGGGCATGTGCAGAGGTGTCTGCTGGGAAGAAGATTAATTTCTGAGTGGGAGCGAGCAGCAAAGCTATTTGAGCCCACTGAAACATGTTGGCTCTCTACTGTGAGGCTCACATTAGCACATGCCATAATTGATGGAGGAGCACACTTAGCAGTAATAATGGGCATTATTGGGGGTGGTATCAAGACATTATTTTCAGAAAGCTCTAATTAAGCTTTTTGCAGTGGTGTTTTGGTGCAACACTGACAGTCTGGGATCGTTAGAGATGCTTTTCAAGCTTTTGACAAAGACTCGGGCCAATCATGTTGTCCTGGGTGTGCCATGTGCAGGAAATATAAACAAGTTCATCAAACAGCGTGAGAATGTTGCTCCGACTGTGGCCTGATGAAACATCAACATCAGATTAGCACCACTGGGAGCTATTGTGTTTACTGTTGGTGGGTGGATGGGCTACAGCCTGCAGGGGTAGATTAGACCTTTGAGACCTACAGGGACATTCCCACCACCAGCCAGCTACACCTGTGAAATTGCAAACAAGACCCCCTCTCCCTTCAGCCTCTGAGTGGTCAACACCACACTGACACTTTTCTGAGAGTCAGACTACTGGCTGGAATCTGTAGCTGGAAGTAGATGAAACACACACACAGCTGCAGAATGAGCTGTGTGTTTTGAATGGTCAACACAGATGTGGAGGGGTTAGGTGACAGTGGTGAAATTACTACAGTGGTTTAGCAGTAGGTATGTGGAAGACATCCCACACCTTTATTTTCTGACTGAAACATCTTCAAGCTTAATCCAGGTGCCTACCTGGGTGACTAAAAACCTCTTAGTCTAGTCGTTAGTGTAGACATTTTTATATTAAATAGGTTTCTTTATATTCTGACTCCCCCAAGATTCAGTACTCATGCTGAGCCACAAAAGCTGTTTTGTGTGTATAATATAAAAACAAGCCTAAAGCAAATGCTAGAGGATAGAGTGTTAATGCTAGGCTCCACTGACAGCTCCTGGAACGTGTTTTGTCCCTCTGTGAGCAGTGGAGAAAACCTTACCAAGCATGACAATAACTGAATGCCAAAACATGGAGAGTGCCAAATGAGCTGTAAACACAAATAAAGTAGAGAAATTGTGACGTTTGGGCTAGACATTCACTCTCAGCATGTGACATACAAGACACAGAGCTACTAACAGACAAACCTGTCATAAAAGGAAAAATGAAGGATTGATGATGTAAATGCAATGATGTGTGCGTTAATAAGTCTAGTAGCGGAGTTTTTCTGAGTTTGTCTGAAGCACACCTGAGATTTATCGCGCCTCATAGTAAACTTGTGAAGCGTGAGGAATGCCTGAGGAATGGTTGTGTCTTCGTCCCTTTGAGAGTCTGTTTTGATTCTGTCTGCTTCAGCAACCCAGCCTTGGAGAAATATTGTTGCTATCACTTCAACACATCACTAATACATGTACCTGCAGTTTTTAAAACCCAAAAATATCCTGGATTTTAAAATACCATAGTTGTAGTCATGTTCTTTCATCTGATATGATTATTTATCATCCCAAAATCAGACCTGCAGTTGACTCCTGTCTAGTTACATTTTTGCATTAAGGCTATTATAGGTTTTTTTATTTGCTTCTAACTGTATGAACACACGCTAATACAAATCCTCAAAAATTAATTAAAATGAACCTGGTGTGATTTATGTGGTGCCTCATGTGAAATTTGGCAAGTATCTGAAGATATACATCACTTTTCAAGTCAATTTACTAAAACAACATGAGCGTGAGTCAAATAAATGTCACATAATGATAAAACTATACTTTGTGTTTCCTCTTGAGAGTTGATATTCCATGTATTTTTGTTTTGGGAAACTTTGTCAGACCATAACTTTTTAAAACCTGGATATTTTTAAGACAACTTTATGTTTTAAGCATTTTTGAGTTCTCTCTGGACAAGAAAATCCACCCACACACTGTGCAGCTGTTAAATGTTTTATTTACTGAGGCTTGATGAGATAAGAGCCGTCTGTTTTGGTATGGTGGATGACATCAGCGTGCATCTCTTTATGTGTGTGTCTGTTTTAAGTGCTGATTGGTCATTTGGCATCCACAAACCAACACCTAAATGGACTCTTGGAGCAAGTCAGGAAGACCATAAACATAAGCAGTTGAGGGTTAGCCTAAAAGGAAAAACTAATAAGACACAGCTCTGTTGAAGTACTCCACTGGGCTAATCTACAAATAGATTGCCAAAGTTTTAGATGTGTTGCTGTTTAACTGGGGAAACTTTGAATTTTTTTCTGTCATGAGATTAAGATTTGATTTCTCTTGTAAGAATGGGGCGGTCCAGTTAAGGGACCCACACTGCATGGAAAATGGATCTGTGCTGGGTGGCTTGTTAATTCCCGTTCGTGCCTCCTGAGGTGAATCGCTCCCGATGCGTGCGCTGCCTTTGATCCTTCACAAAGCATGTCGCAGCGAGGTCTGCATCGGCATCCGACAGATGGTCATTAAATCATGCGTTTTATTTTACTGCAGCCTTTTACATTCCTGCAAGATCTTTGTGCTTTTATCGTCGCCATTTACAGCGGCTACTGTGTTGATCAGATAGACGCCAGGGTTTTGTTGGTGTACCATAAGACAAAATAGAAAAACATTGCGCATACTAACGTAGTATTAATCTTAAGTAAGCACTCTTTTCTCTCTGCAGCCTGTTTTCCTCTCAGCGCACACAGAGGCGTAGGTGTTAGACAGGATTAGCCTGTGAATTTTTATTGATTACCTGAGGTGCACTAAGTACTTTATTATGACTTTTTACATTTTTCTTCAATACTTGCGGAAGACTTGTTATGGTCTAGGGCTATTAAAGTAGCTTGAAGTGCGGCTGTGAAGATTGCCGATGTTTCAATTGGATTCCGCCCTACAGATCCCAGTTCATCATGTGGGCAATAATGGCAGATTTCTCACCTCCAGTCAACTGTGTGCTCAAAGCTTGTTAATCTTAGTGTCAGTCAGAGTCACGGAGACAGAAATGCCTAATTACCTTTGCGTGATTGGCTACTGGGCAGAATAGGAAATCCACCCTAATGATGTATGTCATCTAGCAGCCATTTAAATTGGTGACCTCTGCTGCAAAGTCAGGAGCAAATGATTATATTATAATGATTTTAATTCTGAACATAGTGAAATCAGTTCAGATTCAGATAAGATGTGGCTATCATGTTGATGTGATTCTGTTGGAAATATATTTTAAATTTCTCTTAAATGTCACCGTCCATTGGTCACATGGCTTGTATTGCTATTAAAACATCACTGCAGTCACTTATTTTTGGCCGATTAAAGGATAAATGTTGCCTAGACACCTCTGTTTATTGTAGTTATAGAAAAAGTTGATGTCTCTAAAGCATTAAAGGCAACAGGAGAGCCACATTAGCCTAAACTAAACTAAACCAAACTGGTGTTTATGCTGAAATTAACTGCGATGCTAACAGTGCTACTGATGAAGCTGCCCCCTTATGACATATGTGAAAGTGCTGTATCAAGCTGTGAAATAACTATTTTTCAAAAACCACTGTATATTTATATTTTGTTGCGGCAGAAAGGTACAGCAGCAGCAAGCAGGAATTGCTTGAGTTTGAAAATGCATTCATTTGCATTACCTATAAATCTTCATTGCAGCTGAGACTGCTGCAAATGAAAGGCTGTGAAGAAAACACCCACACAAACTCCTACATCACATCACATTGGTGTTATTTGGTGGCAAGATTGAACCGCACCCAGCAGACTATACTCCTTTTATATGAGCAGGTTAGATGATGGACAAAGGCTGTGTATTATATTGGCATGAGGGCCAAAGTTCCTGACATGGCAATTTGCTGTCTTTTCTTTGGGGTGAGCGGTGACAATAGGCCGCTGTAGGCTCATACGGTCCCTGTTTACTGCAGTGTGAAAGCGGCTTGGCTTTTTGCCCCTGGGGTCAGTGCACGGATCTCAAACATCACCACTGATGAGCACTAATCTGGCTTCCTCAGCAAACACAAGCCCTTCTCTGTAACCTTCAAGCCGTGAAACGCAATTTACCGAATTGGTAGGGGGTTGCAGGGACTGTGATGTCAACAAGCAAACGGGGGAAGAGTTTTAGAGTCTCAACACAGGTTACACTGAACTGTTCAATTGAAATAATGCCTTCTTTGCTGAGAAATGCTCTCCATCTGAATGGCAGAGCCTATTTTAATGCCATTTAATGTCATTTTAATCTAGGAGGAAACATGTTTAGGTTTTGCTGGGTTAGTTAAATTTGTTTTATGCTTTAATGTTTGATAAAAGCGTGTCAAAAGCATCAAAAAGAATATGTTAAAATAGTTAGTTCGGTAACAATGGTTAATTTTTAGCACACTATTGGACATTAATGCTAAAATTTGAATGTCTTTCCTTTCAATCTTTTATGTAGTAACCATTCAAGTGAGTGCTTTTTGTTAACTCCTTATTTGATATTCATGGAAATGTCTACACCTGAATGTATCTGAAAGGAACAGCCCTTCCCTCGTGCAGCTAATACTGAAGTTGATTAAAGAATTTAAATGGTCCATTTAACCCCTAACGCAGACAAGGCCTACCTGTGTGATAGTACCATTACTTTGCAGTAATTTCTGCAGGCTGCGGCTTGAATTGATCCCCTCTCAGCCATCAGGAAGTTTTAGTGCTGCTATGTGTGTGCTCAAAGCCCAGTTTAATAAACCTAGCCAGTCACGAGCCGTTAAAGCAGAGGAGAACAATAAATAAACAGGCCGCCTCTGTCATGCTGTGTGCCTCTTCTGCCCTTCTACATAACGGATGCACTTTTTATGTACACATGCATCTCGTCATGACTGGACTGGTGGGTTTGAAAGTGTTTCTACATCTGAACATTGGTGTTTGTCTCAACAGTAGCCTGAACAGAACATGTGAAATGTGAAAACTGAAGTTTGTTTTGTAGAACTTGGCCCTTTCTCTACAAGGTATGGAAATAACAAAAGTTAACAGAACTGACCTCAGAACAACAGCGTGAAGCATGGATCAAAACCCAATTGGTCTCAAAGTATAGATCATTGTGAGTTGAGCTACAGCAAAATCCTTGAACTGTCACATCACTCTTCAGACTTGTTGTTTAACAATTCATCCAAGCAGCCCATAAACATAAACCCTTGTGTTAAATGCATCGATGATGACCAGAAGCAAAACTAAATTCACTGTCGCAAATTGATACATTTTATTCCAAACTGTTAAAGTTTTTGTTATTCCACCCCTCGTACTTTTCTCCCTCAAACAGCACAACAGTCACACCTCATTTTTAATTAAAGCTAAAATAATAGTGGTGTATTTGATCGTTTCCGAGGCTTTTACACAAAGAGACACAAACACACGAACGTAGGGTACATGAAAGCGACGAGCGTAGTTTTAAAGAAATAATGACCCAGATGGTAAGAAGTGTAGAATATGATTGAAGTTGGTTTCAAAGAAGTGTTCGGCTTGTCATTATTAGACCAATAAAAGTTGACCAATCAAGCCTTGAAACAGGACAGTATTAGTGCAAGGAATAACATGCAATTAGCTAATGAGGTTATAAAAATGTATTTTCTATCAAATACGCAGCTCCAATTAAATGAAACACAAAAACTCATTGTCAGTGATATTACTAATCAACTTAACAACTCCCTAAATTCAGGATTATGTAGATTATTAATATTACCTGATGCCTCATTACTCCTAATGATATAGAACTTATACAGATAATGATTAATGAAAATGTAGCTGGTAGGTTATGGGTAATAAATAGACAATACAATACAATATACAAATCCACCAAATCTGTGAAGTAAGCTGTTGTACCATGAGTTGCATTTGTAAGACACAGACCCTTTAAAATATGTGGACAACGGGGCTTTTTGTTGCATTATATTTGTTGAAAGAGTAAACCACCAAGTGTCTATATTTTGAATGAACATTTGGTCCTGATTGTCTCCCTTGTAACTGTCACACATTGTCTCGTATTGAAGTGGAATCTATTTATTTTTTATCTAAAATGACATGCAGGCATGGAACATGAATGTTTTGTTTTTTTTATTGTTATGCATAAGCAGCGCGGTAGAAAGGCCGTCTAACACTGCTCCCTCTCAGGCCATCAGCCAGGCAGATTGATGTTGAGGGGCCTGGCCGATGGAGATAGAGTTTATCTGCTGCGGGCTGGGATATGAAATCTAATCACATGAGTGCCAGGTGAAGAAGTGCAGCCACAGATGAGCTACTAACGCACACCATCACACTTGTATTCAACAAATGGCTGAGAATTTCTCTCTGCAGGGTTGAGAAAAGCGATAAGACGGCCTCAGACACTAACTCTCCCGCTCCATGGATCTGTCCTTTAGGGGCAGGATAAAAAACGGAATAAAAGAAAGCAGTGGGGAGAGGCATTAGGGAAAGAACAGAATATTGGGTTTGGGAAATGCCAAAGTGAAAAGCAGAAAATTAGAGCATATCAACATAACATCCTTTCATTTTATTGTTTTCTTTATGTTGTCTTGCAGTGCTGACCCCATCATCTGTTTTAAACTGGCTGTGGTCATTGATCAGGGCTATAACTACATGCTTGATTATAATTAAACAATGAGGGATTTTTGTTTTACTTAGAGCATACCAACACACTGTAGCCATTTAACACAATGATTCAGCAACTTAATAGTTCTGTATTTAAACTTCAAACTTTAGTTTTGTTGTTAATGTTACCTAAGTACTATTATGCATCAAATATACAAGTCTAAATCTATTCACTAAACGTTTTGTGACACCAGGAAGAATAGTTAGTGCTTATTCCAAAGGCTAATGGAGATCTGAACAAAGAAGGAAAGAAACAAACAGAGCTATAACTGAGCAGTTGATTGATCATTTATTACAAGCTCAGTTTAATATAATGATTAACCACAAAGTCCAAAAAATGATTCTCTTGTTGTAGACTGTGTTATGCCAGACCAGAAAATACCTTTTAAACACTGCTATAAACCTTGCTTTTTGGATGCAGTGCTCAAGCTTTTACCCGATGTTTTTAATTTATAACTGCACCTCTCATAGCTTCTGTAAAATCAGTTTTTAATGTGATGCCATGAATTATAAAGAAGGCCTATTTATAGGTGGAGCATGAGTATTTCAGAAGCATGGAAACGCTTATATAAGATGAAATGGAGTGCAAAAGGTAAAGACCAAGGACAGTGGTTTTAAAAAATTCCACTTTGTATCAGTGCGTGAAAGGCTGTGGCCAGGCTCAGGTGTTATGTAACAGTGACAGCCACTGCTCAGTTCATGAAAGGGCAATCATTTTCACAGGCTCTTCAGACGGAAAAGGGGCGATGCAGAAAATATGTATAAAGACGGTGTGAGATACTTTCTAATCCTTCATTAATTAAAGTCTTTATGTTAGATAATGTTTGCTTTTCAAGTTTTAAAGCAATGACATCTCCTGGGATTCCCATAAATCTAGAGGTTGTTGATCTCTTTACCAGTCCATCCAAATCCAATACTATCTATCGGCAGTGTTTCACCAAACTCTGTGTACTCATTTGAACCTGTTAAAGGGCAGTGGGAGGTGATGACCCCTCCACCTGGTCACAGTCCGAGCTATCAGTCATCCCCAGGGAAGAATCTCCATCTCCATCTCCATCGACATCTCAGATAGAGATGTTCCCCGGCGTTTTTGCCCTCCATCACCGTCCCACACCTCCTTCGGGCCCCTGCTGAACTGATGACCCCAGAGCCAGGCCGCTATGCCATCCATTTGCCAACAGGGAGATAGTTTTTCAGCCGTTGAAATCCTATCCTGGAAGATCAATGTTGCAGCTGGCCTGAAAGATTTTGGTTGAGGGCAGATAGTGCCACAGGGGGGTGAGGTCAGGGTCTTCTCCCGGTCTCCCTGTGGTGTGTTTAGGCAAAGATTGGACACTTTGGAAATCCTTCATTTATTGACAGCTGGAATCGACTGCTGAGCCTTTTTCCAAATGGCAATCCCATAATGTAAACGATAGAAATGTCTTAGTATGCTGGTATGGTTTCCCGTTAAAAAGGAAGCAATAAGAATAGATAAAGCATTAATAAACAGTACCACTCTAATGTTCTATTAAAGACCAGTGAGACTAGAGGGCTTTAGAGACTTTTGGGAAAGTGGAGAAGTTGGGATCTTCATGGGTGGTTTCAAAAAATCATATTCACTGTTCAGATGCGATAAAAACCTGAAAGTGTTAAATGCCAACGCTCGACTCATCCCCAATGCCTGCTCATACACACACTTTTTCTGCTTTTAAAAATTGGACTAAAGGGGAGTGATTTCATGCTTTCAGCGAAGTAATGGCATTATGCAAAATGCCATTACCGTGGAAAGGACACTCCAATGTGTGGAAGCAGGTCAAGTGTTCATTTTAAAAGAGGGATTCTGTAGAGAGGCACAAAACAACAAAAACCGCATGTATTCCTATCTTCAGCATTAAAAGCTATTTTAGGGGGAGGTGGGAGCAGAGGTTCCTAATAACTAATGGTCATTGTTGGTTTTGTCTAAGAAGCACACTAGACTAAAATATGTAGAGGACCTATACAATATTTCCCTTTTGTTGCTCTCCTTTCTCAGTCTTGCTCTCTCGGCGTGTGAAGGTGCGGGGCAGGCTTTAGTGGATATCACATAATAGAAGCTCTTTGTTTGCTCAGGTGCCGATCCCTCACAATAGGCGGATAATAGAGGAACACTTATGAGACAGATGTTCCCTCTTTATCACACTCCTTAGTGTGACCCTCTTCTGAAGCAGTGGGAAATGGAGAACAATGCTGCGTTCAGTCCTTATGTACTTAGAGCAGCTTTAATCTGAAGTTATTGTTCAGATAGATTTGTAAGTACTCCCTCTATTCCTATATGTTGTTTTGACAGAGAGTGCCCTTAAAGTATTAGTCAAAATGGGCCCATTACTCATATTGCATTATAGGATCATTGAGGTATCTCTTTTGTACCCAAATTTATACTGTTTTTGTATTTTATTCACCAACATTTACTTTTCCCATCCGCAGCTATTTGTGTTGTTGTAATGTCTTAGATTTTGAGATTGTAAAGGCAAATGTTTGTATGACCAGCTAACTCGCCACTCCCTTTTATTCACAATTTTTACAGTTTTGTTTACACATTTGGGATGTTTTATGTGTGTAGTCGTCTGTAGCAGAAAGAAACACAGTAAAACCAAAACCATAAGTCAAGTCTGATTATAATGTTTTTACGTTGATTGTGCCAGAAACAAACAGATTATTGCTATTAATTTTCTACTGCTACAAAGTGAAGCAGTGTAGAGCATCATATTCTGATCTTCTAAGTACTACAACACACTGATGTCTTTTCCCTTCAGGTATAAAGTGAAATATAATATGTAGCCCTGTGTAGACCAGTGATACGACAATAAGCACAACACAACAGACATACATTGTGCTGCTGGAATCTTATTTTTAGGTTTCTGTGTGGCACACTTTTCCAGGAGAGTTTATTAGTTATGGGTCACCTTGAAGGCTTAAGAGTAGATGGAGGGCAATCAATAGCTAAGCCAATAAGGAAGCAAGAGGCTAAGGTTAAAAGGGTAATCCTTGATGGTAAAGCAGGAAATCTATAAAATAAATGATTTCTCCTCTTCTGCAGGCTGGAGCAGGCTGTTTATTTGGCCAAGTTTTGAGACACACAGTGGGTTACATCAAAGTAGAGAAGAAAAGGACAAAAACTGTGTATTTCAACCTGGCAATTTGCAGGAAGCAATACCAAAACCATTGCGCCATGTCCCTCTAAATCCTTCTCCAAACCAACAATTCAGCTGATAGCTGAAACAGGAAAGAGGACAGCTTGATGCAGGAGACACTGTGATTCTTGTGATACACAATTTAGAGTTACAACTTTGAGCTCCTCTGCCCCTCAGTTACCAGAACTTTTCAGCTTGATAGTAAGTGCATACTACTCATTTGTGACCATTCCTTTTCAAGTGATTCAAGACAAATGAGAAAATTTCCTGCAATTATGGTATTTTTCCAGTGCTTTTAGTTCCAATAAAACTGTATAAATAAGCATGATTTGTCATAAATTAGCAACATCTGACTCATGGTCTTTAGCTGAGCTGCACTATGTGTTACAAAAACACACTCAAATGTCTTCTGTCACAAAGTAAGGTGTTAGCTTTTGCATAAATGTTGTTATAATAAATGTTATTCTGTGTTTTAATTGAGCAGCAGAAGAGAGGCGCTAATGGTTTTTCAGCAGCATATGTTAAGTGTCTGAGGCAGCATTTAAAGCCTGACCTGTTAGTGAAAGCAACATTTCCCTCCATAAATAATTAACATGGCCATTCTCCCTCTCGCTATGCTCGATGCATATTGTGATACAGGCAATTTATTCACTCATCTAGGCACTCAGGTTCCTTCAGCTGGAGGAACACATGGCACACTTAAAGCATAATGGCCACAGGAAAAAGCTTGGAAGAATAACTCTAGAGCCTGCTTCCTCTTGTTGTCACACGTACCTTTTGGTAGATAAGCATGCTGCAAGCCAATACTGTAACCTTCCTTACTCTGCAGTTTGGGAAAACAGTTTTAAAATAACAGAAACGAGTGGTCACATGGTGGCTGCTTATTTTGCTTTTAAGGGCAACGTGAGACATTGTGTGATTGTGTGACTGGACTTATCAACACACACCTAAACCAGGGTCCACTGTGTCACTTACTTTGATCTCATCCAGTCCAAATGCTAGTGTTTAGTCTTTATCTTTTTCATTTTCTCATTAACAACAGTGACATGTATAAAAAATGCCACACAGTCATTTTTCTTGTCTGTCAGAGCTGGGTGACATAACATTAAAAAGTCGTCCTGGCTGGTTGAATAGCTCTCCTGCTTTAGCTGTGGAGTAGTGTTTTGTTGAGCAGACTGAGCGGCCGGTCTGTAGCCAACTGTCACTCCGTGTCAGTCACAGCGTCCCTGGATGGCTGAGTGTCTTTTCGTGCTCCATCCCGCTCGCTGTCGGAGATGGCTGCTTCCACTTGACAAACCCTACACTTTCAAACATCCCATTAGCACCTGCTAAGTCAACCAAAACTTTTTTTAAGGCCAGTCTGACTTTGTGCATGTAATTACTCTCTTTCTTTCTTTCACAGCCTGTTTAAACCATAAAAACTCTCATCCCCTGTGACGCAAATGGCCAGGTCATACAAGATCACGGACTATAGAGACTTTTTTCATTCATTCAAACTCAGTCGAATGAAACGATGCCTCCGACTTCTTTTATGGTTTCTTTATCAACGTTTATTGAAGTAACCACACAGTATCCATCCACATCGTCTCTAGTGCACTATAAATGCACTATAAAGAGAGTTTACACTTTAAAAATCACTTAAATGAAGATATACTGTACTTCAGTCGCCTCGTATGTAAGATTGTCATAGCATTTGTTATGGCGGACATCATGCATAAAAACACATTTTATACACACCCTAAAGTAAAAATAAATGCCAAAATGTATGCTTTGGAGACAGTTCATTAGTCGTCATTGTAGCTGCAAGAAACAAGCTGTTACCATGTGATCTTATATAATATTAACACTGAAAGTAAACAGTAAATGTAGATTAGGTTTATTTAAACAAAGAAATGCTTTTGTAGTAAATGTAGGAAATTAAAGTGTCTTGTGAAATGTCATCATGGTGCCTATTAAGTAATTGTTTACAACATTTTTCCTGTAGGCTACCAGATTTTATGGATTAAAGACGCCAGAAATCTGTTGTGGCTGATTATTTGACCATTTTAATCTTATTGGAACAATTCATGCCAGATGCGTCACGGTCTTTTCACATGAATTCAGATGATGCTAAAGGCCTTGCGCTGCTGTGTGCAGGGGTTAAGCAGGGTTGTCCTGATCAACCCCTGACACCGGGTCATTCAGAAGGTTGTCCTCGGGCACGGCTCCACTGAGGGGGGTCACTCGAGGGGTCATCCATTCTGCCTCTTTAGTTCTATCCAATTAGAGCATCAGCCGCTGAATCAGACCCTGGTGTTCATTGGGACATTAATTGTTCTCATTGATTGGCATGTAGTTCAACTAAGTGTCCTCTGAGCTCCGTACAATGACAGGCTTGTTTTCTCATCTCCGTCGACAGTCATTCTCTTGTCAGCTCTGTTAGAAAGGCTTGTTGCATAGGTACTTGAAAAACATGTGCTCTAAATCAGGTGTGTGTCTGTGGCTGCAAAATATCAGGACATACTCAGCGTCTGTGAGCCTTTAGCCCGCTATTGGATCTGCCAGTCTCTATTTGATACTTTGTGCAGCGCAGGTGAGGGCTTGTCTGGTATCACTTTGGAATGATTTCTAATCAACGGTTTGATTTTCAAGTTGTGCAGAAAGGCTCAAGCTGTTTATTTTTCTCTTCGGTGAACTGGGAATTTAGACATATTCAAACCCCAAGCCATTTTCTGTTTATCCTTGAAACAGAAAAATAATCCACTGCAGGATCAGGGTTTGACAGACAATCTCATGTTGACAGTGGCACAGTGGTCAGGGTTTTCAGTATTAACACTGATTTGGTATTAAACACACCCCAAAGTGTAATGAGAATGTGAAACTTTAAAAGTGGAGAACATGAAAGTCTCTATTTGGGCGTGTGGATTGTCATTCCCCTCATGCTTATTAAAATTCACAGCTATCATGTATTTTAGAGTAGCCTCTGTAGCTGAGCTTTAAATGCAACTTCACAAAGCCTATTCTCTTTCAAAACTGGGACAACACCCCCACCCGTTTGGAAATCTAATTAAACTAAACTAGTTTTTATCTATTCTAAATGACTTCAGAGAACCTATTCATTATGCCTGCCCTCCAGTCCTGTCACAAATACATGCCAGTATTACATTTATTTAATAAATAGGTTACTAAATTATTGTGCTTTTTGTACTTTAAAAATAATCAACACATTTAGACTTTTTTCATACGAGAAAGCAAAACTTTCCGTTTGATCAAACCATTTAATCTTCCTCTATGTGAAAGCACCAATCCAATAGAATTTCATCTTTACCACCAGATATGATGAAAGTGAAACCAAGTGATCAATGAAAAGATTTACTCTCTGCCACCCATTTTCCTTTGCAGCTCTGCAACCATAGCAACAGGGTCAAGATAAATGTACGATTTAGTGAAATGACACAGGAATCACCGTCAGATTTGATCACCTGCTTAGCACTATTCCTCCATTTGCTCTGTGCCAGTCTTTGGCAGAAATGATCTGAGGGATGGATATGAGTGAAATACACATGGATGGCTTCACTCACCTAGTTTGACTAAAATGGAAATCATTATGTTTTGTTTTTTTTCCTGGATCCAGCATGCACGACACATCTTTAGTTCTAGTGATGAAGAGAATTATGCACATAATTTCTCTGGATAAAGATATAACAAGGCTACTCTATGTCAGGCATTTAACAGTTACTGTGTACACTTTGTGTATGTAATGAAATACAATCAAGAGACATTATTTTTTTACATTATACATATTTCTAATATAATGTTTTTTAATGTTTCTGTAGTCATCTGTTCTGGTCCCTTTGTTTTGGCTGTATCAGTTCAGTTATTAATTCTAGCTAAAGCTATAGCAAGAAAGGTTCCAACATCCCCATTTAGTCTGATTGAGATGAGCCGTGTATTGGTGTTTCTGTCTTCCATCACGCTGTCTTCTCTGGGGAGCTGCGTCTAATTGGAGCAATGGCAATGAGGTGGTCATGGCACCTGACAGAGAAGGATGACTCTCAAGGAAGAAAGAGATCATTTCAACACTGACTGCTCACAGCCAGCCTGTTCTGCAGTGCTGCTGCACTGGCCACACACTGGTGATTGATTTGCATTGCAGATTGCATAGACTTGGAGAGGACCTGGCTAGCTTTCCAGGCTGTCGCTGTCTTAAACCCAGCATAATGCCTGGCCACTGGCCCAGTGTGCTGCTCACTCTCCCATTAATATGGAAGTGCTTGTACACCTGGCCACCAGACAAGCATTTGAGACAGCCTCTAATGAAATAAATCAGTCATGGCATGTCAGTAGTAAATGTCCGGTCGACCAGCCACTGATGTCTTTCAGCTCCTTGTCTAACCTTTACTTGTCCAAAGTGTACCTCAAGACAAAATACATGCCCACAGTTATTGCACAAACTCACATAGCTTTTAAGGAGAAATGAGCAGCATTTAGGGCAAAATGATATGGCAGCATAATAAATTTGAACATTTGAACCATATTTTCACAGCACAGTAACAGCACATTTTGAAGGGAACCGGATGAACATAAAATAATTTATTGGACATTTTGCTGTATTTTAGGCATATTTAAGTCAGTTTTTGTGGAATGGGCCTGTTCAGAGATGTGGGATATCGAGCTGAAAGTTCATGCACAGTGTGCACTGAGATGGAGCCCATTTGAGGAGGATAGCAGAGACTGTAGGACTGTGCTTCTGGAGAATACATGAGCAGATCTGTTGTCTCTGCTCTATTCTGTGCATGGCTCACTGTTTTTATCTGCACTGTCAAATACATTGTGTGGTCTGTTTCCAGTTATCCAACCTCGGATAGTCTGTTCATGTTTTACCTAAAACTGCCTGTAAAAATCAGGTTTTATATGGCACTGTTGTAGAGCAAACACCTAAATAATGCAGTTGTGTGTCATAGTTCTGTCTGAACATCTACATAAAAAGATAGCAACTGGTAAAAAGTATTTGGTCAGTAAATGATGCCTGTAATCAGATTGAAATTACAAAGATTATTACAAAATGTACAAGAAATAAAAATTTGAAAATGAAATGCAATAAACATTATCCACATGTTTAGAAGGAGAAGATATTTGCACATAACCAAACTGTTTAATTTTTGATTAGAATTGAAATTGGAATCCTGCCACATCGGTTTATGTCAGGGAACATCACAAAAGTATTCCTCAGTCTATGCCTTAAGTGTATGATTTAACCACACTATGAAAGGTCAATGCACAAACAACTGTGTTAAAATAAGGACTATGTGTGGCTCTAATGGCAGCAATCCTAAGAAGAAAAATTACATACACTCATATTGTACTCCAGAAGCTACTCTGTAGTTTTTTCTTTCTCTTGACATCTACGGGCAAAGACAGCTTTAATGATACTTGGGAAATCTTGTTTTAGTAAGTTTTTCTCAACTCAAACTGTACATTTGCCCAGAAGCCCCTTGGTTGCCTTTGGGTTCTTATTTCTGCATTAGTTTTGTAGGGGTGCAGTTTTTCTTGAAATTAAATTCAAAATATATTTACTGTAAAATGTCAAAGGAATAGATGTATTTCAAAAAGGAGAAGATGTGTAGGTGTTCTCTCTGCCCACCGTCTCCAGGGGCAGAGGGCTGTCTGTGCGCTGGCATTTCTCAAATGTTTGCTGTTTATCAAGCTTGTGCCAGGTCTCCATGCTGGCTGGCTTTGTGTTTGCTTTTTGTGTTGTGTTTAAATCTCCCGGTTTGATGTTATATGCCAAGATTGCCAAGAAAAGGTATGTTGCCATTTCTCCAAGACTGTGAGTGTTAGAAATGGGTTTCCCTGCAGAAAAACAGGGCACAATACTGTTGTTCCAAAGCATTGATGGCAATAGGAGATACCAGTGTTAGGTGTAAGAACTACAAATCTACTGTATGATACTCTTAATAAGTCGCCTACTACCTTTTGATAGAGGCTGGGTGTCCCGGAGCCTTCCTTCTCTGCTGCTGTTGCCAGGTCCTCCTCATAGTGTTTTTTAAGTCAATGTAACAGACCTCGAGACACCCAAACTGTTTTTATTCCCAAAGTGTAATATATCAACACCATGTCATGGACGGGCTCAGTTTTATATGCTCTAGTAACACAGTTGCCATAATTTAGCAGTCTGTGTAGATGGGTCAGGTTCATCCTACTAGCCTCTTTTTGTTGTGTTTTTGTTGTTTTGTTTGTTGTTTTTCTGTCTTATGTTTTGCCCTGTGCCGCCATGTGGTGTGTGAAGTGGTCCCATCTTTATTCCACAACAGTAGAAACAGAGGCATAACAGAGGTAGACAGCATAATCAAAAATTGTGCAACTTAGTGTTATGGGAAATCAATGACATATTAGGTGTATTATGCAGAATATCCATGTGCTTTTAGGGTCTATTTTTCAAAGAGTGTGTGTTCATGTTTTTTACTTTTACTCACCTTTTTGTTGTGTGGCTTGTAGAAAGTCCTAATGTCACAGGAGGGGCCATAAAAGGGGCAGTAAAATGACAAACAACAGTAGAACGTTGACAGCCTAACTGGGATAGCGAAGAAGAAGAATAGAATGACACAGAATGAATGTAGAGACTGTGTTGACACAGAAGCAGGTCCATCGTGTCATTTTAGGGACGTCTAGAGTTTATCATTGCTCACATGGCATGTTTGAATAAAGACTACATTTCAATGCAAACAGTGCTAAGTCTTTTATATTCCCCATGTTTACTGACAATCAATTTCCTGGTCACATTTTATCATGCTGACCATAGATCTTCTGCCCAGAACCACTTCATTTTGGCAGCTTCCCAACTGAACTCATTACATTTTGTCTCAATAAACGGTGTAGGCTTTAATACCCTCTCTGAGGTATGGCAGCAGTTAAAAGCTTTCCCTTTTCCTTCTTTTTTATTTTGGGGGTAGCGTCAGCCATGATATGCCACATAATCTGATTTTAATATTATCTTAATCTCCCCTTTAATGACATCAGCAATTATGACATAAATGG
This sequence comes from Rhyacichthys aspro, assembly GCA_036850595.1. Taxonomy (NCBI): domain Eukaryota; kingdom Metazoa; phylum Chordata; class Actinopteri; order Gobiiformes; family Rhyacichthyidae; genus Rhyacichthys; species Rhyacichthys aspro. Next base: position 16,361,896 of record CM072162.1, on the reverse strand, counting down.
ATTAAATATATCCTGTCATGAAAAATGGTTCATAGCCTGCTTAAGAGCCTGTGAGGAAGTCATTAGATTGGCTGCAAACAAAGTAGGAAGCCCAGTATTCTTTGAACATCCATCAAAGCAGCAGCACTCCTCAGATGACATATATGCTGACCGGGAAGATTTAAGTCAGAATTGATAACAAATATTCTTTGAAGTGACAGTGCACTGTATTGTAAGTCCACACATCATCGCTGAAAGGTCAATGACTTCCATCAAAGTCTTAATAACTGATCTCAAGCTCTGGCTCTTTTGGCGAGATCAAAAGTAGTTATTACTCTTATGCTCTCAAGGCTTTACTCTCGTCTTAACACCTGTTTGAAATGTATTTTTTATGTGTGACAAAATACTATTTCAGCATGGGTGAAGTTCTTTGGAGAAACAGCTGTCATCTTGCTTTGTGGCCAATTCCACTAGTGGCCACTTGTGGTACTACAGTGAAAATATCCACGAATGTTTTAATTATTTGCAAAAGAAATGCATTTCAAACTAATTCTGAATGGTGAAAAGTTAAAAGATTGTGGCATTACCTGTGAGCCCATAGGTCTGAGCAGGGAAACCCGTGCGGGGGCAGAAACTAAAACACAGCTCCTGGAGGAAAAAGGGCAAAGTGAGTTTGCTGCTCTGTAGGACCCAGGAATCAACAAAAGAAGCAAGGGACATTTTGGTTTATACAGCTTTGATCAAATGTCCCGTGAAAAGAAATGGTACTTGTTTTCAAATTTGTGTATAAAACGCAGTAAATTATATCTAGTGGTCATGTAGTACTTTTAAAAGAGCAGTGTGATTATTAGTGTGAATGCAGACAGAAGACCTCTTTCCCTCAGTCTCAGTCTCTCAGGTTGGAAGGTATTTCAGACCACGAATGGAGATTCTTCAGTTCTGCTGTGAAACTGCAGCTTTTAGAGCTGTCGCTATCCTCGAACAACCCAAAAGACCAAGCTCATTTACACACGCCTACCAGAAAATGGTTGTTTTACAGCCTACAATTATGATTTCTTTTTTCATTTGTTTTGAATATGAAGATCTGTGGCAGCATTTTTAGAAAATTCCACTTTTGAAATAGCCGGTAAGTATGTTAAAGCGGGTGTTCCCCAGAGAAAAATTATCTACTTAATTAAAAGGACCAGCAGGAGAGGCCTGGAATCATGACGGTATAATTATAAAAGCCTCATTTTGGTTAATCCTCGGCTCTGCAGCAACGTGTTTCATGTCGTGGAGCCTGGCCACAAGTTAAGACCACACAGGGTCTTTACAAGAGGAGACAGTGGGAGGACATCAGGCCTTTTAAAGAGAATGTGGAGAGCTAAACGCTGGCTTAAAGGTGCAGACATGTTTTACTGCAGAGAGCATGGGAAGATAAGCACCACAAGATCATTTATGAAGAAGAGGGAGGCGAGAAATGATGCATAAGTCAAGTCAATACATGTTGTGGCATGCTCTGATGCATTGTTTGACCCAAAGGCCAGAGAAGCTATGCTGTGTATTATGGATGATATACCTGAACCTACAACTGTGTAGTGTTTCAAATGAAGCAGATTAGGTTCTAGTCATGATCTGGCCATATTCTGCTAATATTTACCAAAGAATCCATCAGGACATACATTAGTGCTGAGCCTTGTGTTAATACGGAGGAGGTGGGCTCTGTTGTGCCGGTCCGTCTAAGTGCCATGGCCTTTGATTTGTGTCTCACAGCTGGGCCTGGAGAAGACATTTCAGTGGGCAGCTGCAGGCGCTTAATCTCCTCGCACTGACACCGGCTCAATTAATAGACAGCACACTTTGGGGTCTGCAAGAAAGTTGTCATTGGCTATCAGATAAATCACTGCAGAGGATTCCAGGCTAAACATGAGCTCTGGGCCCCTGTGGCCCCCTGCTCTTTGTTTGATTACTTTGAGTTACACTAAGCTAATGATTTTATTGCAGCAAGGCACACAGGAACATTTTTGTGTACAAGTCCTTTCATCATTTGAATTATAGACCACAATGCAGAGAATATCCATATTTCTTGTTTTGTTTTTACTGCCAAAGCAATCAGCTGAATTGTTAGGGAATAGATCAGATCAGAACATGTATATGTTTGCTGTGGCTGTAATCACCACTTTAATACCTTTGCTGAAGAACACCGTAATCATTTTGTCCTCTGTAGCATTTTTTTAGCTCATCTTGCTCCTTTAATCTTCTTGTTTACAGTTTCTTCATAATAGAAGCAGATAATGATCTGAAGAACTCTGGTAATATATGAACGAAAAGCAAAACACCTACCTGTGATTTTATTGATTTAGAGACACATAATAAATTCCTTCTGGCAGGCATCACACTGGCTTCTGTAATAAAAGATCACACTAATTTAGCTTCTGCACATTTAAGATTTTTGTTTATCTTCATTTATTTCCATTTTATCCCAAATTTCAATTGCTAATAAAAACTCTTGACTGTTGATCCTTTGCGGGATGCAATAAGTAAAAAATGTGTATCAAGTTGTAAATACAAAAATAATTTCAAAGCTTTGTTCATTACCAGAATTTCTATAATTGCAGGAAACGTGTTGGTAATAGTATATAATGGATGGACTCAAGTACTGCCTTTGTTTTGCCTGTAGAAAGTAAACGCTACACAAACAGAACTACAGTGACCTTTTAATTCTATAGCTCTCTTTGTTGTTGGCATGTGTTTTGTGCATCTTTGGAAATGTTAATGTATTGTAGAAGGCTGAAGGCCTTGCTGAAGAGGCGCTTTACACCAGCAAACCCGAAGAACCATGCATAATAGCAACAGCTGTTCATGCATTTTAATCCAGCGCACTGGCCTTTTATTGAATGGCTCCATCTTTCTTCATTTCTGCAATTACGAGAGTTTGAACGGAAGCTACACCAGTCTGAAGCTGCAGAAATGCTTGCTTTTTCTCCTCACCTTGTTTTAAAACTTGCTATTCAGATTTCTCATTAATTGCAAGCATTTGTCTCACCCTGTCTACTGTTGCATCGAACAAAGTGCTTCTGTTTCAACTTTCACCTCTCGCCAGGTTGTTCTTAGAAAACCATCCTTTACCATCAGGCAGCAGCCTCTCTCTTGGGTGACTCAACGATGAACTCTGTGCAGGGAAGTAATTTATGATGAAATTGGCCAGGAGCCGCACTGGGGGTTGTGTTTTCAAACCGTGTTTTCTCAACATTACCGTGTCCCTTATTAGCCTAACTTCTCAAAGAGGGCAATTTCTCGAGGCGGTGGAGTTTAATTATGTTTGGATGAAAATACCTATGCTCCAGTCTTTCCATAAAGTTTCTCGTCTTAGTCCTAGTCGTATGTTGTTGTTCCTCACTGGCACATTTTGCATTAATATATAATTCAAAAAGAAGCACAATGTCTAGTGGTTGGCTTCGAATGATAAAAACATGATGCATTTAATCAATAATTTATGTCTGGTTCTGATGATATATCCCAGCAGGGAGTCCTCACTGGTCAGCAGCTGGATTAGACTTCAAAAATTAGGAAATGCACAGTTTATTTGATCATTCCTGGCAGCTCACGATTAGCTCCTCACCCACTGAGAAGGTGGCAAGCTCTTTGAGAAGAAATGCTTCCTGGAGCTGGTGTGATACATGTTGAGTACCTTTGTACCACAGATGTATGCCTCTCATAAACTCCAGCCACGAAAACCTTTTGATGTCTCAAAGCCTCACAGGGAGGAATTAACTACATGTCATGTTGTTCTTGTTAATAATGTTTCAGAATATTTTAAACACTCCAAGTAAACCATTAAAAATACAAGCTATAAACAACTCATTAATGACAAAAGGCATCAACAAGATATACTTTAGTCATTTCACGCCAAAGAGTAATTAAAAAAATATATAATACAATTAGCAATGTATGGCAAGTATGTGTTTGTGAAGATGCTACACTTTTTCTTTATTACAGAACCTCTGGACTGTCATTTAAAAGTTGTGGTAAACTAACAAAGTGTAAATAGTGCATCCAAAATGTTTCTGTGTGAGGGCCTCAGAAGCTATGAAGTAAAATATCCTGAAAACGAGATCCAAACTACTGAAATTAATGAACACTGAAGTCAAAATGAAATAGCTATTGAAATACAAGTCAGAATGCATTTTGAAAGAAAGAAGTGAGTGTTTGGGGCAAGTGGTAACAACACACATTGCACTTCAGATTGCTTTTGCTGAAGGAGACCACATGATACTGTCTACTGACAATCTCCTTCATTCCCTCTTTTTTCCTCTGGCGGTAATAGTAAAGCCGGGGTGCCAAAGGTAATCTAACCCGGGAGACGAAGCGATAATAGCCACATTGACAGAGAGCTTGTTTATAATAACAGGCTGGATGAAGAGTCAAAGGTGAAAAATGAGTGTGATATTGAAGGAGGAAGAGGTTTCTGTTTACCTTTGATTAATACTTCACTTTCAGAAAAAAAAGCAAGTTTGGAGCCTGGGGTTTCAGAAGCACAAGACACAAATGGTGAATTTCAGTGAGGCAAGAGAACATTTGGGAAGCAGCTGATCACAGTACGTAATGTGAGGGCCATACAGTGTGACAGGAACAGTATAAGCATGTGGACTGGGTTTCTGCAATCTGGTTTGGTTAAATTTTGAGAGTGAATCATTATAATATCTTGAGGAAACCTAACTCCACCCGGCAGTTTGCGCGATTTAATTTGGTTTACTCTTGATGGACGCAAACACTACAGTAATGCTGTAGAAGAGAAAAATTCTAAAATGTTCATTTAATTTGTTGTGATGTAATTAAAATTCCTTATTGGTTCTGTGTAAATAGAGTAAATGAAACACAGTCAGTACAGTACCAGGCAATGGGACTCCAAATGGCTGAGCTGACTGGAATACGAAATGCCTGTGCCATGTGAAGAATGCAGACAGTGTACTTTTGTCTAGGACAATGTGACTCCGCTACCTCAGACTACCTCAGACTACCTCAGACAGCAAAACAACAAGACAGCTCTGTTAAAACAACATCTTTAAATGCGAGGGCCGGGGCAATAACAATTGTCCCAAGTAGTTCAACACGGCTGGGGCTGGCACCGAGTCGTCCACAGCTGTTACTCTGAGGTTCCAACGACATTGTCATATGAGCTGTGGTAACCGAACCTGGCTTTTCTTTATGGCCCTGGGAGCAGCCACTAGAGTGCGCATGTAATATGTAGAGCTTGAACTCTCATTCACTGAACAGGGCACCCACTTGATGAACTGAAATTGGCATCATGGCCTGTGATAGACGGCATGAATAATGCAGTACCTTTTCCTTTTACATTTCATGCTGGTTATGGTAGATTGCAGCGGCTGAAATATCCCTGGTTAAATACTACTGTTTAATGTAAAATATTTAAGTCCACTTCCCAATTTTAATATAATCTAACTTTTAATGTATTGTGAGGCAGGCCAGTTTAAAATAACTGCCCTCTTTACTGTGATACATCCTTTTTGACATATTTGTCAGCTGCAGCTGTAATTTAACAGCAATAATAACAGGGTTTCTGTCACATTGTAGTGGAACCTGTGATTGTCGTGTCATTTTGTCTTGTTCCTGCTTACACAGCAGCGTCAAGGGAACAGTGAGTCATGTAAGCCTGAGTTATTTTATGTCACTTTAGGGAGTAACATCTCTGACTATCTCTGTGGTATTCTATTAGACCAAATCCCCTGTTTACCTGAGTATTACAGGTAAAATGATGATTAGTAATCCTTTCCTGGGAACTTGGTTACAGTACAGAGTGGGCTCTGGCTCCTGTTGCATCCAAAATTGCTGTGATTAGGACACATAATCCAGTATCACAAGGGACTAACCACAATGGCTCCGACATATTCCACCTGACATTTAGCTCAGCCAGATTTCTGATTGGCACTTGATTAGCTGCTAATCCATGTCATTATCTCCTTCAGTGAAATGAGTGGAGTAGAAAATAGTGTGGTAAATCACAGAGGTGGGGCTGTGGAGGGGCTTGATCAGTGTGCAGCTTTAAAAGTGCTATGAGAGAGGCAATATGCTGTTGCTATGGATACCACAAAGAGGAGGCACTTAATCTATATGGTTCAAAAGTTGTAGAACTTGCTTTTGTATGCTCATCCACACAAAAGACAAACGTGTAGAAAAAAAATCTGGAGTTTTGGAAAATTGTTAGTTTGGCAAGTGTTAAGAAGATTTCTGCTTCATGGTGCAAAAATGCCACTTGTGTCAGGATGAGGGGATGGAGAAAATGATTAGTTCTCAAAAATATCTACCTGAGAAGGCCCTTAGTGGGTACAGTTTTATCCCCCATTGCCTGATGTGCTCTGTTGGTTTTGGAGATCCCACAGTAGATCAGCAGGTAATGCTCACATAGGCAGAAAGGTGAAGTTAAGACTTGATTTCAATGACTGCCTTCTCCCCTCTGCTAGATTATGGACTGATATGGAGACTTCCTGCCAGGTACAATCCAGCACATGCCCCCTCCCTCCTGCCCACCCCCGGCTGCCTTCTCTGGCTGCAGTCCTGAACCCAACCCTCAAAGGAGTGGAAAAATAATTAGGAGAGAAAATTGCAGCTGACACTATTTCTGAAAAGCAGGGTATTGTAATGAGAGCAGAGCAGGTATTCATTGTGTCTGAGGACGCGATTGAAAGCCTTGCCCGGGAAGAAGCCCCTAATGCATGTGGGAACGGAGCCTTGAGAGGACCAGGCAGAGGTGTCTCCAACAATGGCAGGAGCCAAGGTTACAGCTGAGTAACTAATTCATACTGCTCTAGACTGACGCACACACTCTCAGCCACACACTCTTGTCTTCTTTGTCCCTCCCAATATGTGTCTCCCTGTGTCTATTGTTCCTATTATGAGTTCAGAGAGATGCTGTCCAGCCACTGCTCAAAGTTATCATCATTAGCCGCGCAGACTTGTTCTAGTGGCTGCTCGGGTAAGCTTTCCACGTGCAGGCTCTCGGTGAAGATGAATAAATGTTTTGTCCCACATAGGCCTGGCCTAAAGCAGTGGCAGGCTGCGAGGAGAGATAGATGAGGTATTAACTTCTATTTTTCAGCAGACTGCGCTGAGGAAGCCCAGTAGCGAGTGGACAGGAGCAGATGCTGCACCGTGAATATTAAGCCTGCTAAATGAAACGTCTTCCATAAAACGTCATCTTTACAGGAGCTGAAATACAGCAGCGGGTAGTGCTGATTGCGCACCACAGAACATGTTCATCTCAAGGTTTCTGCGTATCATTCAGAGAGATTAGAGACAGAGACACTTTGATCTGCTTTCACCGCAGCAGTACAGGTGCATCATCATTACTTTTATTTAGCATTTGAATATACTGTAATTACATCCCAGCATATTCAGATGTAAACCATTCGAATTGAGGCACATGAATGAGGCATTTTGCATAAAATTGTGAACGCTGCTGTCCTTTGGTATCAGCAGATTCAATTTAGTGACTACTATGGGAGGTACTAATTGCAGTTCATTGAAGGTTACAATTCATTTAGCTCAAAAAGTGTGACAGTTCAAATACACAGTTAAAATGATAGCTTTGAATTATGGGAACAACACTGAGAGCCGAAAAACATGGGTGAAGTGAATTACATGGATGTGTCTAAAAGCTTTGTATACAAGCATGGATTTGAAATGGTACTGAAACATTTGACCATGCGTCCTTGTGTGTGACTGTTAACACATCTCTAGCTTTTCTTACTGATGTTCTTACACATGAACATAGTGTATATTTGTTGAAAGGCTAATGGAAGCACTTACTCGATGTGCATGTAATCATTTTGTTGATTTGATGCTAATTATGCTATCTTTTTCCCCCCTCTGTCTTGGTGTCACCTTTCATATACGAACGGCTGGGTTTAAATACCAAGCGTCATAATGAAAATTTAAATTTTCTTATCTGAATTTCTAGGCTTGTTTAATTTCCACATGCATAAATAATCTTTATTTTGGTGGCAGTCTTGACATTTCTCTGTGCACAACAAAAGCGTGAGCTGACATGTCCTCCTTTCTGAAGTGATTGTAAAGCTGCTCTGTTAATGAGAATGTGAGGCTGCCTTTGTAATGTTGCAAGCATCTATAATGTAGGAGTCTTTGGGGAATAATGCTTAAATCCCTCCTAAATTAGAATATTAAATTTGGGTCATAACTCTACTATGGAAAAAAAAAACTTAAAAGATATGAGCAGATGGAAAAATGTTTAACAAACGCTGTTAAACCCCTTTCTGTGTATTTTTTTTTTCTCTTTTGTTTTCTATACTTTCTTGATCACTCTTGTCAAACACAAACTAACCATGATGCATTTTCAATCCACATAAAAGCAGGTATTCAGTTTGTCGCTGCAGCCTCTTAGTTTCTATTTCTGAGCAGCATGAACAATATCCCAAGCAGCAAAAGGCCTACATTAGCCATCGCGACACTCTCAGAAGCAGCAGAAAAAAGACTCTGACAGCCATATCCTGTGAACATTATCGTAAAATGGAAACCGAAACTATTATCTATAATCTCATTCTTCAGCGAGTGAGATAAAAAAAACAGAAACCCACATGCCTTTCCTCACTGGGCTCCCAAGGTGCTCATAGTTTTAAGATCAACCCGGTTCGCTAGTGATGAGAGGAGGTGTCTGGGGAGCGCTGACTCCAGTGGGAATGATAAAAACTGGAGAAGGAGTTATTAAACGCTCCTAACATGGCTGGATTTACACGACTAAGAAAAGATCACAGTTGACTTTACATGCATTTTTAGCGCTAAACAGACCAAACCACTTTTGAACTAAGCTGGTGTATTTCTTTTGTACAAGACATTTTATCAGTTTATATATTTAGATAATCTGAGCAGACTTGCAAAAAGCACACACAAAGTTGTTGAAAGACACTTAAAAATTTCAACAGATTAAAAAGTCTATTTTTGCAGAAAAGCACAAGAGTAAATTAAGTTTTCACAATATCACAAGTGGTCATTGGAGGAATTACAAAGAGAGTGAGGAGTGCAGTCCTTTTGACCAGAACTCCTAATACACTGCTAATGAGCATGTGGGAAATGTCACTGGACGGTTCGTTACCGTTCATCATTATAAAACTTGTGTTGTAAAGTTGCTCAAATGTCCTCATTTATTCATCCAGAAAAGGTGGCTAAAATACTTTCAGATGCTAAGAGACGGTAAAAAATGTCTCCACAGTGCTCTTTAGATCAGCAGCCTTCATAGTTACACTTAAGTCAACTTTCTGTGTGTGCTTTAGGACTTCGGTGCTCCATACCTCAGGGATAGAACTGCACTGTTAGATGATTTATTCAGCAGCACAAAAATCTAAACAGTAAATACCTTTTCATGAATAGACTCTTACAACAAAGACGAATCAAGGTAGGGCTTAACTAAAAACTTAATAGAATGAGTAAACAGCCTTAGTGTTATGCAATGCTGTTGGTGCTTTTAAATTCTTAGCTTTAACTAAACACAATGTGGAAGGTATTACATTATGTGTACACAAATGATTCCTAAAGGCCCAAAGCTCTTGGTACAGCACACACATTTAACAATCCTTGTTTGCGTGGCGTTCAGAAGCAATTATGATGCAAATGTGTCTGATGATCACGGAAAGTCTTGTTTGCACAGTGCGTCGTATGGAAATGCCAGGCCTATAGCTAGCGCAACCACAGCTGCGTTGCTCTAAGTAGCTTTCATTGACGCCAGACTTATCTCGCCTCATCTCCACATCACTGTCAGACTCATGTTACTTCTTCGAAAAGCCATCAGGATTCGTCTCTGTCAACTGCCTGTCCCTCAGTCCATTAAAGATGATTGATAGAAGTAGAAAATCATCCGCCCAGCTGTTGTCTTTGACTCTTCAGTGAGAAATTGAAAGGAACTCATGACCGCCCCTCTTCAATAGGCTTTTTGTCTGCATTTACGAACATGGTGTACAACAATCAAGAGGCTTTCTCACAATTTTCTTTAGCATTGTGTTTGTATATGTTACAGATTTATTTTTACTGAAGTACTTAACTTTAGATATAATTCACTTTGATGGAACAAGTCTCTGCCTGAATGGCTTGTTATCTCCACCAGTTGAGTCTTTATAAAGAGAAAAAAGAAAAAAGCCTTTTGTTTGTCGAAGTCCTGTTCCTTGTCCTGGCGCTCTTATTCGCTAATGGCTTGTGAGGACTTTACAGGACAACTTGAGGAGGATTTTATGATGTTTCAGGGTGATTGATAACATACTCTTGGAGGGATGTCAGGCTTTCAGAGACGGATAATGTGGATTTCTATCTGTCTGCCTTCTTGCGTAAGACGTGCCATCAATCAAGTGTATCGCAGCCTTAACCCGGTAAAATTAAAACCTTAGGGGGGCGGGGGCCCGGGGTCCTCTGCAGAACCAGGACACACGCATCAACATGGAGCGCGACAGAATCAGAACACAGATCCACATGACAAGAGGCGAACGGGACACGGGGAAGATTCCCACCACAGGGCACACCATACAGTTAATGATCTGCATGTGTATCGCTGTTGACAGTGGAGAGGGATTACAGGAAGAACAGTCTCATTTTCACCGTGTGGAGGCGTTATTAGATCCTAGCCCGGCTAATTTCATTCCTAAGCTCGTCAATATTTACCAGCAACAGACACGGGCGCTGTCACAGACCCGCTCTCCCTACAGAGAGATGATACAAGCGAGATAATTTGAGGACGGAGAGAGTCAAGAAATTTGTGAATATTATGCACAGTGCTTGTTCTTGGTCTTGTTTCTGTAAATGATTGCTTGTTTTGACATGATAAAGCACACACACAGCTAATTAGCACAGCGTGGTTTTCAGTGTGTCTGAGCCAGGCCTTACCTTTCTCGTCATGTGTCTGTTTCAGTTGATGGCTGCATACACAAAGCGGCGGGGTCCTGCCTGTTTGACGAGTGCCACTCACTAAATGGCTGCGATACCGGCAAGGCCAAGATCACCTGCGGATACGATCTCCCTGCAAGATGTGAGTACCAGCAATTATTATGCCTCTGTTTGTTCTACTTGTACAACGTGCACTCCAGAGCTTTGCAGGGGATATTCTTTAATCAACCGCTTACCATTGAGGGCTACATTAGTTGACACTTAGCGAACATTATGATTTAGTGCTAAACATTAGAGCAGCAAAACATGCACAATCCAACATAAATCTTTGTTTTTATACGGGTCTCATTTATTCAAAACTAAGGCTCCTGACCAGCTGGCCCAGTCTGCTGGCACTGCACTGAGCATTGCAGCTATTTTGCTTAACTATTTTGCAGTAGTTTTCTTAACCTTGTTCTTACTTGAGGCACTCAAACTGATATTCTTCACAAAGTACAAATTTGTAGACTGCTATCAATAACTGAATTGTTTGTGAGATATTCCTGCAGTACCGTGTACAACAAAACTCTCTCCTATCCTTTAACAGTCGGCCCTTTTTCCCCTGTACAATCTTCTTTCTCCTAGCATAGAGTAGATTTGAACACAGGCTTTTATTATTTGGTGTTACATTTTTGCTTTGAGACCTTGGATGAGGGACAGTTGGTCCGTCTCCAAGTTCACCCTCAATATTTTGCCCTTTTTCAGAGAACACATCAGACTAGTATTCCTTCAAAAACAAGTTGTCAGAGTTTCAGTTTCTATCTTGTGTGGCACACAGATAAATCCTGGGTAGAATTTTGTATAAAACTGTATTGATTTCACTCAGACTCAAAGCTTATTACATATAACAGTCAATCTAAAAGAGAGATCTGGGCCTATTTCCATCAATGTGAACAAAGCCTGTACTTAACTCTGACCTTAATAAATCTGTAATGTCCAATCAAGCATACTTATAATTTTATGACACTTGCGTACCTGTTATTAGTGTCCAATACAAATCAGAGTGGGCTGTTTAATGTCCAAATAAAAACATTTTAATCATAATTTATAACTTTCGAAAAGTCATTTGTACTAAATGGGGTGTTGTTATTTGTGGGATAATTACTGTGATTGGTGCTTGTTGTATGTCTGGACGGGAGTGTTATATTCGCACAAACAAAAGCATTAAGAGCTATTAGCTGCCTAATTTGATTGATATGTCCTCCCTGATTTATATTAGAGAATCAACTTACTATCAGCCATAAATAATCCCAAGAAGGCGACACAATGTTTTTATTCCTGTCTTGATTGTAATGCTTTGTAAATAAATCAGCAGTGTTTGGAGTGTGTGTGTGTGTGTGTCACATTCACTCAAAACTGAGCAACTTTTTTCTTCTGAAGTCGAATACATGAGAGGATGGGGGGAAAAAAATGTCACTTGGAGTAATTTGGTCGAGACAAACGTCCCAGCAGTCCTAACCTAACCCTGAAGGATTTCTCTGAGACAGCCAAGAGAAGACATTGAGGCCCAGATGAAATTAGGTTGTGTTAATACGGTATGTCGTAAAGATGTCAAACAAATGGAGCAGATAAACTGTGAGTCAGTCTTGTGGGCAGCCAGTCCAAGTGTCTGCAGTGCCAGAGGAGGGTGCACCGTGACAATTTAATAACCCTCAGTGTCACCTGGGAGCAATCTCAGCGCCACTGGGTGCTGTTGTGGTAATTATCTGTGGGCAAAACACCTCCTCAGTGCTGATACCTCGCTATAGATTGTGTAGTTCTTTTCTGTGGATCAGTTAGTTTTGTGCAACATGATCTGAGCTAATATCCACCATTTCTGATTACCGTCATCAAGATTGCCCTCGTGGAAATCGACTGCCGTGTCTTGACTTCACTTTGCGGCCCGTTCGGTCTGTGAACTGTCTACATTTTCTTCTTTTCACCATTAGTTTCACCTCTAACTTATTTGTTCCACCTACAAGCAGACGTAATAAAGTTGCCTTGACTGCAAATAGCCTCGACTCAGTATAGAAGCTCAAATAATAGTCTGTCCACCCCTGCACAGTAAAAGTACATAAACCACAAGACAACACACTATTTTCTTTTGAGTTTCTGTACATCCTGAGTTATGTAGGCCCATCAAAAGCTTAAAGTGCTCCGTGAATGACAATGTATATGAGATTAATTGAAAGTTAATGTGATGTAAGTGGGTTTCTATCTTGGACAAAAGCAGGATGCACGAAGTGATTAGAACTGACATCAAATTAACTTTCATATTTGTGCAATTAAATGGTTAATTCAAACACTCATGCCATTATTCACACAACATCATGAAAAGAGACAGAGGTGGCAACCCAGGCCTAGTTTTACATTGATTTATTAAGAATTTTAATGTCATGTGTCTTCATAGTATAAACCTATCCTCATGCTGTTGTCATAGTCTCATAATTTAGTTTGAAATAAATTAAGAAAATGTTAATAAGTGCACATTTTCCTGGTTACATAGCATCTGTTTTTGCGTATTTGCAGATGGTGGCTTTTCTGTTTTAGCCGAGGAAGAGAGGCACACAGACAGATGGACCATTTACCATTTACATCTTGGCAAAGTCTCATACTCCTAAAGTGGACATTTTCTTTCCAATTTCGCCGGAAGATTACACTTTTCTTTTCTTAATAAATACACAAACTTACTCTCTGAGAGGATTCATCTTTGGGGACTCCCTGTCTGGAAGCAATTCCACTTCATAATTGGAAATAAGTTAATTTAGATCCTGAATAATATGGATCAAGCTTAAAACATATTTTTAATTATGTTTTTAGGGTTTGGGGCTAATGCTTTACCCAAAATACATTCACAATTTTGCCAAGAATTTCTGACAATAACTTTGTATTGCTGGTCACTTTATATTTTGCAATTTCAGCGCAACTCTTCCAAACTGATACTAAAGCAATAAAATGTGGATGTCCTCAAATGCATCTTATTGTCCTGTGGGAGAAGAGCAGTAGATCTGAATCACAGTTGTCCTTGTTTGGACATTTGATGTGCTGAGACAATGGAAAATGACCAGACTAACTCTCTCCTCTCAGACAAGAAAATGACTCTCCATTACATGTCACTAAGCAGTTTAGGCCATGAATCCCGGTGGCAAATGAGCCTTTCCTTTAAGAGGGCCAGGCACATGTGGCACTGATTATTATGAGGCTGGTCCGGGATTATTAATCAATGACAGTAATTACCCACCTACCATAGCGGAAAGACTCAAAAGCTGTGTGCTGCACCAGTCTGACGAGGAAACAGTCTATTTGCCCTCCTCCTCAAGACAAGTTACTCATCTGTTCGCAGATGAATAATTTGCCAAAAATGTGATGTCTAATTATACAACCAAAGTTAGGAAATTACTTTATTTTCTTTGTAAATATTTAAGTCGGCTTCAAATGTAGCTTTTAGCATTAGGGTCTGTCATTATGTTGATATAGTGGATGCTTCTATAATGCTAATATTCTGTACAGACAAAATAAAACTCAATGTGCAATACACGTTATGTTTTGCACATACAACAGTAGCCCTTTTGCACAAAACTGAAAGATTAGTAACTTGCTTTATATTTAGAAATCAATAATCAATAACAGGGATATTAAAATATGGAGAGATTTATCAAGTTAAAATGATACAAAGGGAACTTTAATTTGAAACACAGTCATTTTAATGTCTTCAGATCAAGTCCTGTTACATATAAACATGTATGAACCAGGCATGACATTAGTTTAATTTGGTACAGCTTTAATAGGAATCATATTAGGTAAAAGAAGCTAATGGCCTGACATTTGTGTTGATTTGACACGTACATGAGCTTTACAACAGACTTTTCGTTGTAATTCTAGTCCAAACTAATAGAGACTTTCAGGTTAATCTGCACACACATTTTAGCCTGAGCTGCCACAGTAGACCGAGGAGGTATTCAGAGTTCAAACTAGAAGTCTGTTTAAGAAACCTAATGTCCCAAAGGAAGTTTTAGATAGATGTCGAGTGTTTTCTTTCTTCATTTTTATTCGAAATCTTTCACCCAGTTTTGTTTTCCTCCCTAGGGCTACTTTAGATTGACAGTTCAAAACCCTTTTCACTGTTTATTGTTTAGCTACTCTCTTTATTCCCTTAGCTCTGTGCTTTAAATAATGAATCCTGTTTGGATTCAAGAAAGTGGGGCCAACATTCAGTCTCAGTTTGCTGCTGGTGCAACACTGGATGCCTAATTTCAGGTCTTTCAGTACTTTTTTATGCAAACTTCTAACATATAAGAAACATCTACAGATTCCAGCCTTTACAATGTGCCCTACAGCCAGTCTGTTGTTCAGAGACTGTATTATCCAAGAGGCATCAGGGACCGGGAGACCATTAACGACTGTTTTCTGTTAAAGTGACTGTTTTTAAGTTTATTTCCTTGTACGCTGGACTTGTGGTCCCATATAGCTATAGATCCATGTGTTATCTGTGCATTAGGTCATACACAGAAACAGACTCACTTCCTGCAGTTTACAGCCAGTGCTGTGTTTTTAGTGTTATCACTGTCCCTGCTTTAGGCACATGAAGTAATGCTTTTGAATTGTTAAACACTGTAGTTTAAGACATAATATACATATGTTTTGTGAAAAATTAAATAAGTCCTCTTACGGTGGAATTTCCCCTTATTCTATGGCCCATATGAGCAATTAATTCTCATGAAGGATATGATCTGGCTTTAATAGCACATATTCTGCCCAGGTTTTAATGTTATTATGTGACAAATGATTGTAATCTGTGGTCGCAGCAATTTTCTGGTTGTTGCTTTTTTGTCTGCAATACAGGTTTTGTTCGCTCCAGTGGAACCGGGGCCATAGCTCGACAAAACACCTCAGGGACAGGCACCCCAGCTCCGCTCACCTCCTTCTTTATCTAACGCTCACTTTGAGTTTAAAATGGGAGTCTCTGGTGTTTACTGTAACTGCACCTGTGCTAATAATACTAATCATCAGCCAGTGATAAATTCTTCTCGCTGATAGCATGAGGAATCTTTCCCATGGCCTATTTAATCTGGGAGACCGGGCCGTCTGTTCTGTCTCTCTCCTCTCCACAAACACAGATAAATCACAGCAAAGTACCCACTATTACTAAGTGACGTATAGCTCATTCTGATTAAATTACCTCCAGAACATTATCACTCTGCTGGGCTTGTTTATCAGAGCAGTCCCTGCCTGTTACATACAGCTGGGCTCACACTTCAGAGGGCTATCACACAGCTCCTAATTTATTCATTTGAGTGGGACTGGTTGCTTGTGCGGATGGATTTATGGCTCCTGTATAAAATGTCTTGAAGGTAATATTCATGTGTCATATTGCAATATATTTTTTAACAAAGACTTAAAAGAGTCAACCTTTTTTTAGGTTTGAGAATCATTAAAACAATGGGGTCCACATTATGGTGCTGTTCTTAATAGTATTATATCACACAGTTTGTAATTAACCCGTCTGTTTTGTATGTCCACTCTACAACCCAACATTGAACATATTTTCTACAATAAATAGTGGAGTGCTAAAATCCAGAGGAAGGTGTCTCTTTTAAAATGGAAAGCTTTTATGGTAAGTGTGGACATAGCCTCAGTATTATTTCTGCTTTAGGTTTTTAAAGTGTCCCATAATCCCAGGGGTTTATTGAATTACTCAGCCCACAGAAGGCCTGTAATCCTTTCAAAGCTGTAATATGACAATAACACGTTTTTATGAGCTGTTCATGCAACTGCAATGCGTTGTTAACATTGTTGCTGTTACCTTTCCCAAATAAAACGGCTAAAATGGCAGACGCCTGAACAGACTGTAATGTACATAATGGATCCAATGCACATGGTGCGAATTACAAGGTGTTTTTTTTTCTTTTTTTCTTCATTTGGGATTCAAGGCCTGTGAAAGAAATCCTTTGTTGTAGCAGTTACATTAGTGGGGCATAACTCAACTCTGGTGGCCATCACCCTCCAACCACTAACACAGCGTTAAGTCAACATCTTCCCTACTGCTCACTGTTAGCGCCCACATCATAAATGTCACTCCATCACTTCACACACTCTCCATTTACCACAAGACCCCTTGACTCAGTTTGTCACTTCATTTAGCAGGGATAGTACATAACTCGCACCTATACTTTTATGAAGATGTGTTGAGGCAGCTACAGAATCAAAATGTGTGAGCAAAATCTTGCTTGAAACTAAATTTATTTCTGCACAGATAAAGGTCAAACCTTGCTGATTTGATGAAATATTAAAATGTTGCTGCCTCTTAAACATTTCAAGATGAATAAATGAATGAATAAATTGTGTATGAAGCAGGAGATTGAATATCAAGGAGTTAGCATTATTTATAGGCTGAAAAACAATTTAGCTTCTATAGACTTAATAAACCCCTTCTTTTTCTTTCTGTTGGCTGCAAATAACATAACACATATTTTTTCTGCATGTCTGCGAAGTCCTTATGTCCTCTCTTTTGAGATATTTGTATTTCCTTTGTTGGCTCGCCTGTCAGTCTTCCAGGCCCCCTGAGAACTGGAGTAATTTGGTAATTTTGCCTAAACGGTGATACTGTAATTATGTGGCATCAGCTGCCTAGCTGTCAGTGAGACGGCCAACGGTCATTCATCACCACAAACCAGGGGTTGGGGGTGGGAAGCTGGCATTGTGAGTGATCGGATAAACACTTGCAGAAAGAAAGAAAGTGTGGTGGTCTGCAAATGGAAAGTAAAAGGCCTTTCAAGTAATGGGGTCCAGAGGCAGCTAAAGTCTGAGGGGTGGGCTTTTAGTTTTGTGTGTTGCTGAGATAGCGGCATGAAAATGACATCAGGTCTGTGATGTGATGCACCAGGAGGGGGCTGGTGGGTGGCAGATGAAGTGAGACCACTGGAAGGTCAGGTTTGAAGTGGAACATGGCAGCGGCTCTAATGCAGTCCAGCCTCCCATCACAGACAACTCCCATCTGTCCGGAGTAAAGCTGGCCTAATGACGGCTTTAAAACACTTGTCTGCCAGTGGAGAACACTCAGCAGAAACTGAACACACACGTCTCTGAAAGTGTTTCAGATTATTTATTTTGAAGGCCAAAGCATAGTTTGTGAGGTGAACAAAATAAAGTACCTGCTTCTGTTTTGTCAGTTCCTCCAGTGAACACTTGTGGTGCTACAATGAAGGAATCACATAACCTGATTTCACCATGGACTGGAGGAGTGAACAGCTTCAACTGTGCTATGTTTAGTTTTCATAGTATGGACTTATGTGTCTAGTGTTTAAATGAATAGATTTTCCCAGTAGCTAACTGCTCTAATTTGTTGATGATGCTTCATTTTGTAGATGCTGCATGCTGTCACAACTGCTTTGTGGTGTTTATCACGTCTTGGGCATTGTGATGCTGTGTCTTAGTCCAAGGTTAAACGCTGCTCTTATTCCTAAAGGACTGAAGGCTTTATGGGTCCGACCTGCATTTCCAGTCGACAGTGTTGTTGTCTCGAGAAGAAATGCCATGTTTTAATCTGATTGCTTTGTTTACCTCTCAACCAAGACCAAGGATAAAAACTAATTAAGCACAGGGAGTAACAGACTCCTGTAGTGCCATTTTCACAGCTAATTATGCATGAATACAGCCTGCTTAGTTGCTCCCTGGTCTTTGATGTTCTTTTTCCTAAATTGCTATGGTTACTTCTGCTCATTAGGCTTTTAGAATTACAAATGCTGACAGGTTTTGTCTCTTTGTCGCGCATACATTTTTGAATATATCGAAAATATATGCTGAAAGATAATAGCTCTGGCTTCATAAAGTTCATTGTGTCTTGTTAATCTAGTCACGTGAACTGTGTGTGGATCCCACGTTACCATTTTTAAGACTTGGACTTGTGAAGTGCTTCTTAAAAACTATTAACCTTCCCATAAAAGTGCATATGGCTCGCTATAAAACTTAAGAGGGAAAAGGACCAGTACACAAGAGTGTGTGCTCTCAGGGAGACCCATTTTAGGAAATGACACTATATGAAAAGTGCAAACACTTCTTCTGATAACATAATGGCCCTGTGAGTTTTCAGAATTTGGGACTAACTTGTTTTAAGTGTTTTCTCGATCAATATTTTCCCAAGAAATGTGTTTGCCTGTTGCACCCTTTGTGTTGACGTTATAGCTGCAGGCTGTTTCAATTTTTTAACTTCACTCATCTGATTACTTTTAATGCCATCCTGAAATAAAATCTAAGTTCAGATCAGTACAGCTTTGTAAATCTCAGTCACATAAAATAATCTCTATAGTTGTAAATGACTGTTTTTAAAATCAGCTAACTTTAAATCAAGTGTTAACTGCGGAAAACTTTTTAGCACAGACTGTACATATAGGCCTAAGGTGCATTTGTTCTGGCCGTCATGCTACCTCTGTTTCCCAGCTTGTTTTAAAGCCATTGCAAGGTGAGGAATGACTTTGTGGCAAGTATTTTATGGTGATCACCTTGAGTCGTTTCTCTGGCCAGGAGACCAGTGAGTGTAATGGATCTGTTGGGAGCCCTCACTATGGATTTATGAAAGGGCTCGGCTGGAGGGAAGGATCAGTCACCTGCCTCTGTTTTCCACAGACCAAGAGACACCAATGAATAACGTCAGAAACATAATCCAGGGCGACACGGCTTTGACAAACAATACACAGCAACTGTTTTTGCCTGCTGTTGCAATCGCCAAAGTTAACAGCCAGCACTTCTAGGACTTTCCCTGTGTTAAATCCCTGCATCACGGTGGAGAATATCTTGCATACAAGTTTAAAAAAGGTAGAAGAAAGTTTTGCACAGACTCAAATATCAAGCTTCAGCAGATGTCTTACTGTTCTAGATAAAACAAACAGCTATTGTTATGAATTTGACATTTGCTTCATCAAAAACACCTCAAACTTGTGCAAATACTTTTTTGATCAATACCCTAATATGACAGTGTGAAATACAAATGCACACTCACACAGACTGGCATGTCATGCCTCACGTGGCGCTGCGCTCTGGGGGATCAGCAGTTGTCTGTAAAGGTCCCCTCTATGAGCGTGGTGGTAGGGCTGGCAGGGCAAGCAGGGGAGCGTCCGGATCAAGTTTCCTCCCCCTGCTGTCTAATTATTGACCCATCTGGTATTGTCTTTTCAATTGTTTCAATTATGATGGCACTGGTGTTGCTCAGCACCCTGGCGTCAAGACATGCATAATTCATGTGCAACACCCTGGACTCCACTCAGAGCTGTAGGTTTGAGCTGAATGTCAATACTGCCTCCTGCCCCCAGCGGAGCACAGGGTTGTCTGTATTGACAGCAAGGCAGATAAGGGGCACACAAGCCAGTGCTGCCAAAGACAGTGGGGATGATGCTGTCATGAAGTGTAGGTGAAATGAATTCCTTCTGGTGTGTGTACGTGCGTGTCTGTGCATGCCAATGGGAATGAAGCTGTCCTCACAGCTGCTGTTTGCACTTGCCTGATATCTGACCTCATTATTGTCACCCCCAGACCCTAGAATCAATAGTGTTCAATTACTCATGAACCACAGGCACAGCACTACTTAGAAAGAGCTCAGAGCCAACCATGGGTTAACTCCCTCATCAGACTTTTGACTAAAGCACACAAAAGTTGGCAGTATTGTAGTGCCGCTGAGAAAAGGTAAAGTCAATCAAAAGGAAAGATCAGCCAATGTGACCGTTGTAAAGTGGTCACTGTGCTGAGATGAAGGTGCTTAATACATGACCTCTGTAAAATATGTCATTACTGGATGATACTGGCAGTGTTTACCTGACGACAAGAAAAATCATTGATTGTTCACAGTTGCAGGTTCAACCATGCCTCAGAGAACATGGTTTGTGCAGTTTGCATGAACACCCACACCATCTGTATCGCTCCTAACTACTACTTAACTTTAGACTGAATTGCATTTCATCATTTTTTTTCTCTAGCTGAACTCTGCATATGCATTTTTCATGTTCATCATCTTGGTGGTGAAGTATAGTTCTTTTGGATTCATTCTGTATTCATACAGTGACCTCTCCAAACAACTCACCTTCAAATGTAGAGGTGCTCTCGTTGACACTGGCCTACTGGCCTTCAGCTCTGTGTCTGGTCCCTCTGCTCTCAGAGATGTGCACAGAATAAGCTGTCAGGCTCGTAATAAGACAGAGAATTCACTTCGCTAAGTGCATCTCTGAAGACCTCGGCCCACAAAAGCTAAATGATGCCTCTGCCTTTAGGGGGAAACTCCACACAGGGAATATTAACCCAGCGCACCTCATTCAAGGGCATTTGTGTAAAGCAAAAATTCAATTTCCAACTGGACCGATTTCATTATGCACAGTTATCAACCATATAGTATATAATGGGTCTTAAATTCCTTGTTTAGCAGATTTGTGTCTGCTTTTATCAATTTACCATGTTCTCTTTGTGGAGAAAAGACTAAATTATGTTCCTCATAATCTGCTTTATGATGACCATGTGGCTCTACACATTCATTTTATAGCAATAACATTGAAAATATTGAATTTAGAAATGTATGATTATTTTTAATCATTTTTATGCATAAATGGATTTCTTCTCCAGGTGCACTGAATTTCTAACCTGTCAGTTTTCATTGCACACCCTGGCTTAGCCTTTTGTATCAGTCTTTTCTATAATGGGCATGCTAAATAGATGGACTACTTCATGTCTTTGTATTTAATGCTTGTACATCAGTAGAAATAAAGAAGTAGTGCATGTGTCAGTGGGTTCCATGGATAAATGGTCTTTTTACAGTCAATTTTCATTAAGTCTTAAGCAGGAAAATAAGGTTAAAACCTATTACTGGGAGAGCCAGTCAACAAAACACTGCGGCTTCATTCCTTTCTTTCTCCCTCCTTTATGCTCACTGTCAAATTGCAGGTGAATAGTGGCCTTTGAGTAAATGTTCTCTCATGTCTGAGGGAACCGCACAGACCATTAATGTAAAAGTCACCTGTCTGACTGACAGAGAGCTGTCACTTTAACAGCTTGATGAAGGCTGTGCACATCCCAGTGTCTGAAAAGGCTATAAAGCTTTAGACATTTGGCACAGTGAGGTCAGCGCACATCATAGGCAAGCACGCAATAAAACTCTGACAAGATGCATTTCATCAGTTTCAGTAACATAACTGTCCTGTAAAATATGTTATAGCTTTACTTAATACATTAAAACGAACTGTAATGAAAGAACATTTTGAATACACACGGTTTAATTGTGTTAACAAAATCTCATGTGCTCTCATTAAAGACAGTGAAACAGCAGCAGGTACAAAACACCATCTAAAAAAGTGCAGCCTTTCACAGTGAGTGCCGTAAAATCCAGTGATTAAATGAAGACTGTGACTCTGCGCATGGCAGGCTTTGTTCTGCCTCAGTTCTTTGAGCACAGACAATTATGGAAAATACTAATATTGACAGAGCAAGATTTTATTTTCATTTTTTATCTTCAACAAAATCTGAAGTTAAAAAAAAAGGTTTTCAAAAAAAGTTTTCAAACCAAAAGCACAATTTTATTTTGAGTGGGCCCATTCATTTTACACATACAACACAGTAAATTTAAATTAACTCAAAATCGTCCACTCAGTTTAAAAATAGAACCTAATTTTCACATTGCTTTGTACCTTTTGCCCACTCATTGATGAAGTGGATGTTTGAAGGTGATAGGTGAGAATTCTTCACAATTAAAAGCATGTTGAAGCCTATCTCTCATGTGTACTATCTCCAAAGGCTCTTCCTGTTTTGATTTGTTGAAGAAACAAAGGGGATATATTTTTACTCTTAGTGTGTACTGCTTTCTGTAATATTCAGGAGTCCTTTGTAGATATGTATATATGATATGATTGTAGATATATGTGAAAGACACATACAGTATCAGTGACATAACTGCAAAGACAGTACATGGAGGACCTGACAGTAAACAACCCACCTGAAACTAACTTGTGAACATATTTCCCATGAACGCTCTAATAAGCTTTACCCGTGAATAAGTGGTGACAGTGGGCTACGTGCGGCAGAAATAGATGAAATATGGCGAGCAGACAACCATTCTTCAAATCATTCTACACTCTCCTGTACAAACATTATTTTTGTGTTAATGTAGGACACAAAGCCAGGCTGTTGTCACCCTCTCCTGGCACCGTGACACATGCACAGCTGCACCCCCCGCCCCTCAGCTCATCCACCTACTGCTCCGGCCATCGATCGGAGCTGTCAGGCTCTCAGGGGGAATGGTACAGACTCCCAGCCTGGCACACTGCTGCCCTTCCTAGGTAGAGTCGCAGAGCGGCAGGGGGGTTAGGGAGGGGAAATAGGAGTGGGGCGGGTGGTGGTTTGTGGCGAGCAGCTGCTTTCCTATGGATCACTTCATTAATATCTCAGGGCAGAAATTTGAGGGGCCACTGCAGACTAATTAGCCTTGTCTGACCCTGGCATCTCCGAGAGGTCTCTTCTTTCCAGGTTCTGCAAAAGCAATCCAAAGCCAAGTAGCCCCCTACCGTCTCCCCGCACTTCTTCACTGTCACTGTCTCGTTTTGGCAAAAATAGCCTCTCTCTGGTGTGCTGTGCTGTGTTATAGTGGCTACACCACCGCTTGTTTTATCCCTTTTGGAAATTGTCATCTTTGACTGAATGATCCTAACTCAAAACCTGCATCAATTGGATTTAAATATGGTTTAAAAGAAGTCTATTAGTAGGAGTAGGAAGAAAAAAATCCCATTGTGGCCATGAATAAGGGGTGATTATGCAAGGCCATAATTTTCATTTTCTATTTTCAATTAAAATAAAGACAGTGTGTTGTCTCTGTCCTATGAGGAAACTGTGTGTAGTGCTATTGGGCTATAGAACTAAAATTGAACTGAAATTGAATTTGCTACCTTGAGTAGTCCTTCAGAAAACATTGCCTAACTCAACTTTAATTTAGGTGTTATTGATGGAAAAAAATAAACGGGGAGACACAATTTGGGTAAATACTTTTTATCAGTTTGCACTCTGTATGACTTGAATGCTTCTGGTTTTAACCGTTGTTAATGCTTTTATGATGCCGTCTGCCCGTCCTCATATCTTTAATGAGCATGTATGTTTGTGTAAAAGGTGGTGTCTCCGACTCCTGAGAGGGTGGGCAACAGGGACAGTTCGGCACAATGGGAGCAGTGTGTGCACATTTGGTGCCAGGAGACAAGGAGCCATCCCTCATTAGTCTCATGTGTTTTCCCAGATGGCAGGGTCAGAGCAGGGGGGAGTCTTGATGAAAGCAGTCGTCCCGCAGGGTGACACTCAGCCCGACTCCCAAAGCCACATTCCCAGCTCTTGCAGGTGATCACAGGGATTTAGTGGGATTCACAGTCGGAGAGAAAAGGCGCCTCATGTTCTCAAACCTATACCTGTTCTGCAATCTGATGAGTTTAACCCAGAAGAAAAGTTAACTTAACTTGTAGCTTTCTGAAAATGTAGTGATTGCTCTGACAGCTGCTCTTCCCAAAGCTTAAAATATTTCCAGCCCACATTTATTCCTTAATGATTTCTTTAATGGCTCATTAATGTGAAGTCTGGGTTCAACTTAAAACCGTCGTGTCATGACTCAACGCTGAACAAAAGTGGAGGCTATCTGTGTCTCACCGTTCGAGGCAGTGTCAGCTTGTGGGAGACGGGAAGGATAATGGTTGTCTTCACATTTTTACCTTTAAAAACTTACCAAACGGCCCCTACACCAATTAAGAGCTCGCTTCTCACTGGAGTGGCCATTATCAATTCTGACCTTCCAATTATTTTTCTCGTTTTCGCCGGGATTCTGTCACCCCTGCACGCCCACTCGGCCCACGGACCCTCAGAGGATGGACGAGGAATGGCTAATGCAAGCTAAGGACCAAAGACCTAAGACACAGACGCTGCCACTAATGCAACAATCTTGTTATGTATGCTTGTGTCTGTTTTTAAAGGCGCTTCAGACTATTCAAGAAATGGCTAAAATGTTTTTAATTGAGTGAATACATGCACAGTTAAAAGAAAGTTGCGCCGTTGTTTTTTTTTTTCCATGTTGTTTTTATCAGCTCCCTTTGAGACCACAGTCACTGAATAATGGGTGTAATAACCCAAAGTGCTGCAGCAGAAGAAGTCACACCATAATAGTGTTTTTGAGTAAGAAAACACATTTAAATGTAAGCAGTTGTGGGATTTTGGTAAAGCTTTGACTACTTTAAAATTCATTTTGATCCAATAACACAGCGATCATTGCAGGATTTCACGCTGAGAGTTTGATGCCATCTTTTCTTCCCCTGTTACCATTTCTGCCAATCTGTTGTCAGCTCTGTTATTTACTTATTTATTCCAGCACCGAGGAGAAATACACAAAAATAGAAAATATCAATTCACATACCAATTTACATTTAAAATCTGTGTCACTATTTAGAACTGGTTGTAAAATAGACTGGAACGACAAATCATTTCATTTGGTTGTGGTGGTTTTATGCATCACATTTAGCGATGCTCGAGATACTACAGTTAGTCCTAATGTTGCCATTATATAGTACACACAGTAACACAGTAAAATGGGTAGTACTCAAATAAAGAATCATCAAAATCACTTGAAATTACAAGGCAAATGACTGTCATCCCCGCCTTTTGTTTCAGCAGCTGCAATTAAAACCAACCAGAACGACTTCTGCAAAGCCACATTAAGCAGCCCCTGTTTAATTCAGATTTAAACACGAGACTTTTTAACTGATATTTCACTCATCTCTGTGAAACATAGCGATGAAATTGAACTGGGAATGAACATTTGACCCCTGGCTGTGTTGTAACGCTTCGAGGGTCATCTCAAGTCTCGCTACAAGAGAAGACATTGTTTAATTCATCATTCCTGGAACATTGTTTCTGTCAGACTCTGTGCAAGTAATGACTCCATTAGCATTTTTTCGCCGAGCAGCACATAGACGGGGAGCACAGGCTTTTAAACTCAGCAAAGTTTGGAGAAAGTGATGTACAGTAGTTATTAAGTCGAGAAAAGGGCACGTATAAAGATAGCATCACAAACATAGCCCTTTGATGTAAGCCAGCCACTGTGTGTAATATTGGACTGAGTTGCAGAAAACACAAGCAAGTATTTCTGTTGTTCCTAATATCACACATAGAAAGGACTGATGTTAGACCAATAGGAAAGACAGAAGTCACAGTGAGTTGATAAAGTTGTGATTGTGCCATTATAGTGGAAAACAAAGGGCATTAAGTCAGTAAGTTTGGTGTTTAATGAGGAGATAAGATTATGTTTTTATGCAAAGGTGCCTTTTTTGATTAAATTTAGCCGATCTCATATAAAATACATGCGCCGCCAGACGTCTGACTGATTACAATAAGAAATGAGCATGTATGTTTCATAGAACCCCGGCTTCTCTTGTGCATATGAACCATCTGCTGTTACAAGCAATACATATCAAATCAGTTAAACAACATTACCACTCTGAATCTATTTTATTTGGTTTGATTTGTTTTTCGACACCATCCTAGTTCATTATTTTTGACTGAAACTTGAAATATTTAAACATGTCTGAGCCTTGCATATGCAACAGAATGCAGCGGAGTACATTATGAGGCAGATGGTCCCTCAGCAACTCCGCACTTTGATGTTAGATGATGTCTGGTCTGTGACTAGCAATGTCATTTCAATGTATCTACTGATATGAAATCCACCAGGGGCCCCATAACTGCCTCATTCAGAGGCTTTGTACCTTTGCTGTGACAGAGAGAAGAAGTTGCTCATAACAGTAGAGTAACAGTGTATGTAGCATCATTAGTCTGCTGTGTTAGTGCCCATAGAGGAATGCTTATTTGCATGAAACTACAGATACTATCAAGAAAACAAATATGACTCTGCTGCGCTTATTATTTCTGATGTATTACAATCAGTAAATCCAGGACTACATTAATAAAGTCTCCTAACATAAAAACCAGCTCGTAGAGAAGAAATTCCTGGATTTTCTTATAAATTTAGGACTACAGCTTTGTTGAAAACTACTCGACTTTATGAGAGTGAACCAGCTAGAAAACTTTTATGTTAAACTTATGAGTCTCTCCATTGTGTAACAAAATAGAGGACAAAAAGAAGTTGATAAGCAGTGAGATAGATTTTGCAGCTTCTAGTGAATACTTTATTGTTCCTTTTTTTAAAGTCTCATTGTTTCTCATACAATGATACTGTCAAATATACACACTCAAATTAGGATGACACATTTTAGCATCATCTGCATTTGTCGTGTGGCTTTAAAAGGGACTAATCACTGCCTATGACGGCTCTAAGAGTGTAAATCAAGTCAACAGGACAAACCTTACTTTCTTACTGGGATTTTAGTCCTGTCTTAACGCAGAGGTCTTTGTAAACAAACTAAATCACGTCCTGACTCTCTCTGAGACCAGTGCATACCCAGTTCATTAGATTTCATTATATTGGCAGTAATATATTTGTATGGATTTCTATATAGGGACTTTACAGTGCTTTAGAGCAGGTAAAGTCCATTAAATAGTGCCATAGCCAAGATGGTCGTTCCCTGGTCTAAAATGCTGGCAGGACTTGTCAGGCATTTAGCAGTGACATTATCCTCTTTAGTAAAGCAGGTGGATGAGGATCAACATTATTGCTGTTAGAAGCACTTCTCAGGAACTTTTATTTCATTTCCGTTCTGTTTTATTGTATTATCAAAGGAATTATATGAAAGCAATATCTTTCCCCGACTCCATGTGCGGTCGCTGTGAAAGATGAGATTCTGGCATTAAATCCACCTGTTTCGCCTAAAGTCAGTGAGCGTGTGGGCTTAGCCTCTGTGTGAATTTGTATGTGTTTGTAGACATTAGAGCAGGCACAAGTGTGAAATTGACCCCACAGGCATCTCGTTGTGGATTATTTGGCCCTAGAGTAATGGCCACCCACACATCTAATGTCAGATTGCAAAATTAGACGTTTCGTTTTCAGACAAAACACATCCTAAGCCATTATCCTGTTATTGTTCCAGGATTGCTTTTGTATGAGACTTTTGTTTTTACTAGACAGCTCTATCCAAGTAGTGTCTTTCCTGAAATGTGGGGAAGTAAAATGCAAACATTTTAGCTGAAGCATTACATATGTTTACATTACAGGTGTGGTGAGAGAAAGGGAAATATGGTTATAGATATATAAACAATGTTATGGTCTTGATCAAGAAACACACCTTTTTATGATTAGGGAAAGATAGTTGCTGCTGCACAATATTAGGAAAACCGGCAATATGCAATCACTTTTGAAATTGGCAATAACAATATGTGAGATATTTAATTGTCCCATTTACCAGAGTAGTTTAAATAGTTGATATATTGTGCATCCCTAGAAGATCGGGCTTTACGTAATATAGAGTCGGCAAATAAACACATACATTACATTCATTACATATATTACATAATTCATTACATACTTTACATGTCCATTTATAGATTCACAATCATAACCATAATCCTTTCTCCCGTCCATAAAGGAAAAGCTCATATACCATTGGGTCATAAATGTAAAAAAAAAAAAAAGTGTATGTCATATATCCTAATTCACATTGTTTGTCATTTTGAACTGAAAAGCATTAATAATGAGCTCCCGAGGGAACGCTGGAAACATAGGAATAGGAACAGTTTCTCAAAAACAGGGTTGTTGTAGGGGCTCGCATTCGTCTGCCTCATCTTTCATGATTCAAACAGCTCGCTAATGAGACAACAGTGATTCATTAATGAATGTGCTAAGTCACTATTGCCTTGAATTCTTGCAACTAACAAAACCAACTCCACAGAGATGAGTAAAAATAAATCTAGTGCAAAATTACCTGTTTGACCCTTCTTTGTTGCTTCATTCTGGGTTTTATTTTGGAACTAGCTCAAGGAGGAAGTGTTTTATCCCATTGATTACCTTCACGTATAAACAGGCCGCCTTAATCTGGATTGGCAGATGTGGGTTGGCTTGATTGCATGTTGAAATGGCTCCTAAGTGGAATTAAAGATATTCTGTCTCATTCATGACACTCTTCCCACACAAAAGGTTTCTGCTGGAGAGGCCTTTTTAATCCAGCCAGAATGATCAATACTCGGCAGTGCTTCTCTGTTCTTACTAATTATTGCTGTTGACATGTTTGTTGTGAGTATTTCTAGTGCAGTCATATGTAAAAATAAATCTATGTGTCGTGTCCCAGGAGAGCCTTTTGAGTGCGCATATCTGCTCCAATCTCAGCGTTGATTGCTTGTGATATTTATCAGCTGGTGATTAGACATTATTGACCTTTTGTGAATCTGTCAAATTACATTTTACCCCGAGTGTTTGGTGTATTTAAAACTACCTCTGATGCTCTTTAAAGGAGGATTCTGTTATGAAAGGGTTACGATACAAGTCACAAGTTTTTCTGAAGAGTTTCACAAGAGGCACTTTAATAATTCATGATCTAAAAAGTGTTTGAAGCAGGGTTAGACTGTCGTTTATACACTTTCCATGTTTCTTTGTGCATATGGGCAGGAATTTCAGCTGAACAATACAAATGCAATCCAGGGCCCATGTGATTTCAAACTCTATTTTAAGCAGTTTATATCTTCATTTATTCATGTGTGCACGGCTCGTTTCAGTTCCTTATATTGCTCTTTTCTCACCTCAGAATATTTTCTACTGCCTTTTATTACAACAGGAAAATTAGGATATAAAAATGTATGGTATAGTTTTATTCCTGTTGTAGATCCTTGCTCTTTACATAATGGTTAGACTGAACTACGTTTGCCCTTTAGGTGAGAGCTAATGTTGAAAAAAGTCAGCTTTGCGTGTTATTTTCCGCACGATCCATGACAACTATGTTTGGCTCTGGCAATTTATAAGAAAGCAGCACAGAATGGCTTCACATAAATGGAACAGTATCCATCATACTGTATTTCCAGTGTCAGATAATTTCATTTCTCTTGTGAATATTAAGGTGATATCCCAGAGGGGTAGAACCGCTCATTTCTCAGCTTCCATTTTGAACGCAGCGGGACTGGAGACGTAGCATGTTGCTGGTTAAAGAGGAGGATTACCCGTGGAGGTATTTCTGTGTTGATTTCTCCACCATGAGAAGCCATTAGCCTCCGGGGGCAGCGACGAGGTCTGCCCATTATTCAGGGACAAGGTGGTGGAAATGGAGAGGGATAAGACACAATGTGCTCAGGGCCAAGCCGCTCACTCCCATGACCCGCTTCTCAAATGGCTTTTCCACACTCTCATAAAAGCTATTGCGCTGCATTTTAAAGAATAATAGAATCGCTGCCTCCTCCCTGAGAAACTATTTTAGCTTTGTAATTCCTTGGCACCGGGGCATTTCTTTGAAGGTGACTTCACAGCAAGTTTTCTTTTTACACCTCGGAAATGCCTATAAGAAATATCAAATGTGCTGTTAAACAAGGGCAGCGTGTGCAGTGCCGCTTTTGTTGCTTCATCAGACTCCAACTACGAGACGCTGCAGAGAAGAAATTGTGTTGTCTTTGAGGTCTACGAGGTGTCCGCTTCTCTGTGATGCTTTCACTGCTATTCCACTTGATCCTTGGTCCTTAATATCCCCAGTGCTTTAGGGGTGTTAATTCACGCCGTCTTATCCAATCATCATTGTTGGATAAGGTGAAGTCAGATATAAAATGTGAAAATAAAATGCGCTTGAAGATTTGTGGAGAACAATTTATCTGAGTTGTGTTCATCAGAGATTACTTCACTTTCTCCTGCTTTGAGATGTAGATAACAATTTAAAAATAAATGTAAGAGGACTGTTACTCCTTAACCCAACAGTATGTTCAACTTTATATAAATAACAACTGTGTGCTATTATCATCAGTGGCTGGTGTCTGTGCCCAAGGTTGAACTAAATCAGAAACTTCATTTTCAGTGGCGCCTATAGCGATGCAAGCTGTTGTATGAGCTTTTCCTTCGGGAAGCAAAATGTTTGGTCTTTGCCTTTTTCAGGGGAACATCCGCTGCTGACTTGGGTTGTACAGCTCATCAGAAATTTTCCAATTGCTTTAGAGCACAGTGGTTGTGTGTGTGTGTGAGTGTGTGTGAGTGAGTGTGTGTGAGTGTGTGTGTGAGAGAAACAGTGGAGTGCATCGTTTATTGTTGCTACAGGACGATATGAGAAGGTCCATTTTAGAATAAGTGTGAGTTAAGAGGCTGTATACACGGTCCCACTCAAGTGCTTACTGTTTGCAATAGGGCTGTGCAATTAATCGCCTCCACACGATCACAAAACCTGTGTATGTAATAATGTAATCGAGAGGAAAATGATTATTTATTACTCGTTACTTGTTTTTTTTACAAGATTGTGGAAGTGCACTACATTGTTGATCTGATTTATTTATGTTAAATATTATTTTTGTTTATTTTTTAAGCTATTTATTTATACATTTGGATATATAATTTATTTTTATGGAGAATTCACTGTTTTATTCAATAAATCTAACACTCTACAAGTAATCGTGTAAAATTTCTATAATTGCCAAAATAATTGTGGTTATGATTTTGTCCATAATCGAGCAGCCCTACTTTATAGGATCAAATTCATTGTTGTCAAGTTGGGGTGGTGGATGGGACAGAAATCAAAGCAGTTGTTAAAATGATGAGTTACATTTGACTCTTAGTTGTTAAGATTAGCTTTTTTCTTGTTACTCTGTGTTCTACTTACATAAGTTTTGTTTACTTTTGTTTAGCAGTTTTCTTACATAATGTGCCTAATACAATATTAAATATAATACACACATTGCACAAACCTGGTGCTTCAACACAAAACAGTAAAAGACGCCTTCACCATAGGAAGAGATGAGATATTGACTAAATGCTTAGATGTAATGCCTTGGAAATGAGAACAGGTTGTTTATTCTTTTCCACATTCTAGCTGCCTCTTTCCCTTCTGCTCGTGAATAATTGAGAAATGAAAGTGATATGTAAAAAGGTAGTCATAAAAAGTGCTCATATATAAAGTATGTCTGTGCCTTCCCCAAAATAGTCTGTCATGTTCCGCAGTGTAGAAATAGATCTGCCTGTGAAATAAGGATCACCCACCTGGTTGAATTTATAGCCCAGTACACATCGGTCTTGACCAGTTCCTGACCACTAAGTGATGTTTTCATATTTATTGCGAAAGCGTTGTGCATATCCTTGCCCCTTTAAGCTGCAGGCACTGTGATAAGCGGCTTAGGCAAATATCACCTGCTGCTTCCCCTCCTTCTTCCTATTCTAAGTAGCACACCACTGTGTTTATAACAGAAAACACACCACTCTTTTTCCTCCCTCCGTAATACCAGGGGACCCTGAAATTGCTCTTATTAATCAGAGCAGTGATAATGAGCAGTGAATAATAACCATGGGTGGAGGCCTGTGAGATACAATCATACGAGGGGAAAAAGGGAAAAAAAAGCCCACTCCTCTAGAGACGTGTTTATTTGAGATTTGGAGATTTTAATGTTTCGGTGGCGTTCCCCAGAGACACAGTGTGGGTATTTCTGCCACTGACCTTATCCCTCACCAGCAAACTGCCAGCTGCTGTTCTCCTCCCTGTATCCACTCTTAATACTGAGAATCATGCATTTATTCTTGTGCTAGGTAACGCTATGTTCAAAAATGTAGTTGCCACATTAATCCCCTGAGATTTCAACCATAGGATCCATAGGAAACTTATTAATTGCCTTTTGTTATGGCATATCACAGACCGACTTTTATGTTGTTCATTTGACAGATTTTTTTCTAGATTTTAACATGTGATAAATATGACAATGATTTTTTTTTCCTGGACAGGAATTGGGATTAGGACTGTCTGATATATACTGGTCTGGAAGTATAGTTTGTGTCTCTGCAGTTGCAGAGCTGCCAAATTATTACTGATGACTCCTCTTTCCATTTCCCACTCACTTAAAAACACAACACCAGACACATTTACTGTGGTCATCAAAGATCTGTGAGTGTTTTGAATGAATATTTGTATTTAGCAGATGTCTGTTAATAAAGGCTTGTGTGGCATTTTTATTATTTTATGGAAAAATATATCGGTTTATTGCAATTCATTTAAATATATTTAGATGGGTTTTTTTTGTTTCATATCAAACCAACCTTTACTGGTACAATATATTGTATTTTTGAAAAAAGTTTCCATAAATGTTAACTATGTACTTCTCAGAGTCTCAGTTGGATAATAGTTTGGGGTTTTTTTTGTCTCAAATGCAAAAAGCAATATCTTCTTTTATGTTTTCTGTGGGATAGTGGACCTCCATTTGTTTTTGATGTTTTGATGTCCTTCTAAAATGGCTGTCATGTGGGTTTTATAATGTAGATGAAATAATATTGAAAGAGTTCAACTGAACCATTACTGTCTGATGCTGTTATTTGTTGTAGAAAGCAATTGGAAAATGCAACATAGAAAAAGTTCGAGCCATATCCTGGCTTCTTTAACTCAATAGAAATCTGTTTTGTCTGTTTGAAATGTACCGTATCAAAACAGGCAGTAATACTGCACATATATTAGTCAAAATCAAAACAAAGCTTACCACAAATGAAAAATGTGTCCTGATGTTGACATTCTGTGAATTATTGCTGTAATAATCCAATGCACACTATTCCCTGCCGTCCGACCATCTGTGATTAGTCTGAGAAGTAGTTTTTCTTCTTTTATCTTCTCTTTCATTTTTCATTTCTGTCTCCTACTCATTTATTGCAGCCAATGTTGTTGTTAACTCAGGCGAAGGCCAAGTTAGTTACAGTTGCCTCCCAGTTTTTACACCCCCGCTGGTGTGAAACGTGAAGAAATCAACTAAAGCAGCTCATTCACGTGAAGTTATGAGCCAGTTTCTTCCAATATGGTTATCAGTAAGTGTGACGGTAAACACAGACACTGTCTAGCCTTTGTGAGAAGTGTTTATGGTGGACTACAGAAGTACCGAGTTACTTTTATTTACTCAAGTAGGGCTGAGTGATAAATCGAGTCATCATGTTACACTTGGTCTTGCCTTGGTTTAAGAAAGTGGCTGGGAATTGACATGAACACAAACAGCATATTGCCTTTTTCCCAACGAGTGAGAGGCACATTGTCCGATGCTTTTTTGTCAGAGCACAAAAAGAAGGAAATATAAAACTACACACACTTTGTTTTTTTTCTCACTTGCTATCTAAAACTAAATTGACACTTAAAATTGCAAATCATGAAATATAACACAGCCTTATACTTCCAAAAAAAAAAAAAAAAAAAAACCCCAAAAGTGTCTCAGTAATGTTTTATTTATATTAAATTATGTCCTTGTTGTAATTTAAATGAAATTTGTTTTTCCATGACCTGTATCTTTAGTCTTTATCCTAATTTGCGTTAAGCCCTTGTCTGTTATTGTGTTTAATGAGAGCACTTTAATCTCTCATCTTGGTTGTTTCTTTCTCGTCCTCTGCAGCTGTCTCTTCTTTCGTCAACACATTACATACAATGCCATAATGATGAGCTTTACTTGTTTGGTGGATATGTCGCTTTAGTCTGTCAGCCTGTTAGTGTTTGATGGCACATGATTACATTTTGCTCGGATTTGCACAGAGGCACCTTGCTCCCACCTTTCTCTACAAGAACTGCTGAATGCGTGAGGCTTTTTTTTTTTTTTTTTTTTTTAGATGCAACCCGTGATTGATGAGGTTTTGATTGGAATCGCGAATGAGACACTTTCATTACTGACTGTCGAAGTGCATCCTGTTAGGGACAGTAAAGTCTATGAACGTCTGTGTGTGTGTCGCTGTGTGTATGAAGAGACCCACTTAATGACATTTCTCATTTGGCATCACCGAAAGCCAAAGCACTCAGAGTCAGGGGGTGGGGGGAAGGGGTGTTGGGACCCGGGGCCCAGATCACTTCCATAAATGAGACATCAGATGATTTGGCTCTGACTGGCTTCTGCACTTGCATATTTAGACAGAATTTCATCCAATAATCTCACCCAGATCTAGTAATTCAAATGGGTAAACACAGCAGGTGGACAGGTGGACAGGTGAAGGCTGGGGTTGTGGACTCAACTCCAGACTGCATGAATAGAATCAGGAAACAGCCTGTGTTTTTGTGTATGGAGCATAGTCTAGTACTTCGACCAGTCAAATGGAGTTTGGTGGAACTGGTTTCTTTTTAATTTGCAGTCCATGGAAGACCTGTATGTGCCAGAATTGTTTAAGGCGATAGTTTCCTCTGATAGAACTGTCAGTGTGGTACGTTTTCCATATCCCTCGTTACATTCACAGGTTTGACCCACTCTTGAGCCCTTCATTATTAAAGTTGTCTGACCCTAGAAAGAAGGGGGTATTCTAATAAGATGGGTTACTTCTGCAGGTCTAATTTGATTATGCTTTGTAATTAAATTAAGCTATAATGCAAAGGTCCCTTGATATAGTTCCCAGTTTGTGTAAAGCATTTATTATGCCTCCTGCTGTGATCAATTAAGTTGTCAAGACAAGTTTTATGAGATGTGCTCACCTCATGATCAACACAATGGGAAACAGTTTGCAGATGCTTGCTCATCTATTCACAAACCAGTTGCTGGTTAGCAGTGACATAAATGCATAATGGGAAAACTATTGATTGGTTCGCACCATTTTAATAGTAGTTCTGCCAGATTTATTTTCAAAATAGCACTCATCATTTCCTCGTATTGAGAAAGCGTGACAAACCATTTTGCTCCTGGCAGCGTCCCTATTTCATGTCACATTATTTTGTGTTTTGTTCAGGTCACCTTGGCACTAAACAGGGAAGCAGTGCCTGCAGCAGCTGTGATTAGGAAATGTTTATCAGCAAATGATGTTTCTTCAACAGAAACAAATGGCACATCACGATTACTGCTCAATTAGCGTAAGCCAACTCATTTATTTGCAGGTTTAGCCGGGGGTTCTCTGTCTCACAAACATATACAAAAGGGTACAACAA
Source organism: Rhyacichthys aspro (assembly GCA_036850595.1). Classification (NCBI taxonomy): domain Eukaryota; kingdom Metazoa; phylum Chordata; class Actinopteri; order Gobiiformes; family Rhyacichthyidae; genus Rhyacichthys; species Rhyacichthys aspro. Next base: position 16,326,044 of record CM072162.1, on the reverse strand, counting down.
GGCTATGTATTCTGCTTCAGGGAACAATGAACACAACCACATTAACCCATACCGTGAAGTACAAGATGAGTTGTACCTTATTGTACTTGATTTACAACCACTACACAAACTAGTTTCACACTCGCATGCAAAATGTGTGTGTTACTCATTTTTTCTTTACATGGATTGAGACCCTTTCAAAGACAAGCCTTAGAGCTTCCAGAAACTCTTTTCTTTGTGTATTTATTCGGGATCAGTGCACTTTGTAAGCATTGTCTGTCGCTCTGTGTGTAACAATATGCATTATTTACACTGGATTTGTGAACCTGGCACCCTGCTGCGATTCTCTGTGTTGGATACAGATGCTTTTGGGGGTGTTTTTGGTGATTCATTTTCTCAAAGGGTGCTGTGTGAAACCTGTATTTGTGTCTGCAAAACACAAGCAATGTCTTACTGGCTGTCTCATCTCTGCCTTAGCACAGCGCTGAAAAATGAAAGCCCATCTCCGGTGCTATCACTCCACAACGACAGAGCATAAGGCAATCCCTGTTCATGAATGCTAGATCCCCCTGTGTCATGATTTCATCCTTTCTTCCTGTGGCTTCCTCCCTTTTCTCTTCTAATGAGTTGTATGACTACAGGCCTCTTTATCTTCCTCTTGTCATGTCAGAGTGATGCAATCAGGATTGTATTCTCTCTGGTCTTTTGCAAGAGTGGATTGTCTTTAAAAGTACCTGTCTGTGCCTGACACTTTGTCTAATGAGCTGACACCAGACTTTAACATGAAGTTCCAAAACAAAGCTCTCCAAAGAAGTCTTCTGCTTTTTGGATTTCTTCTCTCCACTTTTTTTTTTTTTTTTTTTGTAATTTTCATTTTATTTCTTATAATCATTGTGCTGTTGTGATGCAATTTATTTAAATGCTTATGTATATGTGTATTATACCGTTCTTACTGTTTCTTCAGTGCACAAGCCAATAGTCTATGGATATGGGGATAGGTGGCCCAGACAACTTTTGCAGTTATATCTTCTGCCATTATAATGTCATGTCATGTCAATTCATTATTTCTTCATGTTGCATGCGCTGTCTGTTGTTATTTCTCAGTGGACCCCAGTGGACAAAGCTTAAACTCAGCTGCTGTACCTACTTAATGTCAGCCCTATCTGCAACACATTTTGTCCATCTGCTGTCACTGTTCATTGGATTTTACTGATGGTGAATAAAACACAAACACAAAAAAATTCTTTCAAACCACATATGAAACCAAGACATTGTCACGTGGCCAACATGGAGCAGACCAAAAATTTTAAATGGCACTGTTTCAAGCCAGACATGTGACTAACAGATTACTTGCACTCTACTGCACAGTTCACCAGTGTGTCAATGTTTGCTCTGCTCCGGAAAGAGTGTACAGAACAAAAATACATTTCCTTTGTGCAGCTGCTCCTATATAACTCCCAGCCTTTAAAGCGTCAGTCTGCTGCGTCCTGCCTAGACACTGTGTGGAGTGTCTTATCTGAAGCCTCATGCCAGCAAAGGTCAGGGCTGAGGGGCGCAGCGTCAAAGTTTAACTAGCTGCTGTCTTAATGGGTCCTTCCTGTCACTTGACCCGACTGGTTTGTTGCATTTAGAATTCCCTGCATGTTATATTCAAAAGGCAGTATGAATAAAAAGCCAATGCGCTCTGCTGAAGCACTGCAGGGTCACCTACTACATCAGGGAAATCGACATTAACACATATTACTCTGAAAATAACTGATGGAAGCCATCACTGTTGACAAGTAATTATAAGATGACTGAAGGAGGTCACTCAGTCTTGAGAGGCTTTGTGTGGTGTGACTTTTGAGTTCACTTTGGTTGTTTGAATAGTTCACTCATCTTCAGCAGCACAATATGACTTCATTTAACTCACCTGAATAGACCTAAAATGTATTTTTCAAGCCGTGATGTATTATACAACAAGACCAGTATTTGAGCTCCTGCTGAATCTTTGCGATGACTCTTAATTCTTTCGATCTACAGGAGGTTACATCCTGCTGTGAACTCTCCGATGCATGTGAACTTTGTTTCACACGTGTCCATGCCTCCCTCTTGACTCTTTTCTCACTCTCTTCTCTCTGTCTAAGCCTCTCCTTATTGATTTTCCTTTTCTCCTCGCCTCCATCTTGCATTTTCCCCTGGTCCATGACACTTTGACTGCATACTCTAGATGTGTTACATTTTGTATTTAATTGGCTGCACAAAAGCACAGCTGCCCACAGAAAATATAAACTCCCTTATTGTTCCCATATTTCATTTGCTTGACCACCAAAATCACATTTGTGACCCACATCTCCCAAACCGCTTTCTCATTTCACTCTGGCAACTCAGGGTCCCTGCTCCGAAAGACTTTTTTGATGGAGTTGATCGCCCAAATCCTTGAGAAAATATCATCATAGTTGAGCCTTTTTCAACCTTTTCTCCAGGTCAGCACATTGCTCTCTGCCCGAGTGGAAGAGCCCATCCTGGCTGCTGTCACCCCACAGACTGATTCTGTGCAGCTCTTGTCCAAATGATGGATCTGGAGTAGTCAAAGAGTGCTGACTCCTCACTGACCACCTCTCTCTCACCGCTGCATGTCGGCTCCTTAGCCCACCATCAAGGGCCGCCATGATAGATGGGGCATCCATCGCTCAACCCCCTTTCCCCTCACACGCAGCCCCCGCCCCTCCACCCCGCAGGGCCTTTGTCAGTCAGGCCCCCAGTGGCAGCTCAGCGCCTGACACGGCAGAAAGAGACAGGCAGGTAAACGAAGCTGCCATATTGTTCTCAGCTTTCCCACTGTCATGCTTCTGGGGTCATTTACAGTTTACTCGCTGGTCAGACCGAGGACTGCAGGTGCTAAGTGATGGATGGAGTTTTCCCTTTGGTTTTATTATGCACATCTCCCACCAACTTCCTTAAGATAAGACTCAAGAAAGGATTTCTATTAGTGTAATATAATAGTTTTGATTAATGGTATATTTCAATAGCGGAAGGTTTAATGAGTTTTATAGTTCATCTAAGGTCTTAAGCCTCTTAATTATTTAAACCAGGCTCCATAGACATCAATACTTTTTAAATCTGCTATCTGTTTTTCCAGTCTCCAGGCAACTACAGAATAGATCCTAAAGTGATTTAGCTTGTTTTCATCATAAAAGTTAAAAGAGGCCTGTGTGAAATGAACCTCGAGCTATAAGTGCTGCTCGTGGCCTGATTATTTCACTTAAGTGTGTGATTTCCATTGGAAAGAGACCAGGTCCTCTCATAATGTTTACAGCTAAGTACATCATTTATGTATTTGCCTAACGTGCCATTGCTAAGAGGAAGTGAGTGGCACTTTAATTGTTTTCTCAGATTGCTATTTGCCAGTTATTGCCCCAGTTTTATTATGAAGTCACCAGTCCAAGCAAGTATTATGCTTTATATCATCCAAATAACTTAATACCTTATTTTGATCCAGATTGTTGTTTTCTTACTTTCTTTCTGCTAAAACTGCAGAAAGGTAAATCTTTCTGCATACAGCTAAAAAAATAAAGTTATTATAATTGTCCAGCATAGGCATTTTATCTATACTGGCATAACATTTAGGGCTGACTCAGAGGATCACCTAGAACACAATCCACAGACATGGCCCTATAACTGCATTTTATGAAGTAACTTTGTTATTTTGTGTCTTTTAGTGGATAGCATAACCTGTTTTAAAGCCTCCCAGGTAATGTGTGGGGTCACTTTACGAGGCCTCATGATGCACAGCATATATTGCAGCTGTTTGTCTACAGGGCTGTGCTTTATGTTTCAGTCATAGCACATAACCTTGAAAATGAATGGTGACTGGTGTTTTAGCTGTCCCCCACAATAAATTACAACAACAAATTTTTAGTGCTTTTTTCAGATCCAGCTTTTCAATCTTTAATTCAGATGGATACCTTTGTGATGTGTTCCATTTCTAGTGATAAGATGGAAGCATAAACCCAAATGTCCTTTTCACTTTAAGTAAAACCCTCGGGGAGCCTCTCCAGGAGATGTTATTTTGCCGAGGTGAGTAATTCTCACTTGTAGCAAGTTTCTTGGTTTAATGCAGACTGCCTGCCAGTGATCACTTACCATTTCTTATCTCACTTAAACAATTAACATGGAAGTTAAAGTGACAGTCATTGTCCTCTTACCTGTTTATGGAGGATAGCTTCAATTGAATCACAAGTGACTAGATGCTGACTTTGATTTATTCTGAAAGCCTCACTTTTTATTATATCAGTTGCAATCTCATAAGTTGTTATTGCCACTCATAAATATGATAAGAATAAAGTATTTCTCCAGAGAAAGATGCTAAATGTTTTTCTCAAAGACAACACAGAACACAAGTACAGTGTTGCCAAAAGGATCATAGACAGAAGATAAATGTCCCAAGCTTTCATAGAGCCTGGATGACGCCCAGAAGGTTGTACTGTCTTCTCAACCTGGATTTATTGTTGGCCTACTTTTTGCAATCATGCAACAGTGATAAATATAAAAGTTTATAGCATTTGAGCTCAGCTGCACCCTCTGCTAACGTAGCTTAAAATCAATGTCCATCTTCTCAAGCCCTGCGGTAAACACAGGAAATACAATCCTAAGCTCCAGTCAGTTCTACTGTATGAAGTCTGTAAACATCTGCAGTGTCTCTAGTCAAAGTACCATTTATCTGTCCTTTACATTCAGATTTTCTTTCTGGGTTATCAGGCCATAGCAAATATTGCCTGAAGCTCTGCTTGAATCAGGCTGTAGATCTATGTGTAGGAGGGATTGGAAAAGGTTTGTTTTTTTTTTTGTTTTTTTTGCAAACGCTGATTTTTTTGACAAATGGAAATCCAGCTGCAAGATGCAAGTATGTAAGACATAATTTGACCTTGATGATAATAATCTTAATATCACACATCATTTGACCCACTTTGGTCTTGGATTTAGATTTGTTGTAATCTTTAACTACTTTTGATTTAAAAACACTCTTTTAATACAAGGCAAAGGTTGAAGACTGATTTGGCAGCACTGTGCAAATGACCTGAGCCCAACAATTAGACAAAACCACTGTATTTTTAGTCACACTAGAAATTCACTTATTCTAACAGGACACACATAGTTTTGTGATTTCTATAAATGTTTGTGTGGAGTCAGAGTGCTTTGACATTAAATAGCCACTACTTAAACGTGTTTTAGAGTGGGCCTTGTTATTCCAATCACACGAGGTAACACTAGAAGTAGAAAAAGTCTGTGAAGTGTGTAATGAGGTGACACGTGATACGCTCTGGGGTCTGTGTTGCATTGGGTTGTAAGGCCTCCATCTGTCAGAGGCCACCAGTGGCTAATCTCCCCATGCATACTATACTGATCCTACTCACCTCCGGCTGAATTATTCATCGCTCACACAGACTTTAGCTAAACTCCATTTAGTCATAGGAAAATGTCCCGTTCTGCTAGACAAACAGGACAGCTTAGCTAAGAGGCTGTCTGTGTGTGTGGCTGGCGTTTTTGGCTGTCCCTGTCTCTCTTTACTCCTCTTTGATAATTCGCACCTTCTGCTGCTCCTTTGTGCTGTTAAGATGACTAAGTGGGGAAATGAGCTGTGGAAAATGATCATCAATGCAGCTGGCCTGCTGACAAGAAAGGAGCATTTTCTCTCTTGGCTTAAAGGGAACATCCATTGCACAAGAACAGCTCTGCAGAGTTTAGTGCTCTCTTTATTCATTATACATGCTACTTTGTGCATGGATCTTTAAAGATTTTATGTTCTTTTTTCTGTTTTGACCACTTGATACGTTTACATATTAAAATACAGCTCCACTTGTACATGTTAATCAAAATGTCTCTGGCTCAGTGGGCTTCCCCTGCACATACATTCTTTGTTACTATTGAGTCACAACCCATTGCCAGTGTTTGGACTCTGGTGTTGGGGGAACCACAGTTTGCGTTTCTGCTTAAACAAAAGAAGCAATTTAAAATGATAATGACGCATTTAATGCCTTATGGGGATGCAAAATGTAGCGTGTGGCACGTGCTGCCTCGTAAATCTCCGCATGTCACCCGCAGTGTATAGATGGATCTCCTCTCCTGCGGTTTGCTCCAGCCCCGTAGAGCACAGCTTCAGCAGACTAATGAACATGGGAGCTCTGAGAATGGTAAACAAGTGGCTGATTAATTGGCCGTCTGCATCCATTATTTTAGCAGCACAATACAAAATGTCCCACAATGGAATTTATTTTGATAAAATTTTGGACTTAATACCGTCTGCCATACTTTGCTTGAAATGTGTGTGGCCTTTCTGTCGCTGTGCTAAAAGCATAGTCTGTCCCAGTTTACTCCGTGTTGTTCAAAATGAACTGCATTTGTAACTGCAAAGTCAAAAGATGCCATCATGATTCATTTATTAAGACACTTTTAATCAGCTCTTCCTTTTTATTTTGACAGCACTTTCAACTAATTTAAGCAGTGAAGGAAAAGATAAACTTTAAAATGTCAGCTGAAATAATGTGGAAAATCAATCAAGCACAATAACTTTGAAACAGCTGACTTGTGATCAAACGATGAACCACATCATGTGTCTTTGGTTGTCGGAAATCCAATGACTTAATTACCCTTTGATCTCAGTTTATAAAAAAAATAGATTTCGTAACTTTATTTTGTCCTAAAGAGCGGTTTGCGGTGTTTATGTCTCGTTATAAGACGCTGCACACACTGGCATGCTCAGCAGTTGTTAAGCTCCCATTTTCTATGCGTGTCTTGAACCCCTATCAGTAATTTAAATGACTACAGACCGATCTGATGGAGAGGGGTGCTAAGGTCTCACTCTTCCAAATCCTACTTTAGTTTGCTAAAATGTTAAAAAGACCCAGAGAGGTTGAGCTTTTGGCTGCTTTACACTGCGCTGCTTGCTGAATCATTGAAGGGCCACTGGATTAGGAATGCATGAGAAAGTCCTTAGTACCAGCACTTTAGAGAAAGCCACAAAAAAAACAAAACATTTAACATCTAAACAAGTACATCTTCATTCAGTGTGTCTCCAAGAATGAGTGTTCTTGTGCGAGCTTTGAGAGTTCTTCTGTGTCGCACTGATCTGACAGTTTCCGTCAGTCTGCTAAAATATCATTACTTTGTCACAGAAAGTACTCCATTCTGCTTGTACTTTACTAGTCTCTACAGAATGGTGCAATTATTATTATTATTATTATTTCATTTTGACTTTTCATTTTTCCCACCAGTAACAAACAGACCTGATAGAACCTCCCATTTGTGTTGGACTGAGGTGCTTCTGGGGCTTGACATTTAAATATCTCATGTCTCCATCTAGTGGTACATAGAAATATAAGAGACTTCCTGGGGCGGCACTTTTTCAGTCTTCCATCCACTTTTCAATTAACATTTGAGTCTGCATTTCTTTCACATCATTCATTACATGTTATTTAAAAGTGTCATTCTCAAATCTAGATTCTTTTGGCTGTAGAAGTACCTTACCTTTTAACGGGGCCTGGTGCTTGCTCAGCTGTGACAGGTGGTCAGACTTGACCTCTCTCCACCTCTTCAGACTTGTTATGTCTTCATCTGTGATTCGAAGAGAAGGTGAGCCCTGCCACCAGGATCGTTTTACAGCTTACTGGCCTGACATGAGAAAGTGAGTAATTTTCCTTTATAGAGAAGACAGTAGTGTAAAATAGATATCGTTTTTTGTTCAGAGAAAGTAGCTGCAAGTAAATATCTATCAGGATTGCTCAAAAACTAGATGTTGAGAGCGTTTTATTTTATTATCCATACTGTTTGTTCTTGGGGATGTATTCCTGTGTTTGCCTGTGTTTGTGAGTCATATAACCCTTTTTTCAAAGCACATCGAAATCACAAACAGACTATAAATGTATAGTATTCCCCTAAAAAATCTAATCCCCCTCAGGCTTATAGATAACATCATGTAAATATAGACTGGTCATGTAAAGCGTGCTGTTACACATGTGCTGTGTCTGTAGAAGGCAGCCACTCTGACATGATCTAAAACTGTAATTATGTTGAGAACTCGGTGAGATTCAGAGTCAGGAACAAACAGTACTGCTCAACAAAGCCAGCAGTATGACAGCTTTGTGAATATGTATGTGTTTTGGGACCATTCCTCTTTTGTGTGGAACCACTGAAACAAATTCCACTGGGATCTACCGTTTGATGATCAGAACCAGCACAGGACACGGCGCTGAGTGAAAGTGAAGTGTGACATTTGCAGCATGCATACGTACCAGGTTCATCTAGAGCACTTCTCTGCTGTATTTCTGTAGCTCCAGTGTTTCTGTGTTGCAGTCTTTTCTCGGAGTCTGGAAATCATGTTTGTGATGCAAATAAGGTCAGTACAAACACGGCCTTTGAAGCATTTTTCATCAGAAAAAATGTTTTGTTGTGTGAAGCTTTGACTTCTTTTTGTCTGTTCAATTTTGTTGTTTGAAACCTCAGTTTACTTAAGCCCCATTTCCATGTAATTGTCACACAAATATGATGCAAAACTGTGAGCTGTTTTACAAAATACTGCCCATAGATAAATGTATAACATTAATTTAACTAATTCCCAGCAAAGGAACTTATCAAGATATATAGAGAACGGCAGAACCAAAACATTCTGATATGTTTTTGTTGTTGTGGTCCCTGTGAATGTCTTCAACAAAAAGAAATCATTTTCACTTTAGTATTAAATTGTATCGTCACTGTTTTTTTAAATTCTGACATTTCCATTGATTTTTAATCTCAAATTCAAAATTCACTTAAAACTCCCAGCTGAAACACTAGTTTTGTGATGACCTTGTTTCTTATCAAATACAGAGCTTGTGTAACTGTGATGGTGCTGTTGGGATAAACGGCGTGATGATTGGGAAGCACAGGATTGATCGGTGCAGTGTTTTGGCCCCTGGGCCATTTCCTCCTGTTTCAACTGAGGGATTCAGCCCACACTGACAACTGTGTCATTATTTAGTTCTATATTAAGACTATTGATCAGATCTGTAATAGAGGCAGTCAAGTGCTAGCTGGTGATATTGTTGTTGTGGTGTGCTTTTGTTATCCAAATTCACAGATAACAGTATACCTGAGGGGGATAGAAGTATAGAAACATATGTAAAATTAACTGTAACCTGCATAGAGCATTGTGTGATATTAGTGTCTCTGAGCTGAGCAGATAACAGTCATCTCTGCAGCTCTGTTGATTATAACTAGTGGTAATTGAGTTGCTGTCACCGTGAACTTTGAGACCAGACAAAGGCCGCCTTGACAGAGAGCCATTGTCGGAGGGTGACAGTTGACAGAGGACAGAACAACCAGGGGCATGTCAGACATGACGCATTAGGCTCTCCTGAAGCAATGCGGTTGTATTTATTGATCAAATGAGAGTAGATTCACACAAAACCCAAGCCGCTACCTTTTGTGTGCATTTTTTTTGAACTCCCTAGTTTAACCCGACTTTAGCTCCTTTAGAAGAGGCCTGGACAAAATGTCAGCCATTGCATTTATTCAGTGTGTCTCTCTTGTCCCTTGAACAGGTGCCTTTGAGTGAGTCACCCCTCTTGTGCTAGAACAAATTTTGAGGGGGGTGTAATGGCTGTTAAGAGCTTCACAAATATATGCAATGCAATTATGCTCAATTATGGGTGATCAACATTTGCATAATCTTTATCCCAGCTAGTCCTTAAGAACCAATCAGATGTTGTTTTCCACTGTGAAACTCTTATGAATAATTTATATCAGTAAAATATATCTATTCTGTGGGATTCAGTGATCTCAGTGACTATTCAGCCTCTCAGTCATCTATCATTTATGATGGAGAGAGTTAGGAAGGCTCCCTGATTGAGCTAATGAATGCAAATGCAGTTGGAGACTGGCATGGGTCAGTAGCCGTGCTCCCGCCTCCCCATACCTGTTTTCTTCGCTATCAATTCACTCCAAGCTCATAAACAAATGTGGCATGTCATTTACTGTGGTCGTGAAACGATTAATTTTCATAAAGAAGGAAAGAAATAGCCATCCCTTAGGTACATGGGGCACCTGGTTGTGTTTTGACAGTGACGATAAGCGTACATGGCAGCTCAATTACATTCTCAACACTCCTTTTCTGTTTTATTTAGATGATGAGAATCCTCTCCGTCAGCGATCCTGCCCGTTAAATACATGGGAAGCTGCGGTTATGGTCACACCTGTGCTATTGCTTTTTCACATGGCCCCCAGGTGTGTCACATGATACGATGGTGTGCGCCCACTCAGAACATGTATAATAAATAGTACTCACCTCCAGTACACATGCTGTTCTGTCACTTTATGGTGCCCACATATGTTCTTCAAAAAGGCATGACACATAAGTGGGCAGTATAAAACCAGATTTCCCTCTATAATAATCTACAATTACACCTTACATTTGAAAGCTTTGATGGAAAGTAGTCTGTGCCATAACCTTTAGTTATATAGGCTAATCCAGCCATTACAGCAATGTCAGATTAATATGACTAGTTCTGTCTATATCTAGTTCTGTGACTATCATTTTGCTATTCTCTGTAGGACATCATTTTTCATAGGCGTCTAATGGACATTTGTTCTTGGTGTTTACCTATTGCAGACCTTTTTTCAACACTGATTGACATTATAAAGACTGAAAGACATTATGTACAGTCAGTGCCCAAATGGATCTCCTTTGTGTCAACTTCTCCAGATTTCACAACAAAACAAAACACTACAGTGAAAATGTTACTCAGGTCCTAGTACTCTCAGCTGGCAGCCATCAGGACATGCTCCAACAGCTTTTTTGTATATTTCCACTGAATTTTAATTGCTTCATCTTGCTTGTCTTTCTGTTGTTAGCGATCTCATGGCCATGCTCTGTTGTGTGACTTTTTTCTTCTTTGACATGTGCATCCTTCATGTCCTTGAATCCTTTAAGTGTTTCCTTAGGGGCATTAATAGGTTGTGTTCACCTTCAAACAGGACACATTACTGTGTACCATAGATAAAACATGCTTGCTTGTTCTTTGACATTTTCCAGTTTTAGTCAATTCCTGTCTCCAGCTGGTGTTCAGGTGTATATACCACTGCAGTTGAAGTGCAGCACTAGTCTGCCACAGCAGTACATCTGCTACTTGGTACATCTGTATTTACACATTTTACACAGCTGTGTGCATGTTTAAATTAATTTCTATAATTCATTTATTCAGATGATAATATAATATATATAATATAATATGTTTTAGTGCATGTTTTAGTTTTCATGAAACCACAAAGTACTTGTGACAGTGACAGTTCTGAAGCCTCTTCTGGATGTTTGTAATGCCTTTTTATGTGTTTGTAATCTGTTTGATTTTGGCATGGTCCTTTGGGCATTTGAAAGAGCAAATAAAATACGTAATCTTAATAGTTATTAAACAAAATATTTTTATGGCACGCATAATAATAAAGCATCAATCTATACTAACCCCTCATAGCCAGCCTCTCTTTGTGCCTCATATTAATTTTAGTACTTGCTCGACCTGTTTATAAACAGCTTAATTGTTAAATTTAACTGTAATCACAGCAAGCTGCGATAATAAGGCAATTTCAGTTTTTTTTCATGTACTTAAATATGCTTTTGTGATCAATCTTTATGATTTTCTAATGGATGCAAAACACCACCAACCAATAATTTTAGCAAAACTATTACTATACTAAAACCTGACCGTGTGATCTATAGATGCATGTCTTAAAAGTCCCTCTTGGATGAATTGGTTAAATCACTTTCTGTATTGCCATGGTTGACACACACAGGCTTATATCTAATTCAAAAGGACCTTTGAGGTATATATTATACATCTGTATATTGCAGATGAAAGATTTTTGTCAGTTAAAAAATTTACATCTTAAAAGAATTATTTTACAAGGCTTGAGGCTTTCTGAAGTGTCCACTAGAAACATGCTTACTCTCTGTAAATCTTTAAAGCAGTATTTATCTAATCATGTGTATAGTTTAAAATGTTATATGTTTTGACAGTCAGTCAAGATATGATGGTTTGTTTTTAGATCCTATATTTCACAACGTCCTTGTGGGCGTACATAATGAGTACTTAAGCTCTGTGTGCACAGTCTCAGTTCTGTCATGTCGAGCTACATTGTTTATGGCAGTTCGGAGAAAGACTCACTCCACTTCATCTTCTGGTCAAACTCGATCCTTTCCTTGGTCCCCAGTGAAATGTTCCTCCTGCAACCACAGGCAGCGTGCCATGGGAAAACTATGGGCAGGATTATGCCTTTTACATGAAACAGCACTTTTCTTCAGGACAGCTAATCTGTAGTACGATTCGGTTTCTGCTCTTGTTTTTCTCCTGTGTTTTCTTAGTAGGTGAACTGTGAAATTATGCAAATGCTAATAGAGGGCTTCCTGTGTAATTTCTTTGTTTAGATTAGAGATATTTAAATAGAAATATAATCCTGTAAAGTTTCATATTTCAACGGCTCTTCATTATTAGTTCATAAATAATGGATAATTTTCCTTCCCTGTACACAGTCCCGTAGTCAGTAGAAATAATGGTCATGTGATCTCGGTACTTTTATGGAAAGCAGAACAAAATGGCAACCTTGGATTCAACTGGGAAATCTTCTGTACAGCCTTCTGCAGAGTGGGGCACTCTGTGTCACTGCTGTAGCATCCAGAGAATAAGTGAAGCCATTTTCTCTTTTCCTGACAACTTAAGCAGAAACATTAAAGATTCATTAACTACTGTCAAGCTCACAGCTTACTTTAGAGTGGGATGTCTCTCAATATGGCTTCATCCTGAAAATCATTCAGATCCATCTTTGTTCGTCCTTATGTTGGCTTGAAATATAGAGCTACTTAAGAGTAAGGGTGTCCCAAACCTTTTTTCTCAGAGCACCAGATTTTGACAGGAATTAAGACCCATATTGTACTTTCAGAGATTTCCCAACTCATATTTGCCGATACAATCAGGTTTTTTTTCTCTATATGTCTGTTCTTTTTAAAAAAAAATTAGTACCAGACTAAATCTGACCTTAATGGTTTACCTCCTGGTAAACCTGCAGACATGACTGTAGTACACAATTATGAAAAAGCTCATGCAAAACTTCAATAATGCACCCCTTTATAAAAAGAGTTACTGGCTGGGCAGCATGATGCTGCCTTATACCTGTGTTTGTTCTAAGAGGATTTATTTGATAATGAGCTGCATCAAAGACACTAAACACTCCTGCAGCTACGTCTCTATAATCTCTAGTCCCTGAAAGTTATTTAGAAACGCGAAGCAGTGTAAGCCCTTGGTTTTAATCACAGAGAAGAACTTTTCTTTCATTCAGCCGTTAGGAGCCTCTCATTATTCCGGCAAATGAGGATTTAGAATCAGAGGGTTGGTTGTTAATTTTGTTGAGAGTGTTTCCAAACTCATGTTTACCTTTGGTGCAGATAAAGCTTTTTGATCCTTCTTTTCAAATCTTACCTTTTACAATGTTTGTCCATTTGTCCCTTACAAAAATCTCTCTGCATCATTTAATTAATTTAGAGGAGGTCATTGGTTTTGTATTCAATAAGACTCTCTTAAGTGAAAACCCACAACACAACACTTGAAGACCATTCAAGACGGACTATGAAAAGTGCAACATAGAAATATCTCATCAGCTTTTCTTGTCATCCATGTTATTTTGTGTCGGTGGCCTCTTGTATGCAGGAGAACACAGTTTGCATGATTTAGATGGGCAATCACTCAGACACCCCTATGTGTTCTGCCCAGCAGAGGAGCAGGGCTCTAAAAATATCACCACATGCAACGTGTGATTTTCTGTGTCATATCAATTGGACCTCCAGGTACGAACATTAGTCTCTGAAGTCATATTTCAGCATAAAGGTGGCGCTGCGATAAATGTCTATGCATGGTGATTGTGTGTGCACAGAGGATTCATGCAGATTTTCTCAGGAGGTGTCCTAGATTCCTCACTCTATTGCAGTCACTTGTTTGACAGACAAAACTATTTACTTTAGAGAAGTATAAAAACAAATCATGATGATTATTTGTGCCAAGTCAGCATTGTCTCATGGCCATCAGTCTTTAAAGCTGTCCTTATTTATCTACTATGCATAACAATGTTTTTGTTTACAGAGAAGATGTCAGTAGTTTAATAACCCCATCAGCATAATTAAAATACATTTTCACAATATAAGTCAAAGCACACCTATTTTCCTTCCCCATGGGACCTTACAGAAATATGAATGTGATCCAAAAGGAGATAGGAACCTCTTTTGTCTTGCTGGATGTAAAATCTCAATTTCACTTTCATATCATAGATTTCAGTAGAGGTGGAAAGATACATATTACTGCATTCTGGGAAAACAAAGAGATGAATATAAGCAGGGGATAGGACAGCAACAGTTCAAGCCATGTTTAGAGGAGCAGCTAGTTTGGGCCAAAGATGTTTTCAGCAGTGTTGCCTCAAAATAACACCCTTTGCTTTCTTGGACAAATAGACTTTCAAAGCTTTTTAAAACCCAGCAGAAACTCTGTTACTTCCTTTTCATGTTATCAGCACAGCTCAGAGTGGACAAACTGAGCACATTCATGTTTTACATACCCCACCTTTATTGGCAATGTAATTCAGGAAAGATCAAAAATTGTTTGACTCTCTTCACTGACTCAGTTTTTTAGGGTCCAGTTGGGTCCCTCAAAGGAGAAAAAGCTCCTTATGCGTTAAAATGCTGTGATAGTAAGCAACAAACTTTCATATTCACTCATATTTCGTATTTGCATTTGTTGCTTGTGTAGTCTCACTCTGTTACACGCTCATTTTCAGCTTTTGTGGGCTAAATTTATCTACATTTAAATGAATAGCTGCTGGTATCATGTCTTATTTACATAGAATAAAAAAAAAACACATTGAAATTTTATCTGTAATTAAGAACATTTTACGGAGTTTATTTATCACACCGTATTTAAGATAAATGATATGATTCATGTTGTATTGGGTGATTATTCTTAATTACAGAATCCATATAACGTACATTTTGTACATTTACTCAGATAAACTACAGTAAACTATTTTAATGTAAATCTTCTCCCAGTTTTTACTGTAAGTGGCATAGACAGATGCAGTGAAAGCCATTCAAGCAGAAGTGTGCGTGGGTTCAGAAAGAGGCACATAGCCCCATCTGAGTGGTGTTTTTTTTTTCTCTCTGGATAACAAGCTCCACAGCCGTAAGGACCTCATCTCCAGACACTGTGGAGGCTTTCAAAGAGCAAGCCTCTCCTTTCCCCCCCCTGAGCCCAATCTGGCCTTAGTCGTCAAGACATGTTTCGGCAACATACCCTCTGGCGTGTCCCCCGCTGCTCTAGCCCCTTTCCACAGTGATGGAGCCGTAGTGCTGTCTTCTACTTCAAAGTCTCAAAACAAGAAGGAAAATGCAAGAGGAATGACTTTGTGTGCAAGAAAGAGACGTAAAATGAGCAGCAGTCAAAGATGGAGAAGTAAACATCATTATGAGTGTGTCTCTGGTCCTGTGAACTGGTCTGCGGCTCAGATTGTGCATATGGCTGTTGTGGCTGTGTTTAGACAAGGTAATTATGACACACAGCTACAAACTTGCCTGAGAAGTCTCCCACCTACTACTGCACGGCCTTGATGAAGGCGCACGTCGAAGAGGATGCCAGGCTTTCGCGGAGTCTTTCTATTTTCAATCATGTTTACCGCTTGAGCTGCATGATGGGACAAATTAACACGTTTGAGCGCACCGCCATCGTCGCCAATGATTGTGATGACTGTGCGATGCAAAGTGCTGATTCCTCCTTCTTCTTCCCGTTGTGCACTTTCTGTCTTTATTTATCGCCGAAGTTCCACACAGTACAGGCAAAAGAGCAAACACACAGCTTTCAGACGCAAACAAAAAAAAAATCTTTAAATTTTTTTAAGAGAGAGAGAGAGGGAAAGAGTAGGAATAAAGGAAATGCTAGTGTTTCGCAAAAATGACAGCAAGCTTGAGAAAGATTAGAGTGCAGAGGAGTCTCCAAGAAGCAAAATGAATATTATTAAAGGCTCAGCAACAAGGAAATGAATAAATAATCTGTTTGGCAAACTGTACATTACACCAACATTGTCTCAGAGTAATTGTGTTGCTACTTAATGTTTAGTAAATTGTAGGATTTCCAGCACAAAAATAAAGAGTGAGATCTGCATTGCATTCATTTCTTGATTGCTCCACCAGGAAATTTTGAGGAAGGTGCATTCTTCTGCCTGAGTATTTTACATCCATCTAAAACCTTGGCATGGGTGGCCCCGTTTGATGGGACTTTTTAATTAACGCTGACATTTCATGGGGCTGCTCAACGGTTTGGATGGAGAGTTCTGGGCGCAACTTCCTGCCACTTTCTTAGCCCTGAGCCTCCAGGCAGATGGCCAGTTATTAGCAGTAATTAAAAGTCCATCATTGATCATGGTTTGTAATTGTATTTAATTTGAAATGTAGTAATGACCAAAAAGGCACAGCTGCATGGTGCGAATGTTAATGGGGATGGGGACCAACAGTGGGATACAAAGTGCCAGTGAACACATCTCACAGGGCTTACCCTCTCTGTTAGCAGCAGACTATTCCAATTACATTTCCAGGTATACATACACAGGGCTTCACACCTCTGTTTCAGACACCGCAAAACTCATTAGGGCCCAGCTCCTTTTATCATTCCTCATTTGCTTATTTGTGTAGCTGATTTGGAATTATGGCTGTAAACACATTGTAAACAAGGCTAATATCATTTGGAGACAAAATGCATACAATGACATTTTCTGGATCTAATGAAGACAAAATGGTGCCTTTGTTGTGGAGGGGTTCTTGGGGGAGCTGCGAGACCTTCCAGAGAATAAAGTAGGTCAGCCGGCTGACATAGGGTGCCTGTGGACATGTTCTTTATGCTGCTGCTTTGCACACAGCAGCTTTGCACAGAAAGGAAGGAACGATAGTTAACACTGGTAACAGCTTGTCATTAGAGAAAGTTTGCCTCGAGGTATTTATTTGATCATCTGAGGGACTCTTATCTATCACACTGAACACTGCAGCCTATCAGGAGTTATGCTAATATCCCTGACATTATATTTCTTTATCAGCATACTCCCTTCTTCCGTAGTCTTTTGGATAATGATTTTTAAAATATAATTACTAGAAGAAGTTAGGTTGACATCCAAACTTTGCAAGTTAAATGCACACTTGTGGCACGATAACTTTGCAAGCAGCAGGTTGTATAATCTGAATTTCAAAATAGAAAACTCTATCTTGTGTTTTCTTATATCCCAGGGCAAGATTTGAGTTTGGAGAGTTCTTGCTATTTTGTCTCATGCTCACCCCAACATAAATATGATAAAATGTGAAATATGCGCAACAACATTGGGCCGCCTCAACTAAATCCAATAATTTTATGCCTAGACTTAAGCCCAAAGCTTCAGTGCAAGTGTATGTTGTGACAGGCAGCAGGAGGAATCATGAACAGAGCTCATTTTAACAACAGACAGATCGACAGCACTACTTAATGACAGGAAATCTCGCCTACCGCTCAAGCTCTTGTTTATTGATTTGTTGTCAAGAATATTATAAAGGAATCTGCAAAATCCTTGTGTAACTGCTGGCCGCACACTTTGAGTGACAGTCAATTAAAATAGGACTTGAATCCTCGCAGCGACACTATCCAGATGAAGGCTCAGTGTGCCAAGAGCAGCCGTTAGTTGTTAACAACACAACACAGTCTTGAATTCTCACAATTTCTCAGCAGTAAATGCATGTATTTTTGCTTCTTATTTATATTGTGTTGATGTCTAGACCAATTTATCATCTGTACTCTATTTGGCACATAATTTGTGGTCGTTTATTATTCCACAGTATACACTGTGACCACTTTATATGATATAAACAAGCTCAAATTTAATTACCATAACCCACTGAGCCTCTGGTTATTTAGCATTTTGGTTTGCAGTAAGAAGTTGTGGTGTGTCCATTGCATGTTATTGTTGTTGTCGTTGTGTATTAATAGTCAGCAGCCACAAATGTTCCCAGCTATGGGTTTTATGTCAGAAGTAAAGTATCTTTTCACCCTGGATTTGGGAGGAGTGGAAGGCAAACGTACTGCGTGCTTTCTTCATGTTGTGATATCTCCAAAAGCCACATGTTTGTATTGAAAATTATTCACAATTTATTTTACCCCTCTTTCAAAACACTTGCTTGTGTAAAGCTGCAATCCCCTTCACAGCCCGGTTCATACACTGCTGCGCTAGTATTTGTGTGTGTTGATAAGAGTTTGGGAGTACGTCTTTGATCTGCCCTACCAGAGAAGAAGTTTAGCTAAAGATGCCGCCGTTTACTTTAGAGCTTAGATATTACTCTCCCGCGTACTCCACCGAGTGTTGCTGTAGTTTAGTTAGACCTTTTCAAGCATGTCTCCAAATTCTTGTTTCCTTTAAAGGGGCAGCCTTTAACACGAGTGGCCACACCATGAGAATGACTCAATGAAAAGTGGTAATTGGAAAAGTGTGCCAGCTTGTGGACTTAAAAAAAGCAGTAGAGGTCCTTGTGGTACAAAGGATATTTATTATTGCAAGTTTAGAAGGGGTTTAGCTTCATATTGTATTTAATGAATTTAGGTAATTGGTTATAAATTGAAAATAAAATAGATATAGATTGAATATTTGTTTGGCTGATGTGATTGCTGTGGACAGTGCACTCCTATTTAAATATGACAACCACAGCCCCGGTTGCCCACAGGGGTTATACACTATTGATCTCCATTGATGACTTCTTTGTGTTCCCTGTGCTGTACGCAGTGTGGCCTATGAATGACGGAGGGCACACGCACAAAGACAAAGGGGACATCACTGCAAATGAGTTATAGATTCCTTTGCAAATGTGCACACCACGGCGTATTTGTGATTTGTGGATCATACAATTCTCATGTCCATTTTTGAGCGAAGATTACTGACCACAAGTGAATGTGACCTTCACAAGGATTACTGAATGAGGGGGATCAATTTTAACAGTTTGACAAGTCAGTTAGCTTATCATGATGAATATAGCCCTGTGCCGACAGCAAGATATGTGGGATCGGAAAAGATCTCATTACAGTCATGTCAAGGTCTTGAAGTAAATAATGTTTCATATCATCTAGTTTCGCCTCCATTTTTTCACCTTGACCCTTTCACCAGTGTCTTCAACTAATGAGGATCTAGATCTTTTCCTCCATCTTAAAATCTTACATGGATAAAAGTCATGATTCTTTCACGACTTCTATTTTTGATTATAAATAGGTGTAAAACCATTTATTATTATGTCATTTTAAACTTGTCAATTATTAACTCAAATATAAAACGTTTAATATGTACATGTCTAAATGTAATGCAGCACAGCGATCTGAATATAGCCTGTTGCTTCAGGAGAGGATGAGATAAGGGTGTCTTGTGAATGAAAATAGCTGGGGTACAGAATTTTTGTTCATTTATTTTTTAATTGTAAGATAAAAGGGAAAAGTGTATCCAGCAAACTTCTTCCGCGGCTCATTTTTGCTGTGTCCATGATAATGACCACAAAGAAGACTCAGTAGTTAAAAAGTGTGCCCATCTGGTGCAGAAACTGGGACAAAGTGTACTTTAGAGGGAACAGAGGATAACTCTCTTGGCCTTTAGGGCTTGAGCTTGGGAGAGCCAAGTGCTCTGAAATAGTTAGGTAAAGATGCTTATTTTTTTTTTTTCATTCCCCATTATTTTTAGGCTTTCCTTGGGGATGTTGCCTTTGTGTGGCTGCAAAGGTCATCAATTCCAGCTATCCTTTCATGTTTTAATGAATGTTTGCACTGTAAACAGAAATGTTACCTCTGCTCGAGATGCAAACAGCCTTCTTGAGAGGTCTCAGTGGGTATCAGGAGCATTCGATACTAATGACGCTGCACCATCAAGAGAGGAGTCGGCAAATTGGCTTTTCAACTTGCAGCCGCGTCCTGCCCCTAAACATGCTCTCTTTTGCATTGCTCTCGGAGGACTGGGGGCCGTCCCAGCTGAAGCGTTCAGAGCATCATTATTCTCGCATCTCTTATCTAGAGATGGGATCAATAAATCTATGGATCCTGCCCTGACTGGACTCTGGTGTCCACAGGCTTCCTATTTTTCCTCTTGTCAATCCACCAGAACACTTATCTGCAGGAACAAGCTGATGCATTGTGTGACGCCCTGGCGAATGTTCATTAAGTTGTTTTTCAATGAGAAACGAGGATCAATAGCAGACAGTGGTGATTCATGCATCCTCTGCCCTATGCATCCACGCGGATCTCTCCTAAGGATTAGTATGCCGGAAGACACAGATAATATGAAGGAGTCAATTACCAAGTTATGAAATATAAATGATTATGCAGGTAAAAGTGAGAAATTGCTCTTTGAATTGTTCACATGCAATTAAAAGTTCTCATTTAAATGAATGACTTAAACAGTAATCTATCATTTCCCTCTTCTTTGGTGCGTTAGCTGGCCATTCTGTGTGGAGATATGATGCAGCTAGAGCTAAAGGGTCTTCTAAATGTCATAATATTATCAGATGTTTTGGCAAAGACAACACAGACCCTTGGGACTTAAAAGAAAACCACTCACATCCTGCTGGCTTTCTGCTTTTAAGCTGTTTTTTGAAATATTTTCAAGGTGAGCAAATTCATATTTATACTTGATTTGACACAACTCAGTTTGGGGCTACGGGTTTTGGATCTTTTCTTTTTTCATCTGTTTTGTTTTGTGCAGCTTACCTTGTGTCATCACTGCACTGCCAGGAGAAACATTATTTTGCCATCAAAAAAACAACCATTACAGCCTTATTTCATCAGCCACTAGATGCGTTTGATTTGACCTTAGAGGCACCAACACAAATATTTAGACATTAGTCATTTTCTTTGGAAGCCGTTTCCACCAATAAATCTCAGTTTTGTGGCTCTTGAATGTTCATTGTAAGTGTCTAGCAAGGTTAGAAGAGAGAGGGGGAATGATATGGGGCCAATTTCCCTGAAAATCATATGCATATTATGCCTTTAAGTCACGCATAGGGACTTTGGTACGACTGATATAAAAATAAAAAATAAAAAAAAGAACGCTGTTTGAATATATTGTATTTAATATGAAACTTGCCAAACTTGTTTATACATATATAGCACAGAAGGGAAACTTTTGATTGTCCCTGTATGGTTTCAGAATGTGTTGCACAAGCACTATCAACTAAAATGTTTAAATGTCATTTTTTCTAATATAATATAATATATTGAATTGATTGACATCTTTAGTTTTAAGTCTTTAAGTTTTGAGTAATTTTTTCAAAAGCTTGATATAACCACACACTCGTACACTCTCTACAGGGTAAACATGGCTGGGAATGTCCTCATTATGGAGCAGTGCCATATTCATTCTCCGGATGATTTGCTCCATCTGCAGAGGATCTGGGTTTTTTTTTGTGGGGTCTAACTATGAGGTGAAAAGTTCAAACCAAGCCATGAGGTTTTTGGCTTTTTTTATTTAACTCACTTAAATTATATCTTTATTGCTGCTGCGTTTGTGCTCACTGTCCACAGTGTTATGTAAGAGTTACTAAAGGATAAGTGAGCAATTGGTGGAGCAAATCCATCCTCCACAGGTTGGATAGAAGTAGGACATGCCAATTTGGTAGATTTGTTTTTTAAGGCTCATTAAAAGGGATCAGATTCTACTTTTTGAATATTTGGTTACATTAGAAGAAAGGATCCTTAACATAGGTCTGCTCTCTGGTTGGTTTTGTAAAACTATGCTGAACATTGTGCTGACCAGTGATGTTCTCTTGCTTGCCGTCCCTCACTCTGTGCTGCTCTGAGCGTTGATGCAATGGGCGGGTGTTGATGTATGGCCTCTGTGAATCTGCTGGAACAGATGGGCTTTCGGTACAGTAGTGGACCAGTGGGGTGGATAGGCCCAGATTGGTCTTTGTTGCTACATTGGGATGGAACTTCCTAATCTAGTGTAACTGATGACAGAGGACATGTTCTTCAGCTGCTCCGTCCCACGGGCTTATCACTCTCTCCATTGCTGTATCAATCACCTCAGTCGGCCTTTTGGTCATGCTCTATACCTCCCATGGTGCCTCTGACTTCATATTACACTGTGTGTTGTCCTCCCCAACTAATACAACAAATCTTTTTGATATTTTAAACTCAATGCCCCTGTTAGTGATTTTAGATTTATGGGTTTCCCATAAAAAGGATACAGGATAAAATGTCAAAATGGAAAGATAAGAAGAGCAGGTGGAAGGTCTGAGTTCATTATTAATCTGGGTTTCACTTGTATCCTGCTAAACAAAGAAAATGAATGATAAGCTATTGTCTGGCCACTTCTGCTGTTGGTGTGTTTCCTATTCATGCGCTAATTTGTACATCCCACTCACTTCTGTTTGAGTTGAGCAGGAACAGGAAATGATCGACCTCCCATTGCTAACCCTGTGGGACACCGCTGACCACAGCACTCAGTACTAACCAGCATTACAAAGACACCATTACGGGCAACATATGTGTGACTGATGGAGAGCAACTGCCTGGGCTCAAAAGAAACATCCAGTTTGCCAATAGAGAGCATGTTTGAAGCAACATTGTTGTCATGTGACAGCTACACAGACTCGTGGGGCAAAAAACGCTCTTAGGTTAAGGGGATGAATGGGGCTTTTGATTGAATGCTGTCAAAGTGACTGGCAGTATGATCTAATGCTGTCAATTTATGGATTCAGCCCTAATGGAAAAGCTCAGATTTATCTCACTGTGAGAGTAATGGTGCCAACAGCTGGTTTTAACAGAAATTACATTTATGTATCCAGGTGCAAGACTGATATAAAATGCAAGAACCTCAGTGCAACCTTTTGAGTATGAAACATTTATCCTTTTGCAGATAGCTTTTAGATTCATTCTGGTGCAATAAGTAGTTATTGACTCTAAAAATGACTTTTTGTCTGTTGTTTTGTAAATACATTTCTTCAGCTGACATCTTATAAAATATTACTTCTTCCTCTATTCAATGAGAAAAGGTTTTATTTTTGTCACTACATTGTGCAGCCTTGCACAATATACTAAAGTCTCTTTTAAAAAACAACACGTGTGCGTTTTACCTTTTTACCATTTCATATGAACATTTTGTTAGCTCTACATAAAACACAATGCTAATTACAAAATGTATATTTTCTTTCAAAGCAGTGTCTTGGCCTCAATCAATGAAGTCTTTTTCTGGAATCACTCAGCGTATTGCATATGTCTAATCCATCTTTGTGGCCTCTGTAATGAGCAGAGGGGCGCTGGCTTAGTCATTCATTTGATTTTATTGACCATTGAATTCCATAAGGAAAATCAGCCACAAGGGCCCAGCCACAATTTAATGAAAACACGGTGGACCTTGAATGTGTAGCTAGAGGTCCTTCCAGAATTATAGCATTGAGCATATTTGGACATGGCTGAGCTAAATCAAATCAGCAGCGATGTCATGCACCAGCTGTACAAAGATGGTTTTCCACAGAATCATTTCAATAAGTCCCTCATGTCATATTCCTTTTGGGCTCAGTGGTAACCATCGGCTAAGACGTGAATATCTAGTCCCCTCTGTTAGCATTCAGACTATAGCAGACTGTTATGTTGATATAAATAGAATACTTTCTTTGATGTTCCTGATACGTTTGTAAATCTAGCATTTATTAAAGCTTAATTATCAGCAAGTCACACATGGGCCTCCTTTCCATAGAGGCTTAGGGTAAATATACTCAAGTGCCCCCTGGGCTGAGGACTTCATTTGCCCATGGGGTACCTTTCTTAAGCTCACAGTTGGACCAGCACATGGTTGTGGCATGTGGAGAAAGGAAAAGCTATGTCCACAATGAAAGAGCTGGCTAATACTGTTCAATTGGTCGTAACATTCTGCAACAAGATACACTGGCAAAGAGGGGATTGAGTGTGTATTCAGCAATAATCCAGGGGAGGGGGAGGGCAAGGGGACTCAAGCTGTGCAATTACCAGAAGAAAGAAACAACACAAGGCTCTTCACATCTGCACTGAACAGCACAGTTATTTCTTAATTTCCTAATTCAGCAGAACAACATGCAGGCTCAATGTGCCTTGAACTGAGACTCTCCTTCTGGCTGAATCATTGCCTTATGTGCTTGTCATTCTGGGATGCTTCCAGCTGCTTCCAGAGAGTGCATTTGAAGTCTGTACATACTGCATGTTGACTAAGTTCTGCTTCATTTAGTACAAATCACACTTTTGTTTGAGGGAAGCTTCCACTGTTGAGGCAGCGATGTGTCAGGTATACAGTGACCCTGTTTCTGTTGCCTGAAGCCAAACCCAGGCTGTCCCTTGGATTTCATTTTACCACAAAGGAGTCCAGTCAGGAACCAGGGGCCCAGAGGGGAAGCAAGCAGCAAGCCCTAATGATGAGAGCAGGGGATTTGTGGCCAACTGTATCACTCTCCCCCAACACACAACGAGACATCTCTGTACGGGAAGGCCCTGAAGTGTCAACCCAGTTGTCTCTGATGCCGGTCTAGTGTACTGTATACAGGTCAACATGGCGGTTACAGCCGCTCTTTTAAAAGGCAAATATATGATGGATTTCAGACGTTCATGCATAAAAATACAGCAGCAAATAAATGTTTAGAGCTTATGGCAAATTATATATTTTCATTTATTTACATATTTTAGTTTATTGCCTCCAAGGACTACAGGAATTCTAGTCATATTTTATATTTTAGATGTCTGATACTTGATATAGGATGGGCCTGGATGCTACGCTAATCTGCAACATAAGGCTGCTCGATTATGGATTATTTTGGTCATTATTGAAATCGCAATTATTTTACACGATCACTCATTGACTTTGGAAATATGTTGGATTTACTGAACTAAAATTCTCCTTCAAATGAATAATATATTCAAAGGTTAAAATAAATAGCTTAAAAAATAAACAGAAATAATAATTATGATTAATAAGATCATCAATGTAATGGACTTCCACAATCTCATGGAAAACAAGTAACAAGTAATAAATAATAACAAGTAATATATAATAGTTTTTTCTAGATTACAAAGGTTTTGTGAGTATTGGGAGACGAAATTGAAAATGTAATCAATTGCACGGCTCTACTGCCACATGCATTAAAAAGGACCCATTATAAAACCGATGCATTTGTATGCCACTTTGGTTAACAATAATGCCAGAACTGTTCTTGGTATGTTAGGTTTTGTAGGGTCAGTGCATTGAGGTGAGTTGGACAAAATAGTCCAACTCACCTCAATGCACTGAACCTACAAAACCCAAAAAACTGAGACAGACTTAGTACACTGTTATAGTCACTCCTGCAGGCAGTTCACGAGTAGCACTTCATTTTGGCCTTTTTCATGAGTTTGTCCAGTGTGAGGAAGCTATTGGACCAGAAGAGAACCCATACAGCACATGTAGTCCGCAAAACATCGATAAAAACACACTGAAAAACCAAAGCCCAGTGAGGGTCAAACTTTTCAGTCTTACTAACCACTCTGCCACTGTGCAGCCAAACACGCAAACCAATCAACCCAAGTACTGCTTATATAGACACAAAAATAGATACACACACACTTATGAGCACAATGACACACACATATACACACTGACAAATGCACAGATTTGATTAGTTTTAGTTTGGTTTGCTGGACATTGTTAGAGAACCCTAGAAAAAAATCCAGTTTATTAATACATATTACACATACAGTGAAAGTATAGTTGGCTAGATTGTCATAGATTACTCCAGAATTATCCAGTTTGACAACAAATGAGAAAATACTCTGCTTGTGCACATGCTAAATGTCTGCTCATACTTTTTAAGAAGGTTATGTATTTTGATAACATTTGGTTCAGAAGAGATGACATTCGTAGATTTATCACAAAGATATTGTGGGGGAAAAAACCCTGTCATTTTTTAACCATGTTGTGCATCAAAGTGTAAATATTTTTTTTATTTTTCTTTATTTTTATAGGTTGGATAATTTCAATTAATAAAAGCTCTAAATGATCCCTTTAACAGCACAGAAACATTTTCCCTCGAAATTCACCCATGCTAATCCACAAAATACTATAAAATACCACAAAAAATACAAATTAAAAAATGATCCTTGGTTGACAATAGCAAAGCAACTGTTGTAAAAGTAAGCTGTTTAAAGTAAGTGAATGTTGTAAATAATGAGTGTTTTTCATGTGTTACAAAGCTGCTGAGGCTTTATTCATGTAGTAATCCTCCAGGGCATATCAGCGGCCCTTGCAAGGTTTACATATCACCTATTCTGGCTGAATGTACAGGCTTTATATTTAAAACCAACAGCAGTAGTGATTCATTTTGATGCAAGTACTCTCATTGTTTAAGAAATAAATGAACCGTGCTGTTTTTCATTTGGATTGGTCCTCTGCAGGCACATTTCTTTTTCTCGCGTTGCTGTCACTCTCATTCTTCTGGGCAGCTTGACAGCATCTAAGTGTCGGGATTTTGTGAGTGTCTGGCTTTTACCCATCTGAGCTGACAATACTTCAGTTTCTTGACGGCTTAAATTCATCCATTTCGTTACTATGTGACAACAGGAGTTTCTCTCCTTCCCACTCATTTTACTGTTCACTGTGCTCTGTTTCTCTTACTGCAACAATGCATATTCCAATTATTTGCTATAAATGATCTTTAATGGCATTTGATGGGTAAATTGAGGCTTGTGAGATAATGTTGACTCGCACACAGCTTTAAGTGTCATTTAATTGAATTCCCACTGGGAACTGGGAAGAGTTCAAGCTCGTACTGTCACCACCAAGGGACAAGGATTTAAAAGGAGAGATTCGTTATTATGATTAAAGCCTTTTTAAATCCGTTGACTATAGGCTCTGGGTGATGTACTGTATGTTTGCACAAAGGGGCTTCCTCTCCACAAATAATGTCCACTACTGCTCACTTTCTCCACTCTCTTGTATTATTTTTTTTTAAAAAGTCTACAAATTGAGACAACATGCGGTGTCAATTTGGCATTTCACATTTAGAGGAGAGAGGTCAAACATCTCTGCAGTTTCACATCTAAATGAGCTGCTCTTTAAATTTGTCGACTCCTGTCCAGTGCACATTCACACCTTTACCTTTCTGCAGGTGAAGTGTGAACTCCATTTGTTTCAAGGCAGGAACCAGAGCCCTCGTTGGCCCATAACGGAGCATGATGTCTCATTCCTCAGACACTGTCTATTAAATGAAACAGGCATAACTCAAGTTAGTCGGCTAATAATTAGTCATTCAAAGAGCTTCAACCTGAACCGACCAGTGAAAACCAGTGTTCTGCCTCAACCACCCATTGTTCCCACATTGTTCAAGTGATAAGCAGGCAATTAGTGCTTCGACTAAGTATCAGCAGGGGTCATGAATCGTGAAATGGCATCCTGTCAGCCCTGGTCAACCTAGGCAGTACAGAATTAACCCCATAAGATGGTACTTTATTGGAATTTAAACATTTTAGAGGCTTCACCGCTGGAGGTGGTCAGTAACGAAGGGCCTTTTAAACGACGTTCTGTTCTTATGGCATGGTTAATGACTGACCTTTTAAAACAGTGTACAGGAATAGCCCTGAGAAATGACTCTGCCATTCAAAACCTCTGATAACCCCCACACTGACCTTGACTGCTGGTAAACACCAGGTTGTGTTTGTGACTCTTTGTAATTAGCATGTTCAGAGGGCGTTCGGGCTGTGCCGCTCCTCTGTGGCTCTCTGTGAAGATGTGGTGCCTGGTGACACAAAGTTTGCTTCCTGACTGAGGGATAGAATAAACCTAATGAGAATAAGGAATTCCAAATGCTAAATCACCACAGTTAGGGCACCACCTGTCTCTAGTGTGCCTTGTTAATTACCTTGCATCTGAACTTCCTCATATCTGTCCCTGAGCTGACATTACCATAGAGCAGGTTTCCCGTTCCCCATTTCCAACACACAACCCGCGGAAGCTCTCGAGATCATAATGAACCCATAGGATGTTCTGTGGCTACTCACAAACAAACAACAGGCTCAAATGTTAGACCTTGCATAAATTAGCATTAATGACTTCATTATGTTTCTGGACACTAGGCTGTTCTCACAATCAGTACTTCATTAAATGGCGTTGGACACTTAATTAAAGTTCCTGTTCTGTTTAAAAGGTAGTTTGACAAGCTGCACAAGTAACATCTGGGCACAGATCAGTGTTTATAGCAATAAATGTGAACTTAAACCAGCTTTTTCTACTGGGTGCATATTGTGCCATATTAACTTCTGTGTTGACATAGACTGCAAACTTTGAAAGCTGTGTAAAAATAACTAGACTGATTTATCCATTGCTTTATATGGTTACATTCATCCGCCAGATCTATTCAAATATCTACTTTCTGATGTAAAAAGCAATAATAAAGGCAGAAAATCTTGGAGACTGTCGCTGAAGATTTTGTAAAAAAGTGACTGCCTTGTTTCACCACCTGTCAGTGCTGTTGGCATTAGCTGTCAACATTAAGATGTTTTCAATCTCAAACCACTGCAAAAACATTTCACCTTGTGACAGTGAGACAGTGAGTGGAGGAGTGAAGTACTGCTGAGACAGATGATAATAAAAAGACTTCTGATCAGAGAGCTTTGTTAAACAGATTGTATGAATACTGTCTGAGATAATAGCTAGAGCACAGGTCTTACTGTTGACTTGTGTTTAATACAATAAGGCTTTTGTTCAAAAACATTACAGAATACATTATTTTGTCACTGTGAACAAATTTCCAAATGACTGGTGACTTTCTTATTTTTAAACCACGTTGAGGAGAACAGCTTTATTGACAGCACAAAGAATACTTGTGAGTTTACCTAGGGTAACTACCTGGGCCTTTCTGGCCTCTTTAGTCTTCACTAGACCCATATTCTGTCAGCATTGCCATAGGGACTCAGAGCTAATAGCCTTTATTGATTCAGGCAATGGCTATACGAAAACCTGCTTCTCCCAGGTCTCATTTTAATGTGGCTACTGCACCTATGCACACCAAACTGTCAATTGGTTTTGGGCTTTTTATAAAGCAGGAGGGGTGAGTTAGTTAATGATATCACCACAGTGTAAAGATTAGAACTCAATTATCTGCCTGTGCCATGGACCTGGGTTCAGGCCCAACATATTAATCATATTTTGTGATAGAGTTGCAGGGAAGGTTGGAAGGAGCACACACCCACATGAAAAATGAGCCTCTGTGTAAGATAGAATTGGAAAAAGAAAAAAAAAATCTTTTGTTTTCTTTATCTGCAGGTTTTTAGAATAGTTTTATGAATATTAAATATATTACTTGCAAAATGTTGTCTATTGTCTGGGTGGTTAGTTTTTCTGTCCTTGGCCATTGAGTCTCCAGGATGAAAATCTTTCAATTATTGTTAGTCTTCTCAAAACCCTGTTTAAACTAATTGAGCCCTGTAGTCCAGATATAATATTTCATTTGAATATTCAAATCAGCCCATTGTCCCCAGGCTCCCCAAATTGTTCATTCACGTTAAAGTTGTGCTTTGAAAAAAAGTCTTGAAATAGAAATGCACAAGTTTTCAAAGAATGCTCAAAAAGCAGTTCCTTGGAGGAAATAAATGGTAACGTTTGTGCTGTGCTCAGTATCAGGGGAGGCAGTAATATGCATGTTTTTCCCCAAACCTCTGCAAAATATCTTTCTTGTTTGACTAAACAAATGGTGCCCAAAACACTGCCTGAGAGATGATCATTTAACCCAGAAGAAACTGACTTAAATTTTCATTGGCTAAACTTTATTTTAACAGTCAAAAAAGTGCCATATTGCTTGAGGTAGTTTAGTATTCTGCACTCCGCTTTCTATTTGGATTATTTCTATCATGGACATTAAAGGTTATGTATGCTGATGTGAAGTTGATATTTAGGAACTGTAAGTTTTGTTATTTTTAAGCAGGCAGCAGAAACAGATTTGCATGCAGTACTTGTGAATAGTTCTATTTTTGTTCCTACTCCAAGGAACCATTGTTTAACATTCGCCTTGTTTTTGCTTTAATCATGAAGGACCAGTGAAAAACATGTTGTGAAGGTCAGTGTCTGTGGCAGACTACAGCCTGAGCCTGTCTAATAAAGGTACGTTTCATCAGGGCTCCTGAGCTTCCAGCAAGGCATATACAAGATGCACTTTTGATGTTTCTTTTTAGAAAAATACAAGACTAGTGATAGTAATGACATCGCCCACAGCCCTTGGCAGACACTGATTGAAGAGTCTATTTTCGCTCAGGAGTTCTGACAGTGGGACGCTAGCATTCCTGGAGCAGGTCACTGTGATCTTTGTGGCACCCACTGGAGCTTACAAACAGGCCTCCCAGAGCTCAAGGGAGACGGCTTCTTAGCCAGATGTCATCCACCGCTGCCTCTTTCTGCAGCGCTTTCATTACCATGCTGACAGTTTCACTAGCATAAGAGTCTTATAAAGCAATCACCCCGCTCGAGTTACTAAAAGAATTGCTTCTGTTAGGCATCTTCACCATTACAGTAGTTTTTTTCTTTTTTGTTTTGTTTCTAATGCATTCGCCCTGCCTCCCTTTCTCTGAGCCAGTGATGAGATCAGACAGGAAAATCAATAAAGAAAACATTGTGCTTTGACAGTGACATGAAACACCCAAACTCATGTGAGTCCGTAAAAGTGCCAGTTGTCAGAACAGCTTTGGTTGATAAAGTAGCTCCTTTCTTTCTATTTGCTTTTGTGAGAAACGAGCCTTGTTTAGTCAATCACTGCCTATATATCAGTCACAGGTCACTGGTCATGTCTGTGTCAAATAGGATAGATTATATTTCGGATGTAATCAAAGGAATAAAATCCCACTGCTCTTCCCTTTTTACCGTTATAACAAGAACAATTAGGACATGGAAAATGCATGATGATTTTGCATTGGTCTATTCAGGAAAAATAGACTTTAAAGTTGAAGTTCCTGTTTCTATAGCGCCTCAAGTGGACAAACTGAGCACTGCTGGAGGAGGAGCACACTCATATTTCTTTTGGAGCACTTATTCTAGCAAGGCATCTCATGGCGTTTATGAACAAAGCTTGAACTGAGTTTGTCCACAGTTTTTTTAAATTAAATCACAATGAGAGCTATTTCCACAGGGTTTCATCCTATCATTGGTGGTTGCATACTCTAAAAAGAAAACCTTTTTGCTACAAGATAATGCCAAAAAGGTCAACAAAATATGAGCAAATCAATCACTAAATTGAATACAAAGATGGGGATGCTTCTGCTCTGCAAAACAGTGCTTTCCTGACCAGTTTCATTCACACTTCATGTCCAATTGAGAAAATAATTTACTTGACAAAATGATCAGTTATTCAGGTCATTTCTGTCACTGGATGTTTTGTTTTTTGTTGTGCAGTTTACCATTGTTCAGCTGTGATCCTGTAACTCTGCAGTTCATATTTCCCATGCCATTACAACAGATGTTTTGTTAATCTGAAATGGTCCAGGATGAGGCTTATGGTCTGACCATCTAGTCCATGTTAGCACCACTGCCTAAACGATACCCAAGGAGTCATGCAAATAATGTTTAACAGTGTTAAGATGGTGCCCCAGTGTGGGAAATCGCACAGATTAAACCAAAATGCAGTCTCTTATTACTATTTGGGGCTGTTCTAACAGGTGTGCAGTTTTTCACAGTACACAGACACAAACAAAGTAAAAGCTTCCCTCCCACACAACAGGGTGACTTTGAGCCCCAGCATTTCTTTGATGTTGGATTCAAAGCATAAAACACAGAGGTTGGGAAAGATAAGGGAGAGATTTCCCCTTGTTTTTCCAGCCAGGCTTTTTTACCCTGTTCTCTTTGTGGTCAGTGCGAGTTCACATTTAATCAATATGCCAATCTTGTCTTTTAAATACACCAGTCTGTGGCCAAAAAAATAAATAATAATACCAGGTGCCTAGTTAGTGTTTTTGTGTGTGGCACAGAGTTCAATGGTTAGCTCACCTATTTGAGATGTAAAAGAATGTGCATCCTGAACTTGAGACCATCAGGGTCTCATGATGGTTGTTTCTATTCAGCTGAGTCTGTGTCAGGAGGAGAGCACAGTAAGAGGTTTGTCAAAGGAAAGTGTGCACCTCTAAATAATTTAACTGGTCCATATGTTTCAAGATTTTGAAGGTATTGTTCTGGGGTGGTTTCAGAGTATTACTGTATGTACAACTCCCATTCAGAACACATGTTAACTTATGTGCAAGCCCTATGTTGTATCGATGAGATGATTGAAAACTAAACGAGAGCCTTTTTTTCTCTGATGTAGTTTCAAACATTAGAACACATTTCTCTACAACTTTACAGCTTTATTTAGAAATATTTTTGAGCTCTCTTTGTCTCGTAATAAACAGACAGTGTACGAAAAAGTGGATGACACTGAGTAAATGGCCCAAGAAAGAAATCAAACCTGTGCTATTTTGTGTAACACTTTCTTTGTGGTGTGTTCATTGAGGTCATCCACTGATTTAATATTAAAAACTGTACTGTGATCCTTGAATCTTCACTGATCAGATGGTCATTGGTCAGCCTTGTGACGTCTTCATGTGTCAAAGTCAGCAGCCTGCAGTCGTATGGTAGGGGGCACTGTGGCTCTCTGCATATGTCACAATGATCAGCCTTCACAAGGTTCATCTAAATGATACACACTAAACAATGTTAGGTGCGACATATTTTTATGTTGAATCTAGTTTCCTAATCATTTATAATCCATCTATTATCTTTATATTATTAAGTACTTAATGCAGAGATTGATTAAACACAGTTGAATTGGTCGTGTGTCTTTTAAAGGCTATTATTAGACAGCTCTGGTCTACATTAGTGGCATGTGTTTTTTTGTCTTTTTTTTTTCTCCTCCACTCTCTCGCCGCTGTGTGTGCAGGCTAATAAATCACACAGTCTACAGCATTGAGCCACAGGCGGGGGTATAACAACACAAGTGTTGATACAGACACACCTATGTAGCAGTCCCCAGCTCGCTGTGATCTCTTTCACTTCACTCAAAACCTCTACCCTGCAGCAGCGAGGCTTACACAGAGGACACTATCAAAGCATCAGCCGCAAAAAGGAGCCGAGCGCCAGCACATACATTTAGGAAATGCTGCAGTGTTCAGAGCTGTGGCAAATTGGTATTGTTACGGTTGCTCATTTTAGTCTGCTCAGCTTCACTGTGCCACCATATTACCCCAGTGGACTTTGATGGTGGAAAAGGAAGGATGAGGCTAGGATTGCTTTAATGCTGCTAATTAACAAAAGACAGAGGAGAGCAACGTATTATCTTGCATTGGATGTCACGCAGCCCTTCAGCACCTCCGCTGCTGTTAATTACCTTAGGTGTTTCACCATCTCTCATAGGATTGGACAGGGCCTGCATCTCCTGTGTAGCTGCCTGGATCATCATTATAAAGACTACATTTAGTCCAATCAAACACTATCACATGATGTTTTTCCCCATTCCCTGTCAAGATAATGATGTAATTCCTATGGCAGTATATATGATAATGTTCCTTTATTTCTTTAATGGCTTATTACACTTCCAGATTACATTTCAGTAAATCCATATTGTCATGATGTTTAATCTTTTATATTACTACCAATATTTGAGTGGCTACTATTATCATATTCCCTCATATTTATTAATTAATTAATCAATCTAGTGCTTTATATCCAATTAAGATGGCTATTGTATGGGACATACAGATAATTAAAGCCAGGCAGTGTGCCATGTGGAAACAAAAAAGATCCCTTGTCCAGTCGGTAAATTATGCTACACTGAGATGTGGTCCTTGGAAATTTGGAAAAATATTTTTTTGTGTTGAATAATTCACATGAACGTTTGTTAACAGTTCACCGTAAGACGATAAGCACTTCAATGCAACAGCTTACTTAAATAAGGCAGCAAAAACTGGCAATTAAGGTGACAGAATGGCTATGACAGTAATTTGGGCACAAACATGTTTTTCTTTCTTTACAACTGCATGCAAATTACCAGTAGCTGTTAATAGCTGCCCTTTCTTGATAAAAAACAGTGTGACTGTGTTAATTGGGCAGTTGATCTTGTTTTTTAGAGTTGTCTGTTGTGTCAAAATAGCAGCCTCTGACTTTAAACAATTAGCTCAAAACTTCAGAAGTTTTCTCCATAGGCGTGAAACGTTCTTGTACCGTGGCTAGCTCTGGCTCGCTCCCGTGGCAACACATTCTCCTCATGCTGACCTCCTGAGAATACTGCGTGGCCAGAGGGCTTAATCCAGTTACAATGTGTGCACCAGCCATGCTTTATCACACCGAGCTGTATCTACCTCTCCTCAGGCTGCAGGACCACACTCTTGAGAAAAGATGCCTCAGAGCTCCACTGTAGTCTTGGATCACGTTGTCCTAATCCATTCCAAAGCGTAACCACTACATCCTAGCAAAACAAAACTTGCCCTTGGCCAGAGCTGAGGGGTAGCTCACACCTGTCTTCTTGGTAGGGTCTTTCTCTCTTGCTGCTTGTTTCCAGCAGACAGTACGTCAAGAACAAAACACACACTTGTTTACTTCAGTTATAAAATCCTCTTGCAGAATGGAGCTGTTTTATTATCTTTTTTATTCCAAACCGCAGACACAAATTATTATTGGCAGGGAATTTATCAGTAATATTGTGCCAGTTGCTCAGAGATTTTGGCTAATCCATGAAATAACAGAGGAAAATAACAGTAACAAAAAATAGTTTCACACTAGCAACAGCTTACTTCTAGAGCTGCTTTATTGCATTGTTTTACATTTGACCTCTTTTTGTTCGTTGACTCTTAACTTATTAAAAATGTAGATTGGACTAGTTTTAATACTCTATAACACAAACGAATGCTCATGTAGAAAATGCCCCCTGCATAAAGTCAAGGTTGGTTTCATGTGACAGGAAACTATTCAAGTTTAAGGTAAAACCAGCCATTATGTGACCATCTGTGTTGAATTGAGCTCCTATCACAGCCCACATTGATCAGAGTGTCTGTGCAGGCCAGGCACTGTGGGCTACACGCCGCTCAATCAGATGGGCTCATTTTGGGATTTGTCTCTCCTCCCACTGGCATCTGGTGCCAATTTTTTCCAAGGGTCTGAACTGAATTGTGGCTGGAATGTGGATCATCATTTAGTGCACTTATCTGAGGGTCATATCCTGGAAGGAGAAAAAAGACATATACAGTGGAATTACTGAAAGGCAGCGCCCCTGTGGCTGATTCAAACATGCTTAAAGACTGAACTCCTCTAATGCCTTTACACCTAAGTTACACCTCCATATTACTTTTTAATAACGTACATATACAACGAATAATAACTACAGGGACACAGGAGAGAAAAAAAGACTAAAGCAATATATGAAAAAGAAGGTATATAATTATTATTTGAGATTTACTGTTTTTATGATGAATATTATACATGATTTCACACATTCATTTGTATACAAAAGAATAAAGCATCACGTTTTACTCTTTTTATGTCAAGAAAGCATCAAAATGAATTTAAAACAATTATGTTCATGATTTTCAGAGATGATGTTAAAACTGTAAATCTGTTGCTTTAGGAGGAAGTGTTGGATCTATGTTTTTATAATAATGCATATATTCTAATATTAAAATCAAAAGTGCATTCAATTGAATAATAAGTTTAAACAGTCTAAATATAGTGGGTATGTTTTTGAAAATGCATTTGAGGTCTTAGAAATGTCTTTGTGATAACTCATCTCCGTGTCACTGATGTAATGTGTATCCCTCTCTTCTCTTTCATGTTGTCCTCCGTTTGGTCCAACTCTCTGCGCCGCTTTGTTTTACAGGTAAGTCATTACCCAGTGCAGTATTGCAGTGTGTTACCTTTTGATTCCAAATGAACATTTTCACAGCACCAGCTCATATCCTCTAGCTGTCTTTAGTAGGTTGAGGCAATCACTTTTGATGCCTCCTCGCGCCTCGTTTTTATCGATCGAGTGTCTGTATGATTCCCTTCTCTGCGCTCAAAAATTACCTTTGCTAGAAGATACAGATAAATTAAAGGCCAGGCCCCTTGGAGTAAAGCAATTGCAAGGAAAAAGAGGGCCTTTGAATATAAGGAGCATCTGATTCGTTATTTCTTTTCTACTCCAGTGAAATGTTGTAATTAGATTGTCTGGGCTTACTTCTGTTTTATATGCAGATGAGTCAAATGATTTGTCTCATGATTTCATTGTCACTGTTTACTTGACTCTGACTGTGTTGATGTGACAGTGTTGTGGCTCAGGAGGTAGGAAAGGCTTAGGGAAAGTGCAAATCAAAGAAAAAATAAACAGTGTCTACACAAGAGTGAATCCCAATGAATAATTAGTCCCTTTTTGTGTTCTGAGAAGATAATCCAATTACACTATCCAATAATGATTAACTCGCTGTATATTAAGCAGTTGCTGACACTTAAATTGATTGTCACGGCGACTCCTACCGTAGTGAAAATGTGAACAACAGAAATCTTCACCATTTCTCATGTTTTATTCGTACGAAACAGAAATAAGAAAAAGAAGTCTCCAGAGAGGAAGGGGCATAAATAGAGTTTGTTGTCCAAATCGTGGGAATGACCTTTCCCCAATGTTTAAACCATCCGACTGTCCGGTGCTCTCCCATTCCCACATTTAATTGCCGCTGACAGTACTTACAGAAAAGTCCTGTGTAAAGTGGTCTGGCTGCTGTACAAGAGTATTTGCGAAAGCCTGGCTGGATCCGTGCTGCGGTCCAGAACAGCGGGCCAAAACCAACAGATGGGTAGAGCAGAGGAAACGCTGCTGCAGTGTTTGTCCCGAACAACACGCCGGGCGGGTGTCCCCCCTCTGAGACCCACCACTTGGCCCTGCAACCACTGGGCCCGTGCCAGTGGAGAGACACAGAGTGGGAGGGAGGGGGAGGTACAGAGCAAGGGGCAAATAATGTGAGACCTCAGCTGAGTTAGATAACCTTGTCAGTGACCTCCCCAACTGTTTAGAAATGCAAACATCCAAGTGTGCATATTCATATTGAAACATGCTGAACATTTGCCCTGAAGCTTTTAGACCTACTCACTGATGACACCATGAAGTTGTTAGGTTACACAGCCCAACGCAGCTGATGGAACATTTTATGAATCCACAATATTTAAAAACTATCTCTCTCACATTACCTCTCAGGAGATTATTATGAAAATAAGTTCAATAGCTGTTGGGTGATAAGAGTGAAGCTAATCCAACTAAATTTCTACACTGCTGCTGCTGTTAATGTTGTTATTGTGTGGGATCTGTTTTTAAAAATTGTTACTTGCTTCAAGATGCTGTAAGGGCTGCAGATGTCTGTATGTGAAGAAGGGGTCCAAACAAAAAGAAGAACTTTTGTTAACAACCTGTCCATGTGTGTGCATTGGCTCTAGACCGCTTCATGTGGTTTCCAACTCATGCAGGTGGACACTGAGCAAGGGGCCCGCTGCTCCCTCGGTGTGTGGGAGGAAGTAGTGCAAGGGGAGTGCTAACACTGATCTGAGCTGCCTCCCTTCTCCCTGTAAACAGGATATAATATCTGCTCCTCATTAATGATGCAGGGGCCAGCCCCACGCAGCAGAATCCATTAAAGCTTTAATCAGCAGATATGATTGCTTTGTACTCCATTTGACTGCACCAGGGGGCCTCGCAGGGTTTTGTGGTGCTTTATGACAACAAGCTGTTGACACAGAAAAGAGCAATGAGAAGAAATAAAAAGGTTTAGACATATTCAACGCTGCAGTGTCTTGGTGTGATATCAAGGGATGAGGGAGATTATGAGCTTTTTAACTTATGTAACTTTCAATGTGTGCACAGAATTGCTTAGTCGGGGTGAGCATCTGTTTATCCCCTCCTCTAGCAGGAGTTCTCCTTTTTTGGCGTAAGAAACCAAGACCTTAGCACAAGAAAGAAGACCGATTGAGCAGCCCTCAAAAACTTTAGACAGAGTGGCTCTGTTCTCCTTCTTTTTCAGACCACACTTGATTTTTCCATACATTGTCATTCCAAAAATATTGAAGTGAATTATTTCTCATGAACTCTCTGTGAGTATCCTTGTCACTAATCATGGAGTTCAAAATCCAGTGGGGACCTGATCTTTTTTTTTTCCTTCTTTTGGGACTCATCTGGCTCCTGCTGAGGAAGACTTTGATGTGTTCTTCTGGTCAAAATCTGCCCCAGCTGTGCCTGGCTGCATATATTATATACATACGGTATCTTCTTCAGATGGTCTCTTCAGCATTTGAACCATTTTATTCATTTTTACAAGGTTGGACAACACTTTCACGGTAATAATATAAAAAATGTGCTTAAAATATTAAAAATGACCCTGAGGCAACTGTAGGTCTAAACTCTGTCATCACTTTACTGTAGTTTTCATTCTAAAGCTGCACTGGCTCCAATTAACTTTGTAAGCTTTGTAACCCCCTTTCTCTACAATTTTTATAAAGTTTGAGTGGTGATTCTGAATTGCAACCCAGTCAGATACCAGTAAGAGTTGGTGATTCTGTGGGTTTGCTGCTTTAATAATCTTGTGCTGGCAACTACCACAGATTTCATCAATGGTTCTCACTGTGGCTGTGTTTTTAAATGGACATGTTTTCACACTG
Organism: Rhyacichthys aspro; assembly: GCA_036850595.1. Taxonomy (NCBI): domain Eukaryota; kingdom Metazoa; phylum Chordata; class Actinopteri; order Gobiiformes; family Rhyacichthyidae; genus Rhyacichthys; species Rhyacichthys aspro. Next base: position 16,287,365 of record CM072162.1, on the reverse strand, counting down.
CTATAGATGTCGGGCATTTTCCAAGTACAGAGGGAACATGTCCATTTAGTGCTTCCACTACTTTTTCAGAGAATTAAATGTTTCATTTCAAATAACTGCTCTGAGACTCAGCATCAGGCCAGTGTTGCCACAGTGATAGCTTTAGTGCATGGCAAGTCTCTCACACTTAAGCTACTCTTTCATATTTGTGCAAACATGTTCTCTGCAACTGCAGAGATGACATTAAATATTTTCTTTTACTCAAGGGCACTTTTGCCCATAACAATGCACTTATTCTTTGTGTGAGTTCTTCTGGTGAACATTATTGAGTTGAGTCAATACTGGGTTCTGATTATTAGGCTGCTGAGTGCCTCATAGAAAGACACCTCTTCTTATTTCTCCTTAAATCTGTGTAAAAATAGAAGACATATTATTACATATTATTATTATTATTACTTACATATATATATATATATATATATATATATATATATATATATATATATATATATATATATATATATATATATATATATATATATATATATATATATATATATATATATATATATATATATATATATATATATATATATATATATAAAAAAAAAAAAAAAAAAAACCTTTGCGAATATAAAGGTTTTAGTCAGAGTTTCTGAATTTTCTTTCCTACAATGCTCTTGAACTAAAACTCCCAGTTCAATTATTTAAGTTTGTCTGAGAGGACATTATGAATACAGGCACTGGCCTTGTCAGTAAAATTGACAGTCCTTTTTTACTTGCACAGTGAAACATTATTTTCTAAAACTACAGTATAGAGAAGCTTTATTCACTGAAACATACTGTGGCTGGAGACTGTTGTGGTTGGAAACATGGCTAGTGATGCTCATTTTTCACATGGCCAATGTATTGTTAGTATATAGAGACATTTTATGCCTCCTTTGAATACGTCCCCAAATCACATTTGATGTCATGATGTCATAATGGGAATTGTAATGGGAGCTCATTTTCACACTGTCATTATCCCTCTAAAATGTATAAGCTACTGTATACTATATCTGTTTCACATTGTGGTGACATAATGGGACAATTTTGAGCACATTATTTCCATGGTAACAATTTCCGGTTGACATTGTGACATTACATTTGTGAAAAAGGTGTCAGATTCACCTTAATATAAACTCTGATGGGCTTTCTTTAGTTATTTTATCACAAAGGATTTGTCAAAAAATCCTTCATTTTCTTAAGTGACCTAATGTCTTGTAAAAAAAAAGAGGCTGTTGTGTGTCATAGTACCTTACTTAACTATATTAATTTAAAAAAACTTCAGTTTAAATAAGTGCTCCATTTCAAACTAACTTATTTGCAAGTATTTTATTTAATAGTTAACTTTAGTGTGGTCATCATTTGAGATAGAAGTGTGTCTTACAACACACACCCATTTCACACTTGACAAAAAGAAGAATGGTGCTTTGTATTTGGAAAGGAACGTGCTGTCCTTTCTGTGATTACTCTTTGGTTGGAAATAACCTGCAGTCCCTGTTAAGAGTTACTGCAGTCTCATGAAGCTCTATGTGCCAAGACAGTGATGTACTTTCTCTATTCTGTGGGACATTTTCATCTGGGGATATTGCCCCCAGGTGAAGTAATAGCCCTTCTTAAACCTTAGTGCTGTCAGGTGCATGGATTTAATAGCATTTTCCGACAAGATTCATAAAACACCATGACGATTTTTTTTTTTTTTTTTTACCCCAGAGCTATTATTTTGTAGTCTCTTGACCTCACTGTTGTCCTTTTCAGTGGACCTTGTAGGTGCACAGAAGAAATGAAATGTGTTAATATGTTCTCTTTTAGTCAGAAACCGATAACCCTTTGTAGATGTGGCAGTTTTGCTGTCAGCATCAGTGTTTGTCCAACAGCTCATCTAGGATTATTTGCTCTTTCAGTCTGTCAGAGGAAATCATTGGAGAGTGTGAAAATGAGCTAAATAGATTTGTGCACAGCTAACACAAGGGATTAATTTAGCTGATATTTGCTAGGTATGGTCAACACCATTTTAACAAAATGGTTATTAGCGAGCTGCCTGCACGACTTAAGATAACAGTTAACATGGTAATCCCTTACTTGTCCATTTGCCGTATCTCTCTTGTTGTCTCGTCAAACTGGCCTTGCTGCCTTTTTCTTGCTGACAAGGACAGGCTGATACTGTTTGTTGTCCTGAAAGCATCTTATTAGTTGTGACAGCTTGAGTCTGCCTCTCTGCGATGGTGATTTTGCCCGCAGAGGTTACAGTGTCTAACTGCCTATGCTTTTCTTTATTGTAGCACCACACGCCTCTTTGTCAGATGTTTGTTCAACCTGAATGTGATGTGACATTCATTTTAGTGCAAAACCTAATTTAAAGGCGTCCAAGGTCCTTGCTCTCAGGATGAAAAAAGTTACTAGATGAGTGCTACGAACCCAAATGAGACATGACATTTCACGCCCACTCATAGTCCAGACGTTTTCTTGTTTTTTGCCATAGGTGGAAATAAAGAACTGTGGTTTGTTGCAACACTAATGTAGTTCTTACTGTGTGTGCTCATGGCAGCTCCTTTCAAGCTGCCAGTCAAACTCAAGTGAACACATTTGTCAACAGAGCTGCATGAGTGACTAATAACACTTTTATGAGTTTCACGACTAAGGTCCAAGTCCCAGCAGTATAGCTTTGACTGACGGGAAGATGTACGGATCTGTGGGAATAAAGAAAAGCTTGGTCAGCAGTTCAAAACTATGTAGAACTTTTCATCATGGAAAATCCTTCAATAAACACTAAACTATTGGCCTCTAAAGCAATACAGTAGAGTCTCATTAATTGTTTCAGTTCTGAAAAATACAAGGAATTAAAACATTGACAGCAAACATATTTATAAATTATACCAGAGACCAGAGTTTGCTTGAACCCTGTTTTATAAGCCTTGGTTAGCCTTATATGAATTCAATCAAAGTAATGCATGAAACAGCAAAAAACATTGCTAGGAAAACAGAATACATCTCTTCACTCAATTTCTGTTAAATAAATCAGTCATTAAAACATGGGATGTACTGTGCAGTTTTATATACTTAATAACTTGTAATGTACACAAGGCTCACAGAATCATTCTCACCCTCTCTGCCACATAAACCCACACAAACATGTAGTGTTACATGTGTAGTGTCATTTTTTTATGTTTACAAGACCCTTCTGTTTTCATGAATGCTAAATGTGTATAAGCTAATTTTCCCAAGCTCATTATCAGCTTCAAAAACAAGTGGGCAGACCACAGTGAGCTTTCAAACAGGGACTAAATTGAAAGAGTGGTAGCGAGGGGAGAAGGACTGCTTAGTTCCCCTCCTACATAGCTGGAAATGGATCTCAGCAGTGGCATTTCACTGCAGGTCATTTCTGAGGTCCCCCCAGGCTTTAACAGACACTGCTGTTTGCCACAGTAAATGCCCACTAATTCATTTGTCCTGTAACTCAATAGGAAGGCTGCAGATATGATGCTTTTAGAGAATTTCACTCTAAACAAAAGAAAAGTCTTCTCTCAGTGGGGCTTTAGTTGGTAACCTCAGCTGCTTGGATCAACAGTCTAGTCTTTTTGTGGCTACTCTATGCTGCTGGATAGGTGCTCTGTTTAGTTGTATCAAAGAAATGCTTTTAAATGTTGTGTATACAACACAATTTCCCCTAAAACCTGTTTGCAACACAAGACTTTTTCATTAGATTATGATGAATGAAAGAGTGTTTATGTAGCCAGTGAAGAGACTTTAGTGGAATTCGCTCTGTGGCCGAAGCCTTGTGCTGCTTAACTTTTTGGAGAGGGATTTTAAAACTGTTATCTGTAGGTCATCTTGACCTTGAACTGCTTTTGCAAAGCAGGTATTTTTAAATCTATGCATGGACGCAAATATGGCTCTAAATGGCTGTGTTTGCCTGTTTTCCTGTCACAGCAAGGGTATGCTTGCTGATGACTTCATCCGAGGGACATTTACATTAGTAAATAGCACAAAACTGACAGGTTCTGCTACAAATGAGCGAGTAGGCTGTCCTATCAAAGGCAGGATGGCTGCTGGTGGGGAAATGGGACGTGTTAGGGGCATATGAACTGTATATGCCTGCTGACAATGATGAATGTTGGCTCCAAAATACAGTATAAGTGATTTCCTCTGCTTTATTTATTTATATAGCCACAGAAATTGGGGCTGTTTTGGACCAAACTGATTAGGAGGCTATTGTAAAGGAAAAGTATAAAAATAGAAAGCGCACCAGTGAAGGACACTCACCTCTTTGCAAATGGATATTGGCTGCCATCGGAGTCGTGTGACATCACCAGGAAAGTGTAAACAGTGACCCTTAGCGTTACTTGGCAACTCCTCCACAGTTATTACACTGGAAATGTCGAGTTTAAACTTCATTTGGCTCACACTGAATGTAACATAGTTCAGACTCGGTTTGTGCTCAGGTCGGGGCCAGATCACTTTACATTTTTTTGAGTCTAACATATTACATATTAATTTCTTTTTCAAAAGATAGCTGTTTTGTTTTGTAAAACACATACTGCAGTGTTTTATTTTAATGCAGTCAAGTTCCAGATAAAAAGCTGGGTTTTTTTGGGAAGCGGATGCAAAACCTGTAAATTTGCCTCTTTACTTCATAAAAGTGTTTTATAGGCCTTGATGGTTTAACGGTGTTTACAAGGTTGAGATTAACGAAAGCTTTCTGTTTAGAGACACATGACCAGTGCTCCTCACTCGCTGCAGTCTGGCATTCTGCTTTCTCCAAATCTGTTCCATGCTTTGATAAAACATGGCCATTAACCACATATTGCACACTTTGAGAGAGTAGTCAGCCAAGATGGAGCATTGCGGAAGCACATTACGGCAAGGTGGGGGTGTGATGAATTAAAATATCTCCTTCCACAATCTATTCTCATTTGTGTTGCGCAGAGGCGTGTTATTTGCTTGTTAAACTGACGACAAAAAGGTTTCTAGCTCCCTTTGGAATTCTTCAAGGCCTAATGCATGCTGTATATGTGAAGGAAAAATTATTAGTAATTAGGACTTCTTTTTTGGTGGTTTGTTCTACAGATAGATATATGTATATATATGTAGTATTTTTCTTGAAATGCACCATTACTTTGATTCAGAATACAGTGCTTTGCAACTTTTTGGCTTCCACACTGTCCCATCCACTCCCCCAACCCCATCACTTATCAACAACTAACACAGAATGAGGCAAATTTGCTTGTAAATTGAAATGTCAATATTTTTTTTGTATGTTTTGTTTTGGGTTTTTTTTGCTAATGTTACAGAAGTGATGTATTTTGATTTTTTTTTTTCTACCAGTTAATTGTTGGTGTTTTGTACCATGCAGTGTATCTAAAGAAGCAGGAGAGATATCAATAGCCCCCTGCAACTGTGAAATCTATTTGTTTTTTTACTCCCCACATAACTGTAATAACATCAAACTTGAAATGCCCTTTGAATCATTTGTCGGCTTGTGTGTTTCATGAAACAAAGCTGTAAACCTACATGCTGTTCTTAACCTTTTTCACCTGCCTTTTCACTGATCCCCCGCAGAGCAGTAATAATGTGTCTGCGTGCTAAGAGCATCAGCGGTGGCGTAGGTATTCTTAAACGGCTGACATTAGGCCCAGTGACTTTTAAACTTCCAAAATGCTGTCAGGTACCGCAGTGCTGAGTTGGTCTGCTGCGGAGCATATCCATCTTAGGTGTAAGGCTCTATACGCACGATGGATATGCTCCATAGGCCCAGTCCATTAACACATCCACCATTGACCCATAAATCACTGTCCAAGGACTCCTTAGACAGCCAAGGCATGTTGGAACAGTCTGGCCTCCTCCACTTTCCACAGTGGAGCACCCGCTGATAAATCCAAGCCTGCTACCCAAAACCTCACTGCACTCTTTGCCAATTAGAAGTAATAGTAGAATGCACTTAAATGTAATGTGCACATGTTTGAAGGAATGCTGCTGTTTCAATTTACGAAATACAAAGTGAACAAACAGAAGACAAATCTAAATCAAACAGTGTTTTTTTTTAATCAATTCACTGTCTGTAAATGGGACCAGGAACAAACGTGAGTTCAAAGGTTTTCTCCCTGACTCTGTGCACTCTAATCTTGGTCTTAGCTTGTTTTCTGTTTGTGAGGTCAACAAGACTACAACGCCGCATATGAGTACATAAATTGACTTGCTTAGGGACAACGGGATGCTTTAATTACTACACCAGCTTCACTCTTCTGGTGCTGGTATGTCCCCTGAAGTGACGCAGACACAGTTCGCAAAACACTAGTGCTGCCTAACACTGTTTCAGCCACAAGAGAGACATGCAGCCAGCCAGCCGTCCCCTTAAGTCTGCCATCCCTGTCAAAGAAATGAAGTCGTCCTGGTCTTCATGATGGAGCGTTATTCCGTCCCCCTCGACAAATTAACTCATTAATGATTGATTTAGATTGAATGTGTATGAAGAAGCCATTCATCTATTCATGGAATCTCATTTGTCCTATTTTATGGTGTTATGCTTTTGACATGAAGTGACAAAATGGAAAAGCCAATCGGCCGGGAAATACGGGCTCGTTCTGTATTGTCTCCCCTGCCATCTGCTTTTTAAAGCGTACAATTCATTTTAGTTTTTGCATAATATAAATGATGATGAGTGCTGATTAGAACTATTCTCGTTCTTAAATTGAAATGCCAGATAGGCTATTTTAAGTGCTATTCTTTCTATTGTCACTAAAATGTAATCTCTTGTACCTTGTACCCTTGGAATATAGGACAAGCAATGTTAGCAGCAAGTACTGTGGTGAAAAATGTTTCACAGTCCCTTCTGGAGCTTTGTGAATGCCAGCAGGAAAAGAATTGGATGAAGAAGAAAAAAAAAAATTGAAACAAGAAAAAGCAAGTGAGGGCATGGAGAAAGTGATGGAGGAGAGGGGAGCGGTAAGAGGAGGGGGATGTAAAAAGCGTAAGAAAAGATGCCAGCTCATTAAACATGTACAGTTGAGAGACAGGCACTGAAGAAAGGCCTAAGAAGATGGAGGGATTTTATTATTTCTTTTTTCCTCCTGGGTGTAAAGGCAGCAGTCTGGGCCTGGCCGGATCCTGTTGGCCCCATGCAGAGCCACAACCCTCTGTTCTGTCAACACGAGTACACAGCATGTCACCACTGATAAACCCTCTGTGGAAGCTAGTTCAGTCTAGTTCACAGGAAAAGCAGATAATGCGACGAAGACAAGATCAGAGAGGAAAAAGCTTCAGATTTTTCATGGCGTAGCGCTGATTACTTTTCTCCTCTCATGTGTTTCTAAAACATATATTAACAGGAAATGCTTTAGCATGTGGTCTTTAAAAGAGAAGACCCCATTATTTCTTACACAGAGGCGATGTGCGATAATATCAGCTATTACATTTTCTCAGAAGTCATAGAGGCCCGGGACAAAGAAAAGTGGCTCCTTTTTGCAAGCTGTGAGTGTTTGTAAGGGTTTCTCTTCTTCACAGCCAGAGTAATAGCAAGAGTTTTTATGGACATGATTGGATTTTAAAAAGTCATCTAATTCTTAGTTTGTAATGTCTTTCATTTATCCCTCTTCATTTCAAATATATCACTGCAGTATTATGTGTGCTTTTTGATCGTTTCCAAGGACAAGTTAATTATTATAATTTTGTGGATTTATGCCGGATGAATTTGACAGTCTGGATCCTGTTCAATGGCACATTTACAGAAGAGCACTAGGTCGTTTTTGAAGGAAAATGTTTTCTTAAAATAACCGTCCCGACAGGACTTTAATTATATTATGAAGCCATTTTTGGGGCTGGTTTCATAAACGACTGTCCGCTGATATAACCCAGTATGTTGCATGAGCTACAATTTCTAAAGAATTAGTTGTTTTCTTCAGACAGATGCATTGTCAGCAAGTATTCATGTTAGTAGAATTTTAGATACGTTATCCTCAAACTCCTTCATGACGTGAAAAGCTTTTGCGTATTTGAAGTTGGGAGAATAAATGTAAACAGGGAAAGGTCCAGCCTGAGCCTTTTGAAGTAGTGTTTCATCTGGTTTTCTTTCTTGTTCAAATGCTTGTAAATGATTGAAACCTTCAAAGTACCCAGAGAACAGTGTATGCTTTGTTTTAGGATCTGTTTGTTTGGGATATGACAAACTGACAGACCATCCACGTTTCATTGCCTCTCAACTCTTGTATGTTTTTTTGTACGTCCTCTTCTGACCCGTGATGAGCGAGCTGCTGCCACCCTGACTCCGTGATGTCATGTATGTCTGTCTGTTGGGGCCTCCCTCCCCTGGTGGCTCCCATAATGAAGGAATGAGCAATAGATAGGATTCCTTGTATCCTTGTTTCAGCGTGATCTGCAGCTACATGAGCTGAAGAATGTGTGTTCCAATGAGTTTTGACATTCACTTTGCTGCATGTCCAAACTGGTAGCCCAGTGCATTATTCACTCATAATGCACCCTTTGTGTAATTCTTATGCCTCCTCCCTGTTCTAAATGCCAATGACATTTTAGCACACTTGTCACCAAGTAACCCAATTTAAAGCCAGCCGATTTGGCCCTTACTGAATGGCTGTCAAAATGTTGCTGGCTCGAGAAAAAGATTGTTCTTCATAATGTTTGTGTTCCTCTGCATCTGCACTCCCTTTGTTCAGAAAATAAACTTTGAAGTAAATGTCTGTGAACATGGTCAAATGCTTAAGCAAACATTGTTCACCATAAACTTGACAGTGACCAGGATGAGTCTCCGGTTCCTGTTTTCTGCTAGAATAAAAAAAACAAGCAGCATTGCAAAAATGCAAGTCAGTGTCATCAAGTAAACTTTTTGAATAGAAAACAGATGAGACGCCAAAATGAGATTTTAGAGAGTAAATTACAAAAATGTATTTATTTTTAAAAAAATCTTCAGGAAAGGAAAGGCTTTCTCTCCTGACCTAAACATTACCATTTTTTTCCACTAAGAATCTACTGTATATGTTTATGTAGGTATTGATTTTTTTCCTTCTGTGCCCAGTCCTCTCTATATTCAACCAGTGAGATCTGTTGTTTTGTTTTTTTTCACGGCATTACCTTTGTTTTGGTATTAATTAGCTGTAGCTCATTTAAAAGTCATGCTTAATGCTTTATTGGATGTGATTATTTGGAATTTGGGATGGTCACTATCAGTCAGTTTTGTCCCGTAGAATCTCCAATGGCGTCATTCATTTCTCGATGTACATCAGAGTATTTGCTTATTTTATTACTTTTATTTTGTATTCAAAAAGAAATGCTGCTGAGTTTACATGTGGTATTAGTTTCAGTGAGTTTGACTGACTGCAGGGTCAATGGCAGCCAGACAGAGAGCAGCAAACAGATGCTTGGCTGAGGCGAGTAGCACAGGATTTAGTGGCCAGAAAATGCTGGGCCCTCACATTGTGAAGAAAAGACTTGCCTCCACATTATCAGCATTCACATTACAGACTCATTAACAAGAATAATGGAGCTCAATAAAAGCAATCAGGCTCTGAAATAAACTACAATTAAACAACCTTATTTTTCCCCATTAGAGGAGGAGCACCCCTCTGGGCTGAAGAAGAAGGACATGGCTTCAGTCTTTTCCCATCTGCTGCAGACACACATTATGGCCGTGCACTCACAACAACCACAAACTGTAAACAACACACCAAGACAAGCAGGACAAAGAGGATTTCTGAGTGTTCTTGTTGTTTGACAGCTTTATAATGCCTTTGCCACGCTAAGCAAACACATCCCAGAGCTTTTAATGTGTAGTTACGCTGCACAAACACATTGTGTACAGTTGTCTTTCCGCAGTGTATCTCTCCCGCCATAAATCCAACTGAAGCCCCAGCATGAAGTGTGAACTGTAGTGTGCAAACATGTTGTGGCGCTTTGCTTTTGCAGCTCCAGCCACAGGAAAGGCTCATCTGCTTGGACGCTATAATTTAATTGAGGGATTAGCGTTACTGTGCAGGGTATATTCGACTTCTTTCAGCACCTGCCATTTAACCTTGCCGGTGCTGCTCAGGACGAGAAGGAACAGAGAGAGGGGTTAGCTTTAATTGTCAACATGCTGAAGCTTTGAATGGTGACTGGGGGTTTGGAGCCCCCCTTATTGATTCCAACAGATGGCAGAACCAGAGAGAGAGTTTTTCCGCTGACTCGGTGCCCAGATGAACAGCAGTGGAGTGCTTGCCGTGGCTTCATTAAATATTCACTCGCAGCGACAACACACTAAACATTAAGCACACACAGACAAGACACAAAAGAACCACAATAATACTGGCTCGGTGCAGATATCAGAACAAAACATAAAGCCATATCCAAGGGAAAACGACATTTACTCATCCCCACTCCTTTTGAAATATTAAACACTCGGCTACAATGGCCTGCAACGTTCTGTAAGCATAAAGATAAAAGTCAAGGTTATTTATTCACCGCTTATTGTTTATTCTTATTATTATTGCTTATTCAAAATAGTTTTAAAAGTGTGCATTAGGAGACGATTCCCACATTTTCTTTCATAACTCCAAATATTATATTCATCATTCTTCCAGTCACATTAGCTCAGAGCAACTGTAACTTCATGAAGCAGCAGTGAATACACTGATGAGGAATGGTGAGAATTCAACACTTGTGAAGATGGTGCTATGAGACGAGTGTTATGCATGCAAAACACTCCCTGTGAACTTGGACCACCTGAGGATTTGTTTATGCTCGCAATTAACTGGAGGAAGGCTGATTGTTGGGCAGGTCAGGAAAATAATTACAGGCTTAGGCGAAGTCAGGCGTCACATTAGGCCACATCAAGACCTGTCTGTGCTGTCCGGAATTAAAAATGAAAACATGCAAATGAGTCTTCAACACGTCGCAGGGATGCACTTCCTGTAACACTGCAGTAACAAGCTCATTGAGATGCAGTGCCACTAGCATGTGATAGCTGCTATTTATCCCTGCCAAATGCCTTTTCTAATATGGGCTGAGACTTCCAGACCTGGTGGTGTGATGGTTAACGTTAAAAGGTTTAAAATAGGCTACTTTTTAAACATGCTGTGATTGGAGGATTTATTTTTTTCATGCACATTATCAGTGGCTGCTCATAGCGTTCTTCATGGTCATGTTGCAGAAGAGGCTGTAGTAGCTTTGTGTCTGGCCTGTCTCACTTTGACTCCTGCTGGGTCGATGGATGTTAAGTATTTATGCTCTCACGGTGTGATGCATTAGGTGAGGCCATGCACCAAATGGCATACGAGATCATGTGGTTCTTCACACTAATCCTTTTTGCAGAAGAATGACCAATATTAGCGCGGTAACACTTCGAGTGTGTTGCCATTTGTAGATGTAGCTAAACGTCGCCGGGGTCTGATTTAATTGTTTGTATCTGTTGATGCTTGTTTTTCAGTGGGTTTGAGGGGAAGAGGTCAGAGCACTGGAGCAGATATTAACAGCAGTGTGTAAACAGCTGGGATCATGTCCATTTGTCCTGATCCACAGCATCTTAATGCTTACTTTACTTTTAGTGTAAAAATGGGTCATTTATACAGCAGCTTTGTCTCTATTTGTCCCCAAAACAAAAAAAGTTTAGTAACAAGTTTATGAAAAATTGTAAATGAGAATGGTTATTTTGCCCAGGTGCAGTCCAGGGTTTGTCTGATGCAGGAGTGTAAGACATGAGCAGCAACTCAAGACAAGTCACATGACACATTCAGTTTTTGGCGTATAATTATATCAGAAAAATAACTCTAATTTTCACTTAATAACAGGGCATAGTATTATTTGCTAAATCTTCGATAACCTAAGACCACAGTTTGAGTGGTATTTGGAATTAAGAGTTGCTTGGGTTATAAGCCATATGTCAGTTCTCTTCGGGCATCAGGGCTTTTTAGAAATAATTCAACACAACGGGGCTTGTTGCCTTGCAGTTATTTCACAGTTGTGGCTATTTTTTATACTTTTCCAACTGTATTAGTTTTCCTTTTTCCTCTCATGTTAGTCTTTACTCTCCTGAAATTATTCAACTTTTTCAGTTCAGATTATTTGCCTTTGTGTGTTCATATTAAGTGAATATATGCAACCACAGCAAAGAGCAGACATGCACTCACAGAGCAATACTAACTGAAATACAGTCAATGGCTATTGTGATGCCCATGATTTTGAAGTGAATTTCTGTTTTCTCAAAGCCGTGCTGTGTTGTGTACAAGTTGCTTCAGTCTTAAAGCACTGTTCCTTTCCACTGCTTTCACCTACTCTTGGTCCTCTCCACAATCAGCAGACTGTGCAACATAATTCCTGCTGGCAGTGTATCGATGAGAACAATGTGTTTTTCTTTTGTGGGGATACACAGCATTTAAATTGCTGAGAGGGACCCACTGTAAAGGCCAACATTAGAAAAAGGGATGTTAGAATCAGTGTTTGTGAGTGTTATGACCTAAATGATAAGGACTAAACAGTGGTGGTTTTGTCTCAGGCACAACTTGCATTTGATTAATGTCAGTTCCCTTTTATGTGTTTTATTTCTGTCAGGACAATTGGATTCTTCTAAAGCCATGACATCATGCCTCTGTTCTGGAGCTCTGTACAGATTTTGTCCTTTGCACTGACTGCTCTTTGCTCGTCCAGTAGACATATCCTCCTGGGTAATTAGGCTCCCAGTGGAACTACTTTTTGCATGGGATACAATTGTCTAACACTTCTTCTTTTTCATCCCCGCTTAAATAGAGAGATGGTGTCCTCTTTTTCAACGCTTCATTTGTCCTAATGTTCCTTTAAATGGGCCTGGGCTATAGAGATGGACAAGTATTCTTGTGGAACTGCTATGTGCGATAAGTAGCCTCTCATTTGACCGCCCTTGCAGGCCAATTATAAAGCTGTAACAGGGCACACCTCCTCAGTCTCTCTGTTATTGAACCTCTCTGGTCTCTCTCTAGCATTCTCTTTTTGTCATTTTGCTTTCTTCTCTTTCCCTCTCTGTCTTTCTCTCTCTTCTCCCTGCGGCAAAGAGGAGAGAGGGCAGGCGTGGTGATGGCCGGCCCAAGTGTCCTTTAGTGTCCGATAACAGAGCCTTCCCATCAGCTGCCTGCCTCGGCCAAGCAGGGCCTGGCTAATGGATTTGGCTGGCAGGCATACATCCCTTCATCCCAATTCAGCCACCCTGCTCTCTCCCACACCTCTCAATTATTCAGTCTCCACTTCTATGCAAATGCTTTCCTATTGAGGGAAACCTGCCATCATTTTCATCTGGTTGTTATGTGTGCTGATGCGTGGGACTCCGGAGACTTGTCGCCTGTGACATATGGTATAGCCGGTGAGATGGAGCATGCGGCCTGCTTGGCGATCCTTCATCTCCTTCTAGGCGAAGCTCCATCAGACCTGAACCATTAGAGGCTGATCTATCGAAGCGCCATTCACAAGTGGTAACACTCTCCAGCAGTTCCCTAGCAACCGCCTCAAGCGCTGGTCTCTCTCACTGTAATGCTCAGTTGCTTAGCTACAGAGACTGACAAAACTACACATGGCCCATCTCCCTGTGGAGTCAGAGGGCAAAAACAGGTGTTATCATTCAGAAATGACCTCAATGAATAGACACATACAGCAGTTGATGGCACAACACACCATTCAGTGGTTGTCTCTAAAACTTTTACAGATTTCATGATAACACTCAGAGATTTATGGAGGTGTGTTCTTTTCTCTATGTTGCCATAAACAGATTTTTTTATGGATTGAACAGTTCTTGAACATTAAGCTATTTTTTTTTAAATAAAGTGAGATGTCTAGGTATCTTCAAATGTGATTATCTTTTTTCTGTATTCAGTGGTGGCTGATAATATAAACATGTAAAATATGAGACACAAATGTAACAGCTATACAGTTGTAGTTTGTATCCTGATATTGTGGTATGGCCTTTACCGACAGCATTAATATCAGTGCATATGATCAGGTGTTTTCCAGATGACATTAAAAGGACAAAAACAAGCTGAAAATAAAGAGTAGGCACAAGTCTGTAAAAGCTATACTCATTTTTCTTGAGGCTATTACTTAAGAATAATACAAACTTTACTTTAAAGCATAATTCTTGTTTTGTTTTTCTAAGATTTAATCTCAAAAGTCTCAAAGTTAGCATCTGCTTGATTGTGTTTGTGTGGTGGCTTCCTCCTCGAAGTCTGAGGATGAATGAAGGGCAGAGGGTGAAGGTTTTGGAGGATTGTGTAATTAAGGCACATAAAACAGCCAGCCTCACCAGCAGCAGGAAGGTGTGCTGCTGCTTTAGCCCTTTCCCTACATGCTGGCCACCTGTTAAAGGATTTATTTCCCAGGTCATTGGTGAGCGCCTGCCATCATCGGGCAACCTGCTCCTTTCTCTGGGCGCAGCGGGAGGCAGGCTCCAGAACGCAAGGGGAATGGGCTACTTAATAAGACTCAAGAAATCCTGAAGCAATAACCTTTGTGTTCTTCCTTTGTCATTGGGGACTTCCAGTACGGGCAGGTTCAGGAAAACAAACACGTTTGTCTTGAGATACATTGGGAGAGTTGTTGAAAGTTTGAGGAAATGTATTGTTTCCCCTTCCTGCATGGAGCAATATGCAAGTGAGAGAAGCTTCCTTCTTAAGTCATCGGGGAGACTTTGTGCCCTTCCAGTAGCCTACCTCAGCAATGTCACACCCCACCTTAGCAGATGCTTAAAGAAAACACCAGCAAGCGCATTTACCCCCATTTCACACTCTCATATTTCATTTTGGTGTCCACTGAGGTTACCTTCCATTTTCTTCTCCACTGCAGATACTGCAAGGTGAAAATAGTATGTTATCTGTTTATTTATGAGAACTGCAGCAGAGGCCAGTGGATGTGCCAAATCCATAGATTTCATTGTATTCTGTTTGTGGTAATTTCCTGTAACTGTAGTTAGGTTTATGCAAACAAGGCCAGTGTAGACACACACACCCATATGGCTGCCTGCATCTGCCCCCATGAGGGCAGGCACCGCTGGGCACCACCAGGCAGTGGCAGGGCTTGCTACAGCCAAAAATAATTAAGCATGCTGTCATGGGCTTTTGCTGTATTTGCACAAATTTCTTATCCAAATCTCAACATGAGAGAAGGCCCCTACCTCCAGTCTCTTTCTTTTCCAGATAAGCTCTCGCGCACACATCCTCAAACATCCACACACCCACACGCTCTGCAGCACTCATTGTTTACACATGATGCCACTGCCAGCACTGAAGATGTGGGCTTTGATCAAGTGTCTCTAAGGAACAGTACTTTGTAAACAACCTAGAAGATTACATCTTCACTCGGTCGCACTTTCTCATAGACTGCTATTAGTCACTCTATAATACTAATAGAAATGATGTTCATACTCACTACAACAGAACAATATACAGTGCCATTTATAATTCATAATAATGATTGTAACAGATGTACAGTTCTTGCGTGCCACATATAATTTAAAATTAATGATCATGCATTGTTGTACATCAACCTACACAAAGGTATGTGTTGTGAGCCACATACTGTATTGGCAGCTTGAATGCTTTTGGTTGTGCTGTTTCTATGACAACATGGTAATCATTACTGGAGGAATACATGATATACTTTAATGCTGAAAAGGTGACATGTTTTATTTATTTTCAATTCATACACAGTATATGGATTATTACTGTGATTTTTGTCATTTTTGTAGGAAAAAAGCACAAAGTACACTGGGAAACTATCTTTATCACTGCAGCTGTGTTAAACAATGACATCCTTCCCAGCATAAAGATTTATCTTTTGTTTATTTTGTGTTTTTTCCAGTATAGTACCATCTCATAGACAGTGTCATGTGTGTGTTCCTGTCAAAGTGCCTTAGGGCCAACTTTCATTGTATTTCAGTGAAACATATCGTGCAGATTCTTTTAACAGGGTCTTTGTGTCTCACAGGGCCATTGCTACATATGAGCAAACACTAAACTACCCCTTTATGCTACTCACTATGGGCCCGTGTCATTTTCAGGAAAAAAAAAAAGTATAGCGTGCTCTTCCATACACTGTGCAATAAAAGAAGGAGAGCAGTGCAAGTGAAAATGCCTCATGGTTAGACAGATGCTCCAACAGCCTGAGCTCTGGGATATGCTTCAGATATTTCTCACTTATGCTGCCAGTAACTCTTAGAGTTTAATGAAGTTTTAAATGTATCCACATCTTGCTACTTGCATCATCTTCACCTCACCAGACTGAATTATATAATTGTCAGCTGGGGGCCTTTGGAGTGTGAAACTAATCAGTTTTTTATCATTTATCCTGAAGTGTACAGGCAGACAGGCTGCAAACCTGCAATGGGTGTCCATTAGCTTCTCTCTGTCTCTCCAGTCAGGTGTGGAGAACTATTTTCAGCTCTGTCTGAGCAGCAACATTGATGGCTGCAATGTTTTGCACCTGCTCTTCATCATTTCATTTCGTATCCTGCGCAAGGTTATTTGGCAGAAGTGCTACAGCTGACATCGCTGTGTGCTTTTTGCTTGCTTTTGGGTGGATTTAAGAGGTTGCTTTTATTTTTTAGCCTCTCCGCTTAAAGAGAATCCCCTAAGCTTTTTCCAGCCGCCTCTTTCACTTTGACTGATGCACTAGAATGAAGCATTTGCTCATCTCCAGTACTTGATATGAGTTGTTTTTTTTGGTTTTTTTTACTGCTGCTACTGCTACTGCTACTGCTACTCTTGTGATGTGTGAAAATGTGTAGCGAAATAAATAATGGTTTATTTTCTTCTGAATAAGGCCTCCAGGATTTTAATGCCTTTTATTTTCATGCAATTATACATGCAAGTTTCACACATCCTTTGAAATAAGACAAAGACAAATAAATAGTCCATGTTTATAAAAGTTACAATTTTTCTTTTTTATATCAAATTCCATTTAGTGCCCTCGGAATATCTTTGTTTTATTTAAAAAAAATAATCCACCTGAATTGTTCCAGTTTATTCACATTTCTCTTACTTTTTTATCGCCTGTTTCTTCTGATGGTTCTTAAAACTAAAATCAGACGGTGAGGCATATTTTAAAGGTCACTATGGTAGTTGTAGGCATCTGCTGAAAGTGACAGAAGGGAAACCTGCTTATGTGCGCCGCAGCTCTGGGGCTAAATCGTTTTCTCTGTGCCGCGGTGAAACTGATGGCTGATTGCGTAGATTTTCATGCAAAACTGGGCGGGTGAAACCATTCCCTGTTACAGCCACGTCTTCCATCTTGGTCTAAGGTCTTGTGGCAATTTCTTTTCTACTGTGTGCGTCAGCTAAAAAATTCAGCCTACATCATATATTGCACGCAGTCATACCCGTCCTCTGCATGAGGCGAGACCACACATCGGAGCCCTTCTGCCTTGTCAGTCTAACCTCCCAATTATCTCATTAAAGCAGCATTTTTGCCAAAGTAAGATAAATGTATGTGCAGCATGTGGCTCTTATTGGGTTTTAAACAAGAGGCTGTTGTGCAGGCTGCTGTGGATCATATAGAGTAGGCTGAGGTGGGGGTTGGGATTGCCCCCCGTCCATCATGTTGCCAGCAGAGCACTTGTGTCTGACCCAGTCTTTTAGGGCCGCCTTTGTTTGTAGAACATATGGAAACATCACCCGAGCGTCTGTGTCACTGAAAGCTCACCCTAAAGTGCACCGTGCCATAAGTGGCGTTAATGCAGGCCTGTTGAGAGATCTAGCGGCGCTCTGTTATCTGCCGTTTGCTTTGCTTATCTGATGGATGTGTTCAGTACAGGTCTGATAACAAGTATCCGCTTCACTCCTCTCATTAAAAACTCTTTTTATTTTTAATATCCAAACTTTTCTAATACAAAGAGTTCCATTACAGCGCCTCAATTTCAATTCCAATTATGTTTTATAAGCAGTATAATTAGCTTCAAATGATGTTCTAAGGTGAAATCATTTTTAAATGAATGAAGCCCTGTGTTTAGTTTAGTTTAATTTAATTTACAACCCATAAAGTTGCCAGCATTATGTTTTCTCCACAACACTGTCAGGATTGCAGTTTAGTCATCTATGGGAGACAGGGTTGACTAATGCAGCCTGGCTCATGACTCCGCCATATATCTGAGCCACTCCTAAGAATAGGAAAAAGAACATTAATTATCCATTGTTTAAAACACACACTTCAGCATTTTTGAAAAAACCTGTGCAAAGCAATGACAAGGTCAAACTCTGAGTTTAGCGCAGCGCTATGAAACAGACCCCATAAATGTATGTATTTCAGCATTTCCCATGCCACTAAAAGGCAAGAGTTTATATGTGCTCTACTAAAGGCTTCTCCCTGGTGAGACATTTCTGTCGGGGGTAACAAAGTGAGCGTATGCGCAGCATGCCGTAGCCCTCAGTGCAGAACTGGCTGCATCTGTGATAAATACACGCGGCAAACCGAGTGCAATAAAGCAGGTGGGGAGCCGACCGTTGCTACGCATGACCTTGCGTTTCCTCGACATAAACCTTTGCTAAATTCAGCAGTTCAACACATTTCATTTACAACACTGCTGAGAGACAAATAGGTGGAGAATTGGAAGAGAGTGAAAGAGAAAAAGAAGTGTGCCAAAGTGAAAAAGACAAAAAGGAAGAAGCGAAAAAGCGACCGGGCCAGATTCCAACACCAACCCAGCGCCTAATGAGATTTTACTATACCATCAATCCAAGGCATTTGCAACCGCTGCACGTGTCCTCGCCGTGTGGCAACTTCGACTGTATTCCAACATGTTTGATCTGTGCTGTGCCATGTGTTACAAAAAGAGTAATATATTCCCACAAGAACATGTTTCTTATAGCTTTTGGTCTCATTACACAAGCCCGCATTCAGCACTCTGTTTGTGTGTTCTGTCCTTTGAAGCATTAGGTGGCAGGTGTACGCTGCTAGGTGCATTCGTTTTGTCGAGCCCCTCTCCCTTGAGGAGTTTGGTCACAGTTCTTCTTCATCCACATGGGGCTCGAGAAGTCTATAGAGGGAGGGTGCGCGTGCTGATAGAAGACTGTGAGGAATGACCTCTATTTATTTCGATGTGGTCTTTTCACAGACGTTGTCACGCTTGCCTCTCACTGACGGCCTGAGTTTTGACGCCGTTGTAGATAATCTGTCTTTGTGAGTGCCTGTGAACACATGGAGTACAGTACTGTGTGGGGCTGGAGTCCCTCGGGACCTCGAATGGCTAGATGGGGCCCTTTCACAGCTTCTTCAGTGGCAGCACCTGGAACAGCACAGATCACAGCCCGCTCTGGTGGCCCTCACAGATGGAGCAGTAATGGGGCCGTAGCCCAGTTCCACTGCCTCAAGCCTCTGGTAAAAAAGAAGAAAAAAAAATCACACACACAGGCCACTACAGTCATTCTTCTGTCATTTCATGGAGGTCAAACACAGAACTCAGTGCCAAAAGTGATCTAGGGAAGCATCTAAGACTCTCTCAATGCTGGAATTGTAGCAGCCTGACTACTGTCTTCTGTCTGCACAGATAACCCAGCCTTGACTCTGTGGCCGAGCTCTGTGAACTCAACTGCTGGGTTTTGTGGCTTGCATCGACATCTTTTGAAATAAATAATACAAATCATATTTAAAGAGCAGATTTTAATTAATTCCAAGAGAAATTATGTTTGCTTTATTGCATGATCCAACAATGCACACCGATGAGATTTTCCCAATAATTCAATTTGTCATCTTTTTTTTTTTAAATTGTGAGAATCTCTTTAATAAGTTTATCATATAGTTTATAGTTTTATTGCACCTTATCCGAATTCAGTGTTTAGAAAGTCTTTAAGTCAGAAGATGTTGCTCGTGGTAGTGCTGTAAACGCAAGGCATTGATATTAGCCCATTTTTCCTCAAGGTTGCTCTCAGAAACTACTGCCCACTACTTCTGTTTCTTTGTCATTTTAAAAAACTGCTGAAGAACATGTTTGACAAAATGTACAGAGCTGTGTCTTTTTCTTCCACAACATGATTATATTATATAATAAGTAAAGATAACCGACCTGTGTCTAACCCCAAGGGGCTACAGAAGATGTTGCAGCCCCCTGCAGTTTTTCCTATTGCTGTCTTGTGATTGTCAGCATGTTAGCAACAGTCCATTTGTTATTTATCTACTACCAAGATATTCAAAGGCCTTGTGGCATTATCATTTTACTTTGAACTCCAAAAATAAGAATAAGAATAGGCCAAAAAGAAAAAAGAAAAAAAAAGTCCTCAATGTCAGTGCTTTGGGCCACACTTCCCAAAACTACAGGCTTCATCATTTATTTGAAAGATCACAAGGTCAAAAGTTATTATCTGATTAACAAAAATATGTACTTGCTTCAGGCTGTAATATAAAGCAACCCATATTCCTCTGAGAAACAAATGATGGGAGAAGAGATAGCCTACACACTTGAATTAACAATAAAGCTTGGGGATGAATTTATGAATCTATGCTTAATACTTAAGAACACCCAGGCAAATACTGCATCGTGTTTGACTCTCAAACTGTCTGAATCTTAATTTCATTTTGACAATGAACAGAATTGTAATTCAAGGATGTATCATAAATGTTCAAGGACAAGCAGAGATATAACTTTTTAATGTTTATTTTGTAAGAAATACATGATTATTTTAAGGGGACATTTGAAGAAAAAAAAAAAAAAACAAGACAAAGGGGAAGAAAAAGTGATTGACAGCTCCTTTTCATCAGTCTGAGTAGCTGTGTCCATTGTACTTTTTCCAAAATAGCATGTTGAGGGTGGTGTGTTGTCATTAGCTCTTCACCAAATCCCACCTTCCTCCTTTTGTTGAGATGGCTTTCTCTGTCAGCTTCACTTCTTTAGTTGCGTTTCAACCTTCTTCATAAACTGTTAACTAGCTAATATAAATAGATACATTAAAGAAGTAGAGAGAAATTAGTGTTAAAGCCGCAAGACCCAAAAACTCCATTCACCTTTCCCTCATCCTCCCAAATGCCCTCCAATAACTACTTAACTGGCTTTATTTTATTTTTTTTACTAAAACAAAGAACACTACACATTAACATAGTGCAGAACTCACCTTAAGTTGATAGTTGTGAGTTAAGTGTGAGACTGATTTGGGAATTATCTCATTTTGTGAATGCATTGTCAATATTTATGCACATTTCTATGTGTTTTTCTTTTTGGACTGTTTGGCTTTTTAAGTAGATGTAGCCAGCGCTGGAATAGCCATCTTCATAGTATTTTCCACTAATTAATTTAATGTTGACAAGTCCCTTATTTGATCAGAAGCAAACTCTCTTTAATGCAAGCACGTGAAGCCAGTGCTTGCTTTCATGGGTTTAAAATGTGTATCTATTAACATCTTAGTAATAAAGCTTAAGATCTTGTTTTTTCCCCCCAGATCATTCTTTTTAGAGAATTAGTTAAAGCAAAATAAAGTTAAAACTTCATGTTTAAGGTAAATATAATTTAAATTCATTCCAAAAAAAAAAAAAAAGTTGTAGAAAGTCAGTGTAGCTGCTGTTTCCAAGTGCCTAATTGCTGTAAATCCACAGTAGAGGCACACAATACTTCTTCCCATTTGCTAACCCTTACTTACCCAACACAGGCTTGAATGAGCCTTTGTAATTACCGTCATTAGGATAATTTAGAGACTGTGGCACATGTTGCTGGAACGAGAGCGTGCTTAATCTCTCCACCCGCAGTGTCTTCCTCCATCAAACCCACGTCTGCAGCATATGTCTTAATTGAAATGACGGGTAATAGAATCTGTGAAGGCCACATCACTTTCGGTCTGCCTGCAGCTGTGCCTCCAACAATGTGTGTGTCTGTGTGTTGGTGTGTGCAAACCTTACTGACATTTGAAAGATTCATGAAGCTCCACTCACCAGCTCAAGGCCCTGCTCACACAGACCCCTGTGGAATTATGATGTAGTGCCCCGGCTGTTTGGGGTCTAATCAGAGGAATGATGAGATACAGTTGAAGTCAGGTAGCTACATCACAGTGAGCCGAGATGAAAGCATACACTGACGCTGTTGTGTACATTAACCAGCGTGCTTTTAAAGCCTTTGTGTCATGCTTTAAAGGTGCCACACAGGGCATTTGCTTGAGGGGTTGTGCAAAGTGAACAATAAATATTGCACATCTTGACTGCATGTGATTGGATGGATGATATGTGCCTCTTCAGTTCAAATTTACATGACATGTCTCCATTTAGTCAGACCTTGTAATTCCTTTAAAAGCTTTTCTCTGTGGTGTTTCTAAAGGGGGCCATGTTTTACAGGAAATCAAAATTGTATTTACTCTACAACATGAGAGTAGAGGATGTAACGCGGCAGGGGCCCTTCCGCTCGTGCACAACGGTGTCAGTGCCTGCTGCTTTGAGCTGCATTAGCGCACAGCCATGCCCTGCCTGCTGAGACAATACTAACAAACAGACCTGTGGATGTACAGCTGACTATAAAACATGGGATTGTAGTTCATAAGACCAGAAGTAAAACCTTATCTCATACTCATAATATGTTACAATGACCAAAAATTCCATCCACCACACTCCTAACCATCACCACCACTTTTCCAGCAACATTATAGTGACCTGTCTGCTTGTAATTTTACTACAGCACGCCAAATATCCTAATACCTAGTCTAGACTACACATCCAAGTTGCATGTATTGTATTGTTTATATTCCCATCATACTACAAATATTATTTGTTATTTGTTTGCCTTATTTTTACCTTATTATGGCTTTGTTTTTGAAAGAATAACACAGTGAATGTATGTGATGCATGCGATTCTACACATGCATGTTGTGAAAGATAATTTTTCTATGTAAGAGAATTACATGATAATAAAAAGCAGGTCTTAGAGAATACCTGGCACATTTTTCTTGTGTGGTGTCTTTGGACGATTTGTTGTGATCCATTGATTTTCCCAAAGGAGCCTTGAGTTTACGTCTCAACATCACACATGAAGTGGAATTTTTCAGCAACGTCCCATGTGCCTCTTGGATTTACCGTTCGCCTATGTGTGACATGTTGTGGCCTCCTCTGTAACGTCTTATTGTGACATTTTATTAAAACGGGGAGCACTTGTGAGCACTGTTGAGAGCAGTGTGTCACATG
Organism: Rhyacichthys aspro; assembly: GCA_036850595.1. Classification (NCBI taxonomy): domain Eukaryota; kingdom Metazoa; phylum Chordata; class Actinopteri; order Gobiiformes; family Rhyacichthyidae; genus Rhyacichthys; species Rhyacichthys aspro. The sequence continues at coordinate 16,264,262 of CM072162.1, read as the reverse complement.
GCAGCCCAGTCGAGCTTATAGGGACGTTAGCGAGAGCCCAGAGCGGTGGAAACAGCTGGTGGTGCTGCTCAATGACTTTCTACTCTGGGCTCGGCGTCCCTGTGGACATCGCCGGTGCCATTCTTACAGCAGTGTACAGCAAAACAATCATCACTCCCTCTGTTCGTGTCCTTCAGTGTGGGGCAAACGCACACATGGCTACCTCACCTCCTCCTCGGTGCAGCAAAAATGTGTGTCGGTGGGTGAGAGATGGCTTTTGAATTGAGTGGTCTTCTTTGACTCAACGAGCTTCTTGACATTTGAAGGCGGCGGCGTATTACTCTGTTCTTGTGTGATTGTGAGTCTGTGGGTTGCATCCACTTGACGTGTCTGTGGTGCGACTTTGAGAGATTGAAATATCTACTTTTATCTTGCTTTGACAGGAAGTGCTGATCAGTGCTTAATGGAAAAGGCATGCTTGTGAGTCACTTAATACTTCCGTGCTTTAAAAGAAATCTGCTGTATGAGCCCTGTTAGACCTCAGCAGTGATTAATTCATGTAACGCAGTAATGGAAATGTAGCTATTCTTGGCCTATAGACTTGTTATTAATAATTCTTGGTCACAATCGGTAAAACTATGGCTGTGATATTGCATGTATGCTCCGTGCTCTGTCATCATCCTCCTTCAACCTTTAGCCTGTTTAAGTGTGACAGAGTCTCAATGGCACTCACAATAGGAAAAGCTCTTTGAAAGCCAAGCCGTATGAATAATCACTGAGACACCCCTAATCCATTTTTAAAAAAGGGGAATATTAATGCACCAACAGCTGTATCTGCTCGGCATGCGGCAGATGATCCCGGGTCTGCAGAAAGCCCTCTCTCAGACGGGCACTTCAGCCAGCGTTCGGGGATCACTTCTCGCTGTCACCATGACAACACTAGTTCCATGTCCGAGTGGGTGTACACACTTCATTTAGTAATTCTCAGTGACCAACATGGGAACAGCTGTGTGCATGCTGAGAGGGGCCAGACGAGCAATCAGGCCAAAACACACTCACTGGGAATGTGGTCATTCTTGTGGCTGTTACAGTTCGGACAGAACCTGCTCCAACAGTGCACACACTTGCATTTACTAAGGGTTTTAATTTGAAGGACTGTTTTTCTGGTTACTAGTTCTCCATTTTTAGTTTAATATTCCTTATTTCTATATTCAGAGAAATGGAATTTATTGAATTACTGTTTTTAAGATAAGCCATGCCACATAATCCATCCTTAGAACAATGTGAAGGTAAATGTATGAGTAAACGTTTTTTATAACCATTTTACTCTGGGCATGGGACTAGGTTTAATTAACCTGCAAAACGCCTGCACTTCACAGCATTGTTCTAATTCAGTGTTATTACATCATCTCTGGACTGCATGGTTGTAGACTTTTTCCCATCCACTGCCCAAACCCCAACTGAGGAAGCAATTCTAAATCATCAATCAATATTAGCAAACACGTCTAATGCAAGTCTAGATTTATTTGTCATTTTTTACTGCCAAATGTGGATGACAAAGGATAAAAATCACATGCTGCAGTGGCTCAGAAAGTAGAGGGTTGTCGGTTCGATCCCGTCTTCCTCTACGTCATACTGTCGTTTATACATCACCAGGCGTTAGGGGGATTGTGGTGGTGTTTTTGGTGGTGGTTGTCTGTCCATCAGTCTGCCCCAGGACTGTTGTGACTTGTTGAATGGGAAGGGTGAATGGAAGCATGATTAAAGTGCTTTGTGTGCCTAAGAGGGGTTCAAGGGGTGTGTTTTTATTTGTTTGTTTGTTTTGTTTTGTTTTAATTTTTTTTTTCTTTTGTGCTTATATTTCATGAACTTGATTTTCCAAAAAAGTACAATAAAAAAGGAAATTTCTGTCTCTGCAGTCTTGAGGTCACTTAATAACAGAATGGCTCTATAAATATTCAGCACTTGTGTAGCTCCTTTGTGTACCCAGGTGGTTCCTGACCTGCCAAAAAGGTTTTCTGCCGTGCACTGCCCTGACACACTGACAGTGAGTTACACTCTGAGATGAAGGAATGGAAATGCTAGCAAGCTCTTTGAAGCAAGATGTCATCTCTTTGATTTTTTTTTTTTTTTTTTTCATGGGCCATTGAGCGCTTCAAAAAGACAGCTTCATGACTGACACAAAATAGATGTGTCCCCTTCGTCTCACAATGACTGACACTTATATCCTGTCATGTTACGATGGGCAAGCATTCATTAATTAAAAGAAAAGTTAACAGATTGATGTTATATTTGGACTGCTTGACAATGCTTCACATCAGTGAACAACAATATAACATTATAGTAATGTATGCATTAATTATTTGGCACAATACAAGGCTTTAGTCGTTTCCCTCCTCAATTTTCATTATGTTTTAAAAGAAAACAAAGCAAAAATCCAATAATAATGGCAACAAGACAAGTTGTATTACGTTATTGATCTTCTTTTCCTCAGTTTGTTCTGATGTATTACACTGTGAAGCTCTTGTAAATCAGGTCAGAGAAAAATGCAGCAGACATTTGATTCTGAAAACTACAAGAAACCTTACAAGAAAATACCATATTATTTAGAAAACTAAATGTTTGACTACTAAAATTGTACATCTACTTTATCTTCTCATTTAAAACATTAACACTAAGCATTAACTCTGGTTTTACTCTAGTCACTTGTCAGCTCCTTTTCTTTTCTTCTGTTTGTCGCTGAGTGAGACACATTCACATATAAACAAAGGAAATAAAATCCAGGCAGGGGGCAGTTCACACATGCATTCATCTCCCTGTTGTTTTAAGGGCCAAAGGCGTGGAATAAAAACAATTTATGTTGTATGACAATTGATTAAAAAGCTTTCAACATTGCTCATCACATGTGTTCCTAACATTGTGCAAGTCCATGTAAGATCAGCCTCTTCTGCAATTAAGAGTGAAGTGATGATCCATCAGATTTTCCTTGGATTTTATTGGGACAGTTAAATTTATTGGCATGGCCCTCTCAAAGCTTGCCCAGTCTCATATTCTGGCTTGACCCATAAAAATGGCAGCTACGTTTAAATTTAATTTTGTCCACAATTTCTTAATGGGCTGTAAGTCATTATATGCTTTGTTGATTCCTAGCTGTGGAGGATAATTAGCATGGGCAGAACGAAAGAGCTTTGATTATTGTGTGCAGCTCCATTGTATTTTGTAATAGATCTTTATTTCCACATACCTCCACTACTGACTGTGTTTATGCACCTCAAGGGTTGTCAGCCTGAATGGTGCTTTCAGGAGCAGCCACACTACAATAAATACGTTGGAGTATTCTGTGCTGCTTTGAATTATTATGTGGAACTGTAAGGCGGTCTTAAAGTCAGTGCGGGCAAGTGAAAATGAAAGATTGATTAGGCTGTGGAGTGCTGGTCCCTCTCTGAATAGCACAGCACTTCTGTGCTAAATGAAGTCGAGATATTTCAAAAGATTTTTAGTTGCTAAGAAAGTGGCGTCTTTGAAGTGTGCACATGTCCCTTTGGTAGTTGTTCCACGGCTCTGGGAAGCTCTGACGAATATTTTAGTAGGTCTGTGTAAGATGTTCAGTCGCGTGCTCAACAGCAGGTCTTTTAAAGGGTCATTTCATGTCCAGTCCATTTGAAATAGATATAAAGGAACAAAATTACAGATGTCTTAATTACAGCTTTATTTATTTATTCACAGATTTTCTGCTGTTGGCCCGAGATTGTTGTTTATGAATGTGGTAATACTGTGTCCCTATTTGATATTTGTGTGTTTTACATAATGCATGTGCACACTTTACAAGACCCTTTTACATTAAAGGATTATGTAAATATGGAAGAAAGAAGTACTCTCATTGGTCTACTCCTATCAGCAATTATGTAATGTAAGTAACTGCTACCCATAAACTAATATATTCAGCGCTGAATATGTCTTTTACCATACAAAAAAGGAAAACATGAATAGATAAAAGGAAAGAAATAAGAAATGGGGATAAATATTGGCAATTTAATCACGCATTTGTAGTTGTAGTAACTGTAGTTCTCAAAACCCAGACAATTGTCCCTGATTGAATTTACTATTATAAATATATACTTATATAAGTTTTTGGCCAGGTAGTTGTCGGCACCTGATTGCATTACCAGATTTTGCTCTGTTTGTATGCAAAAACAATCCTACATCTTGTTTGAGTGAAGATTAATCCACGATTGAAACTTGCGAAGTGCACTTGAGAATCTCTGTAATTCTACCTTATTATTTCATGGTCACCTGCACAGATCAACAGCAGAAATAGCAGTAGGTGTTTACATTAGAAAGTTTTTAATCTGCACTGGGCTGGAGCGACAGTGTTTTGCTTCAGAATTAGCTTTTATGCTTTGTGTGATTTCATTTGGTCCTATATTTGATTCTTGTCATATTTTTTATTACAGTTGCTTGGCAGATACTGTACCATAGGCCTTTGGTTATTTGAGTCATTGGTCTTTGCAGTTTCATTTGTGTCTCAAACCTTTTAACCTCGAGCCAGACTCTAGATGATTAAATCAAGTGGCAGTAGTCTCAGAGTGTGTGCAGTTTTATTTTTAAAGCAAAAAGAAAAAGTATTTTAAAAAGCACATCTACTGATCTAATAGATATAATCCTGTTTATACAAAGCATGTTAAAACGACGAGGCATATTTTTGTATTTTAAGGGTTCATTTTCTCCCTTTCAAAATAAGACTAACAAGATATTACGTCTGGTATGAATATTTAAATTATATCTCAGTAATGACACAATTTTCAGTAATTAATATAGAGCCATTAGGGGCTGAGTGTAGAAGGTTCATGTATTCAGTGCAACCCCCCGATGTGATCAAGATTACACTGCCATTTTCTTGTGTAAGATGTCGTCTGTGAGCAAATGGAGGCACATAACGATGAAAACGATTGTGTATATTCTAAAAAGAACAGAACTGATTTAATGATTTATTTTCTGTCACATCACATTGAATGGATTATCAGCCAAAGCTTTTTAAAGTCTCACGTAAAGAACAGTATGTATTATTCATATTTTGGAAGAAAAGAAAAAAAAAAAAGTACTGCTATAAATAGTGCTTGTGATATTCCTCTGGAAAAAAAAATTAGAATTTGATTCTACATTAAAACAGAAGCAGACCGAGTTTAGGGAAAGAAGAAGACCTGAACTCATCACTGCTGTGCTACACGGCTTATTGGTGCTAGGATACAGTAAATCTACACTATTGTTATCTTTTGGTGCATGAAGAAGACGACGAAGACCGAATGGATCTCGAAGTCAAATAGTCATTACTTTACACAGTTATGTCCTACACTCTGGATAGAGGTTAGGAGATCAGTGGGTCAAACAACTTTTTTGACCCTGTCCTGCAAGATCTTAGATCAATTTGAGTTCTTTACATGTTGTCTTTGTTAAACCTCAGGCCCAGTGTGTTCTTTATTATGATTGGCGGAGTCTTTTCTTCTATCAAAACCAATGCATTTCAGTGAATTCATTTTCTTTTGTATTTGGTAACCATAATTGCAGTTCTGCTTTTGTGTATGCTCTCTTTGAACAAAATAAATATCCCCAGTTGTACCAAGACCAAGGGTATAAGGTCATTTGTGTTTAACTTTTCCGAGCTCCCACAGCAGCTGTCAGAGCTCTTTGGAGCGCTACAGCAGCTAACAGTTCTTGTTGTAATTTTCCTGCTTAGTTACAAAATGAAATATGTCTTTCACCTCACAGAAACACTGCTGTATAAATATTTATTTGATGTGGAAGTGTTGAAGATGTGCGAGTGGAGACGTGGGTACTGGTGAGATAAGAACTGTTTAAATTTTCATGAATTCACCAGTAGTCTGGTTTTTGGCGCTTGCCCATACTCTAATTGGCATGTTGCCGTTCTTGTAGTGAAGAACCTCATGAATTATGCAGCAAAAACAACTAACCACGTGTCCCATTATAACCACATTGTGCAGCACAATTTTCAGCCTGCGATTCTGGAAAAAGACAATAGTTCAGACAGCTCCATTCTCATTACAGCCCAACCTCAGCTGAACTGGGGAGCACCCAAACCCCTCGGTTCCCAGCTTTCCAACAGTCAGACTCACCTCTTGAGCAAAGCCAGCAAGAGCCACTTGATTACAGCAGTTGGCCACACATTTTATCATCCTGACCTATTAAGCAACAAGACATACAACTGAGTTAAATTTAATCCATGAATGATTTATGGTCAAAAGTGGTAATACAGCTTACATTTATTCTGAGGGAAAGTGAGGCTAAGTGTTTTATATTAAAGTAAATGGTGTGGTGAGATGTAAGAAAACACAAGAGGGTCTACATTTTACACACAGCCTGCTTTGTTTTGTGTCTGTTTCCTCTTGTCTTTCCTCAACTGGATCTGAAATTGTCCAGATTCGTTCTATTTAAGATTTGAGCGCACAGAATTGGGAACTTGATGTGTTAAATTGCAAATGTATGAGTCGTACTTGATCTATATTTAATGAGCCTTGAATTGTGGTTTGCCAATAATGATGAATGGATGGGAAAGTTGCTTTGAAACAGTCTGCTTTGTCACTTTAGCCACAAAAGTCTTTCTTTTTCACAGCAAACTGAATTGGACACTTATACAATTTGTGTATGTGATTCATTTTAGCAACAATCTGTACAACTATCCACGCTAAGACATATATCCTCAAAATCATGTGGATGGTTCCTTCCTTGAAACAGGGCAACAGCTCCCTCTCAGAGTCAGTGCCAGGTCGGCTGCTGAGAAACTGCACTATGTAAGTTGAGGGGAGAGACTCACAGACTTGACATTTAATACTGTAATATGATATATGATTTTAGCATTATGAAATTAAAAGGATGGAGGCCATGGCAAAACAGTTTGTTTGAGACAGTATAGTTGCTCTAGTGACCTTTAGAGTGCAAGTGTTTCATATTAAATGGATTTATTTATAAATAGATCCTATAGTTCTTATCTGAGTGTTGCACATTCAGACAAATTAGCTGCATTAATGCATGCCCTATTACCAGTTTGAGTGACATAGAGCTAAATAGATTCTGCTATTTCTGCAATATAATACATTTTTACTATGGTTTCTCTGTGACAAAAAAAATGTTCTTACCAAAATAAATGAATCTGATGATAATTTAATGTGAACAGGCAATAAATGTACAACAGTAGTTCAAAGGTTCAAAGGTCACTCAACACAAATTTCAGTGTGTATGTAAATCTTTTGCGTTCTGCTCCTGAAATGTTGCAGGGGTAATGCTGAGTTCCCTGTTGTATAATGATGTTGACCTGTCCTGTCCAACACTGAGAAGGCCAAGGTTAGTCAGGCAGAATACGCCAGATTATGTTTCTGTCAAGTCACTGCCCAGATTCTCTTATTTTCCTGTCATCACTGCTATAATTCAATTAAGATGCTGCATTCCTCAGTCTGGCCTGGCCAGACAGGGAGAACAGTGATTGACAGCCCAAGACATTACTATGCGTAGGCAAAGAGAGGACGGGGAGAGATATGAATATTTGAGTAGATGGCATAAAAGAATCTTGTAATTGATTTTCTATCTAAGCTGCCGTTTCATTTATTGAATAAATGCATTCATTTCAGACAGTGGGTTGCTTGTGCTTTCCCCATTGTCTCATTGTGAAGACAAAGTTGATCATATTTTGTATTTGATGATGACTTTGCACATTGTAAACCTGAGTGTTGTGGCAGGCAGCTGAAAGCATTTAAACACTTGTCCTTATCCTCACACAACATGGAACTAGTGCCAACTCTATAACCTTGCTAGAAGTGGGCTGTGTCAAATTGAGCTTTGTGTGCTGTCCCCTTTTCTGACAGATGTGATCCACACTGTGGGCCCGGTGGCCAGAGGTCATGTGGGCCCCACCGAGACCAATGACCTCACCTCATGCTACCAGAACTCCCTCAGGCTGGTGAAGGAGCACGGCTTGAACACTGTGGTGAGTACACTGTGTTATGCTACACACTCATTGGAGGAAAATAATGTCTCTTCTGTGCAGCTTGAAAGCACTGAATTATATGCCTTTGTTTTCCATTTGACAGAAAGTAATCGTTCAGTGAGAAAAGCTGTGTCTGAAAAATTTGGAGAAGGTACAAGAACAAAAGGATTTAGCATCTTTTGTTTTAGATACAGTTTTGAAAAGACTTAATCTTCCTTTTATTTAAGCCATACAACAAAGAACACATCACAACTGGTAATGTTTCATGTTTGTTAAATGAGGCTTTTCTTGTAGACCAGGGTTTCTGAATAAATTAAAAGAAAGCCTTTGTATTCACCTCAGTAGTACAACTACTCAGGTGGTCTCTACTCAAGGAATGAGATGAGCTCTTTTTAAGAGTGTTCTGTCAGAGCAGTGTATTATTGATAGACCCCGTCAGGTCTGAATGTTAAGCATTTATATCTTAAATGCCCCCAGGTGAACCCTATAAGGCCTGCCTCCCTCTTATATCCCAAGAGACTAATCTTGTTTCTCAAATATGAATCACAGCCTTGTGTGACCAGTCTCTGTCCAAATCACAATGGTTTGGTGACTTCACACTAAAATTGTAAAACTGTAAAACTAAGACTAAGTTTGAGTGAGTGCCACGGTGCAAGATTAGTTGTTCCATATGTTTAGACTTTTACAGGAAATAAAGAACTGAAATTTGAGCGGTTTTTTTTACAGATGGTTTCGTTGCATGTGTGCCACTATCTTTGGCCTCATTCAGGCCTTGCATTTCAATGTGTCCTCTCTGGACACATGTTGCCAGCTCAATGTGTGGTATTCACACCTGGTATTGGCCTCCTGTGTTACATGTGTTGTTTCACTTTTCAACTTCATATGCAAAACAACACCTTTGTTAATGGGAAAAAAGCTTTTCTTATTACCACTATAATATTGAGTTATTTCCGTTGTGTATAAGCCACTGATATTATTAGCATGCTCAGTGAGTGTTGTACTTGGTGTTATGGGAATTAGCCTTAATCAGATGTTAAATCTTAAAAATCCTTTGTACACACACCGCCACAGAGAACTAAATACATCTGTCTCGGGACACATTCAGGATGGATCTGAACACATTTAGTGCATTCACAACCCTGGCTACATTAAATCCAATTACTCTGTCTCGATTTAATGCCAGGTTTGAAGGGAGCCTTTGAATTTAGTATTTTTGAGACTGAATGGTAAGTACTTGAAATGAGACTATGAGTCGACAGTCTGCTGATCGTTCACACTCCGTCAAAGCCTCTTGTCTACTCTGATGTTGTAGTCTGGTCCACATGATATATGGATTTACCCTCCCTGCTGAGGGTAAACAAATCAGCATCACACCAGATAGCCACAAATCATATTTTCAACACCATCCCACTGCCCTCCAGCCTCATCAGAGACCAATCAATGCAAGTGCTTCCCAACAGGGAGAGGAGACATAGATGAGTGCCAGTTTCATTAAAGATGATTGTGACATATTTCTGCACTGTTGATGACTTATTGTGTGAGCGGCAGACACCTCTAGGTAGCAATTAAATAGATTGTGAAGTTGAATCGGCTGTGATAAGTGTTTTGGAGTTGTATCAAAATCAGCAGCATTAGGCTAATCTTAAAGTCCTCTAATAACAGTTGTTGTGTTATGGACTCTGAAAGCATGTCATTTGCTCAGAGTAATAAGCTCTTTGCATGAGTTTGAGGCCTTATGTGCTTGTCTGGCCAACAGCACCTTGCCCTTGGGCCTAATCCCAGGATTTCATCAGCATTTGTCTGCTTTCATCTACAAACACCCCAGTCCTCTTGGTTCCACCTCATTCTACAGCTTTATTTTGTTTACAGCTTAATTTACTTGCCCCAAAATCCATAATGTTTACAAGAGTAAGAGTTTTGTTTTTACTTGAAGTAAGCAGATCCTGTCTAATATATTTTACAGCTGCTCTGTGTTGAGGAAGCTTTCCGTACAAACAGAGCTTTTCTGTGATTGACTGGCTTTCTACAATCAGCTGATACCTTCTTATCTTAGTCGTAGTCTGTCTTGTCTTTCTTTGCAGAAAGGACAAAAAGAAGCCTCTTCACCATTGAAAACTGAATTGAAAAAAATACCTGCGTCTTTCTATGAGCAAGGATGTGGCCCTCATTGAGTTGGGTCTGGCCTGCTTTTATTTGCAAGACTTACTTGAAGAGTGGCTCCGAGGGTTCTTGAGCCCCAGTTCTTTGTTAAGAGAGTGTCTTGCAGCCTCTTGCAGCAAAGCCAAGTTCTTGGTGAGCTGATCAGCGCCAAGCACATTCTCACTCGTCTGAAAAGGTCTTACTATGAGCCTTACAGTTGGACAGAAATATGATCCCACTAAAGACAGGCATTTTGCCACATGGGCAAATGGGGGGGCTACATTTGGGAATCCAGCATCTTTCTAATCTGGATTCCAGGGCATTACAATGAAAAGGGAGACAAAACAAAGCTGAACACAAAATAAACTTTTACAGCTTTCTATTTATATATTTATATCTATTTCTATAGATCTCTATTTCTTGATGAGATGCTCTCTTCAGGCTTCAGAAAAGTGCAACAACCATCACGTCATAAGAGCAATATCAACAGACTTACCACTGAAAGTGCCTTTCACTGTTATCCCCACATGTTTGAAATAAAAAAGAAGAGCTTTTGCAGTTTTTTAGTGGTGTTGTACCACTTTACTAGTCCACTCAAAATGAACTAGAGAAGTGGAAAATAGTTCTTTTAGGCAATCCAAAGCAATTCCTGAACAGGTTCTACAGGTAATGGCTTAAATGAATATGTTTTTCTCCAGAAGCTTCTCAGTGGATGGTGACAGCAGTAACCATAGAAACTCTAAATTTGAACAGGTGATAGTTACCTGTAAACATGGCACATGTCTATTTATCTATGTGTATTTTTCTTTACCATTTGTTTAAGATAGCTGAGATGCTAAAGCAGATGTGCAGAAGTCATAAGGCTGATTGCTAAAAGATATCTTACAGATAAAAATGGTTATCAACCTGAACCATGAAACCTGACATTGAACCCACAGAAAAGTTAAAGATGTGGAAGAATGCACTGTGTTGTGGATTTTCCAATTCATTTGGCTGTAGTGTTTGTAGGTGACAGTCTGTATGTTTGACTGTATTTCTATGTGTCTTTTTCCTGAGCTTTAGGAGGCTTAGTCCACATCTTCTCTGCCTGAGGTCTTGCTGTTTGTTTTTTATGTGGTTGAAAGAGCAGCAGCCTGCCACAGCTCATGGACTCTAACTGACCATGGCCCTGATGCCATCGTCACCAGCTGGGCTCTAACACATCACATGGGAGCTGGACGAGTTGTGCAGTCTGAGAGTGCAGTTACAGCTTGGGCATCAGGTTGTCAAACAGCCCCCTCCTCTGCTCACTGCCTGTCACACTCTGTTTGCTCCCAAGGCTGGCTCAGGTGAGACAGAAATATGGCCAGAAATATGGATATGGATTCTTAGTAACTTATTTTTCACATGAGCTGTGATAATAACACTGGCTTCCTGATCAATATTAGTGATGATTTTTTATATTTGCTTGAGCAGACCCTAATTTCATCATCGTCACTTTCACATAGAGAGCAGCCATTGCAACAACTGAACCAGTGACAACTATAATCCTGACATTTGATTTAGGACAAATTAGAAAGATTTTTTTTTTTGTAGATTTACAATAATTTTAGACATGCATATTTCAACCATTAACAAAAGCTTCTTACTGAGGGAATAATTACTTGCTTTCCAGCGTTGTGTTGCCAAGTGTGAAAGGCAAACCACTCACCTGTGTGTATGTGTGTTCATGTATTTTCGTACAGTCAGACCCTGGGGTGGCTTCCCTCTGAAGAATTAGGAGGATATACAGTACTGGAACAGAGGAGACAGTTAATGCGGGTCCCCTGTCTCGTTTTGTCATGGACGGCTGCTTGGAACCCAGCATAGCATCTGTCACACAGACTGTATTCAGGGGGACGCCACCATCTGGAAGCCATTCAGCCTTAGACTGTTTCATATTCCAGTCCATATTAAACATTAACTTGGACTGTGACCTTTCGAATGAAGGGATAGCCATGTTTTTCCAAAAACATCAATATTGTTTCATTTACTTTAATGATCCTTTTGAGTCTTTGGAGAGTATTCTGCTGAGACAGAAAAAAAAAACAGGATTCTAGCTTCCAGGCTGTGTTCTTGTAAGGTACAGACAGCATTGTAATTGCTGACTAATGATCCTGAGGTCAACAGCCTCCTTTTTGTTTTAATTTGATGTTGACAGGCCACAGTTTTTGAATGCGTCTGTCATTAAGCTATTCCTGGCAGTGCACAGTGGGCTGGCAGCTGTCAGTACAGCCTGTGACAGGGTCATAGACTGCATTTAGTGGCCTTGTCTCTGACTCCCAGGCGGCACTGGAAGTGTTTTGTAGTCCTAACACATTGGCTTTGAGGAGATCCAGCAGGGAAGCCACAAATTGCCCGTTGAGAAAAATGCTGAAAGCCAAGTGGATTGGAGATGAATGGTGTAGAATGATAGGATTAGCCACCCTCCTCAGTGGGTTCAACGCGGCTAGGAGCAGTCATTTTGCTCATGTGCTCCCAAAATGCATTCCCACTATGATATCTTACATATTCACACCCTGTTTAAAGAAGCCAGGTGAACGCCCCTAAGAGTGAATCTGTTTAACACAACAGGTACAGCAGTGAAAGAACAGACCATAGCAGTGGGCCATGATGACTGAAAATACACAGGGATTACCAACCTCTTCTGAGATTTAGTGCTGCCTGGGCCATGTTATATTCTCAGTGCTGCTCCATAATGTGCAGTGTACTGTAAATAGCTTTGAGTATTGTGCTTCTATTAATGTAGGTCAGTGTTAATATTAGAAATCTGTTTTATTGCTATTTTATCGTACTTATTATTTAAGTACCCTAAAGGGTCTTTATCATTATTTATGTTTCCAAATTCCACAATATCAAATTTAATGACTTTGTTCTCCAACCTAGTCCATTTTGGTGTTGTGCCGAGTCCCCAAGTGATTAATTAATTTTCATTAATGTACTGAACAGATCGTGCCCAAACTTTCCCCTCTCTCCCTTCTCTCTCTTATAAATTATCGTCCTTTAGTGCAGGTGATTGGATTTAATTGTATAATGGCTGGAGGAATAGTGTTGATACTTGCTTCCTGATCACATTAATGTAGCGTAGCCACTAATTGGGCCAGAGCAATGGAGACCAGTGACTGATCTGCTTACAACATGCTTCTGCTCGGGAAAAGGTTACATGCTTTGGTTTGAATATGAATTGATTTAATCTGTTGTTCTGAACACAAAAGACACCATCAGTGTGTTTTGTCACAAGATCATCTCCTACAGTGTTTTACTGAATGCCACAAACTCACAGTCAGTACAGTGCTAATGGGCCACTGACCAAATGCTGAGAACTAAAACAGGGCAATTGATAGTATTTTCTGTGACTGTTTGTGTTTTAATCAAGTCATTCTATTGCTTTTTCCTCTACAACAAAACATCACATTAAATAGTTATATTTTCAGTAAGCTCTACAAATGTCATAATTCCCAGTACACTGTGTGCTTGCGGAGGATTTGAGTTTAGCTAGCTCTTCCGTGTGATAAGCTCATCCCGGTTGTTGCTCATGGCCTAATTCCACATACAGTACCTGCATGCGTCGAGAAAGGTTAATTAGACTGAAGCTTTCAAAAGGTCACGTCGCCATTTAAATTAGTCGTTGCTATTTGTCTGATCCAAATCATCGGCAACACTGGGCCAATTAGGTCCAATTACTCTGATAGTGGTTGTGCTAGTCTGCTGCCTGGTTTAAGTTAATGACCAATGAAACCCCAATTACCCCAGCACCTTGATTCAGGAGAACTGCAGTGGGAGGAGCTTCTGGTCTTAAAGATGTGACAGCTCCTCTATATCTCCTTCCCCTGACACTCCTTTGACTCCAGGGAAGACAGTAGAAGTTTATGGGAGGTGAAATATTAGGATATGTAAAATGTGACATTTCCACACACCTCGAGAGGGGTAATCACAGTTGATGGGGATTGAAGAGGTAATCTCGGGAGGGCCTGTGTGGAGTGGGCTGATACTAGTGTCTTGATTACAAGCACGGGAAGCCCATCAGGAAGACTAAACCCTATCTCCTACCAAGGCTCCTCCAGCCCTATGTTCTTTGAGGGAAATGGCAGTAGGTCCACTGAAGATGGATGTTCTTCTACCGTAATAAAGTCCTCAGATAATTTAAGCACTAAAGCACAGTCAAGCGACGCACATCTCAGGCTTTGCACTTCGGTTAGTTTCACTTTGTCTTTCTCTCTGCAGCTGTATCAGGCTGTGAAACTCTTGGAGATGGGATTTTGAATTTCTATGAGGCTCACATCCCTCTGTGGCACCATCTGAGAATAGCAGCGACAGCTTGCACCCGACTGAGGGACTGTCACAGGAAGTTGTTGATTAAACAGATGTCGTTCCTGTCGCACACCACAAGACAAAAAAACACTATAAGCAGGAATTAATTAAGCCTACCTGAAGAATGTTGGCAATGCAGTATCTCTGTCTGTGTCTTGGCTTCACCACAAGAGTGAGGAATTAGACTTCTTCCTCACATTGTCTTTGACTTTTTCCAAAAGCTCAAAATAAGAATGCAAGTTAATCTATCTGTGGAAAATAGTGAGGGGCGTTTAATGATGATTATATAAATCTTGTTTGTATACAATGCAGTGCTGGGATAGCAACAAGGCTGGTGTTCAAAGTAAACCTTAAGTCTTGAGTAAACCTTACCCTGAGGCAGGTACTTCTCAGTCACATCATTCAACAAGAGAAAATCTCAGGAAGAGAAACGGCACATGGACAGTGGCAGCGTGTCTGCTTTGAAGCCTTCTTAACTAAACCAGTGCATGGGGCTATTGGCGTATAACAGTTTTTCTCCCATACTGCACCATCTGTTCAGAGTTTCACTTAAAACTTCAACTCCTGTGTCATCAAACATTTCTACCACAACGTTATAAGGTTTCTTCCCTGATCAAAGAAGTTTTGCAAATAAGCAACATACAAAATATGTCTGAGAGCTTGGCATTAGTTCTTAAACTGACTGCAGTCCCTTAGATACTGCTAGAGAGGGGTCCTGGTAACATTATTTCACATCGTTTATGTTAATATGGTTGATCAGCATGAAGAACCAGCCAACAGAGTGGACTAAGTGATCATTTAACAGTGCTGCTTTGTGCTTTAGTTAACATCATGCATTGCCCTGGTGGACATTCTTGTGCTTTCAATTAGCCTTCCATTGCGTACCTCAGATAAAGACTAATCGACCAAATGTTTCTAGTCAAACTCAACCAGTTATGTCCTATTGGTCCACAGATCTTAGGGACATCGTGGTACGCATGACGACATTTTCAATTTACAGATTGATTCAAATGAATTCATTATTGCGTGGATAGTAATGGCTGCAGTGAATTCTTCTCTGTGCACTTAATTAACTTTTTGAAGCAAGACTTAACTGCATTGAAAAATAGACTTGGCTGGTTGTGTGTTAAGCAAGAAACACAGTAATAAAGCAAGCTGTAAACATGAAAAGTATTAGTGTTAATCACATTAAGGAGCCTGTCATTCTTTCTTGCTGCTGTGCTGAATATGGTTTCTTGGTCACAACTCTGTTTTCAGTCAAGCCAGGTGTTGAATCTATGTCGACCTTGACGGGGCTCTTTCCATAAAACACAAATTTCTGTCACAGGGCTCCGTTTCAACAAGCTTGCACCCAATTATCATAGGTTGGACAGTGTACAAGGTCTCTTTTTTGTGGTTTGACAGCAGGGACTTTATGGCTGTACCTGTGGAAGGTTTTTGAGCAAAAGAAACTCTGATGCCATCGCAGGTTAAGATGTATGTTGCAAAAGATTTTTCATACAGGCTCTATTGCTTTATCAAGTACCGTTGTTGTGTTCAGGCTGTAATTGTGTTGTTTCAGTAATTGTGCTGGGATTTGAAATTTTTGTTCCCTCTATTTTTAGTACAGCGCATATAATTTACCTTTGGTTCTGGTCAATATTTTCAAAGTAACAATTTACCAGAAAATACACAGCCTTTTCTGGTTCCTCGACATAAAAAAGTACAGAAGTATAGACGCTCTTTGATGCAGTGCACCCTCCTCACCAGGTTCTCCAGTACGTTAAGTTCCAGTGCACGTTACTATTTCATGAGCACACATATCTTAGCATGTTCACACAATTCTGCACACGTCTGATATTTATAAGATATTGGCATGTAATGGTCCCATGGAGACTTTGCAGCATTGCTCTTGCAGACAGAACACTACTGGGTTCAACTCTGGAAATATTACATAGTGTTGCATTAAGTAATCTTTTCTATGTGCTGTTCACTTTTTGTATTAAATACCAGCTACATTTTTAATCTTAATCCCACATAACTAGGCGTCTGCTTTATGGATTTTCACTATAGATTTCTCTAAACCCTCCATAAGCTGTGCAGCAGTAGTCTCCTGTGGTTTGTTAATGCATCTGTTCCCGTGTGTTTTATCAAAGAGAATGCATAAGGCAGAGAGCTGACAGGTATTTGGAGCCCTGGGATTGTTTGTAGTTCTTTCTTCTCGCAGTGTGCAACTCTATGTCTACATCAGGGAGAGTTGCAAAGTCAGAAGTAAATGCAGTACAAAGTCAGATCGAATGTAATATTGCATTGTTCGGACCCATTACTTTTCTGACACTGATGTGGGAATAGTTCATTGTGCTATCCAGGTGGCCGGATCTTACTCATGCATATTTATGTCAATAAATCTATCTAAATGAAAAACAAAATTATTTTCAAGACTTCCCAGACTCGCCACTAGCCATTTCAAGGTGAATTTGCGTGCGGCGCCGCGTGTAGATTCGGCCATATAATGCTTTAATCAGCGTGCCATTACCTCACACGTACTCTCAGTTTAGAAACATTATCTCCCAAGGTCACAGTTAACAAGGGCTGACACACTGCCCACCGTGAGCTGATTGACTCAGTATTTTAAGCAGGTTTGAACCAGGCCTACTCAGCAATTCAGGAGGCTCTTTTACTGCAAAGCTGACCCCTTTTATAATGTCTTTTGCTGAATATCTCTGTCCTTTTACACCTTACCTACTACATTCTGGCACAGGATTGTAATGTTCCACTTTTATTCCGCAAAGAGAGAGTAAGAGAGTCTCGACAGGTGAGTCAGACGTGAGACGATGCAATGGCCTTGTTGGCTGCTCAAGGGCAATTATTGTGGTATTAGCCTGTGGCCTGTATGCAATAAGCTATAATCGTGTTAGTATGTGTTAGTTTATGCAAATTAGCCTGATTTTCACAGCACTTTCTCAGACTAGATACTGGTCTGCTGATAGCTGCTAGTATAAATTTAAAAACACTAGACAACCTTTTGGAGGGTTTTTTTCCCTGGTTTTTATTTTACCCATGACATTTAAAATAACATTTACTTAAATGTGTTGGTTTTATGGGCATTTATTTTAGTTTATTTTGCAATAAAGTTAACATTTAGCTCTTCAATATGAGTCATTAGGACAGCTTGCCAGTCCTTGACTCACAACCTCATTGTCCATGTCCTCTTCCAACTTAATTAAAAAAGACAGATCTATTAGCGTTCAATCATTGTAAAGCAGATCCACAGACACAATAATTCTATGAGGTAATTCAGTGCATTCCACATTTTTCTCATTGTAAACTAGTGCCCTTAATATACTAAATGTCACATTGCTTTTATGAATGACGCTGTGACTGTGATAACCATAGAAAAGATATAAATCGAAATCTGGCATTAAGGTTAGTGTAGCCACTTTTCATTTCCCTCGTGTAAATGGAGACAACCCAAAGATTTAGTCACCGTGCAGTAGTGTCCGCTGAGTGATGTGCCTGCCAGAGCGAACACTGCGGTGAATCCTTTTTCATGGCTTGACTTTTTGCGCACATCTTGAAATGCCAGATAACCCCCAAATCTCCGTCAGCTTAATATCTAATGTCACATCCATAAACCTGTGGTAATGACAATATGCACGGTATAAAAATGTGGGGCTCGCTATCTTCAAGGTCTGAGCCCCTTCAAATAATGTTGTATGGATGTTGCCAAAAGTCAGTGATACAATACAGTGATAAGTCATCTCTATCAGCTTTGAAACGCAAACGTGTAATAACCATATTGTTGCTGAAGTGTACTGTGTGTGTATGTTGTTGCACTAGTACTATTACACCAGTCAGTTCAGATGTTGAGTAAGTACTTTTATTTGATAGGTTTCTTTTTAGTGTAAAGTTTCTGAGCAATTAAAAAAGCAAGCAGCACTGTTCTCTTTTAGAGGATACCTCTGTTGTAAAAGTGGAGAGGAGTGGATTGAGATAAGTATAGCCTCACATTACTCTGGTTTAATCAAGGCCATCATGGCTCCAGACGCCTAATGTGAGAAATGATTGGCGCCTTACCTGAGCCCAGTCCAGCATAAGTCCTTGGCTTTTTCAGACTCATAAGGAAAAGTGTGTCTGGCAGGGAGCGCCATTAGATGTAATGATGATGACCTACATATCCAAGTATTAAAAAGGAGCACATAAATACTCATTTCACATGTTGGAGTTATTTTGTGCCTATTATATTATTGACGAAAGCATTTACAGTATAAAAGCGTGTCTTATAATGAGAGCCTTCTTTGATGTTATTGAAATAACTAATGTGTTAAAGGGGACTTAATGTTTGGAAAATTCACCTAATTAACTTGGGAGGATAGCATAGCAACTCACATTATGTCTAATACGACACGCCATCTTAGAAAACTAGAAAGGCTGAATGAGGAACTGGGATGCAATGATGAGGCATTTGCAAACGTTCCAAAAGCCACAAAAGCAACACTATACTGAAGAGCAGATAGGGAGGTCTCACTCTGTTTGTTCTGGTATGTTTTACAAGAGGATAAACAATATTCTTTGCCACAGTAGATATAAACGAATATTCAAACAAAAAAGTCATTGTTTTTAACATTGTCTTACAACACAAAGTCATGAAAGGCTTAAGGTTCTACGTTTGTAATTAGCTGTTCTTGTTTAAAAAACGATGGGAATGCGCAAAATAAGCAGAGACATTCCTATGCCTGTAAAAAGCTCAGTTTTACCTGTCTAGGTGTAAATATAGTAAACTGAGTCTCTGACAGTTTTCACCCTGGATGGTTTTCCTCTTTTTGTGACCTAGAGGACAGTTTGCATGTCAAGAGGAGTCCAAAAGAAAGAATATTTTCAGAACATTTTCAAAAATAGCAGCGTGTGGACTGGAAATGTTGGATCAAACTTGTAAAATAACATGTTTTCACCAAAAGGGGATTGAGACATTGACTCTAACAGTGAGTAGAGGATAGACTTGTGTTTTAAATGAAATCAAATAAGCCTGTTCACTAGAGTTAAGAACATTATTAATCCACACAGATCAACTCTATTTTCACAATACACTTCCTATTCCCAGTGGCTCTGTACATTTTTGCCCCAAAAACATGTGATGTATTTGGTGCAGAGAAAATGGTTTTCCAGTTTTAGTAACTAATTAATACTTTATCAATATTCATGATGAACTCCACATTTAGAAAAGTGTAATTAGCCATATTATCCTCTGGCCATTTGTAAAAAAAATAAAAAAAAGTTATCCATATAGTTCAAATCAAACTACAGCAACAGTTCTAGTTTCTGTCCAAAAGGTGCGTGCTTTATTCAGAAATGAACCCATATGGAAGTCAGATAGGGCTCTCCAGGCGTAAATGACAGGCCCACTTCAAACCAGCGCTCAGTCTGACTGCACAGGAGGCAGTCTCATAATTCACATGAACCACCTGGTGATTCTCCCAGTCACTTTTCGGGTTTCTCACAGCCAGCTGCTCTCTGTGCTCCTAATCAATCTGCTGCCTCTGCCACTACTGGAACTCTGCATGACCTTCACTGGATTGTCCCAAATCTCAGGTTCGGGACGTGCTGGGCCTTTAGTCCCTCCATGTCCCTCCTCATTTAGAGCTGCAGCTGTGCTCACACCGCCACTTAAAAAAAATACTAACAGATTTCGTTGTAAAAGAATATATGTAATGAATAGATTTGTGAAGGCTAAATAATGTTTTGGTTAGAGTTAGCAAAGAGAAATGCCATGTATTGTTTGTTAAATAATAAATGAGTGTGCTATGTTTGTAGTTTACTTTTTACGCAACGTCCTAGAATCTTTCCGTAACATCTACCAGTTTTTTACATCCTGACAGTTTTATTTTAAAGAAGATTCATGAAGTCTTCAGAATATTTTTATCCTTTTCTGTGGTTTGCCTGAGTTGAAATAACAGTCAGTGTCCATATACATTTTCTACAGTGACTTTAGTATTTCCAGCCATCACACAAACTCCAGAGTCTTGTTTGTTTTGGGCTTTTTTTATGGTGGAGGTTGGAGAGTTGTTGTTCTGCTTGGGTGACTGGAGATGTGCAGTGTCTGTGCGAGGCTCCAGAGACACAGAGGCTTCATTCGTGGCCCCAGTGTGACACAGCTGTCTCCACATGAAGGTGACCCTCTTTGGATCTTCTCTGCTCAGCTTTCCCACCAGGTCCCACAGGCGACATAGTCTATTTAGCATCTTTATGACGACTACAACCCCATGCACCCTTAAATAACCCTGTGTTTGTTTGTGGACTGGGTGATATATGCTTCTGGTTCAGTGGTTTAGTAGTGTTGTAGTAATCAAGACCAGTTTTGGTTCAAATCATTTTTTGTGATTCGGCAGATTTTCAATTTTCAAATGTATTTGTTTTTTTCTATTTGTTGCAAACCTTCCCATGAGTTTGCCCTTGTTGAAGAAAGTGGTTTAGTAGAGTTTCACTTAAGTGTTTGTGTTTCCTTGCTATAGTTTTGCCCTGCTATTCTTACATAAAGAAATAACTTTGTACCAAGCCTGTGTCTGAGAGGAGGCACTGATTAGGCCTGGACACTTGGTGGAATAAATCTCTTTTGGGATTTAAAAGTGGATACTGAACAGGCGAGGCTTTTACACTCAATAAATCCACTAACGCCCAATGTTTCAAAACACTGCTTTTACAGCCTCATACTTTATATCCACATCCCACAGTGTGTTAGAGTAAAAGTGACAAGACTGCTTAAAGATGGCAACAAGCCGTGGGGAGCACTCCTCCAACACTTTCACATCTGTTGATCCCTCATATCCCTCTACCTGCCAGGAATAAAGGAAGTTTGCTACGTGACAGGTATGTATTACATGCTCTTCCCTTGAGGTTGACAAGAGGAGACCATGGAGTTCACAATGCTGCTTGTGGGCAAGGTGTGTGTATATTTTCAGAGAGGCAGAAGTACGGGTTGGGGGATGAGAGTAGGCCTCCCAGGGCAGAGCCGCGCTGCAGTTCATCCCATCATTATTACCTTGGTGTAGTGTTTACATCCAGTGACCATCGGGAGTCTGCGTCCTCCGGATTCACAAACAGGATGGGTTAGGAGCAGGGGGCAACGGAGCAAGGCTGGAGTTCTGCAAATTTTCAGTTTCTGTATTGTGAGCTGTTAAACTCCTGTGACTCTGTGAACCATAGTGAAGCTGGATGTGCTTCCTGCTCCTGTTTTTATCAAAGTTTGTTGTGTAGTTTGAAATCAAAAAAGTTTCATTTCCTAACATCTGATGCCTGTGTTGTGCAAGATGAGATATCCCCTAGCTAAACTACATTTTTACTGTAGTTACTGTAGTCTTACTGCCCTTCCACAGCAATGACAAAGCACTGGCCCAGAGGCAAAGAAGCATTTGACCTGAACTGGGGGCAGCTGTGGCTGAGCAGTGCAGTAGCTCAGTAGACTGCCACTACAGGCACAAAGTGGCCTCTGTCGATGTGTCAAAAACAAACATTAGTCTAATTTTCACCTACTGGCACAGTTCATTGCAGAAAATTAAAAAGAGAAAAGACAAGTAATAGAGTTTCTTTAGCTTATTGATTAGCTGTCTTAAATCAGACTGTATTGGTAATTTCACAATTTTTTTTTTCGACATGCATGTTATTCATATGGAAATCATGTAATTGCTCATCTGGTTGTGCCTATACAGAACATTCTACACCAGAAAAGTGACAGTCCATCAGCAGAATGGGCTGTAAATGTGCTTTCACCTTTTAGCTGCCTTTTCTTTTTCAGACAAGAGACACGCTTTGTTTTTGCCGTAGGTGTGAATATGATTAGATCTACCGTGAGTGCAGTAAATGTTAGTGGGGGCAGTAGCCTTTGCCCAGGAGAAAATAAAAACACATGTGGAAATGAGCCGGCAGCATGACTAATAGCCTGCAGTTTGAGCCACATACCTATCAGCCGTTTGATAACTGTATCATTGTTTGCTTTGAACAGTGAGCTTTCTGATACGTTCTCTGTTTTAGAGGTGATGATTTTAAACCTCTGAAAACACTTGGAAGGAGCTGCTGTGCTGTATATTGTACGTAATTATGCAGAAAATGAGGATAAAATGAATACAAAGGAAGCTGTCACTCTTCATGTCCCTTCAGTCCCTAATCCCACCTCTCCTGAGTGTGCAGCTGCCACACCATCATCAGAGCTCAACGTGCCCAGAGGTCTGCTCACAAGGAGAACTGACCTCCTCAGAGCTTAACATGTCCTTGGACCAAAGTCTTTTCAAAGGCTAGAGCGTATTCATTGAACGCTGCATGGTCTTAGTTCAGATCAATGCCCTTGCTTTGTGGGCACCTCACTAGATTGTCATTATATGTAAAACACCAGTGTACCGCAGTTTACTCGTCCCTACACGCCTTATAGTTTGTACACCTTGTGTGTTTATAATTATGCCCATGGTGCTGCTAACTTCTATTTTTTTCATGCAGCGGACAGTTTTCTGTAAATTGAAAAATAGTGTTTTCTCACGCTAATACGACACATGCCTTGACCTCTCATCCCGCTACTGTTAATTAGTGTTGGTTGCTCTTACCTCTGGGCAAGCTTAGATTTATGGCTTTATGTTGTGTGCAGCTTTAAAGTAAAAGCACACTGCTGCAGTCTAGACTGCTCAGCACTGCATGGCTAAAACAAGGATTTCAACTAAAACCTAGATTTTGATTTTTAAGTATGATATATGATTGGCTCATTGTTTTATTTGGTTTTATCTGGTACATGTGTCTGTTCACTCCATTATATTTGACTTAAAGGCAATTTATATATAATTTGCATAGATTTGTCTTGGATCCTTCATGGCTGACAGTGAGCCAAATACATAAATAAATTGTGGCATCACAAAGCTAACAAACTAGCAAGGTGAAATAGCTTTATTATTTGAAAAAAATCCCTGCGATTCAGAAGTATGCTGCAATTTTCCACATGATTTATTCACATAAGACACCTTTGCATCCGTGGATAATATGCTTATTTACACAAGCCTAACATGAGAACATGGATTTTAGTGCAGTGTATTGAATACAGGGATAACACAGCAAAACCTGAACCAAAATATTGAGGTGTTAAGACACAGTCATATGTGAAAAGGCTTTGCAGTTACCTGGGCTGCTGTTTATCCAGTCTGTCTGCTGCTTCCCTTCTAAAGCCTCATGCATCAAATATCCTTTGTCCAAAAACAGGCTGCGGTTTAGTCTTTATGCGTCACTGTGGCTCAAACAGGTATGACTAGATTCGTGCAAATGGGGTAAGTTATCATTATTGTTGCGGAACTGAGAGTGGTGAGCAAGCACCCTGAGTTTCCGTTAACAAAGAGAGTTCATTAAGTCCATTAAACTCCCAGTTGACAGTAACATCCCTGGCTTCAAATCGGAGAGTAATTATTCCTCAAGCACAAGGCCGATGTTCAGAAGAAACAGGCTTACCCAGTGGTATATGTTGTGCCTTAAAGTACGCCAAGAAAAGACACTCTTCTAATTGGAAAATGTGTCCCTTTGATTCAATAATAATTATGTATTTACCATGCTTCCAAGGGTCAATGCTGCACCACTACACAGCACAATTTGATTTGCAGTTAATGAGGTTGGGCCTCTGAACCAGTGTTAGCTTTTATTTTGTGTGTTGTGCTTTGGGACTTGTGGTTATGGCCTATTTCATCTTTGCAGATCATATTTAGCATAATGTTTTACATTTATGTTTTGAACGGATAGTTCAGTATCTTGTATTGTGGTTATAGTAGAGATTATTATTATTTTTATTTTATTTTTTTAGAGAAATTTATTCTGTTTTACAGTTGTCAGCACATTCCCAGTTTGTAGAAGCAGACAGGAGCTTATGCACGCACTTCAGTAAATAGGGCCAGTAAACATTTGATTTCAAACACTTACAATGTTAAAGTACTTTAGTGTCCATTTAAATGTGTGATCGATGGTGAAGAATTCCACAAAATATGTTGCTGAAAAATGAACCAAATTTTGGGTCAGACAGCCACATTGAGGTGCTTGTTCTTGGGAGTGCTAAGTTCTTAGGTTAAATATAATAATATATATAATTTTAAAAAGGAAATAAAATAAAGAAAATCTGTCATATGATACTAAAAATGTGTGTAAATATTCACACTTGCACCAATAGCAGCATACCCTAAGTATGTTGTAGCCCCCCTTTACCAAAAAACCATGACTATCCCTTTAAAGAAGAAATACACGTTATTACAGAACACTATTTTCAATGGAAAGCAATAAAGCAGATGAAAAGTAGCAAACACTGAACCATATGTCTGCATTTCTGTCTTGCCAGTAACAGTCTTTTATATAGTTGTTGTGCAGGCGAATAATGACTTTGTCACTGTGCAGTCAGTCAACCTTCAAAGGCTGGGAATTGCCTGAAGGCTGGGGAGTCTATATCTTCTGGGATTTGGCCATTTCATATCCAAAGTCCTGACACTGGTGAGAAATATGCTTCAATGACCATCGGGCTGCAGCTAAGAATAATCTACTACAGGAGCCATATTTATTTCAGCCACCACAGTGACCACATGTTAATGCCTTTTCTCAGTTACTCTGTTGAACTGACTCCACAGTAACCCTTATACAATATCTTCTGCCCCTCTGTGTGTTAACAGTATTAGCTACATTATCAAGAATAGCCTCCTACTATTTTATATGAGTGGTAGGCCTATAATATAGGTCATCTATGTTTTTGTTTCTTATCCCCATTTCTAGTATAACAATGTTTATCACAAGTTATTAAAGGTTGCCTCCCTTATATTTCATAAAACGAACTAAATTAAACTAAAAGTAACCCCAGCTTCTGGTGAATTGACACAGACGACTGATGTGGCCATTAGTAACCTCACACTGCAGTCTACAACAGGCGGTGTTCTTATAAATGCAAACAAGTTGGATAGCTGCAGTAATGCTCAAGCTTCTGTCAGAATTTTTTTTCTTACCAAAAACCATCCAAGCAGAGCCAAGCCGACTTTTTCCACTTGTTAGTATGCAGTATGCAACAGACATGAGACTTGTCTTTATATATATATGCTGCTCTGTCACCTCAGAAGTCAGAGCAGGGATGTGACTTTGAAGTGCCTTTCATTTGGCACTTTTGAAATGTTGAAGGACGCCTTCAAAGCAACTTAAAAAAAAAAAAAAAAAAAAGTTTAATTAGTAGCCTAGCATTGGACGGGTACCATCAACAGACTTTTATGTTTGCCATTCCCCCAAAATCTCTTTTCTCTCTTTTTACACTAGACATACTGTATGTGTCTCTGTGTAGATTTTCTCACTGTTATGTTGCTTGTGCATTTTTGGCATTTTCAACATAGTTTAAGACGTTAATACCCTTCACAAAAACATTCAGTTTTTAAAGATAGGTTTTCTTCCATTGAGGCAAATGTGTTACAAATCTCCGGGTGTGTTTTAGGATTACTGGATACTCAACCCCCCCACCGCACCCCCAGCTCCATATGCTACTAATCTCCTCTTTTGACACGGGCTGTGGATATTTAAGAATCTACATATGCTCTGGTCTTAACTTTTAGGGGAAGATACAGCATGGCTTGTCTCTTTTGCTTCATTTTATCTCTAGTATTTCAGGAGCTCTTTTCACTGAGATTACTCATAAAAGCACTTTGATGCATTCAGACAGAAACCTTCTTTTCCCAGCTTTGATCATTTCTTTATGCCCACCTGTAATTTAGGCCCCCAAATGCAAATGAGTCCTAATGCACCATGCACGTATCCTCTACATTTTAGAAGCATTCAGCAAAATAAAGACAGTCCTTGTAGGCCCGGGGGCAGACTGAATTATGTCTTCTCCACTGACGTTGGTTCAAATCAAACAATTTGCTCAAAAATATCAGATACAAATTTCACTTTTTGTCCTCAATGCTTTGCCTCACCTGTGTCCTTGAGGCTTATGCTCAAATGCCAGACACAGTTTATGATGACATTACTCATGGGATAAATACAACTATTGCTATTTTGACACATTTTTGTGTAAAGTAAGGAAGTGGCTTGTTCAAATGCGCAGTGCTCATCAAGGCTTTATCATCAAAGATTTAAATAGATGAAACTGTTCAACCCCTTTACGTCAAGCTAAAACATGCTAAAATGCCCCATTAATTGTTGCAAAGCATTAAAATGTGAATGTTATCTTTACAAATAAAACATTTCCTCTAAAACATCAACGTCTTAATTACCCAACTTTATGGAAATAGATTAAACATTAAACTTGGGAGATAGTGTTGTCAAAGACATTTTTATTATATCCTTTTTCTACTTCAAAAAATGAAATGAGGGCTTTTTAAAAAATAAAGGCTTTCATCTTTGATCAGTTCTCTTGTTAGTGAGATGTGTTATTTACTCTGCTCAGTGTCAGATCAGGATACTGAGAAGCCTTGATCTTACTCTCCAATCAATACAATACATTTTTAAACCAGAAATATCAGAGGTGCTTCACCTGCAGCTGTACAGAGCACAGTACATTAGGATTGCCCAGATACATTGTGTTTTAGCCGTCATGTTCCTCGCCCACTCATTTGAATCCTGTCAATCATGTGTCATCAGTGCAGTTCATCTAGAGGCCAGTCTGTTTTTTCTGACTGATCTCATGAATTTCTTCCTTTAGTCTTTGCATTACTGTAGTGGAGTGGACAGTGGTATAATGTCATGTAACATCGAGCCTCATCCATAAAAATGAACAGTCTTGTGTCCTCCTATCAGTTCATGCAACTTTCAAGGCTTTCTTTTTAACTCTGGGGAAATCAGTGTCACTGTAGACCACTATGAAAATCCATGGTGATATAAATAATAAATTTGGATTTTTTTTTTAATGTCTAATCCGGATTTGATATGGAGTGTTGTGGCGTTGGATTAAATTTACATAGCAGATATTTTACACACTTGTATTGGTCTAAAACATGTTGGAGAGAACAAGTACCAACTCACTTTAGCCCGAGGCTTCAGAGTAAACTGTGCTTGATCAACCATAGTGCTGGTCATGGACCAGTGAATCAGGCAGCCATCAGTTTAGTATCTGCCTGTGTCTGCTCCACTGCTCTGGCCTATCCACAGGCTGCAGCTTTTACATGTTTTTCTGCCCATTCATCTCACCCCTGTCATAGTATTAGCTGATGGCCATGGCCCACCTTCTGTATTTTTTTACCCTGCAACATGAGGTGCTGTGTAATGAGTGGAACAACACATAGATTTTCTCCGTGTTCAAAGACTGTGAATTGCTTTTGACTTAAAGATTTGCATTTTTGAAATGTTCACAGAGATTGTGAACCGTTTACTGCCTTTACACCCACATTCCTCTATCAGTCCTCCACACTGTAGTGCTGTGGAGTGAAGTGTTACATAAGGAAAGGATGACGGACGCTGTACATTAATGTACCACATGTACAGTGTCTTTTATGTTTCTTTTTTTTTATTAGCAATATAAAATAATATTAGTAATTTCTTTCATTCTAAAACTATGATGATAAATATGTATTTCAAAATGATTTTTGTGAGCTCTTTAAGTCGTGTTGCAAACATAGACCAGACAGTGCATGAGGCATATGTTGTTTTTGAAAACATACAATATAAACAGAGTTCTGTTGGACGTTAGCTGTTGCTTATAAAGAGGATGTGACCTCTTGGCAGCACGTTTATTGCTGGCATTGCCCTGAGGAGGACAGAGCTGTTGTGTTGTGCTTTATTCATAAGAACAGGGTTTATCCATCACAGACAGGGCTGGGCTGCATGCAAACTGCATTACCTAAATAAGCTGTTTTCCATAGCGCCTTGGCCTCGCTGCATGTAAACACAGGCACACGGCTCTTAACGGACACTCGGTTGTATTTGCAAAAATAGTTCCACTTGATCATAGCAGATATAAAATATATGGCTGATTGGGCCATTAGGTTGGGCCATTAGGTTTCAGGTTTCTCATTCGCTGCATTTTTTCATCCTCCATTTAGCATAATGACACTCAAACAATCAGCACTGGCATTAGAATATGGAGTGTGGTATTATGCAAAATAAAAAGGTGTTAATGTGTAATATTTGAATATCCTGATCTGTAAGCATGCTGTGCTTTCCCCGACAGCACTAGCTGATTCAAACAGAAAGCAGCCATGACCTACATGCTTATAGAATTACAGCAGTCAACAAAGAGGATTCATATTGGGATGCTCTGATGTAAGCCCACACTGTGGCACTGGTGAATAATAACATACTTGGAGTTGCATTTGCACAAGGTCTCCCCTCGCTGCTGTGATTTATAAGCATAATTCCCATCTGCAAACAGGCTAGGAGGCTTGAAGCTACAGGGGCACCACCCTGGGTCCAGTGCTATTTACTCAGCCAGCCGAGACGAGGTGCTCCCCGGCAGCGTCCTGCAGCCACTGCGCAGAGCATGAGCTTTGCTTGTATGCCCATGGCTACTCTGTGAAGCCTGCAGCATGGGAGGGTGACAGCTACAGTGGGACAGATTCATTTTGCCACAGGTTGAGCCATCTTTACTGTGTCATATCCCACTGCTTAACAAATGACTGAAAGCTGCAGGTAGTCATGCTCTCAGTGGACTTAATTTTATGAGTACCGTCTCTAGTCACACTTTGGAGTCGGTAAATCATTGCTTTAATCAGCTGTGAGAGTTTCACAGAGAAAATGTAAAATTGAATTCCATATGTTTGGATCACAATTAACACCTTCATTAATGGAGTGGAAGAAGAGTGTTGCCAGCGATAATCACTGAAGCCAGTTTGTGATATATTTAATTCTGCGGGCTGAATAAATGCAGAGATGCTGAGTGGAAAGGTGCTCTACTTTTAAAGTGATGTGATAGATTGGGGAGGAGCTCTAGCAACAGAATAATTTCCCTTGTGACCAATTTCTGAACACTCCCTAAGCAAAGAAAATCAGCAACAAGCCAACATGTCAGGTACGGCCTGTGCCAGAGTAGAGCAGACGTGCTGACTCACTCCTAATGAGCGCTCAGAGATAGAAATAATAACCTAAACCGGGTATCATAGGTCATGACTGCGTATATACTGCTGGCTGTCCTAATTAACACCGGGCCTCATACAAAGTAAGCATATGTGCAAGGTAAGGCGTGCTAACAACTGTCAAAACAGCTTCGAAGGTGGCCTAACTTTGATCTTAGGAGTAAATGAAAAATGGACTTCTTATAAAGAGTCTCCCTGTGAAGTTTACAGTAGCATGTCTTCAGTTGTATTTTTGGCATGCACTGTCATAAAAAATATAAAAAACTGCAAATCATTTGTTTTCTGTCTCCACAAAATGTACAGCTCTGTTTTGCAATGAGATTTATTGGAACTGACAGGCACCATCTAGTTTGCATGTGTATATATGCTAGACTGATGCCCATAGACTAACTGTACCAAAGACTCCTGATATTCCTTTTCTTTGCTGCCTACACGGTTTGACTTATTGTAGTGCTCAATTTTAGCAGCTAAAGCTTTTCATGGTTTTGAATGTGAAGCCTCTGACTAATGCTGAGTGTGTGGTTGGGATTTATATACAAGACATCCTCTGCCAAGATGCTCTTCA
Source organism: Rhyacichthys aspro (assembly GCA_036850595.1). NCBI lineage: Eukaryota > Metazoa > Chordata > Actinopteri > Gobiiformes > Rhyacichthyidae > Rhyacichthys > Rhyacichthys aspro. The sequence goes on along the minus strand of CM072162.1, from coordinate 16,234,234 downwards.
GATTACATTTTATTGCTTTTGCGCTTATCTTCACTTTTGGCAATAACTGTCCTTTAAGCAACTTAATGACATTTGCATGCATGACATGCACAAAAATATGTGATCTTTAAAGTGTCTTGTTAAGAGCTTACATAATCCATTTTTATACAGCACAGATCAATACGTTAAAAGGATCAGTCAGAGAACTAATAAAACTGATTGTGTTTGATTTTACTGGTGGCTTGTCTTTGCCAAAGTCTCTGAAGTGATAAAGTTTAGCAGCAGCCTGAGCACAAGTTTTAGTAGAAACTCCTGACATTGTGGCCTTTAGCTGACAAGGCCCCTGGCTCGGGACGGTGTTGGCAGCTGAGACCAACTCCACGCACTGACAGGAAATATTGCACTCTAAATAAAACTGTAATATTATACTGTGTTAAGTGTCCAGCTGAAATATATTACATTATTATTCTTTCTACAGTTCTTATTTGAAAAGGGAGCTCTGCACAGACTTGTACTTGTGTTTTCATTTTTGGTGGTTTTTATTGCTGGTAAAACCTAGAGTTCAGTTTGTGTTATTCTTTTTTAAGCGTTTAATTTACTGGTAGTGGGAAATGAGCCCATTTAAATCCCTGACAAGCCTATGAAAGAGTTAATAACACCTATGGTTGATATGAGCTTCCCAACTGATTTGGGTTTCTATTTCTATATGCCTCAGTGTGCTCCATGAAAGGGCTTGGCAAACGACTAAGAATGGCCATGCTTTTCCATGCTTCATCATCTGCAGTTTGTGTCAGAGCCAGACATTCATCTGGAAAGGTCAGAGCTTCGGTAAAAGATTTAAATCACCCACAGAAGAAAGATTCACCTTGACAGGCGGAACCTGAAACCTGGTAAATAAGAATACAAACCGACTCATCCCTCTTTGCTTAAAGCAAGGACAAACAGAGCTCTGCATTTCAAAGCAGGTGTCGGGGGCTAAAATGGCTTCGAGAAATAAATCTACATAGTAATCAATTATTTACTTAATATGTGGATTAGAAAATGTTTCTTTTTCTGAGCCGTGGAGAGACTCACGATTGGAAGCCTGATTACTTGTTTGTTTTGTAGTGTTTATTTGCCTCTTTCTGACCTGTTAGTTGTGCTTTCAGTCCTTTAATAATGCGGTAATAAAGCAGCAGCGTATTTCTAAATATGGCTTGACAGGGTCATTGTGGTAAAACAAACTGTTGGGCTTAGTTTTGGCACTGAAAGATTTTGACACATGGCTGTTGCTCTTTTGATAAATCTCTTGTAGTATTTAGTTGTTCTATATTCATCTATTTGTGAGCTGCTTGTGGAAATGTTTCCCTTTTTTCATTTGTCATCTGCTTATATTAATGCCGCGACCACGCCTTTTGATGAATGCACGAACCAAAGCACATATTCAGCTGCTTTTCAGGACAAATGGGACCTTTGAAAAAAATCCTTTTCACTTTACTGTTTATTAATATAGTTAAAAAGATGAATGTGAAATGGGAAAGCTTACAGCGAGGCCTATGTATCATAATATATTTGCTCACAGAAGTGAAGAATAATGAAACTATTTTCAGCCATAAAGCCATGCTTGAATAATATGTCTGCTGCAAAGTGCTACAAAGCAAGGACTATTACAAGGTGGTTACTTTTTATAATCTTTTTGGAAAAGACAGCCATAAATATATGCAGCTTTTTGCTCTTTAGCTCTTGGAAATATTAGCATTTGTAATATTTATATGTGTTCATTTCTGTATTTGTTTTATTCCTTGTGTGCTGTAGCGAATTGCCCACTATTTATCAGAAGCACTTACATGTTGTTAACAGTCATGCTCCCTTCATTTAAATGTTTTTACTGCATGTTGTTAAATAGGCTAAACTCAGATCTCAATCATTTCAGGGAGCCACATAAAATTAGGTATGGTGTGTTTATAAGTTTGGCCCCCAGCTACAGACTGGATCAATCAAGCTTATTTGGATATTCATGTGCTGGAGATTACAGCGGGGCCATGTACCTGAATTCTCACGAGATTAATTGACTGCCCTTCAGGCAACAAAATACAAACAATGAAGCATGGACCTTTCTACATTTTGTCCAAAGCCATGTTAAACAAAACTGTCTAATACCAGTAATGTTTTTAACGTCTGTGACCAAAAAACAAAACAAACTCAGAACAGAAAAGTGTGTTGTATTTATGTGAGAGTCTGTAACGGTGCATTGTGTTCAGGAGCAGCTGTACAGTTCACGCTGCATTGTCTGAACCCATCCTACATTAGCGTGGCAGGGATTTGGCCAAATAGCACTGTAAATTGCTTCTCCTGGGAAACAACAGAAATAGAAGTAAAGAAAAAAATACTATGTAAACAGCACACATCCAACACTGTCAAGCAACATGCAAATTTAAATGATATGTTTGTTGTTGTTTCTTTATTCTTAACCTATTGCTGAGTATTTGTTAACAATTTTGTTCTGACTGTGATTCTCTCTTTCTGCAGGCCTTCCCATGTATATCCACTGGCATCTATGGTAAGTCACGTCTTCAAACTTCCTCATTTTATTGTTGCCAGTCACAGTGTTTGTGTATATACTTTAAATCATGAGCAAAGCCCTTCGTGTTATACTTATCGGACTGTATTTTGTTGTAACAATGCAATACCTGAACAAAATAGAAGTACCCTGGGACTAAGTGTGATGCAGCGACACTGAGCTGTTCAGTCTCTTTGACCTTAACAAAAGCCTTTTCCCAGACTTGTTGAGACTGTACCAGCAGTAATTGAAGATGTCAAAGATTTTTTTAAACTATTTAGTTTATGAAACAATTGCTCACACAAATCCATACCACTGGGACTCATGGGCATTTGCATTATCTAAAACTGGGAGAAAATCAATTGTTTGTCTGGAATAACACGTTTCTAATTTGACGAGGATGTCTGTCTTTGTATGTTTGCTATGATTTGAATAAACACAGGACAAGTCAATAGGTTTCCACACATCTTCAGGGACGTGTAATTGGTCGACAAATGATTCTGTGAAGGTTCTCAGCTGCTCTGTTCGCTCTCTGTGATCATATTACAACCACAGAAATGAAGACCGTTTTTAAAGAACAGGTCCTCCTGCCGAGTCAACACTGCTCCCTGTAGATGGTCCGTACACATGGTCATGATTGTAATGCCTGTGCACACAGTGGGAAACACATTGTGTGGTTTCCTGCCCAATACCCAACACTACTAATCTTTTGTGGGTAATAATTTTTTGGGGCTGAGCAAGATATTTTAACTGCCATTAATTGCACATTTCCAAACTGCAAATTAATTTCTTTATTAGAATGATATATGTTCTATCCATATAAGTAATTTTCATAATTGTGAAGCCAATAATTATACGTTTACGATATTTAACGTTCATGAATGTTTTTCCTCAAAAGTCTAGGTCACATCAGTGCTGTTTATCTGTAGATGCATGGCAGTTCTGAGTGAAAAAACCTCTGTATTTTATTAAAATAGTTCAAATATTCCTCTCCTCACCTAAATTCACATGTTGAAGGCTCAGTTATGATTAGCCTTCAATGGCCTTTATAAGAGATACATTTTATAGAACAGATTTTTTTTCTCATTCATGGTCATCATCTGGAGAAAAAAAAATTACACTCACCTACAGTAAGGACACATTGCTTAAGAGTAGAAAGTTTATATATTTCATTTATTATTAAAATCAGTCATTCCTAATGCACATGATTTATTAATGCTGTTTAACTCAAGCTCCTACATTTATAAGGTACCACACATACAGCTAACACACTTTATATTTGAGACTGTAAACCATTCATGACAAACACATTCATCCATTCCTACAAGGAGGAATTAAACAAAAGTAACTCAGTTATTGTTCATAGATAAACAGCCACAGTTCTGAACCTGGCTGACGTGTCAAAGGCCGATAAACATCTATAGATGTGAGTAAATGACAGAAATACGTGAGCGTTTCAAGCCTTATTGAAGGTGGGATATGTCTTTGAAATGCTTGTAATTATTATCCATTTGTAAAATCCACATTATGTGTAGGCAGTACTGTGCATTTTGTGCACTTATTGAACAGCAAAGCAGCAATTTTATCACCTGATTGATCGCGGCTGTGCCCATTAAACAAGCCATAAAAAGTCCCATTTAAAACCGCTTCCACAGTGTTTTCATCGTGTCTTTTGTTTACCATGCATTGCAGGCATCCATCAGAAAATTATGGGATTAAAAACAATCAAATATTACAATTGGAACAGGTTTTAATTTTTCTGGAGCCCTCACACAGCTAATAGAGTATATATGTTGTATGTATATTTGCCTTTGTTGTTTGATCGCCTGTTTATTCCTCTCTTGAAAATAAAATGAAGGATATGTATAAAGTATTGCACTAGGACATGTGAAAGAGTTTAGAATTTGAGTATTTACAACATTACAGCTGCTTGCACTTTGGAAATCTACAAAACAGATGAGCTCCCAGATATACAATATTGATTATTCTTGTAAGGCTTAGTGAGTTTGTGCTTCTTTACGACTTTAAAGTAATTATGCAGTCTCTTCCTCTCATAGCACAGCAACATTTCTTAGTCCTCACTGAAATTTGCACAATAAACTCCTCCTTATCATCCACCATCTCTCTTTCTTCTTTATTCAAATTGTGTTTAGCATCTTAAAGTTACTGAAGTGGTTTTAATAAGAGGGTCCTTTTCCTTATCTTTTTGCATAAAAAACTTCATGTTTTTGTAAAGTCATTAGTGTCTGAATTTTTAATCTATATCCTTTTACTCGCAAAACTCAAATTAACCCAACATATGATGCAGAAAACAGTCCAAATGTCAGTTCAGTCTGCAGTACAGGTTCTGTGCTTCTCCCCAGCCTGCATATGAGCTTATTTTAGTGCCAGACACAAAGGCAGCCAGCGCAGGAGGGAGGAGGTCACTGTGTGTAATGTACACTGCTGACGAGGCCACCGCTTATTGCTGTTCGCTGTGGTGCATCGCCAGTGGGAGCTCGTCGTACCGGTCCAGCAGCAGCCCCTCACATCAAAGGCAAAGGCTGCGTCGAGCCAGGCACGGGCCGACGGAGCGGCGGGGGGAATTAAACAGACTGTTCAATAAATAAACAGCTTAGCGCTTCCCACAACTGCTTCTGCGAAGAACAATACAGATGATTAAGACCGAAGATCTTCACCCAACAGAGGGCAAATAGAGGGGGGACTTTTAGAGGGAGTAAAGTAGAGTGCTGTGATGGTAGTCTCGCAGTGCCCCTGGAGTACTACTGTTCTGAAAAGGCCCTGCTCTCTTGTCAGGCGATTTGACGTTTTCTGTACATTTTAGATAACCTTTAAGGTCAACCAGCATCTCAAGAACGTAAACAAAGGCTTTTTAGTGTGAAAGGCACATCTCTTGATCTCTCACTTTCATCGCTGTATAATACACTTATACACACAAACATACGCTGGATGAAGCTGTATTTTACAGCACAACTACTCAGCGCTGCCTGGATTTCAGTCACTTTGTTTTTTTTAGTATAAATTTTAACTTTAAGACAACCTAAAGATATAATTGAAACATGGCTGTTATTTTTTATTTGGTTTTCTGACAGATGAAATAATGCAACTATTCAATTATTTGGTTCCTTTCGTCCAGCGGTTTACTTTGCAGTCTACTCGGAAAATGTAGTACCACATTTGGCCACTGGATTGAATTTTACCACAAAAGATGGGCAATGCAGTGATGTGTTTCGAGGGTCTGTAGTGATTCCAATCTGAGGAACTGTGTTACATGACAGTGATGTTACTCCCAGATTAACAGATGTGCACACAAACCTACTATTTTGCAGAATTGTTTTGTTTTTTGTTTTTTTTTATTCATGGTCTTGAACCTATTAATCCAACCATGTGCTTGACCCATTTCCCGACTTAAACTGTAGTAGAAAACAAATCCTCTACCTGCAGCAATGTGACAAAGAGGAATCAGGAACAAGTTATCCCAGGCCTTTGTGTGGAGAAAAACAGATTTGTCAGGAAAGCTAATGCTAATTGACACTCTCTTTCACGCCTCTATATTTGAGGAAGCTCAGTCACCACTGACAGATGATGGCAGAAATGGGAGGTTGGATGCAGGGGTGTGCATGGGGTACCTTAGACGCTCAGAAAGAAAAATGAGGGCTCACACCACTCTGACAGTCCAATCCCTCAGTCCGGCCCATTAGCCACAACAGAATTTCTGCACGGATAGTGTGTCGGAGGTACCACCCATAAACAAACTGGTGCCCACTGAGGGCTGCGAGGTCACCCAGCATGATAGAGGTTATTAAGTGCCGCTCCTGTTTGCACATCAATCACAGCCGTGTGACCCAGGTTTAAATGGATTACTTCTTCCGAGGAGGAGACACCTCTCGATGTCTCACAAGATCAGTGCCAAGAGTCCAACTACCTAGACTTAGAGAGGTCATATTCAGGTTTGCATCCTCCTCTCACCGTCTCTCCTCCCATAACGTCTGCCTCATAAGTCTTTCTTACACAACACACAGCACACAGGGAGGTACTTGTTCCAGCGGGAAAAAAATCCCATTTTAAGATGCATTGTGAACACTTCAGCCTCATGGAGATAGCAAGGGTTTAAAGAGCACCCTCCCACAGCCTTGTAATGATCTGTACAGTTTAGGATGCATCACACAAGATCGATTTAAAATGAGTACAGTGTTCACAGGCTTGAAGCAAGGACGTGAACATTAAGTCTACCATTTACCTGACAGCTGCCATCTCACACACGCCTTTATAAGCCTATCAAAACCATCAGAAGCCCTCATCGGGGCTGTACAGCTGCTCATCTCAGGACAAATACCTTGCCGTTTAGTGCCCCCCGTCTCCACCTTTGCCTCATCTGTCTCTGTGACGGATTGCAGGATTGTTGATGGAAGAGTTTTAGCACTCACTGGTGGCTCTGGGAGATATGTTCTGTAATCCACACAGGCTCTACTGGTATGTCCATGCTGCTTTTCTACTGTACAGTCCAGATCAAAGGTCTCAAGCTGCTTCGAGTTTTTTTCTTCAGCCAGCATCATGCTCTTGCTCTCTTCATCCCTGTCTAGGATTAAGTTGGTGGGAGACATCCATGGCACTTTATCGCTATATGGTTACAGCTTGCTGCTAGCTGGGCAAGTTCCCCTTCCTTAAAATCTGGGGTTTACTTGAGGGAGCTTAGCCCAGCTGAAGGGGGTATTTCTCGGTGCATAGGGGCAGTGTGCTGTATCACTGGAAAGCAGAGTGTGCTTAGAGTTACCAGGAGCCTTGTAGCCCATTAAAAGGAGACACACTCATCTTTGCTGTATGATGTGAAAATACTTACTACCTGTTGAACAACAGAATAGATTTAGGCCATTGAAAATGTAGTCAGCATTAAACTTTTGCAGTTGCGCATGATGTTTTTTTTTTTTTTTAAATCAATGTTTTATGTTAATTTAGGCATAAAGGATAAAAACATTGTATTACAGTATATTGAATGGTTCTGAGGAAGGTCATCATCCAATGTGCGATGAAGCCTTCTCCTTCCTCCCTCGTTTTCCGCTTGTCTTCCTCATGCAGCACCCTCCCATCCCTCTTTGTCTCTTTCTCCTTCTGTGGGCTGCAAAGTCGGTCATGGTCACAGCCCTGCCGTGTCCCAGCGTTAGTGGAGAGCAGCTCCAGGCCATTTGACACCCACGCTTTGGAGTCTGGAGTCCTGGGGCGCTACTGTGTCCTCCACCCCGGGTCACCTCACCTCTCCTCTGGGCCCTGATGGGGTGACAAGCCTTTTCCCCTCCCCTTTCCAGATCAACACACAGCACTGGTGCCCTCAACTAGGGCAACCCTCAGCTGTGTTGTGTAGCACTTAATGATTTTCTCCTTCTGTCCAGACCACAGTCTAGATATCCTCTATAACTACAGAGTCACAGCTTTAGATGCCTCAGACCATTTCTATCTTTGTCTATATATGTATTTATTATAGCAACAATACTGTATTGTTTGGTGAAGACCTTTAAAACAATTGTGTTTTCACATTTCATATGTTTACTGTTTGCCACACGTGCTGTAAATTTACAAATACCGTGTACCTAGCCTCAGGCAAGAGGCTGCTACATGGCAGCAGCTCAAGGTACTGAGACAGGAATCTGTCCAACAACAACTTGGGAAAGAGGAGATAGACTAATAATACAGTTCCTACCTCTACAGGACATGAGCTGCCCTGTATATGTTAGTTCAATATTTATTTTGGTACACTAACACAAATGTGCTACACACTGGACCTGGTCCTAAGAAAATAAACACATTAAAATATAAAACTAAAAATAACAGAAAGATGTGGTGTTCTTTTCACAATTCAAGCTCACTCAGGAAAAACAAAACTGGTGTGGTCTGCAGTATTCGCATGTAGCCTACCCATATATTTGCAAACAAAGAATGGGAATGTATCATGGCACAGACATGTATTGGACTTGTTGACTTTGCCTGCATTACCAGGTGAGGCAGCTGCTACTTCACCACAGAAAAAAACACCTTAGCTACACAGGTTTGTCGCATAAGTTAACTCTGAATTTCAGATATAAAAGAGATGCCATGCTGACAGAAGATAGAGCATTCATGTAATTTCCCAGTTCTAGGACAGTGGATATTTTAAACATGAACTTTGCTTTCCCAGTGTGATACTGAGGTATCTGTCTGAGATGTGAAATTACATCATAAACTCAATGTGTACTTTTGAGGTTTAACATCCAAAGAACTTTCTATTTTGGTATAAGAAGCACATTCCTTAAAAGTCACCCAGGGTCTTATACAAGTGTTCTTAAAGGTGTTTCACATTTGCCTAAGAGAGGCCAGAGACGGTGTCTGCTGGTTGCATCAGAGATTAGAGCAGGCTCACTTTTTCTTCTTATTAACAAAGGTCCTACATGCCCAAGATCATAGGAATAAAATATACGGATTCTGTTTCAAGAGAAATCTTCCCTTCGGCGTAACTCACTCGTCTGACACAGGGCAGTGATAAAAAATGGACCGTCGTAATTTTTGGAGATTAAACCATCTTTCTCAAATAATATGATCTTGGATTTTATTTGTGCCATTAAATTAGTTAAATGAAATAAAAATATCTGGGAAAGAACTATTTTCTGTCATGATTTAATGGAATTCTCATCCTCCAGTTTAGCAACTCTTTCAAATCAAATGTGACTGCAAAATAAATTGTGTGTTGCTTATCCGTGATGCAACAATCACTCTTAAACAAAACACTTTCGTCCACTTTAAACCATGACGCTATTAACTCATTTTTGTCTCAATCTGCTTTCTAAAACTCATAAATCCACAGCATCAAATCAAACAAGATAAATTAAGGATTTGGGGAGATTTCCAATCATAAATATCCCATAATTTTGTTTACATCTTTACATTTCTGCGTCTGGGTTATCTCTTTACCATCATGAGATATTACAAGCATGTCCTCCATGACACAGTAATCATTTGTTCCCACCGCTGATGCCTCAGTCCTTCTGTGGCTCTCTCTCTCTCTGGTGATGCTGTGCACTGCTTGGTGATAAAGTACAGAGGCCTTCAGCAGAAATAACACTGCACCACCTGAGTCCTCATCAGCGGCACGGCGTGCACATATCCCATCAGTGCGCCTCACTAAGACAAATCTCCCTGAGCCAGCCATATTCCCAGCATAGAAGAGAGCCGAGCCAAGCAGCGCTGGGACCCTGGAGGGCCCACCATCACCGCGGCTGATGCCAGCTCTCCACCTACTGACAGATTAGCTCTCACAGAGCCCTCCGCAGCAAATGGAGCGAACCTGAATTAGGAAGAGGTGCAGAGGGTAGAAGATGTATAAGTTAACCACTCCCGTTGTTCATTTACCTGTACTGCAGCTCACTCACTCAGTTGTTCAAGTCATCAATTTTATCGGTGGATTGTGTTCGATGCCGCTGGAGTGTGTGACCAAGAAAGGTTACAGAAGTGATGACTGAAGGTGTTTTATCAGCATCCCAGCATAGAATGTATGACCAGGCCAGAGTAAAAAACAAGCAGTGAGACTGGAGGTGAGGACAGGTAAAGGCTGTGGATATTGTCAAGGAGACGGATGATGAGAGAGAGCCGCCGATGCACTTGAGCTGGGGCTGTTGACCTTGGGCTGTTGATGTTCAGCAGACTTTTAAGTCATCTCTTTACCACTGTTTGTTTACAGCCATCATCACACTTTCCAGGCCATACCTTTTTCTGCTGCTGTATTTTTACAGATAAGCAAGAAGGTTTGTTACTGTGTGTCTATCTATCCAGGAAAAACATCAACATGCACTTCCACCCATGAAGTTTCCACAAACATCATAATATGTTTATATGTTCATATATGTTTATATTCCCATTCGCTCCATGTCATCCATCCACATACCAAACATCTCTGCCCATTAAATGTAATAATAATGATAATAATACTGATAATAATAATAATAATGATGATAATAATATAAAGTATACATATAATTCTAACATCTTGTCTTTTTTTCATATTTAAGACAATAACAATGAAAATCACTGTCTTTTGGTTTATTCGCCCCTTTAACATGAACAAGAAAAGATGAAACAGAAATGTATCTCTTATTGTCCAGTGTGACTAGCATGTAGTGTTTGTATCATGCCTGGAGCTGCCTGCTTGTATTTGTTAAAGCCCACAAGACAAAAAGACTTACCTCTCATTACCATTTGCTCGTTTGTTTGACTTGTTTATATGCTCTCCTCTCTGACATCTTTCCCAGAGTGTGTTCTCTTCTTAAACAGCTGGGCCTGTCTCCGTAGGTCTATTTTTCTCAGCTTTCTTGTCAGCCACAGATCTGTTGGCTTGTGTTACTTGAAGTGTGAGGAGGAGTATTGGTACACCTGCAGATGTGTGGATTTATAAAAAAAAGGAAACGTTACCCGACTTAAGTGATAACGACTGAAAAAGGTTAAATGTGTTTGGGAGACAAGTGGAAGTGGGATGACCTGCAGACTGATTTGGCATGCCGGATTAAGTCGGGAGCGCACGGCTCATGGGACGGCTTTTGAAGGGCAGGAGCTGTGAATGAGCCCTTCGCTATCTGCAGACGCTGCCGAACACAGGCATACAGCGCCAGACTGGCTGTCATTGCAAACTGGTATTCAGCTCACATCCTGATTCACCCATGGCTCACAGAGCAGCTCAGCTAGGGCTCAGCAGTACTCCAGACCCTCTGCACTCCTCTGAGTAACTCTGCCACTCCTGTCAGACACAAGCCTGGGAGGAGAAGTTAAACACAGGCAGAGACAGAGACATCAAATGCACTGAGAAACTGCAGGTGAGAATTGTGAGGATGAAAGTGTAGACAGATCTTGATGGGGAAGGCAGTTGATTTAGAGCATTTATAGAGCAGGCGCTGAGAGGCTTTGACAGGACACGGCCTGATTGTATGATGAAATAATTCAGCTACATCTTTCAGGCTTTTCATTTTTCCTTTACTTCCGACAGAAAGGCTACAGAAAGGCTAGAGGTGGCTGCAGTACTTGTAAGCCTGTTTGATAGGTCACAGTGTTTGAGCCGTGGAAATGACCCAGGATAAGGAAAATATTTGCCAACGTGACCCATGCTTTAACCAACAACTTACATTTGTGGCATGGCCCTTGTATGAGCTGATGGAAGTTGAAATTGAGGTCTTGACCTCTGTCATTGGAAAATGACAGTGCTTACCACAACCTCTGGTGCCGTATAGGGTTATGGGTTATGCTACAAAAGAAGGTAAACCTTCATGTCCCGCCTCTTAGGGTAAAAAAGGTGCTGTGTTAAATGCGACATGGTCTGAACTTTGTGTAGTACACTCTGGCGAAAGGCTGTATGAAGTTTGTGCAAAGATCTGTAACTAAGTGAAATACTTTAGTCAAGTTCTGTGAAGGCTTAAAAGACCAGACTCAACTATAATTACTCTGAGATGAAGACAACTGAAACACTACTCTCTGACAGGGTAGCAGATTGTCAGCGCTTTTGGTAATGGCATATATACTCCAGCTAAAGCAAGCCTGGCCCAAGGGCTTTTTAAGTCAATAGCTCACTCTAAGTGTCGGGCTTGGGAAGTTCTCTACAGTGGCAGCAAATGATCTTGAGATCAGCAGAGTCCTGCTTATGCTGGCCTTATTAAAAATTAATACAACTGCAATCTGTGCTCTTGAGATCAATACATCGTGTTAACTCACTGTAAGAGTTCCTGAGTTGGCACTATTGTTGTGAATAATGCCAGAGTTATACAAAGCTCTTCTTATTCTCGAAGTTTATTGCTCTGCACACGGATGTAGTTTTACAGAAGGGATAACTGTGTCACCCTTTCACCATTCAGACAGTGTCCTTTCTGCTTCCAAATGACTTGTCCCATTAATGCATAAAAACATGTGTTGCTGTAATATTAATTATAACACTGCTGACATGACACCTCACTTCAAATTTGTGGATATTCTTTGAATGCATTGATGTATGAAGTTTTACTGGGAGACACTTGGGAAACTGCAACAAGAAAAGCCATACTGCTCCAAATCAATTTGCCTGACTCCAAAATAGAGGATATTATTCTGTTTGTTTTGTAATTGTAGAGAGTGTACATGTAAAAAGTAATATTTCATGCACTAAAACAACACCTCTTCCTGAGGTGGTAATGAGTGAGTCTGTTGCACAGATGTGTTTGTACTGTGTACACTTCATATTTACTTGTGAAATGTTTTAACATCTCTGCATCTGGCTGCACAAATCTACAACCATTTATCAGACAGCTGCTTTCGGCAGGCAGCTGCTTTCCATCGGTTTAGTACAAATGTTGCTACTGAAGATATGGGTTTGTCTGTCGGGTTTATCTTGCGAATGCCTATTGCTTCTGCATGTTGGATACTGCTATTATTGACACTGTTTTTTCTTTGCCAGGCTTTCCCAATGAGCCTGCTGCTGACATCGCCCTGAACACGGTCAAGAGCTGGATCGAACAGAATCCTGATAAGGTAAGACATATCTGGGAGTAGCGCATGTTTAAGAAACCGTGGTCAGTCTAGATGCCCCTATCCGTTTAAGCAGGCACTCTTTGATTTGTCGTGAGTGCTTGAGATTGGCCGTAACAGACATGAGATTCACCTGCTTCGCTTGATCAGCCATTGAGTTGGTGTTCTGCATGCACATCAAATTAAAAGCCTGTCTGTGACTAATCAGGCCTTAAATAGTCTGGAGACTCTTTAATTGGTCCTTGCAAGGAAGGGCTATCAAGCTCACAGGAACATAAACACCCCAAAAATATACATTAGCTAAAATAGTAATTATGTCTTCCTCAAAATCAGTTTTAAACCACTCATTCACACTGGCTGATTTGTCAGATCAAACCCAAGAAGTGTAAAGCACAAAGAATAATATTCTAACAAAACCAAAGAGTCAATCATGTTCACTTGTAGTTATTAGGCCAGTGGCAAAATAGTCATCATTTGAATTGACCATTACACAAGACACAAAATGTATCAATTTCCCCTGTCGGACACTGAAATAGATGTGGACATTTTAATTTCAAAACCAATTTGACTGAAGATTGAGCTGCATGCTGCTTTCAAGGGCTTTACCACGAAGTCGCCAACATTACCACCTTATCATCCAGACAGGGAGAAAAATGAACACTCTCTGGCTAGTTTAGGAAAAGACCACTTTAGAATGATTTCTGAAGGCATTTTGCAGATTATGGTGTAATACTTTATTACCAAGTGTGTGGACAGCTTTATGTGAATGCCAAATCAAAATGTAATTTCATGACAATTATTGAAGAATATATTAGAATAATATGTTATTGGCTGTAACGTGTTTGAGCTAATTTGTATCATAAAGAGAAGGAGAGTTCTGGAAAGCTGTAGCGGTATAATTTAGAAAGACTGGGATCTTTTAAGGGTCATATTTGTTTACTGTGTCTGTGTTTTGTATTTGTCACAGGAGTAAGGTGCTAGCACATCTCTCAGCTATAGTGTTATGGATGTTTGCGAACAGGGAGCCAAATGATAGCATACCGCTGGATTACTTTGCTGTTGATGTGCGATGTTTGCAGCTCTTGTTCTCTGCCTGGTGATTGCTGTAACATGCACTCGGGGAATCCATCAACACCAAGGCATAAGGAAGGTTTTTATATAGCTTATTGCTGACTGTAAATAACAAGCTAATGTTCAAAGCTGACTTTTGTGGTTGTGCTGCACCACATCCTGGATTGCTGCTTGCCGTATGGAGGATGCTCTGTCACACATAAGAGACTATTGACTGATAGCTATCTCTGCTGTGGGTAGATCAAGTGGAAAATATTACAATTCATGAAGACGAGTAAGTGTCTACAGAGGTTTCCCTGAACACTGTTTGCCAAAGCTCCTCGTGTACATGCTGCGGATTCTTAACTCGAACAAGACCAAGTGCAAGTAAAGCTTTTAACTAGATCAGAGAGAATAAAGTGAAACATTTTGGCCTGAAGCATATCACTGTTTTAATCATGTTGTCTTCAAACTACAAAACAACATGAGCTGAGGCAGGAGGTCTCCCCCCAGTTCGAGCGTGTCCAGAGTTGTTTGGTGTATTTATAATTTATCATTTCAACATATCAACAGACACTACAGAATTAGAAGTAAAACCTGATAAAGACTGATATTTCAGTGTCTGAAGGAGCTTAATGGTGCAGTTTGTGGAACAATGATGATGAATGAATGTGTGAATGATGTGTGTTTAGGAAAATGTAAGCATTTACTCCTGAACCTAGTGTCAACATGATAGATAGCTGACTCTGTCAACCAATCACAAATATCAGTGCTGAGAATAGTCTATTGTGTTTTGTATCATGCTGCTGTGCCTGTAACTGCGAGGACACTGATAATTATAAAGTGCGCTGCAGGTTATTATACACATTGCTGTTTATTTATTCTCTCTATCTTCTCTGAAATGACAAAACAAAGCCAAAGAGAGCAGTTCTGTGAAAAGCCTCTCAGTACTTCAACAGTATCACAGATTACACAGACTCCAAAGACAGAGAAAGAATGAGAGGCTTGAAGCTCAGTTCATCATGGATGAACAATAGGACTAGATTGCTGTGCATTCACCTCCAGCTCTGTGCAGGCAGCGCGCTGAGCCAGTGTTGGGAGCGTCCGCGGAGACTGAGCTGGTTCAGGGCCATGATAAGGCTCTGCTTTGGGGAAGATACTGGGCCACTGTAGCAGAATGTCTGCACAATGGCCTGGATGATGATCTAACACCAAGGCTCAGTACAGGCCACAGCTCATCGGCTCAAACCTCTCAACAGACCCTCGCACACGGCTGTGACAATAATGTCCTAATGCTCTTGGTTCATTTGAAAAACTTAACAGTTACTGACAGTATTGTTGACCCCAGCTGATTTGTAGACCAGGATTCACAGGCATCTCTCATGGGTCACACTGCTGATTGTAACTGATTCAAATGCAGTCTAATAGTTTTATAACATTGTGAAAGTTGTACAGTGAGAGGATTTAGTCTTGGTTAAGACTGTTCAGGATAATTGAATCCTGAGTTCTGTTTGTCCCTGACTGACACAAGACTTTGACCTACAAAGTGGTGTCAAGACTCATCTTAAGTGCTACTCACTACTGACAACACTGACAAATTAAAATGCAGCAGTGCAGAATACACAATGATGTTGTGTAATTGATTAGCAGTGAGTTCATCTTTAAAGCCAGCCTCCTATAGTCCTGATGCACTCACCTGTATATAAATGCCCCTAGTGCCAGTATGAAATTCACTTTTAAAAGCACCTAGACTTCCATTGTGAAGAATTAACAGTCTTGTTGTGGTCAGGCAGAGCAGATCCTTTAATCTACACTGACTACACTTCTTCAGATCACAATAGATGAAAGACTAAGTCAGGTCAGTCTCTGCTTTCTTGTATCATCTACATGAATAAATGAAACAGAATATGTGGGTATGTGTAAACAATAGACCAAACATCTGTAATCTTTTCAAAAATGCGTGAGGGATTGTGGACGCTCCAGGCAGGGACTGTGTGCCATAAGCATCTCTCCATATGGCATTAGAACCTTTTCTTCCTGCTCCAAGCACACTCACCCACCTCTCATCTGGTGCTGGTTTACTTCCATTTTCAGATCTAATTTGGTTTAATTCAGGCTTACATTGGTTTAATCTGCACTTGAATAATGTGGTCTGACACTTTATTTGGCTCCCACGAATGTGCTGTGGATGGCCAAGCTTTTTAATGAAGCGTTTCGAGGACCCGGCAGCCTGGCATTAGTGACACAGTCTCAATACTTGAGACAGATTGGGACTTTGTAATAAGCTCTGCTGCACCGCAATGCAACAGGACGAAATTGATGTGTAGAGATTTCACCTTTCACCACCAGTTGGGTTGGGTTTTAGTATTAAGTGCTGCACTGTGCCATCAACACTCCCAAAACAGGTGTTTACATCCCTTTTCCTGATCTGTGAATGATCTGTTTACCTTGTAGCATATGTCACTTAGGACGCTTGATAATACATCTAGTCTCCAAGCAGACCTGGCGACTTAAAAGTCATTTGTGACAAATGTCACAAGAAAATATTAGGAATAAATGCAGAGTAGTGTATGTTTTATATGAAAAGATACTGGTTAAAAGCCTGTCTGGGTTTTGGCAGATGACACCATTGAAGCCTGAATAAGATGGATGGTTGCTGTTATCGGCAGGATTGTCACCTTAACAAAAGAATATTTTTGTGTGCTTTGACCTGCTTTACATTACATTCAGTCAACTAGATATGTGCTTATTTATCAGCTACTGTATACACCGTGGTTCAAATGACGATGAATTGCCATTCCAGACACAAAGTGAGAAAGAGTCCCACCTCTAATCAAAATAGCATATGTTCCATTAAAGTGTCCTGTTTTTTAAGTAAAAAAAAAAATTAAAAACCTAAAATGTTTCTACAGCAGACTATTGACAGATAGCTATTGCTGAGCTTCTGTACATTTTGTGCTTTTTTGGAATCATTGAACCTAATGTTCCTAAATCCTCATAAATTACTTGCAAAGTGAATAGCCTTATGTTCTGGCAACACCTCAGCTTTGATAAAGCCAATCAGTATGACACACCAAGGGATAAATGATGGGTTACCAGCATATGTGCACTATGAAAATACTGCATTATGAGCAAAAACCATGCAATGCAGCAGAAAGGCAGATGTATGTTATGTCAGCAGACACTACCAACTATACATATCACAAACAAACTTAGCTGTTATACTGACACCTGGGCCACCATTGCACTAAAGTTATTATTTTGGAATTCTTACAGTGGTGTTTTAAATGATAACATAAAAAATAAAAATACTAGAGCAAGGTCTGAGACAAGAATATTGAAAATTATTTTCAAAACCACCATTGTTGACACTTCACATTAGTCTGCAATGGGAACATGTGCTGAAAACTGAAAATCTTGGAACAAAAAATAGTGCTAAGTGGGCAGGTACTCAGTGTTGTTATGGCTGCATAGCCTCCTCACTGAGCGTTTATTGTCTAGTATCCAGTGAAAACACTGTGCCAAGGATTGCATCTGGAGTCTAGAGAGGCACAAATTTGCTTGGTGAATGCCTGGAGGATGCTAATGTGCCGCTGATGGTTTGTGCAACTGGCATAGTGTTCAAAGCCAGCAGTAGTCGTTTGAAGTCAGTGTCTAGCCCCTTTGAGTCACATGCTGTGGCTGAGAGCGTCCTGATCAGCAGCTAAGAGCATGACTAACAATCTTGCTCATTGGCCACATACTGTAAAGTCTCATAAATCCAGTGATGTGGTCTGGCAGTGCAATATTGTCATCCCTCTCTAAGCTCTGTGTCACCTGCAGATTTGGCTTTAGAAATACTTTAACAAGTGCGTATGAATGCTCTATTAGTTTTCTCTGTCAGTCAATTACTTTTCTGGCGCCAGCGCTAATACATGCAGCGTAGTCTAATACATTAGTGGCAGCCATTTGGCCCAAGGCAGCAGAATGAGGATTTTATGGTTTTTATGATCTGAGGATTTTATTATCTGGCTTTCTCTGGATAATATGATGGGTGCTCTTTGATTCCTGTGACCTTTGGTAGATTTAGTTCAAAACTACTAGTTTCAGAGCTTTAAAAGATTTGGGATTAGATGAATCCAATTTTGAATGACAATTAATTATTTCTTAAATGTTAGATCTTTTCAGTCTTAGCTACATTTGAGGTTTAAAAGATGAAGCAAACTTTGTTGTAAACTGCAAACGCTACAGTACTTCCCATGTTTATCAGGCAATGTTGATAGAGCTGTTTCCTTTAGAGATATATTCCCTCTGCTCAAATGAAGATTAAGCCTATCAAACACCAAAGTAAAGCAGACTGAAAATATATTGTATGCTCTGAAGAGTGTGGATGCTGTAAACACTATAATTTGATTGATGAAGTCATTCGTGCTTGATGTTAGTGTGTAATAAAAGATTGTATGAAAAAGACATTTTAAATGTTTGAACAAAGCCCTTGACGACCTCCTGGTAGATCTTCCTCTGATAGTTAGGCTCCAAAATCCAGTGCACAAAACAGATTTATCCTGGCTTTAATAAGGGTTATTACCACAACTACTTACTACTGACCAGCAGCATGCTATCAATATAAATATCACCAAAATGATGTCATTTGTTGCAAGGAGCATGAAAAGGTGTTATATACAGAAATGTTATACTTGGGGATTTAATGTGCACACAGTAAATATTTTGTACTGTTTTTGAGCTGAGGAACACATTTGGTGCTTCTGAATAATCTTTGTTTCATAGTGAAGATACACATTTACTGAGTTGTCTGGTTGCTGCTGCTCTGACTCTGTAGACAGGGGCCACACTGTCTCTCTACCACTACCACATACAATACAACCTACCTACAAAGGGCATTGTCACTTTGAGATGACAATAGCAAAATATAAAAATGATTGCCTGAGGTGAAGGGGGCAAACTTTTTGCAAAAAATTGAGGTGTGTTAGGAGCAGTTAGGTTCGTACTTGTTTGGTTTGTAATTCTTTTAAAGGCATTTCTATTGTCAAAAGGACAAAGATTAGTCCTAAATAAGAAGACCATACTATACTACTTTGGTCGTCTCCTTCTGTCATGGACCACATTCTACTGTGGTGTGTTTACTAAAAGCCTGTTGATTAGGCGACAAAGACACACAGAGAATGGGAAAAGATAAAATGAGTACATGTTCTGAATTTATATTCGCTTTGTTATATGTCTGTCTCACAGCAAGAAGGTCCTGGCTTGACTCCCCGGTCAGGGCCTTTCTGTGTGGAGTTACATGTTCTCCCTGTGGCTGTGTACATACATGTACAATAGGTCCCCTATTGGGCCAGAGATTTGTAATCTCAGTGGGACTTTCCTGGTTAAATAATAAAGGTCATAATGTTAAAATCCTTCACTTTGGGAGAAACTCAATCAAAATGAGTTTTTGATATTAGTATATTTCTCCTTCAGATCAAGCACTTTTGCTCTTTAATTGTAAATTCAAAACATTGTATTTGTTCACTGCATTAAAGACAAACCAAAATAGAACATAAAAAAACCTAATGCAGATTTCTGTTTATTGTGAAATATGTGAATTATAGTAAATTGCTGCACATTGTTGTCTTTAGTCTGCCCTTATTTATGTGATGATCATGCAAGACTGATCCTGTACTGTAAACCATTCAACGATGGTTTTGGGAAATTTCCCCTGACTTTTACTGGTACAGGACTATAATTGCTCTTCTCAGGTTCGAATAAGTCCACTGTACTGTAGCACACTGGCAGAGCGACACGGTGTCCTCTGCACTGAGCTCCCCCTGTTAATACAGACTCTGTAGCCCCTCCTCTATGCTTACTCTGCTGGAACAAGCTATCTTAATGACATGCTAATTGATTTAGTGCAGTGCAGATAGCAGTAGGCTGGCACACCATGATAAAGTGGGAGTAGGTCGAGCTCTTCGTTTAGAGGAGACTCATCAAACTTACCTACTTCATTTGCTCTATGAACAAATTTTTACACCACACTGGACAGCTCGACTGCAGAGGTGTGTGTGGGTGTGTCCTCAGCTAAGTGTGTGTCCAAGTATGCTCCTTTTTAAGTTTAATCTGCCTCTGCAGCGTTGACACAAAAACGCTGATGACTGTAATTAATTATGAGGCCTATCAGGGTGTGCAGAAAACAGATAGAAGGTGAACACATTATGACCACTTCACTGTCACATACTTTAATATGAAGTCATAAAGCCCAGGGCACACATATAACCTTGGATCACATGACAATATAAAAGTAGAGATACTCATTCCTCTTTTTTCAGAGCACCTAATATGTATGTACAATACACAGATTACTTTGCTGTTTTGGTTTCTTCAGAGGTTAGTTTTATGATCTTCATTTACAATAAATATATCTCCAAACAGCTCCATAAAGAAAAAGGGGGGGTGGGGGGAGCACAAAAACTTACACTGCAGTGAGTAAAGTACTTGTGTGAAAGTATCAGAGGAGGTTGAAATAAATATGAGTAAACATGTAGCTCTGATAACAGTGTTTACCCAGCGCTGTTTGGTGTCTGGACAACCCTATAGAACACCAAAGGATAAGTATGATCTAAACCTGTGCCCAGCAGAAGGAGAGGGGCCTAAACCAAGTCCTTAGTTTGATTTTACCTTTGTTTGATGTTAAAGAATTTTTTTATGTAATAAGCAATTTAACCATAAAATGGGTAAGACATTGATATAAAAGCCAAAGGTTTTAAAAAACATATTGAAAAGTTGTAGCTGCTGAGAGGCAGCCTCTTATTATTTACAGCACTATCTATCCACAAACGCACATGCTCTCATGCTCTGCCTGTGTCATGGACTTACCTTTTGCTTCGGGGTGAAGGGGAGGAGACCACCAGTGTGATTACTTTGGTTGTTGCTGTGTGATTGCACGGTCTCTGGCATGTGATTAGGGGGAATGGGCCGTATCTCTCACCATCTCAGAGGGGGATCAAATCAGCCTCAAAGCCTAGCTTCAGGCGCTGGTGCATTTGAAAGTCAATGTTTTATTTCGAAGCATAAATTACTTGATCAGGGCAGTCTTTTGCCCAAGGTTGTATCCAAAAGGAAGCCCTGTCACAGTCAGAGAGGTGAAAGAGGGTTTAATGTTTACATATGTTATGTTCTCATCAATTCAGGAGGTTTATGGTATAAATTTGAAGGTGTTGGAAATGTGTTAGGCCTGTGCACATTTGCAACATTACATTTAAATTCCACACATAGCCCTTATCCATTAAACCTTTGGATACTCTGTTAAGCTGTGCTAGTGCATACCTACTGGTATTCTGAAAGGTGTTCTTGTGAGGCGGGCGAAGACGGTCATATTTCCCCTTATGTCCAATTGATCTGTTGAACTATAAAAGGATGTAAATGCTCTTCAAAGTAGAGCTAAAGGTTGAGGCTGCGGTTGAGTCATGCTGAGTTCTGAAGCAGCATCCCCCCATGCAGCTTTCCTTTTAAGAGTGCTTTGTATTGAGCTGCTGAATGGAAAATGTGAAAAACTGCGTGTGTCATTACTAGTTGTGATCTTGGCAAAATATGAGTGAAATGATCTTTTACAGCCTTTGTCCCAGCTCCTCTCTTTCTCTGTCCCGCCAGCCTTTTGTCATTTTTTTACTGTTACCTTTTGCTTCACTGATAAATGATGTTCACGGCGCTGATTGACAAGGGCGTGCGTCTCTGTGGGGCACAGGCAGCGAGGCTACCGCAGTAGGAGTGGTACATGCTGTAACTCAACAGGGTTCAGAGATAAGACCAGGCTCTCAGGTCTGCTGTGTGGCAGACGAGGGTGATGGATGAACAGGAGGCTCTGAGTGCGGCGGAGAATTGGGACACGTCAGTCTAAAGCTGTTGACAATTCTCTTCATGTGGTGGTAAAACTTTGTCTTGGGTGTATGCACACTAAATATTTGTTTTAAAACAGCAACAGAAGAGTGTTTTATGTGTTATAACATATGCTTTACCACCATGGCTGTATATCACATCTTAAATTAATATGTGACATACATCTCAGTCTTATTAGAGTAACTTTCCTCACATATAATATGCAGCTTCCTCTAAGAGAATTATGAAATATATAAAACTAGTCTGCTACACTTTCAGACGTCTAAAAGTCCGCGTGTGTGAACATTGTTGACATTGTTATGTATTTTCAAATAAAAATGATTAGTGTGGACATGGCTTAACTGAACATGAAAAATGGAATATCAGGTGCAGGAGTTTAATTAAATTAAGCGTATACAGATTGGTCAGGAAGGCTGAAGGCAGGTGTGACAAGGCCGAGAGAATTACTATGCAAATGCTACATGATTAAACCAGGGGGCTGTGTTTTTGCTCCCATCCTACTGGTTTTGTGTGTAAACAGTGCGACCCAGGCTTGAACCCTCATCAGAGCTGTCTACTCTTTGCCTTGTGAAGGTTTCTAGGCTGGACGCTTGCTGCAGGCGGCCGTATCCCCAGGCTGTCTCGGGTAATCAAAGGAGAGCGGCATTAATTGCTTGACCCTGGCACAAAGCCAGGTGGTCCGGTGTGGGTCGTCACCTGCGCGCGGAAAGGTCGGCCCTCATCCACTCATCGTTCACCCTTTTCTCCTGTGTTTTCTTCACCTTCTGCCTCAACTAAACACTAAGAAGTTAGCGGTTAGTTCTCTCGAGGGGTGCTGCAAAGTCACCTCAACCAAATGCGCACCTTATTTCCCAAGCCGCGCCTTACTAAAGAGTAGTGAAATTCCATTCGAAGTTATTTCTTGAATTGGAATTAGGCCTTCCCGCTTTCCGTAAACCTATTTCAGACAATGGTCCCTTTCCTATTACACAATGTCTGTCTCTATAGCGTCATATAAACATCTCAGAAGGTGGTGCACCAGGAAGGGCAGGGCTTTGTCTGACTTATGGCTGATACATTCATCAAGCTCGTGCCAAGCCAATATCACACTGTCAGAAGGGAGCATGTGGCATTCTATCACCATGAGAGGCTGTGACAGAACAAGTCCTTTTCCATTACGCTCTCTCAGGGCAATCTCTGATATTGCCTCTCTGCTCCTCTGTAATGTTGTTTATTTCACTTGTTTGCGCTGGTTGCAGGCTCTCCCACTCAGACCCTAATCAGAGTGAACCTAAGTGAATGGAAGTATTACTATGTCAGTAATGTATTGGAAAGTGTGGAGCAGCTCCCCTCATCTTTTCCAAATAACCGTACAGTATGTTGCTTTATTTATTGTGAAGCCCACGTCTCACAGTGTGAAAATTTAATGGAGTAATAAACCACATTTCAATTTGAAATCAATAAAGCAGTTCATAAATTCTGCGCACACCTGCTTGCTGCAAAGAGACTGCAGTGCTCATTTTGTAAGCGGCTGAATTTTTCTTTTTCGTAATAAGCTGATAAAGGTTTCTTCCTGCTTTGCCCAGATTTTATTAAAAAGTGCAGTTGAAGCAGCCGAATTTCCCTATTTCTGTGTCTTCGCAGTGTTTCCAGTGTTTTATTCAGTGAGGGCTGTTAAAAGGCAGTCGTCCTGTAGAGTGGTCCCCAGTCCGCTTCTGTGTTCTCTTAGCCTCCAGCAATGAATTACTATTTATGTGCTGAACTTTGACGGCACACCAGAGTCAGTCCCTACTCCACCAGCATAGCTAAAGTAGAGTAGCTATGAAGTTTTACTTGTCTTCTGCTTTTATGACTTCCTTTTGCGAGGCTAAAGGTGGACTAAAGTTGACTGGAACAAAGTATAGCACTACTCTAGGAACTTATTTTTGATGCATACTCATTTACACAGAAAAGGTATTCTCTTTCGTATAATCTCTGTCCAATGCCAAATATTAATGTTATCCTTAAGTGACACAGAAGGAGCCATTTAGCTTCCTGTTTAGACACTACAACTGAGGTTAAACAATAGACGCACATGTAACATTTCTGGCTATATCAAGGCAAAAAGAGTATTTGCTTAAAGTGACCTGATATAGTATTAAAAAAAACAAAAAACCATCTGCCATTCTTCAGGCTCAGTTAAAACACTCTTAACGCATGAACTTTTTCACTTCAGGCGTCCAGTGTTACTCCAGTCTACTGACACACACCTTGTGGAAATAGATAAAATAATGAATTCACTTAAAATAAAAAGAACAAAACAGAACTCAGAACTGTGAATTAGAATCTTTTTTCTCAATGGAAATAAATCAATGTGAAGTTTCCCGATGTTTGAGACTTTGAGAACAGTCTCCCCTGAATACTAAAATGAAAATCCTTTCTTCACTTAGTTTTTGGATTACATTTGTCCACCGTTATGGGATAAAAAGTATTCTGATGCTGTAATGTGAATACTACAGATAGTTTTTCGTAAAAGCTTTGATGGACATTAAATCTAATCTGAAGGATACAGAGCCTCAGTTTTCTAGCAAATCTGGTTCGTCTCTCTGCCTTTGATGCACACTAATTCAGCTTTCTCATCTGAAGAGGGCAAACCTCAAGCTGAGCAGACGATGAGGTTATGCTGCAGACATTCATTCTCCAATGGGAACTCTATTGATTATCTCACGTCTGTCTGACAGTGGGGATTTTCAGCTCTTTCATGTCAGATATTTGTCGTTACTCAAGAAAACGAGTTCATAAACGTTGAAGGCCGGCTGCCTCTTCCTTGTTGTGGGACGTAATTAATGTAGAGTGGCACAATGGTGTGTTTTTTCAAAATTTCTGGAAATGTCACAAAAGGAAAATGCAAATGAGATTAATTTCCCACAGCTGAGTTAAAGACAATAAAGAGGCTATTTAAATATGAGAAGGCAGAGCTGTGTGAAAATGGTCGAGGCTTTGAAGAATGTGTATTCTGTTAATTGCATTGGGGAAGCTTTTTTGAAGTTTGAAAGTGTGTTCATTTATATATATCCCTTCAGAATTTCTACAGTCTCTTTGTATAAATTGTACACTGTGATCCTATTCTTAACCACTGCTCAAATTATAAATTATAATCTTGAGAGTCATGCAAAGGCTTAAAGAGTAAGGTAAAAGTTATGAGAAATAGACCATTATGGGCGGATTATACGGCACTACAGGCATTCAATATTGAGTTTTAGATAAAGTGGATTTATCATGATGGACAAAGCCAGATGAAATAATAAAATCCTAGGGGCACAACAGAATGATGAGTTACCCTAAATGCACTGATAATCACACTGATACTGCGAATGGAAATTATTTATTCATTAAAAGTGCATGTAGTATGAAATATGATGGACAGGTCTTCCTCAACAAACATTTAATTTAGCATTTTGTTGTCAACTCTGAGGAAGGGTCCAGTTAATCTGAATCTAATTTTAAACTATTCAACAAAATGCTTGTATAAGACCTTTGGATCCTAATAAAATATAATCTAATCATTGTCCCTTTTTGTCTGTTTTTAGTCAAACCTATATGCCTTGTTATCACTGCCACCTAACCAAATGAAATGGATCTACACATGGAAAGGATCACAGAGATGAGTTTAAAGTGTCCTGAAATAACCTTTTGAAAATAAACTCCAGTCTGAGGTTTGGTGTCAATGGCTGTTGCCTGTGCTGTGGTTTAAAACATGTTCAGTATTAAAAATGAGTCGGTCTGGCTCCTGCACTGGTCAGAGCCGGTGTCCTCTACTGTGTATTATCAGCAGTTGAAAAGAGAATGAAGACAGACAGACGTTTTGATCTATGACCTTCGCAGTGAAGCGTTCACTTAAGTTCACTTCTCTCCAAACAGTGTTAGCAGACTTCTCTTCTTCTCTGACACATCCTCTATGCATCTAGCACTGCCGGATGTTTTTATAACACTGTTTGTGGAACATGAGCTTCAGACCGAGGAGCCATTTACACAAGGCCTGTTTAAAATACTACAATCCAAAATAATTACCCACTTTGTGTCTGCCGCTGCAAAGGCAACTGAATGACATTAAAGCTTGAACGCAGGCTCTTTTCATCCTCTTCTGACAGACAGATTGGAAGAGCTCTTTGAGCTTTTTTGAGTTAGAGTTTTCTCAACGTGACCTGGTAAGACCCCATTCATCCTCTGTGCTATCAACGCCCAGCCAGGGGCCCGACCAGAACCAGATTTGAGCCGTCACATCATCTCTGTTCCTCAGACGTGCGTTGTCTAAAGTGCTGCTGACAGAGGCTTCAATGGAATCTCGTGGCTTGACTTTGAAAGAAGATGGTTTCTTAATGGAGCCTATAAAGAGCTTCTTTCAAAGCCAGACTTGTCTTTACCTGCCTTTACCTGATGTGTATATGACTTATTGTGTGTTGTATGTATGTCTGTATGTACACCACCATATTACATTACAATGCATTTATTGATATCTCTTTGAAATAGGAGTAAATTGGCAGAAGACATTGACAAACATAGTATTTTTTTCTTGATGCATGCGGTGCTTGTATTGTCGGCCAGAGCGGGCTGCATCATCTGACAGCTTTGTGGTTTCTCCTGACAGTGTAGACTTATTTATGTCTCTCATCCTCGGTGCAGCCTCTCTGAAGACCCGTGATACAAACCACAGAGACGGCACAGCTCTTGACAGGGTATCACACTACAAAGGCCTCACTCTCACATTTGACTGGCAGCAGCCAACCTCCGATTTCCGTGTTTCTGCCGCCATCAAATCTGTCTCTTAAGGCCCTTGACATGTTTGATGCCAGGATTTTATGCTTCTGTAGTAAATCTGCAACTTTTCTCTGGAATTTAATAATGGTTTTGTAAATGAAGGGACTTTTCTCACTAAACCTTTTGTAGTTTTTACTCCTCTGATTCAGAATAATTAACTGTTGTCAGGTAGCCTTCTCCTTCTGTAAAATATTATCCTCATATTTCAGAACAAAGGCAATCTGTTAAAAGTGTTTCATAATCCTCCTATAACAGTGCTGCAAATTGCCTTTAAGATGACACACTGAACGACTTAAGGGTAATAACATTCCTCTCACAGAGCTACCTCTGACTACCATTCATCATGGTTTTGCAATTCCAGGATGGGTTTTGAGAAGAAAATTAAAAAGAAAATTAAAAGAATTTCAATTAAGCGATTTGCTGAATTGGAGGGAAAATGGCAGTGGTGTGGAAAAGGCTTTTAATCTTTGTAAGCCACCTCTTGTTCCATTAAGCTCATATCCCCTGCTTATCTCACTAATCATTCCTCCCAATGCCAGTGGTCCTGGCCATTTTTAATGAACCCATTATGTCCTGATTCAGTCCACTAGGACTGGCAGCCACACCATACGCCCATGAAGTGGGCTGGAAACAATCAAAGTACAATCAGGCCCCAGTGATGATGCTGCGGCCCAGTTATAGACAGAGAAAAATGACTCTCTAAAAGCCCAGTGTGACTGTGGAGAGGTCAGACAACCCTGTAGCCAGGAGTGGAAAATAAATACTCTGACTACAAGGACTGCCATGGCCTTAAAGTGGTCTGTGTCAGGCAGCTCATTACAATGAGCTCAAAGCCTGCTGAATTCACTAACAACAGTGTTTAACCACAAAGAGAAAACAGTCTTTTTTGACTGAAAAACAGCTTCTTTAATGGTACCCACTTAGTCTCTGTTTTTATTTAACAGCTATTCACCAAAAATGACAAATAATCTTCACATATTTGTTCACACTGCCTGATCCTGACCTTTTTCTCCATAGGCAGGTTGTAGGTTGTGTTTTCAGACCTAAACATAACAAAAGTTAAACTCCTCAAGTAAGACCTGTGTACAAGAGCGGGTATTGTTGTTTTCAGAGCACAGAGAGTACATATACTTCATTTTGGAGGCTGCTGGCCTGGTGAATAACACAGTGTGAAGAAACACAGTTGATCCTGCATCCTCAGCTGGCTGTATGCTCTGATCTACACGGATCTAGACCTTTCTGTTTAAATTCAATAGATCTTCAGAAAGCAGCAAACCCGCAGTAAAAAGCTAGATACAGCCTTTATTTCTAATATTCATGTCTTGTTTCAGTAACTGAATTTAGTTGGATATTGTAGTATAGTGTTGCATTCACCATTCTCTATTTGGCTTTGTTTGGTGCACACTATGCTGTCAGCTTGATCTAGGTACAGTGTTTTTGTTTGTAGGGCTGCATTATTAAGAAGTTGTTAGTAACAAATACCACCAGGGCATACATGAAAAGCTATAGCAGTGTGCTCCAGAGCAAATGTTGCACCTCATGACTCGCAGTAGCAAAATAAAAACGCGTGTATTGTATCCATGGTGGCCTGTTGTATAAAATATGAGCTTTGAATGGGCATGATCATGAATTAAATTAGGCCAAAGGGGAGTGTTCTGACCCTTTATTAATGAATTACTTGCTGTAGAATTGCAATTTAATTAACATCCCAGCCAATAAACAATAACATTTACTGGTGTTGTGTGTCTAACTGGTGAGAGAGCTCTTAGAAACTGATCTAAACAAAGCATTTTTACATAACTTTGTGTAGGTAATAGTTTCAAATAAAACACTTCACTATCATCTGAGGGGCTTATCCATGAATGCATATACTCCACTGGTATCAGGGGCTACAATACATTACAATTCAATACAAACCCCAGACAAGCCTGTTAATGGCCACAGTAACAAACATTGCAACATATAGAGATTGATAGTTTTTTTTGGACTGTGATAACAAGCAGTGCAGTGCCTTTTGTCATCATCCACGCTCCCCAATCGATTCTCCACCATCCGATCCCATCGAGTGACTTGACTTTTATTCATAATTAAAGCTATCTACATGCAAATCATGGAAAGTCAGAGGGTGTATTGTTCTAAATGTATATCAAGTCACACTGTCCATGAACGCTTCATTTTTAATTTTTGTGGCAAACACAAACATAGCCATCCATACTCACAGATGCATAAACAGACAGCCCATTTACCGTATTGTCAAGAGATCAAACGATTGCGGCACTGATTAAGATTTAATGTAAATTGAAAATGTTAATGTGATTACTTTTTTATGTTAATGTTGTATTTTTCTTGCCCATTTCCATGCTAAGTAGGATTCATTTAAGCATTATGTTAGTCATGTGTCAACTGCTTCTCGGTGGGTTTCTGTTTATCACCTCACAGTTTTATAATTATAAATATTAGCAGTGTTAAGTACCTTTCTGCACAGGAGATGACAATCACCGTACCTCAGTTGCTTCTGTTAGAAAACAACAAGAAATACTTGGAGTGTATGACTAAATTTCACTTTCTGAATATCTTTCTTTTAATTGATTTATTAATACAACTCACAGTACCATGATAAGTACAAACCGAGCATACTGTGTACATACTAGTGTAGATGGGCCAGTAAAAAGAAAAATCCTTTGTCCTTTTGTCTGTGGCAGTGATGCAGGTACATTTGTATATCATTCCACAAATAAATGCACATACAATTTGTCTCCAGTGCTTGTCTGCAGAAAATGTTGCAAGAATGAGAACAGCATTAGCTTGCAGATCAAGTTTTATCCACTAGAACAATTTCTTTCCTTCCAAATGTCTTCTTTGTTGTTGTAACCACTTTCGACAGCACAATTAAACAAGTCACTGGCTCAGAATGGGCTTTAGCAGCATCAGATAGAGGTGATAAAGTTGGAGGAAGCCATGTAATCCTTTGGAGAAAACTCAAATTAAGTGTCCACTGCCACCATCATTTGTGTTTTTGTCTAAAAGATGAATGAAAACTTAATACAGTTTCTCACTCAAATGTTGTTGTTTTTTGTACTATAATTTGATTAAACTTACAGCATTATCAAAAATAAGTGGAAGTGCTGTCCAAGGCCATCTATAGTCCTCACTTTGACACAAACATTTGATTTCTTTCCCATATGATCTATTAAAACTTCCTGTCATGAAAGAAACTAAGTCAGTTGTACTTCAGAGTTTTGCAGAATGACTTTTAAAAAGACTTAAAAAAAAAAGTATTTAGAAGTATTAACAGCTTTTTGCATGTAGCTTCACTTTTGTTTACAACTCTCTGTTTGGTTGTATTTGTAGACCCAACTTTGAAATGTTAAGGCTTTTATCAGAGTGACTGACAGCTTCAGAGCTCCAACAAACTAAATACAGACTTCATTAGAGCCTGTTTGAGCAGATATGTGCAGTAAACGCAATGACATGAAGGGAAAAGCTCTTCCGTTTAGCGATGGCAGATTGCGCAGTGCACTGAAGAATGAACAAAGCACACAAGCTAACCAAGTGTGATTGGCAAGTAATAACTCCACGTGGCAAACCAAGCAACTGTGTCCGTCGCAGATGTGATTGATAATTCTGACAAGTGCATCCTTTCCCCGTCGCTTCACACCAGCCATTTTCTACCTGCCTGATGGATAATAAGACACATGCTATATTTTTCTGCTTTTTTTAACACCAGCTCCATTAAAGCGTATATTTCTCACATGACAGCAAGTGCCATTTCGGTTATGTTCCGCCGTATGAAGTGACAGTCACATTTTCTGTTTCTGCATCAGTGCGTAACATGGTAGTGACCAACATGTCGATGGGAAGCTGTTATCATCAATATTGAGCGCTAACTTTTACACATATATCAGTAAAACGGCTACTCAAGTAAATATAAAAGATATAGCTGTTCAAATGATTTAGCCAAAAGGACTAGCTTCTGTTTTTATGCCAAATCTGATTGACCGTCTCGCTCTCAGTCTTATAATGTGATCTAGCAGACATCCAGAAGATTTGAGAGCCATCTGCATCTTAAAATAGTGCCAGAATTATCTCAATATGAAAGTCTGTTGTAAAATGTGGATCCCATGTGTGTGTCTTTTCAGTGCCATTACTGTGTATCAGCCTCAAGTGTTTACTGTCTGCCGTATCCATATTCTTTTTTTGGTTTGTGTTGTTGCAGCTCATTTGCGACTGAGTGTGTGGCAGAAGGAAAAGCAGTTGTGTGTTTTTGCAAGTGTCTGCTCACACATCATTAGAAGCATCCAAATAGCACAACATGAGCGCCAAAAAGACAGTCATTAAGTGCCAGACATGAATGGATTATTGAGTCATTTTTTGTCTGCCATTGAGGTATTCTAATTATGAAACCTGTCTGCAGACACAAACCACTCATTTGACAAGAGAAACAAGGAGATATGCACCAGCCGGCTGCAAATACGTTGGCATGCATTTATTCATCTTAAAGAGCACGAGCTTGTTACTCTGTCCACGCCGCATCAGTGTTTCCAGCAAAACTAGTGTGAGGAAATGGACCAAAAGGGCTGTGACCTGGAATGGATTGCTATGAGGGCGTGAATTAACAAGGCAAAGGTTAATGTTATTGTAATTATAAGTGAGGAGTTTTACAGAAGATGATTTCCTCATCATCGGAGAGCCGGCCTGATCACATCGAATGCATTAGACGAACAATTAGCTTCCTCTTTAATACTTCATGTTATTACCAGCACCATCTAGTTTGTCGTTGCTATGCTTATTTCAGGGGTCAAACACGTTAGCGGCCTGAGAATTGAGTGATGACGTACACATCAACATGCGAGCGGAAGTGTCATGGGGACTTAACAGTGTCCCTGCGGTGTGTCAAATCGCACATTATTATCATGCATGGTCGGTTTCCCTGGGCCATGGTGTTTAGGTGTAAAAATGGCCTAAGGTGAGTCACTGCACCGGGCTGAGGCTTCCTATTTGCCCCAGGGGAGAGCGAGAGGAACTAGCATTACTGTCCGACACAATACATCATCTTGTTATGTTTACCTATCACCTACAACTACCGCTTATGTCGAAAGGACAAGCCAGCATCACATTCAAAAGTTTAATGGGGGAGTCTTGGACATATCTGTCACAGCAAAGAAAATATGTCTGCAAGTTCTCTTTACCAGATGGTATTACACTCCAATATGTATTTGACAGCTTCGGCCAAGCTAATCTTTTTCCCTGGCAAGAACAATGCTGCTGGTACACATATATCAGTCTTGGAATAGGAGTGTGACTGGCCCCTGTGGCACTGCTCTGCTGCTGACTACAGCCAGATGGGCACTGTGCGGTCATCAGAGTTTGTGTGTCAAAGTGGAGTTGTCAGTGAGACTAAACCTCAGTGGATGGCTCGCGGTGTTAGCTGCAGATGCCCTGACTGGTGCGTCCATCATGGCCTCCCCTCCCTTTGGGCATCTAGAAATGCAAAGTCTGCAGAAAAAAACTGCTGTGATCCAGAGCTCCAGACAGAAGCAGATGTGATGAATGAGGCCTGGGGCTGAGGCCTCTGAAGTGACCAAGACTGAGATGTAGCTCTGGACCTGCTGCAGGGATCCACACTCTGGATATGATGTAAAAAGCAGTTGTGTGTATTTCTGAAACATGAGGGGTTTGTAGGGCTTCGGTTGAGCACAAAATACTGTGTTTAGTTTGGGATAAAATTAGAGTCATTTACAAACAAACACAAATATAGATATTCATCATATTGCAATGTCAAGGACATCATGTTGCTGCTTTTTACACATAGACAAGACACATTTAGCATTATTGTAGTAGTAATACCTAACAATAGTAAAATTACAGTAATGGTTCATTCACACATTGTAGATAGGTTTTTAATGGTGACCTTGAAAACTCAGACTCTTTCACATCAAGTGACAGACACCTTTGTACGATTTTACATTACAGAATAAGGTAATAAAAAGATATTTAATGCTGCTCGGTTAAGTAGAACTGTCACTAAAATGACTGGTGAAATCAGCATGTCATCTGTGCATGATGGATTGTGTGCACTAATGTTTGCTGTTAGCCCAACAATCCAATTAAAAGGTGTCTCACCAAGCATCTATCAGTATAGTAGCTCGCAGCCGTTTCTGTTAAGTTTAATTTATTGGTTCATAATTCACGGGAGGTGGGCCACTATAGAGAGAATCATCTCATCCACTGTTTTAATTTGCATCATGCTGGGATTTGTCACTGTTACAGATGATGCTCCGAGAGGCCGCCAGAGTCTTGTTATGTGGGATTGTGTGGGGCCTGACATGATTTGCATTATTCAGCGGCCAGTGCATAAGTGTGTGTTAGCTCCTGTCACTCCATGAGGGCCCATGCAGGGGCCTCCCTGGGCACTCTCTCTCTGCGAGGGCCTTCTTCTTGCTGCTAGACAATTAGAGCTGGCGTGTGTTGCCCGGAGAAGGAAAGGATCAATTCCCCTGCTGCTTCCAGGTCCTTCTCTATGTAAAGAATACTTATGGTTGAATGTTGCCCTCAGATCAGCTTTCATTTCTGTTTTTGAATTGCTTGCTGTGCTTTGGGCCACCCAGCTTATTCATAGAAACTTCAAGTGGCAATTACTACGTCACTTTATAACTGAATTGTTTTTCCTCTTGAAAAACAGTCAAAGGAAAGACACTGGAGTTGGTGTTAACCCATATGTCTTTTCCGATTCAATCGCTGCATTAGCATGACATTAGCAGCGCTCATTGCTTAGCTTTTTACACCTCAAATGACAAAGCCATGCAGAAAAACTGAGCCACCGAAGCTCAAGCTGTCCGTGATAAGTGTGTGATGAACTAATCCCTGCTTCTCTACGACGCGACCCACAAGTCAGTGTTGGCTCCCGGGCCGCTCCAAAAACTCAGTCCCAAGATTGTGACAGAAGGCACGTCCCCCACCTTGCTGGGTTTGTAGCCGTTCACACCATCTTCGGCTGCACCTGTTCACACGGCTGGCCATTACAGGAACATATGTCAAATTACATTCGTGCAAATTTGGTGAGAAACTAAACCAATAAGGTGTAAGTATGTGTGGGGTAAAGATTTTTGGAGCGTTCCCTTTACACAACACAGAGACCCGCCTGCTGACTACATTCAAACTGCTCTGGAGTGTGCCGCTCCTGGATGTGGCTCACAATTGATAGTCATAATTACAATGACTCGAAATCAATTAGTGCAAATGAAAGTGATTTGTTGCTACTTTTCCAACACTAATTGCATTGCTAAAAGTCAAGGAAGCAGCCAACATAAGCATTAACCCCTCTTTGAAGAAAATCTATAGTACATTCAGAGTAAATAGGTTAAGGCAAACATGTCTTTCATCAATAGTGTGGCATCAGCTTTTTTTTTTTTTTCCACTGGCCTTTAGTGCAAGCATCTGTGCATAGCCCCTCTGAGGACTAAACAACAGCTGCTAATGACTAATTTACTACAGATTCTTCAAACTAGCATTGCACTAGAAAACATGTTTAAAGCAAATAATAACAGAACACACTGTACGTTGGTACGTCTGTGTGTTTTATGCATTTTTGGGCCTTTTTTTTTGGATGATTTTTGGACCAGAATGTATTTTAAGACCTGCCCATATTCTCTAAAATCCACATCTGTGAGTCATTAACCCCTTTTATGCTCATTTCTGTGATATTGGTGGTATTCTCTCCACCAGTATCCCATCCCAGTCGGCCCAGTGCCCTTCTGAGGCTCCCTAAAAAGCTGACCTCTAGTGATGTAATATTTACACACCACACAAACTCTTTACAAAACAAGGCAAAAATGATGAAGTGAGTGGAAAAGTCACTGGGGGATTCTGAAACCAAGAAGCACATGCTAATTTACATACATGAGAACAAATTCTGAACACATCCTATTCTTGTTTTTGTGGATATAGACCTACACAAACCTAATCCATCATCACGATCCTGTAAGGCTGATCCATCCCATTTCTGCTCCACTTTGTCGACCTCTGTGATGCCTCTGATACTACATCACGCAGAATAAAAACCACAACCAGTACCACAACAAAAAGGACCATTGTCTTACTGAAGGCAACATGTTGAAAATCTTGAATCTTGAAAATGTGTGTGTCACAGTCTTTATTCTTCTGGCTTTAACTGGCCGAAAAGATCTAACTAAAGACCAAAGAACAAACAGAGAAGTCAAAATGTCGACACCGAAGACACCGAAGTGTGAAAGCACCCATTGATTAAGCTTGTAAACCTGGCATGGGCATTTCGGTTAGTTGCCTTTCCACTGGACTAAAACTTCCACTGACTACATCTTGGTCTCACCCTGACATACAGGGGAGAAAGAGGCCTTAAAGCACTGCTGTTCCTAAATGGGCCACTAATCGAATGTCACTTTGGAAAGCCACACGGAGCTGGATGGATTAAAGTGTCCAGGACCCAGGTGAGACTGAGATAAAGAGGGGGATGGCTGCCATGACAGCGGGACCTGCAGCTTGGCTCTCGTCCTTTACTGTTACTCTTACTTTGTCCCAAACACAGCCCAGAATAGTGTTGCCTAAAGCCCAGTGGTTCACGGAGCACCAGAGCTCAGCAGAAGCTACATTTATTTACTACTAATTTAAAAACGGTACAATTCTGTTTAGCTTTTTTCCTATGGTTTTGTCTGCTCAAGACATATTTATGTACTTAGACTGAAGGCTTAATACTAAACGTCACACAGCTCTAAAATGCAATTTAAAATTACTTAATTTGTGCTTGTAATCCTAAGGTGATGATCTGATTATAGTTCAGTGATTTAAAAAGAACTTCAATAAATATATAGACATGCAATTTATTGTATACATTTTTACATATTTTACATTACAGACATTTTTTCTCTGACACCTTTACTGCATTTTACTGTATGTACAAGCATTGTGCGTGACCGCTTCTTCCATTAATGTAATTTAATTGTTGTATGTTTAAAAGTGTGACTCAACTGAAATAATTAACTTTGAACCATTCTTATTTTTCCCTCTTAGTCCTTATGCACTGCCTTGGCTTTTTAGTGCACCCATAATTTTGGTCTTTGAGCTGAGTTGTGAGCTTAGCCACTCCATCAGCCGCTACAGCAGTACTCGAGCTGGAGAGACTGTTCAGTCCACTTCAAGCATTGCCACTGATAACTGTACCGGAGCCACAAGAAGGCTTTAATCACGTAATATCAAAGAGTGACAGATGACATCTCACACTGTCCCTTTATACGATGAGACAGCTGGTTACCGCTAGATTCTAAACTGCTCCTAAAGTAACAGGAGCTTTTTTAACCTTTCAGACAAAGCTGACTCAAATTACAACTCCAAAAACGTCCACTCTAATGTTCTTATTGGCATTTAGATAAATGCTATTTAAAAAATTTCAAAGAGCAATGCACGAAGATGTGCGTCAATGTTCTGAGCATTTTTTTTTCTGAATTATGATAAAAAAAATTTGGAGTGGAAAGTAGTTTAATGCCTTTCAACTAAATTATTCCTGCTGCAAAACCTTTTGTAATACAATTTAGAGTTAGCGTAGTTTCTTTGAAAGTTTCTTTGTGCTCATGGATGACTGACTCAAATGTGCAAATGATAAAATGCAAAAGCATGTTGAACTAACCTGGTCTAGGAAATGTCACAGGACAGAGACATCTGAGGAAATGGAAGTGTTAAAGTGTCGTGCCTGCACAGAAAGAGTTAAACATGACAATTAACCCACACTGGTTTTCTGGTTCTAGCGTCATCAAACTTTAAGTATTTAAAACAATAAATTACTAAAATTTGATTCTTCAACCTACAAGACTGCTTTGAGAAAACGTTTTTACAAGCTAGTCTTGTCTGCAGTTCAAGTGTGGTGCACAAATGAAGTGTAAACCCTGTTATTTTCTCTCCATGTTGTTTCTTTGTACAAACAGATGGATGTTGTTGGCTTTATTCAAATGAGTCTTGTTTGTTTATTGTTAAATAGCCTTAAAGCAGAGACAGCCTGAATAGAGAATGAATGCTAAGTGAATGTTTTAAAATAATGTACAGTTGTATAATGAAAGGCAAAGGTGAAAAGTGAGTAATCCACATATGTTTAAATTTGCCTACTTCGTGCTAGCTATTATCAGAGCCTGCTCTGGCCTGCTTCCATGTTTCGCTGTCAGGCATCAGTTCCCTTTTTGGCCCTAGCACAGTTACAGATGAGGGTTTCACCAGAGCAATCAAGGGACCAAAAACACAGTCCTGCTGAGGTGCCCCGGGCAAGATGGCACTGAAGACAGCCCCTTCAGCAGCAGCAGCAGCAGCCCAGCTGGGGACTGGTCTGTCACTGTCGCCCGGACTGTCCACGGCAGCTGGCTCTGTCCTTCCCCTCAGAATGAAAGGAAAGAGTAGAGAGGCTCCTCGGGCGGGACAAGCTCTGTGGAGCATGTGGCAGAAAGTGGGACAACTTGGTCACATCTGGAGGAATGGCTGCCTCATAATTTGTCATGTGAGTCCTCTCCTGCAGAGCCTATCAGGTCACTTAGACTGAATGAATAAAATGGAAGGTGCACAGTTTTAATATCCAAATTCACAGGCATCAGGGATAACTTCTTTGAAGTCATATTGCTCTTATCTGTGATGCAAAAATTGATTGAGTGCTAAAGAGGGAGAGGCAACGATGACTCATCCTGTTGTGCCGTGTTATTGTCGTCCTCTGGCGGGCACCGCTGTCGAAAGGTTGTAAATCTGTGACAGCAGGGAAGGTTATTTGTTTGGATTTTGTTCAGTTGGACCGGCCTGGACTGGACTATCCTTTGGAGTTGCTATGTTCCTGGACAGGAGAAGCTCTGTGACTAGAGTAATAAAGAATAAATCAAGCTTAACAGAAAGTGGACAGTAGTTCTCTGCCTCCTCACAATAATTTTATATAATGCCCTTTTTTCTCTTGGAAGTTGAG
The DNA here is from genome assembly GCA_036850595.1 of Rhyacichthys aspro. Classification (NCBI taxonomy): domain Eukaryota; kingdom Metazoa; phylum Chordata; class Actinopteri; order Gobiiformes; family Rhyacichthyidae; genus Rhyacichthys; species Rhyacichthys aspro. The sequence continues at coordinate 16,196,552 of CM072162.1, read as the reverse complement.
TCCTGGCAAAAATAAAACACAGTAAAATCCTACAGAAGCCATTCTTGTTTTATCCTATTGGTCTGCCTCTCATTTCTCTGCAGAGATATATTCACATGCCCCCACACGTAAAAAACAGCCAACCTATGGAGAGGGAATTGCTGGCTGTCACAGTCAAATCCCTGTGAAGGTCAGGGAAAATGGCACAGATGGCCTTTTGCACTAAATCAGCAACTTTTTTCAAAGTGCAGACACATGGAGTTAATTCACACACTAACCCATTTAGATTTTTCAACCAGCATCATGTGTTGCCTTACGTGTACAGCCAATGACCGTCTGCAGCACATTTAAAGACCGTTGGTGATAAATCTACAGATCCCAACAGAGATGAACAAGTCCCTTGAGTAAATGTACACGAGTAATCGTTACTACTTACTGCCCTCCGCTGGTTTCAGTAAACTCTGGTTTCAGCCATGACTTAGTCTCATTTTGCAACCAGGACCTTTGATAGAAACCCTTTTACTTCACAATTTCAAAAGTCAGTGAACATCGAGCAAAGGATTTAGGGAGATTGAAAATGCATCCACTTGTAGTTAAGTAGTATTTTTTATAAGGTAGGGGATTTTAAAGCCTTACTGTAGGATAATAAGGATAATCTTTGTATCACAAAAAGCATTGAAAATCTCTGAAAGATGGAACAGAAACATCCTCTTTACTTTTGTATTGCCACGCTGTGTGTCAAGACTTATGCATTTTGTACCTAATGAGGAAAACACAGAATAAGGAGAGCTTTTTCAACCTGCTCTGATTGTCTTTGGGTATAAATCTGCTGGTGTCCGGCGTGGCCCTCAGGTGAAGCAGCCAGGGTGCAGCGGTGTAGTGCTAGCGCTCAGGGAAACGGCCGGAGCAGCATCGTGTTGCCAAAGTAAGGTGAAGAAATGGAGTGTGAGTGTGTGGATATGACAGAGAGTGTAGGTGTCACCTGGGCTCCCTGAGGCCCAGCTGCTCCACCGTCGCAGTTTAGACGAGAGAAACAGTCATTAACCCTGTCACATTGATTCAGCTTTGTTACTGTGTTTCTTGTGACCCATGCTGTGGTATAAAGGCCTGTATGATATCACCTTCACTACTCTTCCCCTCTCTCTGCTCCCAACCAGTCTGTTTATTTTGTTGTCAGAGGCCCAACCAAACTATTTCATCATTCGCCTTTTCACTTAAAACTGTAGGAAAAAAAAAGAAATCAAAATAAAAACAATGTTTGGGTGTGTAGTTTTTGGTGATGTGTGATGCAAAATTGCAAAACCACTCAAAATAGGCTTTGATTTAAAAACAAGTTAGAAAAAAGAATCAATTTGATAATGATTTTTGCTCTGCTTAGTTTGTCCACTCTGGCCATCTGTAGGAACAGCATGTACAGTAAGTGAGCTTCGACTGACTTCTGTGGAGCTTGAAATGTTTATTTTTGTAGACAGACAAATGCAAAAAGTATTGATTTGATGGGAATATACAGTACACTTTTGAAAACACAATTTCGACCAGTGTGTTTTTCTGTTCAACTGTGTGTGCTACAGAATCTTACACAATGCACCTTTAAGTACAACGGCACTTAACACTGCACACCCAACAACCAACTCAAGATACGATTTTATTTTAAATGCACAGTCCATAAAAAAAAAAACCTGTGTTTGTACAACAAATATGAATATGACTACATTTATGACTATGTACTGCAGAAAAACTGATTCTTCTGAGATGCTCTTATTTCCAAAAGCCAAACCAATGTATTATTTTGTTAATGTGACATTTCTCTTTGTCTGCATGGCTGCTCAACTACCTTTAGATTTTCTGACACCTGACGAAGTTAGGTAACACTGATAGAAAGCAACGTTCTGATAATAACGAAGGGAAGCGGCTGTGAGTCACTTTATACCGTTCTATTTTTGTTCTCCTTCATGTCACTCAACAATTCATAGATGTATATATACATTCTTCCGTCTATTTAGAGGTGCTCTTGGTTCTTTATATACCTCGGCATCTTTCTCTCGCCATGCTGTTTGTTCATCAGACGCACCATCTGCTGAAGTTGTGTGTTTCTCGCCACACGCCGTCCCTTTGGCACACGGCTTCACGTCGCGGCGCTCTACCAATTATCGGACGCGAGTGGGACGCCCGGCATGAGTCACTGGCCACTGCACGAGCACGGAGCCTGTGTGTTCACACCAGGTAGCCTCTCAGCGTGACTCCAGATAATGGGGAGAGCACTCCTGAGCACTCCTCGTCATTCATTTGGCAAGCTGATTAGCGCCTCTCTGTAACCAGCAATAATCCACAGTCCTATTGTGTATTTCATGGCCCATTTCAGAATTAGAGTATCTTTAGAGGTTGGAGCCAATCTACACTCGGCCCTCTGTTTTTGTGCAGTGTACCGTGTAAAACAATAAAGCGCGCGCCGTTGTAATCATTCCTTGTCGTTTTATTGTGTAACATTAGCTTCAGTAATATTGCATGAGGGGGAAATGTGGGGAGAATAAAGCGTAAATTATCCAAAAGGTCTTTAACGTGACTGCTGAATTTCACTCCAATTATGATCGATGCAAAGTGAATTATTTTGCAGAGCGTAGAGGAATGAGCAGCCTAGCGTGGCTCAAGACAAAAGCAATTAATTTCTTATAAAGAAGAATTCAAATGCCGTGTTTAGATCTTTCTGTCTGTCGCGTGGCTCGGCAGACTCCTCAGATTCCTTTGTCTCTTTGACGATCAAAAACATCTTTTCGGCAATACTTTTTTATCCTCTTACTTCTTTCTCCCCAAAAATCCTTATCAGTACTTCATCTTAATTGATTTAGAGTCACAGGAGTGTGTTGTGTCAAGCCTGTCGTACGCCTTGTCCACTTCAGATTGATCTTTTCTTTGATAATAATTGTAAGAATTGAACAGGGAGATACACACACTGGTATTTTGAAGATGTTTTATCAGATGTATGGTACGGCCTTGGTTATGGAACATATGGTAAGCGTTATAGGAGTGAACCCATACAGCCTCCTGACTGAAACGTACAAGTGTTCCTGCAGGGAATGGTGGATATTAGGATAAGCCTGGAATAGAGAAATTTGATATGGGGGGCTCTATGGAAGAAAAACAAAGTTATTTAAGCCGCAAGCCCTTCCTTTATTTCCTCTCCTTTATTAAAATAGTATCAAGCTATATTGAATTTAGCATGTTTATGATAAAGGCAGTATAACTTAAAGAACAGATTTAGCCCCCTCTCTCCATGCAAAAATGTCACATATGTTTTTATTATTTGACAACACACTCCACGGTGCACTTTTGCCTGCATTTTGAGTGTTATCACAAGCTCCTTACTTTAGCAGCCCATTACGTTCCCACTCTGTATCTAATAATCTTGTCATTTTACACCACATTTCCTCTACTAAGCAGTCAATTAGTGATGCAATACTTAGCCTCATTCAAAATCCTCTGAAAATTGTGTCTAAAAAGGTTAATGCAATTTCAACCGCGTGTAAAGTGGGCAGAATAGCCTGGATATGAGTGTGTCTCAGTGGCTGGCGTTCATCTCAACATCGTCTGTACTCCGTTGTAAACCGGCGGCCCAAATGAAGAGACAAGAGGAGATAACATTTTCGTATGCATAATTCACATTCAGTGATGTGGCGATTAAAAAAACAACAGTACCTTCTTGTAGGACTAGGGTTACCTTGTAGTGTAGTGCTATCTTGGCTTGTCGTGCTGTTCTCTTGCTCCAGCCGAGCCTGAGTGACGGCAGCCATTATGTTCTTTACAGTTTCTTTGACATTTATCAACATCACATCTGACAATATAAGCAGAAATGTCATCAGGGCAAATAATTGAAAGGGTATGAGGTAACCCACTGGAGAACCGGAGTCTCGTATCCTATTTGAAAGTATCTATCAGCCGTGTGATATTCTAGATATGACTTGTTACAGCTCACAGAAACAGTTTTTGGTCCCTGTGGGTTTGGTGTCTGTATTTGTTATTTTTAAATTGCCACTTCAACCCTGTAATACTAAGGATACAGCACCAATGAAAAGTGGTCTTTTATTGCAGCTGTTCTGCAAATGTTGGTCTTTAAGTAGTCCAGATTGCTTGATATAATCCAATCAGCTGCCGTATTCAGAATTCAAAATAACATATTTATTACTATGCCTTGCACGGCTGTGTGTGATGACTTATGAGGTTTTCACGAAGAGCCTAAATGGTTTTCAGATGCTGAGTGCACTTTTGGAGAGGTTAGACTTTTACACATGGTTCTTTTAATAGAAATGCATACTGTACCTCTCAGCGCTGGAGTCAGATATGAACAAAACCACATGAGCTGCCATCTGCAAATGTTTACATTACTCAAGATCCACTTCTAAAGACCACGCTCACGGCCATCTCTCAAGGACCTGGACCGTGATCTGTGGCTTACAGTAAGGATCTAAGCAGACAATCTGAGGGAGAGGTGACTTCGCCATTTTGCCTAACTTTCTGTCATGTTTTGCAGTTTTCTTTGTATTTTATTCCTCACCAAATCAGTAATGGACAGTGGGAGTTGATTTGGTATACTAGAAAATTAAACTCTGATTGTGCTACTTATCAGCTGCTAGTTTTTAACATGGTCGACTATTGCTGAAAACTCTGTGATTGCATAAAAAGTGGGCCTGAGATACCCTATAACAGCAATATCTGTTTGACTTAGTATTTAACTCTATTTCCTTGAAGCACTTCCCTTTACCTTACCTCTCAGTTCTTAAAGCCACTGTTTATGTGTCAATAGTCACAAAGCTCAGACCCAAAGCTGCATTTCAACCATGTTATCCTTATTGCTTATTCATTTCTACTGTATATCCATTGTAAGTTTTTATATACACATTCTGATAGCCCATTGGCTCAAGGGTAAAACCTATTATCCCAAGCCAGCACCAGAATAAATATTTTATCATCCAAAGCTCAAATGTATATCCAAGCGGCAGAGATAAAGCTTGAACATTTGTGATAGCTTTATAGACGTAAAGTGATAATAATAACCCGACATCACACATTTTAAATGCATCTTGAACCTTTGACTCATTGTGATCGGCCTCCTCTGTCACTGGAGAATAGTGATAAGACGTCTCATTTCCGTTTACCTTTCAGCGTTATTCATGGTTATGGAGGTGTTTTATAGTTTTGTTCCCAATACACCTTCAGGACTTTTTCTGCGCTGTAGACTTTAGAGTCACCTGTCTCCTCTCCCCTGTTATATCCTCATGAATACTCTACTTTGGTCTCTCTCTCATTTAAATTATAGAAAGAAAATTGACTTACTGCTGCTCATGTGAATTTTAGCAGGATTAAAGAACAGAAGTAGCCAGTTCATCATTTTTACATGGCTTTAGATTAAATTGAATGAAGTGTCTGACTCCTACAGTCAAGGATATTACCCTAGTAACCTGAAGTTGTTCTTGGGGCAGGTATTAAAGTGCAGGACAACCCATAGATCACACAGATGTTTCACTGACTTAGAAACATTCATGCTGAGTTTTTGGTCTGAAACACGAGCGTCTTAATGAGCTCCCTGATGGACGCCAGATGAAAATGATGACATCGTGAAGTTGTCCTGAAGTCAAAGAAATTCTGAGTAAGGCTTTTACTTTTGTTACTTCAGTAAAGTCCTGCATTGAGGACTTCACTGTCTTTTCTAAAACAGGACTGATTTAATTTAGAGGGTCATTTAAGGGATTAAATGTATTTTTGACATTTTTAAAACTCACTTAATTTTCTAGCATTAGATGTCAGGATTGTGCAAGAAGTTAAAAATAATTGTATGCTTCTTGTTTTTGATATATTATCAGAAGAAAGTGTTCAGTTCAAAACAAATGTTTTTGGAACAAATTGAGATTTTGACACCAACAAACCACTAACACCCATATAATATAATGGTGTCATACAATAAAAGTGAGAGGATATGATGTGCTTTATAAGGTATTACTAATATAAAGTCTGTTCAGTACAGCTTTAATATTTCTGTCCGTTTAAGGAGAGCAGGAGAGCATCAAAGACCTGTGCTGAGCCCATGAGGCATATAAACTGATAGGACACTGCACACCCAAGAAAAATTAGTTACCATATTAACCCATGTTGTGTTCACAGCTTGTGTGATTGATGTGATCCCAACTCTGAACTCTGACCCTTTAAGCCTGAGGCTGTTGTTGGGACTGCAGCTGTAAGATATGACAACTCCCTCATCAGCAGGCAACCAATCAGAAGCAGCCTGGCAGCATCAACCCCTGCCCGACTCACCTCACGCTGAAGCAGCATGCTGGTGCTTTTATTAGCTTTTAAAGGATTATAATTGTCTGCTAAGTACTCGTCTGTCCATCACACAGATGGAAGTTGAACCTTAATCCTCGTTCTGGAAGCTTCCCTGCAGTTTTAGGTGGAGAGGTGTTCGTGCACATGTCTTTTCCTGAAACTTCAAGTTCTCTTTCCTTCCTAAAGCCTATGGGAGTCAAGTAAATGTCTCCTGACACCTAGTGAGTTGGGCAATTTAATAACAGGCCGTAACCTGGGATGTTTTAATGACACTATCCAAAGTATATCTAGCATCAACTTTGAAATGTCTTACAGATGTGTGCTCTTTTCTGGGAAATATCAGCAACATGATCCTCTAAGCACCAAGGCTAAACCAATCTGAAGTGTTAAACATGTGAGATGAGATATTATTTCTAAAAACATACAACTTCGCATATGGTCTTGTAACTAGGGGCCAGTGGAACAGCCATGACGCTTTACGCCTAATGTCTAATCTGAGCCTCTCATTTAAACCAGCTAATTAGAATTAGTTTGACTACACTTAAGCTTGTGAAAAGCATATCATGGCCGTTTATCCTGAGCTTAATTGACACCATGAAAGGAATACATATTCATAAACACACCGCTGACTGCTCAAAGCAGGCTCATACAGAATGTCAAATTTAATTGGTGCACTGAAAGATAGATGTGCCTGCTGATTTGAAATATAGTATATCCTGTGGTCGCCTTGTTCATTCATATTCATACAGTTGCCACAGATTACAAAAATGTGCCAATTATAGCGTACTATTGTGAAGAAGGATGAATTTTAATAAGTAAAAATGTAAATCTAGCTTCTAGACTGTACAGTTTCTCCTGCTTCAGCACTAATGCATTTTCATGTTAATTACATCAGGTTTCTCCTTACTTTTGAGCACAGTAAGCCCCCTGCAGTGCAAATATGACATGGCAGAGGTTACTTTTATCCATTTCCTTTTGATTATGCAAATACCATTTAACTACTTCCATGTCAGCTTTATGTGTTTCAGGGGTGTTTTACTTCTTAAAAGTGAATAATCCAAGGACTTTTGAATTTCCACAGAGGTAGACAAGATACTGAATTGGTAATTTTAGAGATCAGTAAGAACTAAATTCGTTCCTGATGGCAGCCCTCTATTCGCAAAGGCTCTGTTTCACCAGTGCTACAAAAACAAGAGGACCTCGACATGTCAAACTGACTCCTAATTAGAAAAATACAGTGAAAACAAAGGCATGTCATCCACAGAAAACCCATTAAAGCTCAATCAAATGAAGTAAGCAAGTGGCGGGAATGACAGGGCTGTCAGCCGGGCCCCTTATCGGTGAAAGCGAAGGAAGCAGACATATACCACTCGGGTGTGCTTTCCCTCTGCGTCGCTGTGATCTTTTCCTCAGCTGCTTTTTCAATATATCTCAGTGATAAAAGTGTGACCCTCTGTCTTCCTGTGAGCGCAGCATGGGCCGGCGAGGCAAAGCTGCACGCTGACCCCGCTGACCCCCACTCGCCACAAAGCAGGAAGTGAAGTCTCTATTTGAGATTCTCACATTCTGCCATCTGCCACGGTTTTAACATGCACTTCTAACCCCACCCTGCAATCTCAAGCTCATACGTCAAACACCCCATGTCCTTCAACTCTGCGTCTGGCACATGGTCAAAACAAAACGAAGACAGGGCACATGAATCAAGATTTAGGAGCCCCTCTGTTTTGCAAAAATGGAAAAATCTAGTTTCTAATCCTTTTCCTAGAAGTGCAAATTTTCTCTTTTTTAAGTTTTTGAGCCACCTTTTTTAATCTTTAAAACAGAATTGCCTTGTATCTCTCATTCAGGAAGAATTAACTACAGTCAAGATGATAGGATGCGATAGAGATGACAAAACAAAACCATTCCCGAAGAGTAAGCATATCAGTCTGGATGCATTTGTGGAAATAATTCCATTTTCTCAGTACATAAAAGATAAGCTAAGTGTGTAAAGATAACAAATGTGTCATAGTCCTCATTAGCCTTCCTTGGTTCCAGTCGGTATCCAAATTAGATTATTGGTTGAATTACAGGGGACTCGTGGTTCTGTTTGCCGTGAGGTTCTTCACTCTTGGTTACAGAGCGTTTCCAGATTGTTGTTTGTAATGCTGCCAGACTTCCAAGCCAAATCTTTAACTTCAGTCGCCTTATCTCTCTAAATGACATCACAGAAAGAGAGAAATTGGCAGCCGAATATAGTTGTTGACAACACACAGTAAGTTCACAGGTGAAGATGCACTTGAAATGATCACTGCACAAGAACGGTTAAAGGCAGTCTCTATGCTTCACAAAAAGTTTGACAGTTCATGTTCTCTCATCATTGGACATCTCAACAGCTTCAGCGCAATGTGCAAAGCTAAAAAGAGAAACCAAAAGCTGGATGAGAAGTGTGGCCTTTTACTCATGAAACTTCACAAGCTGGTGTCAGTATTTTGTTGTTGTAAGTCTAGAATAATCTCGGCTTAAAACGGGGCCAAGCAAATTTGATTGGATAGGAGACATTTTAACTGCAAATTTAAAGCATCACATGGACAGCCCCATCACTCAACACACTAATGACTACTTACTTAGTTGCTAGTGTCTAGACAGCACTTCCTCAACACAGATTGCATTACAGGACATTACATACAAATACTATTACATTGCAAATAATGTTTGAGATGAACTAGAGGATGATGCTATCACCAGAGATGCAGCACAGGTGGCAGACACAGGGAAAGGAATGGCCACTGTCAAGAGATTATTTTAGATCTAAATAAAACATTATTCTGACTATAAACAAGTGTGTACTTTCTATTAATCATTTACCATTCATACGGTACTAACTATCAAGACAAAACAAAATAAATCATTAAAAAGTCTTATATTTATAAAGTTGTCTACACATAACTGTTCACCTGATCACTGTAGAGCTTTTAAAAACTGTATTACATTTACAGGTCATGCTGTTGTGCTAAATGTCTTCATGGCAGTAATTATGCACAGCCAAATCACTCTTACTAACATCAGCACACCTTATCAAGTGTTAAGCCTAATTCTGGCGCATCACTTTCAGTGCGGATTTAAAAATTAGTAATACTGGATAGAATTAAATAGATTTATTTTTAATGAATTCTTTGAACTGCTGTTTCTTTAAACCTTTCAGAACAATGGCACAGTCAGACTGTTGTGATTAGAGTCCTGGCCTTTACCTTCAGCTCAGCCTGTGTTTCAGACAACCCACTGCAGTTTTATGAGGCACTGATTAAACTTTTACATGCTCCTGAACACCATTCCTCCTTTGAAAGCCACCAAGTTACAGGCGGCCTTTTTTAGTGAAGTCTCCAGCCGATCACACCAGATAGGCTTTTCGGAGAAGAGCTCTAGTCCGTGAAAAGGCTTGGTTTTTGGTGCGGCAGGTAGAAGGAGAAGAGTGGTGTGGAGTGTGGTGATAAATACGGTTCTTTTAATACAATAGCTTTGTAGGTCACAATGTGTAGAAGAGAGAGGTGTGCTCAGTCAGCCCGCTGCTCTGGCAAACCAGCACAGCCCACAGACATAGGAACATGCAACCTTTAAAGAGGGATTTGAAAAGGTCATAGCAGAGGCATGCAGAATGGTAATATTGGAGGTACGCCTGGAGAGGTCACAAGGTCAAAGTGGGCTTTACTTCTTGATGTTACCCTCAAGAGAGATGGATTTAAAGCTTCTGTTTAGCAACGTTTTATGAGGCTCCGTTACATAAAGTCACGTCTTTGATTACTTAACAGTTTTTTATTATAAATATCTAGTGGCAGAATTTTTTCATGATCCTTGTATTATCTCCGGAAATTTACCTCTTGCCTCGGGGACAGGCACCATATGTTGAAAAGTCACTGCATTTTTAAAAGCCTTGTACAAAAGACAGCATCAGCATTTAGTGTTAAAGGTTTGTGACAACGGTACATTTAAACTCAATGCAACAGTTGTACATACTGTATGGTAACTGTAAGTGTAAGGCCTTTTTGTCCTCCAATCTAAATCGAAATGAATGGGAACAATAGCTGATGCGACCTCACTTTTGACAAATGGTCACTATAGATGACCCACTTTGGAGAGATCTGGCAGAAAAAACCCCACCTGGACCTGGTTAGAGATGCATTTGACAGAGACCCCCAAAAAAAACAAAAAAACAAACCCATCCTAATGTTCATCCACTCCCACTCCCTGCTGCGGCCCACTCCCCGGTGCTGCCCAAATCTCCACAGCTTCATCCTTTGGTTATTAGCAATAGATCTGTTGGATGTACATTAGCCCCTTCATCCATCCTAATGAAGCAGGGAGGATCTCCTTAAGTCTGAGCCAGCGGGGTCTCCAGCGCATGACTGAGTGGGTGCTCTCCATATTTTTTTTTACTCCCAAGTCCCATGTGATATCTCTGCACGCTTAGTGACTCTTGTTCCACTGATCTAATTAGTCCCTCGACACATCCTTAACGGTCTGTATTTATCACGCACATTAATTAGTATCCAGACTGGATGTATTACTTTGAAACTAGTGAATGTCCTTGTTTATTAAAGTATTAACAACAGGGGGGAAATACTCTCTCTTATCCCCTGGCATTAGTCACTTAGTAAGTCCGCTCATTCATCATAGCCTCGCTGCAGTCTTCCTTCTCCTTCTTATCCTTGTTTGTCTTATAAGTGCACACATATAGTGACGCTCTATTAGCATTATTAATTACAGTGGTCTTTGGTGTTCTGTGTTACACCATTGTCGCATTAGCAAAGTGTCACCCAACGCTTGTAGATACCTACAGAGCAGGCTTTGGTCAGCAACCCAGGACAATGCAGGAAACATTGTTGGAAATAGGGAGGCCATTGATTTTTATAAGCGACAGTTAGACAGAAACACATCCAGTATTGATTGGAGAATTCCTTGGGATACTTGTAAAAAGCTGCAGGAGGGTGCAGAGACCAGAAAAATCCAGTCTGTAAGGCTTTAATGTTTGAGATTTCATCATGCATGACACAGTTTCCACAGCATCTTGTGCCTTGGATCAGTGCAAAGAAATCTCCCACGCTCCTGAAGTGGCTTTCACCTTCAGCGTTTGGTTTTGGTCCAGACCACAATGAATCAAAGGCTAGTTTGAGAGCTCATTAGACATGTTACGGACCATAAAAAAGAGCAACAGAGGAGTCAAACAGTTATTTTACAGATACTCTGTGACATATGCCTCCTGTGAAGCCAACACTTCCATACTATATGCCTTTATTTATTTATTTGATATATATCTTGTAAATACAGTATTAATTATAGCCCCCCAGGTCTGTAGTCACTCCACACTGATTTGCTTTTACATTTTCTCAAGTTAAACTGTAAAATTAAGTGACAACATGCTCACTACATCTATGGTCACTTTCTGCATTGTACCAGAGACATGGCCCTGTTGTGATGTCAGTGGTATACAGTTTAAGTTCTTGGTGAAAGTCTGGGGTTTAAAGCCAGACTCTGTGACTCTGAATATTTTTGGTTTCTTGCTGGGATGACTTTGATTCATGAAGTCGATGTGGTCATCCCCAAACTTCAGCGTTGACGGTTCAGTGCCTGGTTTCTCACTTTGAAATGTTGAAATGTCTTGAGGCTACGTGCTGAACCCCATCTCTCTGCAGCTGCTGCTGTTTGTAAAATATCAGTACAATGTTTCAAAGTGCTATTAAAAATGCGGCCCATTTCCATTTTCATAGCTTGGATCACATATTAGCCTACAGATATCCCACTTAAGTCAACATGTCATGAGATATTTTAGCATTTTGGGGATTGTTTGTATTTGATCTGCCAACGAGTGGAATAGTTTGGTCTGCATCCAAGAGTAGGACGCTGAGCTTTTCTCAGCTACGAACGCTAATTAGATCCACTTTAGCCATTTCATTGTTTCTCAGGGGATCTCTTGAATTGTTTTGTTGTGGTGAGGTTTGGTTTATTTAAAAGTGTACTGCTGCCTGTTTTAGTAACACTCACATATAAGTGCAGCCTGTGGGTTGAAGCATAAGGCAGAGGCAGCTGTATTACAGAGATCCAATCACTGCGACTTAAGTGACTCAGGATGGAGCTGGACTGAAAATGGGAAGAAACTCTTAGACTTCATTTCATGTGTTTACAGATTTTGTTATACATCTACTTCAAGACTCTCTGTTAAACTCCTGTGTACTGTTATCCTCCTCTGTACAAGAAGGTGCTTTAATGAGACTGATTCCTCCAATGGTCTGGTCAAGAATAAGATGCAGGGTTAAACAACAGTGGTATTTTATCCTTCAAAATATGCAAACGGCTGTCATCATTGCTAATTGGATGCTGTGCGTGCCTCACTTCAAACCCTAATCCTGATTTCAATCATGTTCCTTATTTGACATTGCATCCAGCAGCAACAACAGAGAGGGTAATCACATTATATTTGGATAAAGCAAAGACACAGCTAAGCGGATTAGAAATTAGACAGCGCTATGACACACCTGAGCAACGCTGATGAGATCATTAAAAAAACACCAAAAATGGAAAAAGTGCCATTTTTACAGGTAAATTTAGATCATTGTGATAAGAATATCCAACACTAAGGATACAGTACAGACAGGATACATTTGAAATGTCTTTTCTAATATTTAAAAGTAGGAAATTATGTCAGGGTGTTTTCAAGATTAATATTGTATTTGTCATGTACTAAGATTAATTCCAGACATTCAGATTGAAGACCAGAGGCTATGTGTCAGCTCTAATAAAGAGTAAGACTTTATGTAGATGTTTAAATTCAACACAAAGCTTTTTTGGCTGTACTAAAAGTGACTGGTGAACTGACTCCTGCGCAAATAAGCCCTTCTTCTCATGGCATTGGATCACTTTAATGTAGCTGAATACTTACTTAACTACTTAAAGTAATTGAAGGGTACAACAATCAACAAAAAAAGAAATCAAAAATATGCCGTGTTATTGTTGTTGGCCCAAGTGTAGATGGGAGCCGAGGTCTCTAATGAAAACAGTCCTCAATTCCTAAGCGAATTACTGTTACCTTTGGCCAAGAAAGCCACTGGCAATCTTCTCACTTTTGCTATGTTTCCAGTGAATTTCTGCAGGCTAAATCCGGAGTTTGCCTTGGGATACATTGGCAAACTTCTATAATAAGTCTTTTTTTTCTGAAACAGTCCTGACTTTCATTAGACTGGTTTAAGAGAATATTTCGGTTGGTATAATGCAAACCCTGAGATATGCTTCATTATTCAGAGGTCAAATGTATATGTATTTTAATAGTTGCAGTTCCTTTGCATGAATTGTAAACATTGTACTAGTTGTGTAACATATAACTAAACCCTTATGAGGCCCTTGCGTGTTCAATATCTAATCAGCCTCAGTCTCCAAAGCAAACACCTCCAGGCACATCCTATTAGTGCTGCTGCTGCCAGTTACTGCACAGAGGAAACCCAAACCAGATAATTTGATCTTTACTACAGCTTTCAAAGACTGCACTTTGGACATTTTTTTGTGCCAACTGCTATTATTTACAAGCCAGTCACAGTGGTTATAACACTAACTTTGTTTTTCACTTTTGTCTCTTTTATTTAGTTGAAATAAATCTTAAAGTTATGATGTTATTTGACATTTTAAAGTTTCCTCTGGCTTTATGGCGGTGTGGACGTCTCCTTGTTTTATATTACATTCTTTTTTCATAGTAATCCAAATCCTCCGGCCGTTCACGAATCATTTTACCTTCTGCCGGGCTGTCACTCTGAATAAACAGCCTTACGACTTATGTTGAAGGAGAGGCTGTAAATTTGCTTGATGCGTCTGACAAAGTCCAGATCAGATCTTTATTCCACTTTGTAAGTTATGTCAAGCAGCACCTCTGCTTTAAGGCTTGCGTTTCCCGTTTGATGTCGCCCACACAGCCATATGGTACAGCTCTCAGGACCACTTTTTTCTGTTTTTATTTCCTGCTATTACACGTATCTTGTGTTGCACTCAGCAGCATGTAAATCTGTCTGAACCTGCATTAGCCATTGTGAAATGTGATTTTGACATGTGCATTCACACTTGGTTTTCTGTTTTTGCTTTGAGACATGCCATAAGATGAAAATGTACTTCTAAAAGCCAAAAGTTGTTGGTATCACAGGCCGGTGTTGTAACATAATGAGCAGATATGTCTGAGTATGGGTGGCAAATGCCAGCCGTCTCAGAGATGAAATAATGAATACTACACAACTAATAGTGTCGCCTTTTGGATCTGAAAGAAAAACAGGCTTTAATGACGCTTCTCTTTGAGGGTTTGGCGCTAGCTCGCACAGGGATAAGCACAAAGAATAAAAAAGCATAGATGCGGATGAACATTGTGTTGGCATCTGTGTATGGACTGTTTGAAAAGTAACAAAGGGGTAAAAGCTTTAGCCAGAAGAAGGTGTTTGTGAACACGAGTACTTTCTAATGAGCGTTCCCTGTGACCTTGTGGCATTTAGCTTCACAGGAAAAACACCACACATGGGTAAAACCTGAGCGAAAGCTATTACCATTTTCTAGTAGCGAGGGATAATGCAGCCCACGCACTCTTTCACTCATCCTGTAATAGCTGGGTTACAAAGCACGAGAGCATGATAATAAGAAAACGCAGGACAAAGACACGGTTTGACTCACATTATCTATATTTCTGAAATACTAGCGTTTGCATTGTGGTAAGACAAATCGCAGGTTTGTAGCTTAGTGCTGCTGTCAGGAGCCTGTCAGATCCAGTTTTGGATAGTTTTCAGGCTTGTTTGCCACAAAAAGCAGTGATTGGATTCCCATTTGTCTGACAGCTTTGTGTAACACTCAACTTGCAGAAGACCTGGCTGGACCACATTTTTTCTCCCAGGAAACCCCCTCAGAATCGTGCGGACCCTGAATGAGCAAACAGGCAGCTGAATGGAGAAACTGGACATACTAAACATACGCTCAGAGACAACTCCAACCCTGCAAACACTGGAGGAAAAATCCAAATGGATTTATTTCAAATCTGTTTCTTTATCTTTCTTTGTGAACATCAATAGATTTCTTTTGGGGGAAAAACATCCATTGCTTGCAGTTTCCCACAGGGGTTTGCTGTTAGTGTGTGGAGAAACACACACAGTAATAACTTCATCAAAATAAGCTCAGGCAATGGTGTTCGGCTTAGAGAATATCTATACCTGGCTGCACACTAGCATCCCTTCAAGAAGGCTGGCTAAGCTTGTATTGGCCAGCTCCCTACCACTGAGCAGATATTGACTAAAGAGAAACATGAAAATATTAGTGGATTTGACAAGCAAGCTGGATGGCCCCAGATGATCCCAGAGAGCAGATGAGTAGACACAGTGCCCGACACATCCGCACAAGACGCCAATCCTTCAACTTGACATGTGATCCAACCTATCGGCGGTCAATAAGGGGATTGGCAGCACAGTGAAGGTGTCAGAGGGGTTGTAGATTTAAAGAGGCTCAACAGGAGGGATGAACTCACAGCAAGAAGAAATCCATCTAATTCAATAGCATTCAACTAAGGACGTCCTATCTGTTTTATTAGAGGGTATGTTTATGTATGTAGTAGTATAGTTCAGTCCTGAATACAATACCGCTACTTAAAATAAATCTGTATGTTGAATATAGATAGAACTTAATGAAAATAGCATTTCCCATTACAAACCTTATTGCTTAGTTTGCAATGATGCTTCTTTAAAAGATTCAGTGATTATAAATTGCACACTTAATCACTATATACAGTAAGTGGTCCTAATGAAGAGTTTTTGAGAGTAGACTACATATATTAAAAAAAGATTCAAGGTATGCATTTATTTAGTCTTTATAGGAATGATTTAGACATTTAGTGCCATAGCCACAATTTTAACAAGAGCCCTTAGCCCTTACATTGTCCTAGTCATTCATTTAGAATCATCTTTGTCTATGAGCCACAGCTATGACTTGATCCCTAAGCCCCCAGTTATTTATTACTCAAAATGCAACACAGGTCAAAGAAATTGGTTAAAAAAAAAAAACATTGAAAAGTATTGTTTGTTCTTGTTTGTTGACAGGTCACAATCTGAGCTTTTAAGACAAATTAGACAAATAAAATTGGCAAATTAAGACCAGCATTAAAAATGTCAGAGTCATATAGAGACATATCCAATCATTTCAAGCTCAGCAGAAAGAATGGTCAATAAAGAGCTCTTATGCATAACCCACTTTGGCATATACTCTTTGCCTCATCAGGAGAGGTTGTTTCAGTCCAGTGGCTGTCCAGAGGTCAGATCATTACTGATGCAGTCATGGATCATAGACACAGCCCTCATATTAGTCTGCCCTTCATCATTCCCCTCTGACCTGGTTCGCAGCTGCACCACCTCTCATCTTTATGATTTGAAAATGACCCAATCCTTCACACTCCCACTGCTCCCCCTAGACTCACCGCATGTATTCCATCATTCTAATTATTTGACAATCTATATTAATTGACAAATTTGTCAGGAAAGTCTATGTTGCACCATTGGTCACATGTCTGAAAAATGACGCTTTAATGTGAATCCCAAATACCTGTCACCAGAAGTCAGGACAGGCTCCTAAAGAATACTTTTAAATGGCTCTGCTGCTGAAGAGGCTTCTTCATTACTGTGACGGCCCCTGCCTTGGTCTTTAATGTGTTTTTGTTTTGGAGGTGGAGCTGGACTGATGGGAGCCACCTGGGCCCAGTGGTCCTATCCGGGATAAAAGCCCTGTTTCCACCGGTGTCCGCCCTCTCCGCATCTCCATTCCTCTCGGCTGTGCAGCCTGACGCTGCAGCGCCGCCGACTTCTCGTTTTGTTTTACCATGCCATCACTGCACAACACTGCACAACACCTCACTCATATATACTCGCACACACCCATCCAGATTCACAACTGACGCCCATACTACATGCTTTATTATTTGAACTTTTGTTAATAAATATTTGGAACGTTCGCCGTGTCTCACCTTTTGTTACGGCTACTAGAGCCAGGTCGTAACAAAGTGGGGGCTCGTCCGTTTAATCCGTTTTTTTTTTTTTTTTTTACGCGTTTAAAGTTATATTATCTTGTTTTGGTGGGCCTAATTCGTTTTTTGTGGATGCCTTTGTTCTTTGTTGTACTTTGTTTGGCGCGAAAGAATTTGACCTACTTTTGTGAATGAGCGCCGTGAGTGACGTCACGCTCACTTTTTGGTGGGGTTTTCCCAGAAAGGGGAATCCTTCAGTGCAGGTTTCTTTGTGTGCTAGCAGCGGGAAAGATGCACTTTGTTTGTAGAGACACGGTTTGGGTTCTTTTTGGTGCGTCGAGTTTTTGAGAGCGGAGCAGCATTTCTTGCCCACTTTTCACTTAAATCAAGGTAAGTGAAGTGTTTTGTGCACATTTGTCCTTGTTCACAGTCCCGTGTTCCCCTGTCAGGCACAGAGGCTTTACTCCTTTGGGTACTGCCTGTTTGTTGTTTTTCGTAGTGCTGGGGTGACCGCGGTTAGAGCACCTTGTCTCGGGAGCATATCCGTGGATGTAGGGAGTCGCCAGATCCTGGTTGCTTTTCCTCTCCATCGGGCGTTGTGCTTAAAACTCCCGCCGCCACTAGCCACATGAAGACTAGGGATGAGCTTGTGGTCAGGTAAATCTTGGTTAGGCAGGTAAGATAGTGGGGCACACTGGTCTGTTTAGTTTCAGTTTTGTGCACATTGTGGTCTTCACTTTATCTTACATTGATTTTGGGTGTGCTTGTTTTTTGGGGGCAGATATGGTGATTGTTGCGGAGTTTTTTGAGTCTCCGTCCATTGAATTTTTGGACCAGTGTACGAAGGAACAGTTGTTGGAAATTGGAAAGCACTATGAAATTGACATAGATGCCAGACGTGGAAAAGAAAATGTAAAATCTATTCTAGTCACAAATTTGTGTGAAAAGGGTGTTTTACTTTTAAAGCCACCTGTTTCGTTGTCTGATGCCACTGCTTTGCCACTAGGGCTTACATTTGAACAACAAAAAGAATTGTTGTTGCTCCAAAGGGAGAAACAGAGGTTGGAACTAGAAAACAATAGGGTTAATTTGGAGATAGAACGGGCAAAACTGGAAGTAATAAGACAGAGTAAATTAAACGAAACGGCCGGGCGCTCCTCTTCTGGTTTATATGTAGACCTGGATGAAACTTTTGATGTAGTTAGTAACCTGCGCCTGTTGCCCAAGTTCTCTGAAGATGACCCTGATTCCTTCTTCTTGATTTTTGAGCGTGTGCCGAAGCACGGAAATGGACAGATCTGGCGCGCACCATGTTGCTGCAATGTGCGTTTGTGGGCCGAGCTCAGGAGGCTTTGTCAACATTATCGTCTTCGGATTGTCAGGACTACCTTAAGGTAAAGGCTGCAGTTCTAAAGGCTTTTGAATTGGTACCAGAGTCATATAGACAACGATTCAGAACTTGTAGAAAAGCCACAGGGCAGAGCCATTTGGAATTTGCGCGAGACTTAAAAATGCACTTTACGCGCTGGTGTTCTGCAGCGGGGGTAAAGACGTTTGAGCAGCTGTGTGAATTAGTTGTTTTAGAACAGCTTAAAAATTCAGTCTCTGATGCGGTAGCCGCATACATATGCGAGCAAAAAGCAGACACTGCAGCTGGGGCCGCGGCACTTGCTGATGACTATGTTTTAACACACAAAACACCGTTTGCAAATGGTAGAAATTACAGAGCGAGCGTAGTACATATTTTAATCGATCCGGCGATATGCGTCAGGCTGATAAGCCTTCTACCTCGCGTGACGGGAATAAAGTCTGTAACTATTGTCACAAACGCGGCCATTGGAAAGCTGACTGTCTGTTGTTAAAATCTAGGTCTGCATCCCCGCATGTAAAACCTAAAGGTGCTGGTTTGGCCGCGCCTGTGCGTAACCCTGTTAACTCGCAAATAAAGGAAGCTAGCTCAGACGCTCTGGACTCATACTCCCCTTTTATTAGAGAAGGTTTTGTGTCTATGCTGGGTAGTGACAGAAAAGTACCCGTAAAAATACTACGGGACACAGGGGCGTTTGATTCTTTCTTGCTAGCTGGTGTTTTGCCCCTGTCTGAGAAGTCTGAAACAGGTACCTGCGTTCCAGTTCGGGGATGGGGTTAAATGTTCTTTTGTCCCATTGCATAAACTCCTGTTAGAATGTGAATTGTTCCATGGTGAGACTGCGTTAGCCGTGCGTCCAGCGTTGCCAATAGAAGGGGTTTCGGTTATTCTCGGTAACGATCTTGCGGGAGCGCGTGTGGTCTGACGCCTCTCCGGTGACTTTGCTGACAGCAGCTCAACCGGGGCCACTGGTGGTGACCCAGCCAGATGAGAGTGGCCGTGATTTTCCCGAAGTCTTCACAGCATGTGCCGTGACTCGCGCCATGGCGCAGCGTCTGGTAAAGAGGGGGAAAGTATACAAAACCTGTCGTTACCTTTGTCTGATTTTCCTATGTCTTTGTCTCGCAGTGAGCTGGTAGCAGAGCAGCAGGCTGACTCCTCTTTGGAACAGCTTTTCGGTCAAGTACGTGCTGAGACCGAGGCGGCCGACTGCGTGTGTGGTTACTTCATAAATGACTCGCTGTTGGTGAGAAAATGGATGCCGCACTTTGGATTTGTTGGTAACCCAATTTTTCAAGTGGTTGTGCCATGTAAATTCCGCCCTGCTGTATTGAAAGTGGCCCATGACGAGTCCGGTCATTGTGGCGTGAGGAAAACTTATGACCGTCTGTTAAAACATTTTTTCTGGCCTCGCATGAAGAAAGACATTTCCTCGTACATTAAGACCTGTCATGTTTGTCAGCTAACAGCTAAACCTAATCAAACGTTAAAGCCCTATCCATTGTCTCCAATTCCTGCAGTCTCGGAGCCATTTGAGCATTTGATAGTCGACTGCGTGGGTCCTTTACCTAAATCGAAATCTGGGTCATGTTATTTGCTTACTGTTATGTGTCAAAGCACCCGTTATCCTGCTGCCTATCCGTTGCGGACAATAACTGCTAAATCTGTGGTGCGTGCGCTTTCACAATTTATCTCTGTTTTCGGCATACCCAAAATAATACAGTCAGACCAAGGCACAAATTTTACATCTCATTTATTTGCACAGGTGTTAAAACAGCTCAGGGTGAAACATAACAAAGCCACAGCGTATCACGCTGAGAGCCAGGGAGCCTTAGAGCGTTTTCACCAGACATTAAAGTCACTTTTGCGTGCCTACTGTATGGAGCTGGGTAAAGACTGGGAAGATGGTTTGCCCTGGTTAATGCTGGCCGCTAGAGAGGTAGCGCACGAGGGCACCGGGTTTAGCCCGAACGAACTGGTATTCGGACATACCGTTAAAGGCCCATTAGCAGCTATGGTTGACAATTGGAAAGAGACCGAACCTCCTAAAAATTTGCTGGACTATGTCAATGGTTTTCGACAGAGACTATATCTCGCAAGGAGTGTAGCTCATGACAAACTGCTTTCTGCTCAGGAGAAGATGAAAAGCTGGTATGACCGTCGCTCTGAGGTGCGTTCGTTTTTGCCAGGGGATCAGGTGTTGGCTTTGTGTCCTATTATCACTTCGCCATTTCAAGCTAAATTTACTGGTCCATATACTGTCTTAAGGCAAACATCCGAGCAGAACTATTTAATTTCTACACCTGAACGTAGAAGGAAAACGCAGTTATGCCATGTAAATTTATTAAAGCCTTACTATGCCCGTGACAATAAAAGTGAACATGCGGACTTTGAAATACATGCTGCCTGCCGCGAATTCCGTTCGTTTAGTCCAGACACGCACCCTGTAGACGAAACTGGTACCTTGGACAGCGCCGTGACCCATGGTCGCAAAGAACTCTGAGTCACTCTGTAATTTGGACACAATATTGTCACATTTGCCTGAATCACGCTCTGCACAGCTGGCAAAGTTAATAAGTAGTTTTCTTGCTTTTTACTGATACACCTGGCCGCACACACTTGATGGAGCATGACATCGACGTGGGGATGCTAAACCAATAAAACAACGTTTTTACAGAGTTAATATCGAAACGCAAATACTTGGGCTGAGGTACAATATATGCTAGACAATGGTATTGCGGAACCAAGCTCGTCAAGCTGGGCTTCTCCTTGTTTGTTGGTACCAAAGTCTGACAATACCCCGTTTTTGCACAGATTTCCGAAAAGTTAACGCTGTAACAAAATCAGATTCGTTCCCTCTCCCGAGAATGGATGACTGTGTGGATCAGGTCGGGTCAGCAAGCTTGGTCAGTAAATTTGACCTCCTTAAGGGTTACTGGCAGGTGCCATTAACAAAGCGGGCACAAGAAATATCTGCGTTTGTAACTCCTTCAGGCTTGTATTCATATACGGTAATGCCTTTCGGTCTGAGAGCGCACCAGCCACCTTTCAGCGGCTAATGAACCGAATAGTTGCTGGTATGCAAGGTTGTGCGGTTTATTTGGATGACGTTGTAGTGTATTCTAACACTTGGGAAACTCACCTAGAGTGCATTTTTGATCTTTTCACTCGGTTGGGGGGGGCAGGGCTCACAGTCAACCTGGCAAAATGTGAATTCGCGAAGGCGACTGTGACCTATCTTGGCAGGGTGGTAGGACAGGGCCAGGTCCGCCCTATTGCTGCGAAGTCCATGCGGTAGAGCAGTTTCCTACTCTACTACAAAGAAGGAGCTTATGCTTCCTCGGCTTGGTTGGTTACTATAGATGTTTTTGTAGAAATTTCTCGTCTGTGGTGGCCCCGTTAACAAACTTGCTTGCTAAAAATGTTAAATTTGAATGGTCTCCTGTCTGTCAACAGGCTTTTAAGCAGGTGAAAGCTCTCCTCTGCACAGCCCCTGTCCTGGCAGCTCTACTTCTTGACCGGTCTTTCCAGCTTCATGTGGACGCTAGCCATGTGGGCGCTGGTGCGGTCCTGACACAGCAGGATGACCTGGGATACACAGACCCGTGAGCTATTTCTCAAAAAGTTTAATAAGTGCAGCTTAACTATTCTGTGATTGAAAAGGAGACTCTTGCCCTTGTTATGGCGTTAAAACACTATGATGTGTATGTGGGGGTGGTTCCCGGTCGTGGTGTACACGGACCACAATCCTCTAACCTTTCTCTCCACACTGCAGTGCCCAACCAGCGTTTAATCCGGTGGTCCCTCTTCTTCCAGTCCTACTGCCTGGACATCCGCTATGTGAAGGGGACAGAAAGCGTGGTAGCTGCGCCCTGTCTCGAGCCCCTGTTCCGTAACTCGCCCGGTCCTTCTGGTCTTCCTGGTCCTGGCTCTCGCTCCTCCCTCTTAATCTGCTTCCTTGGTGCACCGGTTGCTGAGGCGGAGACGAGCATTCGGGAGCTGACCTGTCAGATGGGGGCTTTCTCGTTATTCCACGGTCTGTAGTGTTCTATTTATTGTAAAGTCATCCGTATAGTGTCTGGGTTATTGTGGTGTCTTTAAACTTGTCACACTGTTCTGTTCAGGATTCCCAA